>CM022710.1:18298951-18902080 GCA_012295165.1 Asparagus setaceus
TCTTTAAATTGACAAGTTGACCGAATTTTATGGGTATATTCATCGCAAACCCTCACGAGACTACAACTCGTCCTCTTGGGTAACCTAGGGATTTAAAGACTTGTTGTATAATTAAATACAACCGTGATTCCGGTGAAAGTGAGTTAAGATTTTTTTCTTTCTCATTCAATTTCTTTCTTTGCTAGAGGACTAGCAAAAGTTTAGGTATGGGAGTATTTGATAATCACATTTTTATTACAATTTTATACCCTCATTATCCATCTTATTTAAATAAATATACCACTAAAAATATACCACTAATAATATGTTTTATCTTAATTTGTAGGTTAATGAAAAATTAATGAATAAAAGCCCGTAAGATCTCTAATGAAGCCCGTAATGCATAAATCCAAAGTTTACGACTAACTTTAAAAGCAAAATCTTAGCACTCATCACTTTTTTTGTCAGAATTATCAATAACTTGGCTTGCAATTGAGAATCAAATCAAATTTGGAAAAAATAAAGTCAAATTCATGCTGAGGATGGTCAACCGCAAAGAAAAGGCGATATCTCCCAATCTGGAAAGCAGAATTCAACATATTATATATGAAAATCGCCTATCTAGACGAGACGGAGCCATCCAAATTATCAGATTCTAAAAATTTCATCAACAGCAGCACGTTATGATAGAAATTCGAATTTAATTGATATATATTCAGTTATTTGAAGGCCAAGATAAATTCTAAGAAGGCCAAGAGCATTTAAGAGAAGCCTAAGAGTCTTAAATAAATTAAATATAAAAGAAATAAAGCCCATAAAGTCCATCTCACAAGTATTAAATCAATGGTCTAGATTATTTTGATAGATCCTATGGTTATGAGGGTTGCTTAAGGGCTAACCTAAATCTTATGATTGTGAGTGTTATTTGGGGGCCAAGACAAATCTAAGGGTTGTGAGAGATTCTTATTATCTATAAATAGAAGGGTAGAGTGAGGGCTTGAAGTGTGAAAAGTTTTGTAATAACTCTATTTGGAGAGGAGGGTTACTCTTAATTGAGAAGACCTTCCAAAATTATAACTTTTGTTACAATTAATAAAAAATTTTCACCCCTTCATATTTTTCTTTTATTCTCTTTATTTGATCATGAAGATGAAGATAAGATGAAGATGAAGATCAAGATAAAGATTTGCCTTCATTAAGAGCCTAGAACCCTCTTGGAATGTAAGTTTTCTCTTTTATCTTTTGTTTTCTTATAATATTTTCTTTTATTGTTGTTAAATATTCATGAGGCTAGAACCCTTTTGAATTAGATTTATTTTGATGCATTTACTTTCATATCTTTATTTCTTGCATAGCTTAGATTTTATTTTTTGCACTATCACTTGAGGTTAGAACCCTCTTGGGAATTAGTTTTTATTTTCTTTCTTTTCCTTTCATTCACCTTGAGGCTAGAACCCTCTTAGAAATTGTTTTTATCTTCTTACACTATTCACCTTGAGTCTAGAACCCTCTTGGGAATTAGTTTTTATTTTCTTTCTTTTCCTTTGATTCGCCTTGTGGCTAGAACCCTCTTAGAAATTATTTTATTTTTATTTTCTTTTATTCACCTTGAGGCTAGAACCCTCTTGAATATTTTATTTCCATTTTTATTTCATTTTTCTCTAGTATAGATTTTATTTTCTTTATTACATTTTCTAAAGAAGTAGATTCAATTCTAGATTCGTATCTCTAATTGAATCCCCATATTTTACTTTCTTGATTTTCTCTTTATTCTTGATTTTTCTTTCTTGATTTTATTTTCTTTTATTTTCTTTCTCTCCTCAATCTCATTTTGCTTTTATTTGCATATATTCACAACCACTCTTATTCTCTCCACAATCACATTTATCGCACTCCTAATTGTCACACACACAACTTAAGAACCGATTTTGATTAATTCTTACAATACCTTCCTCGTGGGATCGATAACCTTTTATACTATAACTTGATAGTTGTGCACTTGCAACTTTGGTTCTGTTTTTATTTCCTATCAATATGCGCAAGTCGGCCTTGAAATTCTCAGAGTTCTTTAAGATTTCTCAGAGGTGGCATTTCATGAATAGCCTTTACCTTGTCAAGGTCAACATGGATTCGACATATAGCAAAAATGACCTTTAGACTCCAAAAGTCAAAAAAAAAAAGTCCCTTAAACCTGGCACAAAATAGTCCCTTAAACCCCGTTAATCATATATAGGGTCGAATGTGAAATAATTAATTTTTATTATTTACTTAGTTAATTAATTAATAAATTTACTAATAGTAATAATTATTTTAATTAATATATAATTAATTAATTAGTCACAATATGAGATTTAACAATGTGTTTTTAGTCATTTGACAACTATCACAACCTTTTAAGTTATTGGTTAACCAACCACAAAGCTATACACATATCCATATAAGTTATGGGTTTTACCAAATAGTTTCCATATTTCTTTTACATCCTTATAAGAAGTTATAAAATTAAGTAATAAGGAACTTATAAGGTAATAAAAATAAGTAGTAGCCAAACATGCCCTTAAAATTTTGAGCCCTTAAAATTTTGAGCAAGAAGTTTTGCCCTTAAATTTTGGCTCAAAATTTAGGCCTCCTTTGACAAGTTTGAGATCCACCACTTGTATATCAATAAAAGTTCTGGAATTTGCATAGAATTATAAGTTAAGAATCTCATATCTATTTATATTATTGTTTTTAATAGCATAAACAATGTGCTTTCTGCATAATATGAATAAATATCATAGAAAGTGGTTATATATAGCAATTTAGTAAGACATGGCACATTTGATGACGAAGTATCACACGCAATAAACCTTTATCATAGTTAATGATTAAGAGTCACAAAAAATGACAATATATCACAGATAACTGTTGGATCCGAGATGCAAGCCAGGGGGAGTTTGAATAGTATTACACCATTTTTTGTCTAAACACAGAATATGCAGCGGAATATAGCAAATAAAAGCGATAAACGATACAAAGCAATATAAGTATCACAAAAACAATCAA
The DNA here is from genome assembly GCA_012295165.1 of Asparagus setaceus. Taxonomy (NCBI): domain Eukaryota; kingdom Viridiplantae; phylum Streptophyta; class Magnoliopsida; order Asparagales; family Asparagaceae; genus Asparagus; species Asparagus setaceus. The sequence continues at coordinate 18,301,976 of CM022710.1, forward strand.
CCATGGAACTCAAGAGATTTTATAGTTGTTCGATAAACAATCCTACATCCACTCTTCCTTCTCGCGAAGAGACTTCCCCACTATGAAAAGAGTTCACCTGAATCACAACCCTAATTCAGTAGGCTTACAAGACCGCACCATGGTATCTACCCGAAACCAGTCATCTAACCTACCTCTCATACTGAATAACTCCTATCCATAGCTAGTCCCAACCCTCAATTTAATCTGATTGAGTACACCGCAAAAGAAGTTCAATGATATATAAAATGAAATATGAAATAAGTTCAGAATTGTAATGATCTTATACCTCTTTTGATAAAACAAACCATCCTCCGAAAGATATAAGCGAAGCTTGATGAAGAACAGGAATGAAGATCAATCCAAGGACAATTCTCCTCACTATGAAATGATCCAATGATATTGTGCATGGTGAGTAAGAGTTTGATGAGGCTCCAAGGGATCGAAATGCACTTCTTGATCTCCAAATTCAAAACTCTAGAACTCCTCTCTCTCTCTAAACCCTAGAACTCCTCTCTCTCTCTCTCTCCATCTTTTTCTATCACAATTATGTCAGAAAATAGATGTGAGGATAGAGATCATATGAGCAATGAACGGCTATAATTGAATCACCAAAAAATAAATCAGCCGATGTTACCATCGATGGATGCTCTTGACCATCGGTGGTATCAAGCAGCCATAGATGATTGATGAGTAGAAGCGATGATTTAGATGTCTCTGGACATGTGCACCATTGATGGACCTTTGAACCATCGATGGTCACTAAGCACCATCTATGGTCAAAGCCCATCATCGATGGTCAATGTGCTAAAATCAGCTTTTGAACTGATTTTCGCATTGTTTCACCTCGTACATGTTTCATATTTGTATTTATCCATACTAAGTCACTCAAACCAATATTAGTACCAAATGAGAGTTTTTTTATTACTCATACAAGAGATATTGCACCGGATAACGCCCTAACAATCTCCCCTTTTGATAATAACAAACTCAAAATTTAAAATACATCAATATGTAAATGATTGAGATATATATACATAGCAAATTAAGGACAAATACACTTTGATACAATAAGAAATGATATGCAATGCTCCCCCTACTTTCATGCATTCATGAAAATTGTAATCAGGCAATAAGCATTGTAAAGCTCCCCCTAAAACAATACATTGAACTTTTCAAAAAAATATTTGAGAAGCCAGAAAACTCTAGCATAAAACATGATACCACTTATTTGAAAACTCTTTAGCATCAAATTTTATCAAATTACCAGCAGCAGGTATTGTAAAGCTCGCCCTAAAACGATGCATCGAGTTTTTCAAAAAAATATTTGAGAAACTAGAAAACTCAAGCATAAAACATGATACCATTTATTCAAATTCTCTTTAGCATCAAATTTCATCAAATTCTCCCCCTTTTATCATTAGCAAAAGTGTAAAAACACACTAATGGATACACACTATACAAGAAAAATTACATAACAAACATCTGAACGGTGTACGGGAGAGAAATGCATACAAGTTCACACAGAAAATTTTGATAGAAAATAGCACAAGATATCATAAAATAAGCACAAAACACATGAATACAAGAAAAACATGTCAATATGTACACATGAAAAGATTAAATATTAGTGTAAAGTGTGTGAAACAAATAGTGAAGAAACTTATACTAGTTCATAAGATAGATTTTAGTATAGCAATGTGATAAATGAGCAAAAATAAGGCTCGAGCTATCTTAATATTAGAAACAAAGGACCAAAGTGTCTCCCTACCATCTTAGCCATATAGGACTTATGATAAAGAATTATATTGTTCGGCAGACAATTCACACCATCTCTAAGTGTAATTTATGTTCAGTATAGGATGGCTACCAATTGAGATATGCACAAAGAGAATCCATGAGTGTAGGTCTTTGACCATCTTCTAACAAATACACTCAATTTTCATGGCTTTTATATTAGTCGATCTTTGATCATCTTTTAACAAATACACTCTTAATGTTTGTTCATATTTTTGACACAGATGCACTTAAGTACATATAAAGATAAGTTTGTGCTTTAGCCAAGTCAAAAGTGCTCGGAATACACATGATATAACCTAAAATACCAATGAACTAAATACAAGACTCCTCCACCACTATCCCACGACAAAAACATGAGAAGTATAAAATATGGGTATGCTAAACGATACGTGAAATACGCCATGCAAACAAAGTGTCATGCAATTATCTTTTGATCATTGTGTGCAGAAATATATACATATAGATTAAAAATCTCATGTGAACTTGTGATCATATTCAAGCCTATATACTAATGAATAATATCATTTAAAATATTCTTGTAAAAGCATATACGTAGGCATGTCCAAGTTTTTATTTTTATTTTTAAATTTATTTTAAAGAAACCAAAAGAGAGAAATAAAATTTATATTTTGTTTTCATATTTTAAAAAATAAAAGAAATAAAAAAGGAATAGACCGAGAAAGAAAAAAGAAGCAAAATCAAACCAAACTATATACATACATAGGAAGTGCAACATGCTAGATATCAAGAGATAATATGCCTAAATTTTATCTCAGTCTAGTGAAATGATCTTCAGGTAAAGGTTTGGTAAAAATATCTGCAAGTTGCTGATTAGTGGGAACAGACTCAATATGAATATTCTCCTTGGCAATGTGGTCCCTAATAAAGTGGTGCCCAACATTTATGTAATTTTTTCGTAAATGGTATAGTAGATTGTTACTCAAGTCAATAGCACTTTTATTATCACACCTAAGAGGAACCTTTTTAAAAGCTATGCCGAAGTCCTGCAGTGTCAAAGACATCCAAAGGGCTTGTGCACAATAACTCACTAACGCCATGTATTCGCCCTCAGTAGTTGATAGAGCTACACAGTTCTGCTTCCTACTTGACCAAGACACATTAGAATATCCTAGAAGATGTATTGTGTCGCTAGTGCTTTTCCTATCTGTATGACTCTCAACATAATCACTATTAGAATATCTAACCAGATCAAATGAACTTCATTTGGGAAATCATAAACTAAATTTTGCATTCTAGTAAGATGTCAAAAAATTTGTTTTACTGCTTTCAAATGTGATTCCTTAGGATCGCTTGGAATCTTACACATAAACACACATATAACATAATATGTAAGATATAAGAGACTACCGATCATACCTCTGTACCTCTTTTCATCAATCGACAGTCCCATTTCAACTTTTGTAAGCTTTGTCGAAGGACTCATTAGATTGAAGCTACTTTCAAGTTATCCATGTCGAAGCATTTGTGAAGTTCTTTCACGTATTTCTCCTGTGAGATAAATATGTCATCTTTCGTCTGCCTTACCAGAAATCCTAGAAAATACTTTAGCTCTCCCATTATGCTCATCTCAAACTCATCATGTATCAACTTTTTAAACTTAAAGCAAAGATCCTTATTAGTAGCTCAAAAATAATATCATCAACAAACACTTGTACAATAAGAATTTTTTACCAACAAATTCAACAAATAAGGTATTATCAGAAACCCTTTTAAAATTATACTTTATCATATAAGAATTTAGACGATCATACCAAGCTCGAGGTGCATGTTTAAGACCATATTAGGTTTTATGTACTTTATATACATAATCTGGAAAAGTATGATCAATAAAAGCTAGGGTTGTTCTACATAGACTTTTTCATTTAGGTACCCATTTAAAAGGTGCTTTTCACATCCATTTGATAGAGTTGACAACCTTTATAATAAGAAATTACAAGACAAAATCTAGATAGCTTCAAGTCTAGCAACTGAAGCAAAAGTTTTATCGAAATCGATCCCTTCTATTTGGTTATAACCTTTAGCAAGAAGTCTAGCCTTATTTCTCATGACATTATCATTTTCATCCAATTTATTTTTAAAACAACTTTAGTTTTACTATGGGGTGATCATTAGTATTGAACTAAATTCCAAACTTTGTTTCTTGTGAATTGGTTAACTTCTCCTTGCATAGCAATAACCTAATTTTCATCATTTATAGCATCATTCATATTCTTAGGTTCATGACATTAATATAAGCACAGGACTCTCCTAGAAAGGAATAAGGATTTTACGCTCACTTATATTTGATGTTGCCATGCGTGATAGTAAATATTCAAGTGATTGGGTGGATGATGATTTCTTTTAGGATGATCTTTCAAGTGATTGGGTAGATGATGATTTCTTTTAGGATGATCTTTCAAGTGATTGACACTACTTGTTAATTGTTTGAGTCTAATAGATTTGGGAGAGCATCTAAATCTTCCGGAGTTGTCTTCTCATTCTTGTCTCCAATTTCCTCCGAGCCTTCTTCTCACTTTCCATCTGTTCTATTCTTTTCAACTTAATCATTTGGGTTCATTATAAGAGGGTCATCTACATTATCAATCAAACCAATAGATGTTTGAGTTTCATTAAATTTAATATGAATAGACTCTTCAAGGATTTTAGTTCTTTTATTGTAAACTCGTATACTTTGCTACATGAAGAGTATCCCAAAACACATTCATCGACTTTAGAATTAAAATTTTCTAATTGATCTGGTATTTAAAAGATAGTATTTGCAACCAAAAACACAAAGATGTGCAACGCTTGGGAATTTTTTATAGTAAAGCACAAAAAAGGTCTTCTTTAGTAGTGGTCATAGATATGCTCTATTACTCACATAGCATGCTGTATAAACTGCGACAACTCAGAAGTGCTTTGATAGTTTATATTCATTTAACATGGTTCTAGCCATTTTATATAAAGTCTGATTCTCTCAGCTACCTCATTTTGTTAAGGTGTTCGAGGATAAGCGTACTCATGAGTGGTTCATTTATTAATACAAAATTCTTCAAAAACTTTATTTTGAAATTCTTCTCCATAGTCCGATCGAAGGTACACATATGGAGATTTTTTTTCAATCTCTTTGAAAAATTTTCAAAAACTTTAAAGCAATCACTCTTTTTAGATAGAAACATGACCATGTAAATCTAGAGAAATCATCAACCATTACCAAACAATAACTATTGCGTCCTAAACTTTGTGTGCACACATGTCCAAAAAGATCCAAGTAAAGTAATTACAGACATTTAGAAGTGCTCACCTGGTTCTTCAACTTATGAGAGGATCTAATAAATATACCTTTCACGCAAGCCTCACATAAACTCTCATTTTTGAATGTAAAGATAGGCAAACCTCTCACTAATTCTTTCTTCAAGAGTTTTTGCAAGAAACCTATGTTCACATGTCCAAGCCTCCTATACCGAAGGTCGCTATCCTCTCCTTCTGCAATCAGCATTTAATAGTGTCAGATTTAACATCATTAAAGTTCAATGTCTAAGCACTAGCATTTCTATTTTCAGTAAAGACAATCGAACTGCTTTTAAATCAATAATTTTGCACACAGTAAATTCAAAAAGAATAGACACAAAGTTGACTAATGAAGATAAGATTATGCTTTAAACCATTAATAAGTAATACCTTTAAGAGTTTAAAGGAATCATTACCTATATCGCCAACTCCTATAATTTTACCTTTACCGTTGTTTCTAAAAGTCATATCTTCACCTTCTTTTTGTCGAGGCTAAGGAGAAGTTCTTTCTTTCCCGTCATGTATTGTGAGTAGCCTAAATCCAGATACCATGTGCTACCTTGGTCCTTAGATCTCCATTGTATCTACATGAAGGAGGCAATGTGTGGCCTAAGTATCCAAAAATGTCCACTTTGGTTGGAAATCATTTCTTTTGATACCAAAATCTGTTTTACAATTTTTGCCTTGTACTGAGTCCTGTATGAAATATAAATGTGTCTCATTCTAGCACACAAATAACAAGTTGTGGATGATGCATTTTAAATGGGTTGATAGCAAGAGAGATTATTTCCTTTAACAAAAAATAGTTTGAAACTTTTATGTTTGTATGAGTATGAATAACTAAGTTCAATTTTAGCTTTTTGAGTGGAAAGAACCATATTTAGATCTTTTGAGCCCAATGAAAATTCTTTAATGGTTTTTTTCAAGTCCAGATTTTTGGTCTTAAGCATTTCGTTCTCAGACACAATTATACCGCAGTGAGTTTCAAATTTCTTTTGTTATGAGAAACTTCTTGTGATAGTGTAGTTAACTCATTGTTGAGCTTTTCATTTTCAGTTTTAGACTATATAATTCTTGAATTAAAACACTAATTTTCATTTCAAGAAAAGAGAGTGCATTGCAATTATGAGATGAAGGGTTTATATTTGTTATATTAGATTCACTCGATTATTAAGTAGACGTTTCTAAATTCTTTTGCAAGTCGTCATACACTTTTTTTAATGCATTCTATTTAAGGTATTACATTTATCAGCAAACTTTGCAAACTGACCCAGCATTTCATTATACTTATGATAAAGTTCATCGCAAGAAGGATATACCTTATTGTCAGAATTTTCCTCATTTGAATCCTCTGAGATGTCATCCTTGGCGAGACAGTGATTTCTCCCAACCCCACATGAGTTGCTTTCTATTTTTTTTACAATCACTTGAGAAATCCCACAATATCGCCTTGAAGCTTATGTTCTTTTCTTTTGTAATCCCTTTTGATAAGAGGGCATTCATTTTTGAAGCGGTCGGGTTTCCTGTAACGATGAAAAACTAGTTTAGAATCTGAGTTTTCATACTTATTCTTCCTTACCTTAGAGAAGCTTTGGTTCTGTCTGTTGCGCATAAATTTTTGCCCATCTTTTATCTTCAGGAATGATTTGAATCCTTTGACTACTAGCCCCATCTCACTTCTACCACTATCCTCAAAGTCCGAGCTTGTCTCCTCTCTCAACTTTCCCTTCCTTGCATGTAGAACCTTGATTTCTTTTTCGAGCTATCTTCAAAATCCTCTCCTCTCTCCTTCAATCTAACTTCATATGTGAGGAGGTTCTCTACAAGATTCTCAAAGAGTTAGTTCAAAAAAGTTTTATAATTCTTCAATAGTCGTTACCTTCAGTTCCCAAACCCTAGAAAGAGAATGAAGACTTTTTCTCACAAATTCTTTATTATCATATTATTTTCCCAAAGCCTTTGACTTGTTCACAATGTCTGTGAATCGGGTGAACATCTCCTGAATGCTCTCTAAGGCCTTCATCTTGAAATTTTCGTACTTACTCACGAGTATTGTAAGTTTCTCCTCCTTTACCTATGAAGGTCCTTCGTGTATAACTTCCAAAGCTTTTCAAATTTCCTACATGGTAGAACAATTACACACATTGTTAAATTCTCTAGCAGTTAAAGAAAAGTAAAGAGTACTCATTGCTTTTGTATTCAAGGAATAAAGCTTTTTTCGACAGGGGTCCACTTATCTCTAGGAGTGACTATGGTGGTCTTACCTACAATGGTAGTAGGTTCACTATAGCCGGTCTCAACACTACTCCATACGTTAAAATTAGTGAACAATAAAAAGATTTTCATGCATGTTTTCTAATAGGTATAGTTTGACCCATCGAACAGCGGAGGTCGATTTATAACATGTCCCTCATGTCCCTCAGGGAAAGCCATTGCAGCGGTCAAACTGGAGATCTCTACCCTAGGTTGTGAATCCTCAAGATGGGTAATGAGGCTCTTATACCACTTGTTGGATCTGAGATGCAAGCCTAGGGATTAATAGGATTGCTACTATTGTTCGCTTAAACACAAAATATGTAGCAGAATATAGCAAATAAAAGTAATGAAAGATATAAAGCAATATAAATATAACAAAAGCAATCAACTAAGGAACATATGAGATTTTATAGTAGTTCAGATAAATAATCATGCATCTACTCTTCCTTCTCATGAAGGGGCTTCCTCACTATGAAAAAAGTTCACCTGAATCACAAACCCGATTTAGTAGGCTTACAAGACTGCACCCAGATATCTACCCAAAATCAGTCATCTAACCTAACTCCCACAATGGATAACTCCTAGCCCTAGCTAGTCCTAAACCTTAATTCAACCGGCTTGAGTATGCCGCAAAAGAGGTTCAATGAAATACAAAATCAAATATCAAATAAGTTCAGAATTATAATGATCTGATAGCCCTTTTGATAAAAAAAAAAACTATTCTTTAAAAGATATAAGCGATGCTTGAAGAAGAATGGTGATGAAGATCAGCCCAAGGGCAACTATTCGTGACTGAAATGATCCGATGACCTTGTAATGTGAGTAAGTGTTTGATGAGGCTCAGGGACCGTAAAGCACTTCTTGATGTCCAAATTCAAAACACTAGAATTCCTCCTCCTTTCATTCACACACACACACACACATATATACACACACACACACACACACACACAAACACACAAATATATATATATATATATATATATATATATATATATATATATATATATATATATATATATATATATATATATATATATATATATATATATATATATATATATATATATATAACACCGTGAATTTTCGACACGTATTTTCTAATATTTTGGTAATGTATTTTTCTAGTATTATTTTCCTAATATTTCTCGACACGTATCTTCTAATATTGCTTTTCTAATATTAAATATTATTTTCTAGCATTTAAAAGTTGAATAGTATTTTTCTAGTGTTTAAATATTAAATGTTATTTTTCCTGTATTTAAATATTAAATATTATTTTTAGTATTTAAAAATTAAATATTATTTTCTAAAAGTATTATTAATATTTTCTCAAATTTTCGTGATTCTCTACTAATTCAAAATAGAGTTTTATATTTATGTTTATGATTTAGCTACATTATAAATTTAATAATTTCAGAATACTTTCACCATAATCTCGACTATTGATATTATTTAAACCCGAGCTTGGTATCCGTACGCTTATCATTATAATAATTAATTTTCTAATTTATATATTGTAATATAGCCAAACCCTAACCCTAACCTATATATATAGAGATCGATTTTTTTCAAAAACGACGCAAGTTTGATCCTTATTTCGAAATTATTCTTTATCCGGCGAAATCCGATGATTTTCGGAATGAGCGAGCCTTTGACTTTGTCACCTCATGATCTCGATTTGAGATTTTTTTTTGCCAGCTGATTTGATGATTGATGACGATGATTTCCTCCTTCTCGTCCTCTTTCTCACGCTGGAGATCCAACCCAAACATCTTCCTCTTCCTCAACACCGCTGACCGCCTGAAGCCACGCTTGCCGCTTTACACCTCCACCAAACCGGCCCAGAAGCCAGTAGCTCGTTGATGTTGCCCGCCTGCGTACGCTATTGCCGTGGCGCTGTTGCCGTAGCTTGCGCTGCCGCCGTGACAAACCATTTCGGCCAGCAAGATCCCGCTTGCTTTTGACTCGTATTTTATATTTTAGATTATTTATGAGTTATTATATGCAAGATCCCGATACCCGCTGACTTGTATTTTATATTTTAGATTATTTATGAATTATTTTGTATATGTATAGTTCAATTCGTGCTTGATATCATTTTTGCGCTAGCTTAACCTTTACATTTTCGATGAATATTTGGTAGTATAAAATTATCCGTGATGATTGGATAGGTTAGAATTGATCCATGATTAATTTCGTGTTATTTGGAAGAAAGAATGTATTTTAGGATATTTCTAGTATTTATTAAAATTATGGAAATATTTTTAAAAGAAATTATTTGGTGGAAATAATTTATTTTGAGTAAAAAGTATTTTTAATTAAATGTTATGATTAAAAGAAAATTATTTGGGAGAAAAAGAATTTTTAAAATATTTTAAGAGGTTTTGTTGAAAAAGAAAAGAACTAGAGGTGATTTATGGAAAAGAAAATAGTTGTCGCTCATAAATAATATTAAAGAGAAAAAGTATATTTTAATTAAAATATTGGATAATTAAGTTGGGAATTGGTTTAAAGGATTTTCATGGGAATTTAGGTTGAAAATTACGCCATTTCATGTGGCTAACTTCTCTTATTTCACGTTTTCATATTGTACCGTTATTGATGGTTATTCACGTTACTATTCATGATACACGACACTGACACGTAGAGCAATTGCACATATGACATGTTAATTGTAGTTATTCGAAGTCTTGTTGTGTCCAGAACCGTAGTGGTTCATGACTTAGGGACTTGGTTCGTCATGAACATGACCTAGTGACATGTGTGTGTTGACCATGTTAGTAGGTGAACCCGTGTTTGATATATCGGTATCGTTGACTTGATTTACCTGAGACCGTGGGATGGGAACGTCTTGGTTCATGTATTCGGATGTGGCGTTTATGTATCTTCCGCACTGCGCCAAGTGATCTTGTTTTCGCACTTGGGGTCGGGTTTGTGGGCCGCTGATCTTGTTTTCGCGACGCGCCGCTGAAATCGCTTCGCCACCGAGTCGCGCAGTGTCCGGACAAGCCGAATCGGATTAAGTAGTCCTCGACCGTAGATCCGCGAAATTGGATGCGCGTAGAGGAATATGAACCGCCGCTTATCCAATAATATGAACTTCGACTATTGTGAGATATAGACCAGACTGTTATAGGATGGCTAGACAGCTTAGAATACATGAGTTGGACATGTTGATGCTTTATATGTTTCCTCCGTGTATAGTTCGGGGTTAATATTTAGTTATTTACAATTGAGACATATGGTATATACATGAGAGTTTCCTTGTTTGATTATTTCGCCGACGCATACGCCTCGTTTTGTAGATTTCTAAATATCAATCTCATCGGATTTACATGGACGGTTAACCGTATTGTTATACTTGACTTGTTCGCATTTTCTGATTACTTGCATCTCATTCGCATTATTATTAGACCGCCATTATTTGTGGGATCCTGCCGTGTGTTATACACGTTGACGTACTCCATTCTCTTGGTGTACGCCGATTTAGATGACGCATGTGTCCAAGATGCAAATACACTTGAGCCGGAGTTTTCTCAGCAGGAGAACCTTCCAGACGACGGAGTAGATCGAGTTGAAGCTTAGTTTTCTTTTGTTTCCAGTAGTTGATGAACCTTAGACTTCTTTCCGTATTTTCGTTTTAGCTTAGTTGACAATTATTTTGTGATTCTCTAGTCTTAGCTGCATGTATTGTTTCAGACATGTGGGCTCTTTTATAGTCCTGGATGTTATTTCATTTTGGTGATATGTACTCTTCTATTCTGGATTATTATTTATTCTTACTGGCTGTGATTGGGATCTGTGACTGAGATGTATTTTATGATTACTTGACGCTTGGCGTATTAGATTGAGAAGAAATGTTTTTTATTATTCGTATTTCTCCTCAACCTAATACGTCGCGGGCTTGTTCACGTACCGCTTCCGGGTATTTTGGGAAGCGAGGCGTGACAATATATATATAGATTTCTCCCACAATTAGGTCATAAAAGAGATGTGTAAAATGTTGTAGAGGATAGAGATCATATGAGCAACAAACAGCTGTGATTGAATCACCAAGAAATAAATCAGCCAACGTTACCATTGATGGTTGCTCTCGACCATTGATGGTGTCGAGCAACAGTCAATGGTTGATGAGCACTATCGATAAATTTGATGTCTCTGGATATGTGCACCATCGATGGACCTTTGAATCATTAATGGCCACCAAGCACCATCGATGTTCAAAGCCACCATCGATGGTCGTTGTTTTGAAATTAGCTTTTGAGCTGATTTTCGCCGTCACTGATATGTTCCATACCTATATTTGCCTGTACTAAATCATCTCAAACCAATATTATTATTAAATAAGTGTTTGTTATTACTTAAACAAGATATCTGCATGGACAACATCCTAACAAAAATGAATAAGCATCATGAATTAAAGCTTTATCACGATTAATGATTAAGAGTCACATAAAATGACGATATATCACAAACAATCAATAACTATCTCACAAAATACAGATTTATTACATTTAATTATTAAATATCACAGCTAAATCTCAATAGATCACAAATAGACAATGATATATCACAAATAACAAATAACCGTGTCATGAAATACGATTTATCACGCTTAATTGTTAAATATTATAGATAATGAATAAATGTCATAAGAAATGCCACATGATATTCGAAATAACCACTTGAATACTTATGAGTCCATTTTAATGTAAGAAAATATTGAAGCCACTTAGTCTCTTTCTAAAGCTTACCCTTGTATTTTGAGGTCGAAATTATGATAAAAATTCCTTCGATATCTCTAGAAGTATGATATCTGAGTCTTTTAGAAAAGGAATCTCCATGTTAGACTATTAGAAAATAGAATTGTCAAAGAATAGGCTTAATAATCCAACTATCGTAATCAAAGTGCAAAGAGGCCAACACCCTTCAAAATTTCACCATCACAACCGCTCACTACTTGTTACAAATGTTTGATCTTAAGAATCATTAAGCATAATGATTGTGCTTCGCTTCATAAAGCTATCTCCGAGGTGACACATTCTATGTCAATAGAATTATAACATTTAGCATTTGCAGGAAATAAAGATTAATCATTATGCATGAGAATTACAAAGAAAGGATCAAGTTTTTCCAAAGTTAACAACAAGAGTTGAACGCCCATATATACTCTAGTAACAATCTTAGATTCTACAAAAAATTAATTGTACAGATAACAAAACATGTGGATGACCAGATTTCTCCTAAAATTGAAACAAATATCCAAAGGTGAGCGAAAGAAATGCATATGATTTAGCTTGCTTGCAAAACCTCTTTGAAATGGATAAGGAATGACATAAATCTCTACATCATGACAACTACAAATTAGTTATAAACCAGAGTGAAACGTGGACCATTGTGATTTTAGGTCTTATCTATCATATTTATGGTTTATTTGTTAAGTTTTATTCTTATTTGTCATATTTAGAATTTACATTTAGAGATTAAATATGATATAATAAGAATTGAATATGAAATTTACTAGCTTAATGTACAAATAACAAACAAATAAAATATTTTGTAGTTAAATCTCACATATAGCATAACAAATGTAGCACTTATTACCTAAATGTGAAAAATAATATAAATATAATTTTTCCATTTTTAAATGTCATAAATAATAACCAATGTAATATTTATTAGCTGAACATAAACAATAACAAGAAAGTCTTGTTAAGTAATTTTGTTAAATTTCAAAGTGATATTCGCTCAAATTTCACAAAAAATTGCAAGGATAGACTAAGGTTTCCATATGCAAAGGCCACAAAAGCAAAAGCGCTTATAAGCTTTAAAATCCAAATTGAACTATATGCACCCTCTTCCACAAAGAAAAGAAAAGGAAAAAAAAATCAAACTCTCAATACTCAAAGAGCAACAAATATCTCCATGTGCCTAGCTAAAGTTATCTTCTAGTGCTCTAAGGGAAAAAAAAAAAATCGTATATATAACCTCATCTTCTTCTTCATTATACTTCATCTGAACCCATCAAAAGCCAATTATCTTCAAGTTATTTTAACTGCACTTTAACTAGTGCTCAATTTTTTTATCCCTTCACGTACGCTAATAATTTTATTCCGCATCAGATTGCTTAGATATGAGAGGAAGAAGGAGAAAAAGAAGAATTAAGATGATGAAGAAAGAAGAAAGGAGGAGATGGGGACAAAAAGGATAAAAGGAGAGAAAAATGGGTGATGAGGTGTAAAACTGTTTTGGAGTTAAGTGAATACTTTATTAAGTTTAAGTGATTTTGAGCATGAGACTTTTCGTGGGTAATGTTACGAAACGATCCAAATTAGAATTGGCTATACAAGAAAATTTATGAAAGAATTACAATGGAGAAAAGATGAACATATATATATAAACGACGACAACTTTATAATTGCAAAGAAGATGAAGCTCGAGGCCGCTGGAACATCGTTTCTTAAAGCATTCGCCCTTCGAGTGCTCGAAAACTAGCTCTGACGCCCGGCCTCCAGATATAAACGAAGGCCAGACTTCCTTGTCAGGCGAACCTAACACCTAAGAGGAGAACCGAGGAAGATAGCTAAAGAGCGAAGGGGAGAGAGATTGATTCTGGTGTGTTTTTGAAGCTTGAAGGACCGCGGTATTTATAGCGTGGTGAAGAACGGGCTCGTAGAAAATTTCGGCGGAGATGGAGAGGTAACGTTCGTAGGTTACGCGGAGAAAATTTATAACCGCCCCCACGCGCATAATGCATACAAAGTTTTGAAACCGCCCGCAATTGGCGTGATCGCCAAATCAGAATCACCTACTCGCAAATTTTCTCGTGGGCAAGCCGAACCCAACCCAATCTCGACATGCCAAGACCAAAAATTATCTCTAGGCAAAAGGTAGCTTGTTCTAAGCCCTCGAGATTTGGTGCGACATTCGTGTCCAGGTCGGCGAACACAAGTTCAGGCTAATGGGCTGGTTCGGATCACGGGATTTGCACCCCCTGCTGGCGGTAGAGGCACAATGTCCCCAATAAGAGCTTAACTCCTATTATTGGGCTTTCACTTATAAACCCATCCTCATTCTTTGCTCTACCCAATGTGGGACTAAACTTCCCATTTGTTTTTGACCCCTTTGGGAACTATTTTTTCCCATTCACCAAATGCTATTTTTCCAACAATCCCCCACATGAATGGAAAAAAGATTATTTGATTTGACTCGACTAGAAAGTTCTCCCATGATTCCTGCATAGGATAGGTAGGTGTTACCCTTTGAACCTTCCATCGTGAAATATACTTACTTTACTAGTCAGCCCAAGAGACATAATGTCCTTGAACTGCCCTCGCTTTGTAAATGAACCATATATTTCACACAGGAATCATTATCTCAATGTTCGATTCTCATGATTATGTCCGGTTTGGCCATGGACATCAACCTGGTTCTGCGAGAGTTTTAAGAGAATTAAGCCCCACAATTCTCTTGTTTAAGCGGCCCCACTTCACTCTTGCATAGGTGATTTACTTAATTCTTAAGTAAAATCATTAAAGCAACATATTGCTACCCTCGATCGTTCAATGTCACTTTTATAGGAATGGGTCTATAGTGACTACATTAAGTTCTCATAACTAGGTTGTCCATTTGAACCTAAATCTTGGGATCTCCAGTCAAATAGGTATGATTTTCCTTTATAAGAACTTTATTCCTTCATAGGCTTTAAGCCCATTCCTTTTGCCATCTTCTCAACTAATTCTCTGTTTAACCCTTTGGTTAGCGGATCCGCTATGTTATCCCGTGACCTCACATAGTCTATAGTGATAACTCGGTTGAGAGTAATTGTCTAATGGTATTGTGTTTACGACGTATATGTCTAGACTTACCATTATACATAGCACTCTGTGCTCGCCCAATTGCTGATTGACTATCACAATGAATGCATATTGGTGGCACGTGTTTCTCCCATTTTGGAATGTCCTCTAGAAATTGACCAGCCATTCACCTCTTCTCCACACTTGTCCAAAGCAATGAATTCGATTCCATTGTGGACTGGCTATAACAGTTTGTTTTGAGGACTTCAGATACCGCAAGCACAGCCAAGTAAACACATATCCACTAGTGGACTTTGTGTCTTTCATATCGATATCCAGTTGCATCACTATACCCTTCTATAACTGCTGGATATCTTGCATAATGAAGTCGTAACTCAGTATATCGTAGGTACCGTAATACCCTCACGATTGCTTTCCAATGAACAGACTCGGATTACTCAGAATCACGAGTTTACTAACCGTAAATGTGATATCGGTCTAGTACAACTCATTAAGTACATTAAACTTCCAATAATTCTCGAGTATTCCACTTGAGAAATACTATCTCCTCTATTCTTCGCTAGATGGAGATTAGTGTCTAATGGAGTTCTAGCAATTCGAGTCATCCTTATTGAATCTTTCAAGGATCTTGTCCACATAATGAGATTGACTCAAAGTGATGCTCTCTCGTTCTAGTGACCTTAATTCCTAAAATCACATCACAGGTCCCATATCTTTCATGTTAAATTTTGAGTTTAACATGTCTTTGGTAGATTTGACAATTTTGTCATTACTACCAACAATGAGTATGTCATCCACATAAAGGCACAAAATGACATAGCCTTTCTCGGTTTCTTTAGTGTATACACACTTATCACACTCATTGATTTTGTATCCATTCACAATCATTGTATGGTCAAACTTTTCATGCCACTTCTTTGGGGCTTGTTTTAGACCATACAAGGACTTTACTAATTCTGACTTTCTTTTCCCGAAACCATGAAGCCCTCGGGCTGTTCCATGTAGATTTCTTCATCTAAATCTCCGCTTAAGAAAGCCGCTTACATCCATTTGATGTACTTCCAAGTTTCTCAAGGCGCGATTGCAAGAATCATTCTAATTGAATTTATTCTCGCCACAGAGAATAAGTGTCAAAATAATCTAGGCCTTCGTTGCTGTATCCTTTGATTACAAGTCCGGCTTTATATTTATCGATTGAACCGTCGGGTTTCATCTTCCTCTTGAAGATCCATTTAGATCCTAAAGGTTTACAACCAGAAGGAAGATCAACCAATTCCCACGTGTGATTTTGCAGAATTGAATCAATTTCACTATTGATTGCTTCTTTCCAAAGAGGTCCCTCCGAAGAACTTATAGCCTCAGTATAAGTTTGGGGTTCCTTTTCTAACAAATAAGTTAGAAAATCATCTCCAAATGATCTTTCTACTCTTGCCCTTTTGCTACTGTTCTCGTTTCTTGAACCGAATCATGATTTTCATCATCTTGATTCATAGCATCATTTGTTCGTTTTGATGGACCTGATCCATCACTGGATTTACAAGGAAATATATTTTCAAAGAACGATGCATTCCTTGATTCCATTATCGTGTTCTTATGTATATCCGGGATTTGAGAATTATACACAAGGAACCGATAGGCGCTACTATTATGTGCATAGCCTATAAAAATACCCAATCGCCTTAGGACCTATTTTTGTTCTCTTTGGTGTTGGAACCGCTACTTTTGCAAGACACCCCCACACTCGCAAGTATTTATAGGATGGTCTCCTATCTTTCCACAACTCGTATGGAGTTTTTTCTTGTTTCTTTCGGGGTACCCTATTTAGAAGGTAATTGCTTGACAAAATAGCTTCACCCCACATGTTTTGAGGTAATCCTGAACTTAACAACATCGCATTCATCATTTCCTTTAAGGTGCGATTTTTACGTTCAGCAACACCATTTGATTGAGGTGAGTAGGGTGCAGTTACTTCATGTATTATTCCGTGCTGTGCACAGAATTCACCAATTGGTGTTTCATACTCGCCACCTCTATCACTTCTCAATCTTTTTATTTTCTTGTTGAGTTGATTCTCAACTTCATTCTTGTAGAGAATAAATTTCTCTAAGGCTTCATCTTTGCTCTTTAGCAAATACACATAACAGTATTTTGTGCAATCATCAATAAAGGTAATAAAATATTTATTACCACCTCTAGTTTGAACAAACTTTAGATCGCACACATCACTATGAATCAATTCAAGTGGTTCAGTGTTTCTCTCTATAGTTTGAAACGATGACCTTGTTAATTTTGCTTCAACACATATTTCGCATTTATATTTTGAATCAATTTGGAAAGAAGGAATATGGTCCAAGTTAATTAATCTACGTAATGTGTCATAATTAACATGACCTAGTCTACCATGCCACAAATTGGAACACTCAAGCAAATAAGCAGAAGTAGAGTCATTTCCATTATTCTTAATAGCCATTACATTCAATTTGAAAAGGCCATTAGTGGCATATCCCCTTCCCACATACACCCCATTCTTTGACAGAATAACTTTGTCAGATTCAATAACCATGCGGAAGCCATGTTTGTTGAGCAATACCTGCACACCGATTCTTGCGGATATCCGCACCTAACAAGACATCACCGTGGTCACCGCCTTGCCGTAAGTCATCTTGAGCAACACCTTTCCTTTGCCTTCTATAGTCAAGAGGCAGAGTTCCCCATATAGATCTTCTCGCCTTCAGTCGGTGAGAATGTGGAGAACAGGTCCTTATTTGTGCAGACATGTCTTGTAGCACCAGTGTCAAGGTACCACTCCATTGGGTTGGACCCCACCATGTTCACCTCGAGACCACCGCGACGATCATTATCACCCACATTGTCAACCATGTTGGCTTCTTTCTTCTTTGGGTGCTCAGATTCGCTGGACTTGTGGCCCAGTTTGCCACAATTGAAGCAACTTCCTGCAAACTTCTTCTTGGCGACTCCTCCTTTGGTCCCAAGCTTCAGATTTGCCTTCTTGCCCTTGTTGTTTTCTCTTTTGTGCTCCACAACATTTGCCTTTGCTGTCAAAGGCCCGGATGCTTTGCGCTCGGAGCCTCGGTTCTCCTCCTCAATTCGGAGTCGAACAATGAGCTCCTCCATATTCATCTCCTTGCGCTTGTGTTTGAGGTAATTCTTGAAGTCCTTCCATCCGGGAGGTAGCTTCTCGATCACCGCAGCCACTTGGAAGGTCTCGCTCAGCACCATTCCTTCTGCTTGGATTTCGTGCAAGATCACTTGAAGTTCCTGCACCTGATTCATCACAGTCTTCGAATCCATCATCTTGAAGTCTAGGAAGCGTCCGACGACAAATTTCTTTTGCCCCAGCCGTTTCGCCTTATACTTCTTATCCGTGGATTCCCACAACCGCTTAGTCAGATTGTACACAAAGATACACCCCATACAACGAATCGTGCGGACTATTCATTATATAGTTCTTGCACAAAAGTCGAGTGTTTCCAAGCTTCGATGGCGCTTAATCACTTATGCGATCCGCTTTGCCCTCAGGCATCACCGGAGCATCCTCCGTTAAAAACCTCGCAAGGTTCAACGTGGTGAGATAAAACAACATCTTTTGCTGCCATCTCTTGAAGTTCAAACCATTGAACTTCTCCGGTTTCTCACTGTGGTTGACGGAAACCGTCGGCCCACTAACCGGGACGGCCACTTGCATTGCGGCAGCGGCATCTTGGGCAGAAGCAGCGGTATAGGCGGATCCATTTCCGGCAGCCAAATCTTCATTGGAGGAAGTCATCGCAACTGAACTATAATCTGCTTTAAGATTGTTACAGAAACGATCCAAATTAGAATTGGCTATACAAGAAAATTTATGAAAGAATTACAATGGAGAAAAGATGAACATATATATATAAACGACGACAACTTTATAATTGCAAAGAAGATGAAGCTCGAGGCCGCGGAACACCGCCTCCAAAGCATTCGCCCCTTGAGTGCTCGAAAACTAACTCGGGCGTCGCCTCCCAGATACAACGGTATCGCAAAGACTCGCCTTGTCAGGCGAACCTAACACCTAAGAGGAGAACCGGAGGAAGATAGCCAAAGAGCGAAGGGGAGAGAGATTGCTTCTGGTTTGTTTTTGAAGCTTGAAGGACCGCGGTATTTATAGCGTGGTGAAGAACGGGCTCGTAGAAAATTTCGGCGGAGATGGAGAGGTAACGTTCGTAGGTTACGCGGAGAAAAATTTGTAACTGCCCCACGTGCAGATAATGCATACAAAGTTTCCTGAGATTTGGTGCGACATTCGTGTCCGCAGGTCGCGCGCCTGCACACAAGTTCAGGCTAATCGGGCTAGTTCAGATCCCCGATTTGCACTCGCTGGCGCCAAGGCACAATGTCCCCAATAAGAGCTTAACTCCTATTATTGGGCTTTCACTTATAAACCCATCCTCATTCTTTGCTCTACCCAATGTGGGACTAAACTTCCCATTTGTTTTTGACCCCTTTGGGAACTATTTTTTCCCATTCACCAAATGCTATTTTTCCAACAGGTAATGCATAACTTTTTGTATTCAAGTGGCTTCAAGCAAATTTCCAATGTATACAACAATTGAACCCCAAACTCCACTTGTATTAATGGTGAAGCATTTTGCTTTCGGAAGTGATACTTACCATTATTAAATGCAAGTGAAAATCTTAGTAATGCTAAACTTTTAGGTTGATTGTTGGTGTCGCCATTTATACCTCCCTAAACTTCTTATTAGCATATTTATACCCCCATGAACTTCGGATGATGTTACATTTTCACCTCAATTTGGAGGATGATTTAGTAGTCCTTTTTTTCAGTTACTAGTTAGGGAGGCACGTGCATTGCACGCGCTTACACTTTAATTACAATTGTTACTAAAAGGTTTGGTGTAGCTCTAGCTACAATACTCACCGAATTTTCAGATGAAAATTTCAACTTGAAATTAATATAGATCATTTCTACCGAAAGTGCTCTAATGAAAAGTTCAAATTGGCATATCCTGCTCGCTAGAAGATTGAATGTCCTATTCTTTATTGTTGTTTGTTTTATTAGCAAATCCCTAAATCTTGAATAAAAAGTTTATATTTTTAGTACACTCTACAATGTGTAGCTGCATGTCATATTGTATGTAGCTATATGATCTATCATATATAGCTATACGTATCTATACACTTTGTACTTACACACTTAGTATTCTATATTTTGGTTGAAGTTAAGTAAACTTTGCATTTCGTGTGTATGAAAACATATAAAGCTACGTGGATTTTAAAGTAAATGGAGGTAAAACTTTGGTTTTATATGCAAAACCCTTAAATCAACATGCTTGTTCCGCAAACTAAAAAGAAGTGATCGCACTTTTATATATAGAGTAATGATAAACTAAGAACATGCTGTAATTTCTCATCATGTGACTTTGATGTGATATATTAACCCAACATAAGAAATAGGGTCTGGAATTGTGAGAGCGTACACGTATTGAAGAAATATTTTATGGAGTTAAGTGGTTGTACACCCATTAGTACAAAGTGTGGGGCTACAATTTATATTTTTATATATATACTAAAGTTATTGGGTCTATCGCTGTAGAAAGTCTTGTCATGACTATAGTATAAATATTATTATTGTATGCAAATGTTAAGTAGCTTAGTTGGTATGGCCCTTGTCTATTGATTCTCATGTCACTGGTTCCATTCCTTCAACCTTTCCTGTTTATTTTTTCAACATTAGTCCTTTAAATCTTTCATATTTTGAAATTTATCCCTCAAATAATAAAAATTGTTATTAAGTCCTACATTTCTTAAGTTAATTAGAAATTAACCCCTCAAATTATTAAAATTGATATTAGGTTCCTTAATATTTAAAAATTATTTTGAAATTATTCCTTCAATAAAAGTAGAAGTAACTAAAGTTAAATCTTTATATATTTAAAAGATAACGATAATTAGAGGACCTAATAATATTTCAATTAACTTGAGGGACTGATTTTGATAATCACATTTTAATTATATTTTATACCCTCATTACCTATTTTACATGAATGAAGATATTACTAATAATCGCTTTTATCTTAATTTGCAGGTTAATTGAGTATTAATGAATAAGATCCCAAATGACTCAAATCCTCTGATTTTCTACCAATTTTGAAGCCCAAATATGAAGATAAACGAAGGCCCAAGATACCAAAGTGATCCAAGAAGAAATCGTGTGAAAATATGAAGAAAAGACAAATTCGGTTGGAACCAACCGGCCGACCAACCCATTAACCGATTATCGATCGGTTGGTTCGCAACAGATTTGAATTAAGGGTTAATTTCTTTTCCTTTGTGGCCAAGTTTGATCCAATAGTTCACATCAACTCCGTTGGGCTATAAATAGGGGTAGATTGTGAGGGTTTTGAGTGTGAAATATTTTGTAAAAACTCCATTTGGAGAGGAGGGTAACTCTTAATTGAGAAGACCTTCCAAAACTTATAACTTTGTTACACAATAAATAAAATTTTTCACCCCTTCAATTTCCTTTCTCTTCTTCTTGTCCAAAGACCAAAAGGAGGATGAGATGAAGATCATGAGTTGTTGGTTTATCTTTTATTTCTTTTTCATTTCTTTTTCTTATTTTCTTTCTTGTTCATTTACATGCTTTGTAAATTAGATTTACATGCTTTGTAGATTAGATTTACATGCTTTATTTACATGCTTTGTAGATTAGATTTACATGCTTTCATTTCTTTATTTGCATTCTTTTTCTTTTCTTTTCTTTTCTTTATTTCTTTGCTCTCATTTCCTTTTCATAATTCACCTTGAGACGTAAGACCCTCAAGGGAATTCTTTATTTTATTTTCTTTTCATTAATTCACCTTGAGACGTAAGACCCTCTAGGGAATTATGTGGAACTAATAATTGTAGGAATTCTAGAATTGTGTGAAACTAATCTAATATCTTTTATATTTTTGTGGCTTATTCTCTTGTACTTAAAACGATCAGGTTTAGGCTAATCAACTAGAGAACAAATTGATAGAAGAAGAATTTGATAGGTTATGCTTTCCTTAAGTAGTTTGATAGTCTATGCTTATGAATCAGAATTACTATCTAGTTGTTGTTCTTTTCATGAGTATTAATTCTATTTAGATGATAATTTGATAGTTTATGCTTTCCTTGAGTGGTTTGATAGTCTATTCTTAATAAATCTAATATAGAATGTGATCAAAAGAGAATGGTCTACATTTTATAATTGAAATTAGGTAGTGGATTCAATTCTAGATTCCTCATATCTTTAATTAAATCCTCCATCTTTTGGTTCTTTAATTTCCTCTTTCTTTATTTTCCTCTTTATTGCTTTTCTTCTTTCTTGATCTTTCTTGATTCTTGATTTCATTTCCTTTTTACTTCTCACTCTCTCTTATTCTCATTTTGGTTTATTCGCATACATCCGTTTTCATTCTCTAATCTCCCCACTTTCTCACTTTCATTTTGCTTTTATTTTCACTTATTCACCTTCACAATCTCAATCTCTCCACAACACATTTTCTTCCTCGTTTCTTTTATTTTGCGCATAATCCACATCCACTCTTTAACATCTTTTCATGACCACTTTCACAATGTACATAAACTCCTAATTGTCGCGCATAATTTGAGAATCAAAACTTGAACAAACTCTTCCTACTTCCCGTTCCTCGTGGGATCGATAACTCTTTATACTATAACTTGAAGGTTGTATACTTGCAACTCTAGGACATCATTTAGTCCCCATCAGATTTCCAAATAATTTTGGAATATGAGAATGCAATAGCAATTCCAATGATTTCGGCGCCTATCTACTTAAAAGAAAAAAGTTTAATTTTCATTTTAACAAATACACTCAAAATTATCCCATTTATTTTAAAAACCATATACTTCAGCCTTCTTCTTTTTTTCCCCAAATTAGTGACTTATAACTCTCATATTTTGAGAGTAATCCCTCAAATCATGAAAAGTGCTATCACGTCCTGCCGATTCTTAACTCATTTAGAAATTGACCCATCAAATAATTAAAATTAATATTAGATCCTTTAGTACTTAAATTATTTAGAAATGAGTCCCTCTAATAAAGAGTAGAAGTAATAACCGAGTCATTAATTTGAAAATATCATGAGACCTAAAACAAATTCAATGAGTTGAGGGATTTATTTAAAATTACCTAATTATCTATATTACAACTCCTAAATATATTTTTATCCACAAATTAAAAAATAATTTCTAAGCAAAATACTTAACCATTATTTTTTGGCTTTTTCAAGACAAATGTTAAACCTTGAGTCAAATTTGCTCGTATCTACTAAAGTTATTGGGTTTACAACTATATAAAGACTTTTCATAACTACAGTAAATTGATTATATATATATATATATATATATATATATATATATATATATATATATATATATATATAT
The DNA here is from genome assembly GCA_012295165.1 of Asparagus setaceus. NCBI lineage: Eukaryota > Viridiplantae > Streptophyta > Magnoliopsida > Asparagales > Asparagaceae > Asparagus > Asparagus setaceus. The sequence continues at coordinate 18,325,606 of CM022710.1, forward strand.
ATATATATATATATATATATATATATATATATATATATATATATATATATATATATATATATATATATATAGGGTTGGTTCCAATGAGAACCCAAATAAATGTGAGAACTAAAACCTAATATCAACCATCTATGATATAAAAACAAAGGCTCAGTTGTGCCAAAATTAAGATGGCAGAATTATAATTAAATAGACATTACAAACTGAAATAAGAGCAAACAAGTAAAAAGCACAGAGATATAAAAGGAAAAAACTGACAAATCTTTAAACACCGAAACCACCTTTTTTCAAAAAACTTTTCATATTCTACCAGTTTACAAATCATAGGGGTCGTACAATAATTTTCAGGAAATTATCTGCTAAGATTCACGACTGAAAACGACAAGGTTCTAGGGTTTGCCTCAAAGACGGATCGAATCGGCTAGGGATTACTAAAACATTACTGAGAGATTCTGTTAATAAAACATTCAGATTCTATAAACATCACTGAGAGATTCTGTAACTATAGAATGATGATTCCCTTAAATGAATTGTAAGAATACTAAAACATTACTAAGAGATTACGTCAATAAACCATTCGATTCTCTAAATATCAATGAGATTCTCAGAACTATAGAAGGATGATTACATTAAATGAAATGTAAGAATACTAAAACATTACTAAGAGATTACGTCAATAAAATATTCAGATTGTAAAAATACTAAAACATTACTAAGAGATTACGTCAATAAAATATTCGATTACGTCAAAAAATATTGATTAGTAAAAATTTAACGAGAGATTCTATAACTATAGAAGAATGATTCTCATAAATGAGTTGTAAAAATACTAAAACATTACTAAGAGATTACGTCAATAAAATATTTTGATTCTTTAAATATCACCGAGTAATTCGTTGTCTATTAACACCTTGCTATTTTTAAAAAATCGTGTTGTGAACTAATTGATTCGTTAATCTATTCTTTGTGATTCGTAAGTTAATCAAAGTGATTCGCTTTGTAAACTAGGTGATTACGTTAGATCGTAAATGATGGGCAAAAGCGAGTGTTTACCTTTTATAGTCGCAAGTGCACAACCATTGTCAAGTTATAGTATTTAAGATTGTCGATCCCACGAGGAACGGAAATAGGAAGTGTTTGATTCAAGTTCGGTTCTCAAATTATGCGTGACAATTAGGGTTTTATTCAAGATAGTATGAAAGCATGATGAAGTGATGAGAGAGTGGATTTGGATTGTGTGTGAAAGGAATCACAATTAAAAGATGAGAAGTCAATAAGAGAGATGAAGGAATCTAGAATTGAATCCACTAGCTAACTCAAATTATAATCTATGAAAAATTCTCTTTTACCACATCTCATATTAGATTTATTAAGCATAAGATATCAAACCACTTAAGGAAAGCATAACTTATCAAATTATCACCTAATTGAAATTCAAACTCATGAAGAGAGTAATAACAAGATAATAATCCTAGAATTCATAAGCATAGCCTATCAAACCACTTAAGGAAAGCATAAACTATCAAATTCTTCTTCTATCGATGAGTTCTCTAGTTGATTAACCTAAACATGATCTTTTAAGCATAAGAGAGATGATTCATAAACACAAAAGAGATTAGACTAGTTTCATGCAACCTAGATCCCCACAAGAGTTTAGTTCAACATCTTGGGAAATTCAAACAAATAGAAAAAGAAAAGAAAATAAAAAGAAAAGAAAAATTCTAAACTAATCTAACTACAAAGCAATTAAATCTAAACTACAAAAGCTATTAAATCTAAACTACAAAGCAAATAAATCTAAACTACAAAAGCTATTAAATCTAAACTACAAAGCAAATAAATAACAAGAAAGAAAAAGAAATAATAAAGAGAAATAAAGAAAAACCTCAACTCATCATCATCAACTCATCCTCCTTTCGGTCCTTGAACAAGAAGAAGAAGATGGGATTGAAGGGGAGAAAATATTTATTTATTGAGGAAAAATTATTACAATGAAAGGTACTCTAAAACAAGAGCAACCCTTTCTCTCCAAAAGGAGTTTTACAAAATATTTCACACCTCTAAACCCTCGGATACTACCCTATTTATACCCCAACGAGTTGACGTGAACCATTGGATCAAACTTGGCCAAAAAGGAAGAGAAATCTTTCCTAAATTGAATCTGCCACACAATCGGTTGGTCGATCGGTTAGCCAACCGTTAGCCAACCGTTGGCCAACCGGTTGGTCAACCGATTGGTTCCCAACGGATTTTGTCTTTTCTTGATATTTTTGCACTAATTCTTCTTGGATTCCCTTGGTATCTTGGGCCTTCGTTTGTCTTGATTTGGGCTTCAACAATTGGTAGAAATTCAGAGAATTTGAGTCATTTGAGCTTTTATTCATTAATACTCCATTATTCGCAAAATAAGATAAAACATGTTATTAGTAACATATTTATTGATATAAAATAGATAATGAGGTTATTAAAATGTCATTAAAATGTGATTATCAAATACCCCCACACCTAAACTTTTGCTAGTCCTCTAGCAAGGAAGAAAAATGAAAAAGAAAAGAAAGAAAATCCTAACTCACTTTCAGAATCGCGTTGTATTTAGCGCATACAACAAGCCTTTAAACCCCTAGGTTACCCTAGTGGACGAGTTGTAGTCTCGTGAGGGTTTGATGAATATACCCACAAAATTCAGTCAACTTGCCAATTTAAAGAAGCTAATTGAATAATTCAAAAATTCCACAAGTCGGTTAATACTCAAGAAAACGTTTTTATCATGATTTCAAAGTAAACTTCTTAAGAAAATCCTTCCATTGTAGTGATACAAAACCAAGTTTTTCTCAAAGATTTAATTCAAAAGTTTTGAAGGAAACATGCTAACTCTTTGTTTCAAACAATGTTCAAGTCTCTTAACCCATTTTGAAAAATCAAGAACATATACCATTATTTCCATATATATAAAACATGGTTAGTTTTTTTTTTTTTTTTCTTGGTAGTCTTTTTCTTTTTAATCGGCTTTCTAAGTGACCATTTAGCGAGTTTGGGCCAATGAATCCCAACCCAATTGGGCTTAGGTCATTAAGCATAAAAATACTCCTCGGGCTTAATTACTCAGTCAACTTAGGCTTTAGTAACAAAGAACTACCGATGATTCTAAGAGAAATTTATTTGGTGCCCATTTTTCGTGACTCTTTTGTTAAGTTAGTATAATATATATATGTGTATATGTATATATGTTCTGAAAAATATTTGGATTAATGCAACTTAAAGAATCATTTTCAACTCTAAGTTAAGCACTAAAAATTTCACCACTCTGATTAAACATCCAAGTTAAACTTTAGTAAAGTATACCACTTTGAAAATCATTCTTTCGGAATTTATTTAAAATTATCATAAAAGGTAAACTTGAGTGTATAACTAACTTCGGGATTAGAAGACTATTAATCAACTCTATTAAGTTGGCAAGTGACAATTTTTTTTTTTTAAGAAGAAGAAGAAGAAAAATGAATAAGAAAAAGAAAATGAAAAATGAAAATGACTAAAATACGAGAAATTTGACTAAGTCCCACCCCACCTAAAATTTGCATTGTCCTCAATGTAAATGCAGAAAGTAACATGGAGAAGAGTGGAAGCACTTACAGATGTTCGGATGACTGGAACAGAAAAAAAAAATTTTTGCATTCACCGTGGTAATGAGGGGAGACGAAACCAATTGTTTTTTTTTTTTTCAGATATGCACGTGATTTACAAGATTTTTTTTTTTTTTTTGAAAGAACAAGAAACTCTCACATGAGAGAAGAATAAATTCTTTTATTATTATTGTGGGACACAAAACAAAAATGTAGAATAAAAGATGAAATATGAGAAGCTCACATTCTACATTAACTCCTACCTTATTGAAAATTCTACCCGAAATTTAAAGAATTTCAAAATGATATAATTCTTGATGTGCTTAAATTCCAAAAATTTCGGGTTTTAGTGATGTGTGCAAAGAATGGAAGGTAGGTATTAATGGTTGTATGCTTTTGAACTTAGATTCATTATTAACAAAAATTTCATCAAAAATGAAATCTTGTTGTTTTCTATTTTCATCAAACCTTGGTTTATTAACAAATGGTTCTTCAAATGTTGGTATCGGGATGCATGTATTCAACATAATTCTCTCATTCGAAGGATTTGATTATTAACCCGTTACCCGACTGTTGTGAATGGATTGCATTCACTTGATCGTGAAAAGTTGAACCTGAGTTCCTTGGATTGGTCACGGGTTGACTCGAAATGTTCCTTTCTCTCTTTCACTCACGGCGTTTGCTAGTTGCCCTAGTTGGGTTTCTATCACGGAGATGGCTTGAGTGTTGAGTTGATCGCTTGGTTGGTTGTTTGCATGAAGGAATTTAGAGTGTTGGATGATTGAGTCAACGAGGTTGGTGGTGGTTTTGATCATGGCTTCTAAACCCTTTTCTATGACACCAAGACGTTTTTCCAGATCTCGGTTAGGGGAATTTGAAAAAGGTAGATTTGAGTGATGGAAATTGTTTGGTGGATTGAACGGAATCGTGTTTCCCCTAGGAATTTGTTGGTTTGAGGTGGGATTGGCGTTTTGATTTCGGGTAACTTCCTTGATTCCACATAAAGTTGGGATGATTCCGCCAACCGGATTGTAGGTTGGGGCAAAAGGATCATTTCTAGGAGGCCGGAATGCAGCTGTTAACCCGACCTAGTGGCCGATCGGATCCTAAAAGAGGGCATTCATCGGCAACATGAGATGGGACTGACAATTGTGACAACTGGGCGAGATTTGATTGACTTGGCGGAGCGTTCTTTGATTTGAGAGCTTCTAGCCTACGCATGATCGTCGCCATCTTTGCTTCACGGCTATATTCGCTCCTAAGGAAGGACCACTAGATTGGGCTTGAGGAACCGATGCACCCCGGTCATCACGTTGTTCCCATTGCATGGTTTTTCCGGACTCTCTAAGAAATCCCACGCTTCATCGGCATTTTTCTTCATAAAGTCCCTTGACACATAGACTCTAAGGAAGTTTTTGGGATAGTCCAATCCTTCAGAAATGATTTGGCACAATCGCCATTTTTCCGCACCATGGTGAGGACATTGGATGAGGAGATCCTTAAACCTATCGAAATACTTCCAGAATGGCTCACCCGGGACAATCCTAAAATTTTGAATGCCGTTTCTGAGCTTGACCGTTTTGTGAATTGGGAAGAATTTTTTAGAAAGACTTTTACAAAATCATCCCGTGTTGAAATCGACCATGTGGGTGTTTGGCATGACCATTTTTTGCTTTGTACTTAAGAGTGAAGGGAATAAATCGAAGCTTAATTGCATCCTCAGTTAGGTCTTTCATTTTAATCATGAGGAGACTTCTACAAATTGAGAGATGAAAATATATCGTCTTGGTTTACGTTCCTAAGAATTTTGGAAGCATGTTGATGAAATGTGGTCGGAGTTGAAATTAGTTCCATTTGCTTCGGGAAGCTTAATGCATGAGGGATAGCATTCCTAGTTGGGTAGCAGATATCTTGAAGAACGGAGGATTGGCCATTTCGTTTGGTTGAGAAGTTGAATCGAGCAAACTAAGCGATTGGTATTATTCCTAACCCAAGTTTGCATGAACCAAAATCAAGAGATTTTTTTTTTTTTTAATAAAAAAAAAAGTTAGTGAGATGGTGAAAAGAGAAGAAGAGGAAGAAGAAAAGAAAAATTAACAAATCAAGGCAATCACTTTTCAATCACCCTAACTCTAGGGTTAAGCCTAAACTCAAATTTAGACTCTAACCAAAAACTCCTAAGTGAAAAAATCCGGTTCGTGGGTAATTAGCCGTAAGGATAGTACTAGAGGGAGATCAAAGATCGATTAAGTACTGCTTCCGCAGTGGCGCTACGCAACCCCTAAACCTTGCCTTAGACACCAATTAATCCAAATAAACTTAGACCAGTTCACTCAAGAATTTCTTGTTCCTTATTGAGCTCGAATCCTTAGGGGCCAACGTCTAATTCTTTTTAGGAGGCTTGGGTTTGTGTAGTGAGGAATCAGTGATTTTTGGGCGAAGGAAAGGGTGATGAAATCCCTCACCTTATCTTGATTAATGGGTTTTGCCCTTAAAAATATTTTCAGGTGAGTGTCAATTCAAAATGCTCAAATCACTTTGGTGAATTCCTACTATTATATGCAATGCAGCCCTAGAAATTAAAAGCAACTAAAAAGGATGAGAAAGAAAAATATATATATTTTTTAATTATGGTCAGCAAGAAAGAAAGTCAGTTTTTTTTTATATTAACCTAATTGTCTCTAATGTGATGAACTACCTATAAGGTGGAATTAAAAATACTAGAAAGAAGGGTTACTGCGCCAAAAGCAATGCAAAGCCTCGTTGGAGGCAACCTTCAATTCGAATCTTCAACTCCTTGCCTTCAAGCTCCTTTTGTCATCCACAATAGACAAACACACAAGTTAAAGAACTAAGAAAAAAATTCCTACTTAACACCGTCTCTAAGAACGGCTTAAAACTTGATGGGCAAAAGCGAGTGTTTACCTTTTATAGTCGCAAGTGCACAACCATTGTCAAGTTATAGTATTTAAGATTGTCGATCCCACGAGGAACGGAAATAGGAAGTGTTTGATTCAAGTTCGGTTCTCAAATTATGCGTGACAATTAGGGTTTTATTCAAGATAGTATGAAAGCATGATGAAGTGATGAGAGAGTGGATTTGATCGAGGTGGAGAATACACATCAAATATGTTCAAGAATTATTGTAGACGGATGGGCATCCAACAACAATTTTAACGGCATACACTCCACAACGAATGGAGTGGCAGAAAGAAAGAACGAACCATCCTCGACATGACGAGAACAATGCTCAAGGAGAGAAGTTTGCCAAAGAACTTTTGGCTGAGTAATGTTGCATGCACATCCTATCTACTCAATCGATGTCCAACAAAGAGTGTGAGGAACATGACACCACAAGAAGCATGGAGTAGACAGAAACCAGATGTGGAGCATCTACGAGTATTTGGTTGCATTGCATATGCTCAAGTACCAGAGGCAAAGAGAAAGAAGCTTGATGATCGTCGAGAAAAGTGCATCTTTGTCGGCTATAGTGGAGAATCGAAAGCTTACAAACTCTACAACCCTCAAACTAATAAAATTGTGGTGAGCAGAGATGTAGTTTTCGATGAAGAAGGAGCGTGGACATGGAGCAAAGGAGACAATAACAAAGGCAAAGGAGTTCTACTAGATGAACTAGATGAAGACTTATAAAGTCATGTACCTGAGCAGCAACTACATCAAGATGCAGGCGTACAAACTCCGACACAAGGTGCCTCATCATCTTCAGGAGTGGGAATTCCAGTGCAATCTACATCATCATTTAGAAGCAGCAAATTCTCATCTGATGGTTCCACGTCATCAACAAGCGCAACTCCAATCAAAATGAGGAGCTTACAAGACATTTATGATGAAACTGAAGAAGATGTACATACAAATGTTTTTTGTCTTTATGCAGATCACGAGCCTCTCACATTTCAAGAAGCAGCAAAAGAAGATAGTTGGATATCTGCTATGGTGGAAGAAATCCAAGCTATTCAGAAGAATGAGACATGGGAGCTAGTTTCACTCCCTCATAACCGAGATGCAATCAGTGTCAAATGGGTGTACAAGATCAAACGCAGCTAATGGAGAAGTTGAATGCTACAAAGCAAGGCTCAAGGTGAACTACAAGCAAAAGTGCACGGTGTCGATTATGAAGAAGTCTTCGCAAGAGCAAGACTTGACACAGCTTAGATTATTGATCTCTTTAAAGACATCATAGCTGGAAAATCTACCGCTTAGGCGGAAGTCAGCTTTCCTCAATGGTGTCCTTGAGGAAGAAGTACATAATGGAGCCTCGATGGTTTCATAGTACAAGGAGAAGAAGAAGAAAAAGTGTACGCTTGAAGAAAGCACTTTATGGCCCTGGCAAAGCACCGCCGTGAATCTACGGGAATGCACGCATCGCATTGAAAGATATTTAGCTGATGATATTTATTATATGTATTATCTTATTTACGTGAAATAGCAAGAAGATGTTCTCGAGTTCAAGAAGGCAATGTTTTTGAGTTTGAAATGACGATTGTGGACTTATGTCCTACTCTTCGGCATTGAAGTACATCAACAAGCGACGGGATCTTCATATCCCGGAAGAAGTATGCAAAGGAGATACTCGAGAAGTTCAAGATGGATAGCTGCACCGGTGAACATCACATTGTTGAGCTTTAAACTCAAAGAAGGAGATGGTAGAATTGTTGAATCAACTCAAGATGTGAGTTTAGTGGGAAGCTTGAGATACCTCACTATCACTAGACGACATTGTCTATGGTGTAGGACTCGTGAGTAGATTCATGGAGATGCCAAAGGAATCTCATTGGCTTGCAACAAAACGAATTATGAGGTATATTAAAGGCACTATGAACTACGGTCTCTTCTATGCCTATGGAGAAGATGCGGAACTAGTCGGCTATTCTGATAGTGATTGGGGAGGAGATCAAGATGAAAGAAAAAGCACTACTGTGGTATATCTTCTATCTTGAATGACAGCCTTTTCTTGGTCTTCAAAAAAGCAGGATATTGTTGCTTTGTCAACATGTGAGGCAGAATATGTAGCAGTAGCATCTACTATCTGTGAAGCAATTTGGCTGAGGAATGTCTTGAAGGAGTTGGTGCACCCTCAAGAAGAACCTTGTGATTTATGTCGATAAAAGTGGCAATAAAGCTTGCCAAGAATCCAAGACAACATGGGAGAAGTAAACACATCGACACTAGGTTTCATTTCTCGTGGAGCATGTTAAGCACGGATCCATTACTCTTGAGTACTTGCCCCACAATGGATCAAGTTGGAGATATTTTCAATGGCCCTACCGTGATGCATTCAAGATTGAGAGAGAAGCTCGGCAGAGATACACTTTAGGTTTGAGAGGGCATGTTGGAAATACTAAATTCCAAACCTAAAGTCATGCACTAAATAAATTTAGGAATAAATCTATTCTATGTATTAAATAAAGTTTTAATTGCTTAGTCAAAGTCTAGCACCTATATAAAGGGCTAGCTAATATTTGTAAACTACAAAAGCTATTAAATCTAAACTACAAAGCAAATAAATAACAAGAAAGAAAAAGAAATAATAAAGAGAAATAAAGAAAAACACGCAACTCATCATCATCAACTCATCCTCCTTTCGGTCCTTGAACAAGAAGAAGAAGATGGGATTGAAGGGGAGAAAATATTTATTTATTGAGGAAAAATTATTACAATGAAAGGTACTCTAAAACAAGAGCAACCCTTTCTCTCCAAAAGGAGTTTTACAAAATATTTCACACCTCTAAACCCTTAGATACTACCCCTATTTATACCCCAACGGAGTTGACGTGAACCATTGGATCAAACTTGGCCAAAAGGAAGAGAAATCTTTCCTAAATTGAATCTGTACTTAAGGTGTCGGTTGGTCCGATTAATAGCGGTTGCTTGCCAGGTTGTAACCGACAGTCAACCGATTGGTTCCCAACGGATTTTGTCTTTTCTTGATATTTTTGCACGAATTCTTCTTGGATTCCCTTGGTATCTTGGGCCTTCGTTTGTCTTTAGATTTGGGCTTCAACAATTGGTAGAAATTCAGAGAATTTGAGTCATTTGAGCTTTTATTCATTAATACTCCATTATTCTGCAAAATAAGATAAAACATGTTATTAGTAACATATTTATTGATATAAAATAGATAATGAGGTTATTAAAATGTCATTAAAATGTGATTATCAGTAAATGAGATTCCGTAATTTATTAAGAGTCTGTAACTGATTCTGCGATCCATGATAAGCAGCAACACACAAAAAAAAAGAAAGCAAAAAAAAAATAAAAAAAGATGGGAGGGGAGAGCCGCCTCCAGACAAAAAAAAAAGAGAAAAGAGCAGAGAGCATGTGGGAGACGCCACCATGAAAATCAAAAAAATAAAATAAAATAAAGAAAAAAAATAAGAAGAAACGGGAGAGGAGCACAGAGAAAAAAGCCATAAATATCTTGATGGGATCCAAGATTCCTCTCTCTCGTTAGCAAGGGTTCATCGACGCGCACCCTCGAAGACTCACTTCAATCAGATATTGAGCAAGGTTCTAGGGTTTGACTCCGGCGTAGTCGCCGTCGGCCTAAATTGAAGCTTAATCAAGAAGGTTGCGGTTAATTAGGCAAGAAAAAATTGCCTATAATGTAACTGATTTTATAACTAAAATGACAAACGTGCCCTTTAGTTAACTTTTTAAATTTAATGGAGTTTAATCACAACCGTTGATTGATTAAAGATCTAAGGATAGAGATTGGGTTCTTAGTTCTCATATTTGTAAGGAGTTCTCATTTGATCCAACCCCTATATATATATATATATATATATATATATATATATATATATATATATATATATATATATATATATATATATATATATATATATATATATATATATATATATATATATATATAATAAGACAGCTAATCCATTACAAATGCTAAATATCTGAGTTGGTACAATCCTTCCCCATGAAGTTTTCTTGAGTTAATTAGAAATTAATCCCTCAAATCATTCTTTTCACTAAACAGTAGAAGCTACAATTACAGAGATTAATTTAAAAGATTACAACATCTCTATTAATTTTATTAGTCCTTTAAATCTTTCATGTTTTGAAATTAATCCCTCAAATCATGAAAATTGTTATTAATTTCTACAATTCTTAAGTTAATTAAAATTGATCTCTCAAGTTATTAAATTGATATTAAGTTCTTTAATTCTTAAAAGTTATTTTGAAATTATTCCCTTCAATAAAAGTAGAAGCAACAAATAGAAAGATTAATTTAAAAACGATTGCGAAAAGTTGTTGAGCATAGTTTGAAGTACTCAGTGAAAAAGGACTTTGAATACCTTCTGATAGAGGCCAGTTTGTTAATTCCCAGAATATGACTGTTGTCACCACCACTCGGACGTTTGGATATCCCCTCCATCTTACTAGTATTTTTTCAGTTACTCATAATAGCTTTCTAGTTTAAGATATATCCTCCCTCTTACATGTCACCAGCTCAACCTTTTCTACTCGATAAAACTCCCTTATTCTCCTTCGCTTCTCCTACTCTTCCTCAAGAAAATTACTGTTCTCCAGCAGAATAATCTCATCCACGATCCAAAACCTCCAGCAAGAGCCCAATTGGGCGTCATTAAGCACCCAAATCCTGGAACACCTGGGGGAAAGCCCAATCCACCCATCAGTGATGGAGTCAATGACTGCCTACTCTCCACCGGTCCCCTGTCAGTCACTGCATGCAAGCTGACCGTCTGAGCTTGTACTTCTCGTATGTTATTGCAACTAAAGCCATGTATTCCTGTCACATAATTTACTGCTGTTCTGGGTGTTGCAGCATGCAGTTGAGGGCTCAATCAATTGAGCAGTTTCACCTATTGTGTCATTTCCAGCCGCAACTAATGTGCTTACCCGGTGTCCATATAGCTAGAAGGTACGGGCAGGGATCATCAACCTCTCTTTTGTCCAATTGAAACATATATGAAGGTACATCTTACTCCATCCAAAAGAGGATGTGAATCTGAAAGTTCATAACTGCAAGGATCCAAAGATAAGGTTAGCATGTATAAATGATAACTCAGCAACAATTGCACATATCAAACCTTCATCAATGCTTCCTCGGGAATGTTTAATATCCGTTAAATTGTTACTAGCCTGTTTTTTTATGAGCAAGAACTAGCAAGGATAATAGTGTAACATACACTAGATGTTCTGTACGCAACCGGTTCATATTCTTCAGCTTAGGATGTATGCGTCTTGGATCAACCTGACAGAGGGGGATAAGTTAGTGAGGTGATGGTGGGCGATGGGAGGGCAGGGAGGAGTGGTGGAGGGGCAGCTGATGATAGCTGAGGGGAAAGGAGAGGAGGAGGTCAGAGAGGTGTTTAGATCATTGGCGAGGTTGGAGCTTCAAGGAGTTGAGGGGAGAGTTGATGATGTCCATGGACCGTTCAACCTGTTGGAAATACTAAATTCCAAACCTAAAGTTATGCACTAAATAAATTTAGGAATAAATCTATTCTATGTATTAAATAAAGTTTTTAATTGCTTAGTCAAAGTCTAGCACCTATATAAAGGGCTAGCTAATATTTGTAATATCAAGCAAGCAAAAGCAAAATAAAAAGCTCAAAGCAAAGGCATACAAGTAAAGCCTTGCATATATATTTGCTTCCTCAAAAGTTATAAAAGTCCACCACAGTTCCGCTAAAATAAAGAGTTTTATATTTGATTAGAGCTCACACAACCTTCAAAGAAGAACAAGGAATGCTGCCTTCTGGCAATAACACCAGCGGAAGGGCCAGCTGGAGAACCCCTTCCGCAGCATCCGGCAGCGCACGTGGGGCCGAGATTCGTGAGCCACAGCAGGGATACCCTCTGGCTCGAAACCTTCAGCACCACCCTCAAGGCCGCCGAGCCCATGACACTGCCTGTGTCCTCTGGTATTACTGGAAAAGGGAAAAAAATAATGTCAAAGCTAAAAGTATAAAACAAATAAAGTTACTGAGCCCAAAAAGATGGAAAACTAAAGACGCATTATTCATAGATAGATAACATGTCCAATTACAACGGTAGTCTCTAGGACTAAAGCCTGCTTTAAACACTACTGCAGGGAGTGAAGCAGTGAACCAGAATCTGAAAATTTCACACTTTGTAGTCCACATGCATCAAAACACAAGTAATTAGAACACATAGTGTATAAATTTCAGCATCAAATCGCCTTTTGTAATAAGAATAGCATCAAGTGGTTTCTATCCCTATATAATAGATTGACTTCTTGGAAAATAAAAGGCTATATCTACAAACCATGATTTCTGGCAGCATAATAGGTAGATGAAGTTTTAACAGGTAAACAAGGAAGTTTGGCCTGACACAACCCACTCCCTCTCCTTACAAAGAAAAAGAAAAAAAAAGCTGGTTAACTCGTAAAAAATTACATTCCAAGGAATCAAGTACCATCTGGCAAATAATTTCCATTTAAAAGACCTAAACACGAAGCATCCAATGAAAGAGAGAAACTGTATGAGAACTAAAACATGCAACTCTCTTTGATTTAGTTAATCATCATAAAATATCTGTTCCAATACGGCAAAAAGAAAAGAACTACGATCCATGCTTCATTGCTCTCATCTTATTTCTATAGCTTCTTGCCAACTTGATTTGGCAGTGCTTTTGACACAGACTTAGGAACAGAACAAGAGTCAATAAAAGATAGAAAATAACTATATTGTGTTGAAAGATGAGTGTACAAAAGGAAATTAAAAAAAAAAAAAAAAGGACAAGATGATGAGTGTAATAAAAGATTTCTACCATTACATGTGTACTGTCCTCCTTTATTAACTAACTTAAATATTTACATCCCACACGAGCAATAGTTGGAGAAAAATTTTAGAGATATCCTTGAAAGGCTAAGAATGAAAGTTGTATTTGATAAATCGTAGAGTTATTTGAAGTGGAATAAGACAATCACACCAGAGGAGATACATTGTAACCATATTCTCGATGTAGTCTAAACTCTAAAGCAAATTGCAGTCTCCTTCCGTCTATGTAAAGATTTGAATCTATCAACATAGAATTGGAGTATCTCAATCCCAATTTCGTTTCCAAAATAATAAGTCAATCCTAGCCATCTGATAGAATTGGAGTATCTCAATCCCAATTTCATTTCGAAATAATAAGTCAATCCTAGCCATCTGATAGAATTGGAGTATCTCAATCCCAATTTCGTTTCCAAAATAATAAGTCAATCCTAGCCATCTGATAGAATTGGAGTATCTCAATCCCAATTTCGTTTCCAAAATAATAAGTCAATCCTAGCCATCTGATAGAATTGGAGTATCTCAATCCCAATTTTATTTCCGAAATAATAAGTCAATCCTAGCCATCTGATAGAATTGGAGTATCTCAATCCCAATTTCGTTTCCAAAATAATAAGTCAATCCTAGCCATCTGATAGAATTGGAGTATCTCAATCCCAATTTCATTTCGAAATAATAAGTCAATCCTAGCCATCTGATAGAATTGGAGTATCTCAATCCCAATTTCGTTTCCAAAATAATAAGTCAATCCTAGCCATCTGATAGAATTGGAGTATCTCAATCCCAATTTCATTTCGAAATAATAAGTCAATCCTAGCCATCTGATAGAATTGGAGTATCTCAATCCCAATTTCATTTCGAAATAATAAGTCAATCCTAGCCATCTGATAGAATTGGAGTATCTCAATCCCAATTTCGTTTCCAAAATAATAAGTCAATCCTAGCCATCTGATAGAATTGGAGTATCTCAATCCCAATTTTATTTCCGAAATAATAAGTCAATCCTAGCCATCTGATAGAATTGGAGTATCTCAATCCCAATTTCATTTCGAAATAATAAGTCAATCCTAGCCATCTGATAGAATTGGAGTATCTCAATCCCAATTTCATTTCGAAATAATAAGTCAATCCTAGCCATCTGATAGAATTGGAGTATCTCAATCCCAATTTCATTTCGAAATAATAAGTCAATCCTAGCCATCTGATAGAATTGGAGTATCTCAATCCCAATTTTATTTCCGAAATAATAAGTCAATCCTAGCCATCTGATAGAATTGGAGTATCTCAATCCCAATTTCATTTCGAAATAATAAGTCAATCCTAGCCATCTGATAGAATTGGAGTATCTCAATCCCAATTTCGTTTCCAAAATAATAAGTCAATCCTAGCCATCTGATAGAATTGGAGTATCTCAATCCCAATTTCATTTCGAAATAATAAGTCAATCCTAGCCATCTGATAGAATTGGAGTATCTCAATCCCAATTTCATTTCGAAATAATAAGTCAATCCTAGCCATCTGATAGAATTGGAGTATCTCAATCCCAATTTCGTTTCCAAAATAATAAGTCAATCCTAGCCATCTGATAGAATTGGAGTATCTCAATCCCAATTTCGTTTCCAAAATAATAAGTCAATCCTAGCCATCTGATAGAATTGGAGTATCTCAATCCCAATTTCATTTCGAAATAATAAGTCAATCCTAGCCATCTGATAGAATTGGAGTATCTCAATCCCAATTTCGTTTCCAAAATAATAAGTCAATCCTAACCGTCGGATCGAATGGATGAGTTCAAGTCTAGTCATTGGATTGTTATATTCCTTAATCAATCGCTTGATTTCATTCTTAAATTCCTCAATCTGTGTTGACATTACTATTCTTTAAGGTGAAAGTTAAGAGAGTACGTTACAAAATAAAGTACTAATATAAAAGGCACAAATAATAGAAAAACAATGTCATTTTGGGATCAGAAAGCCAGAGTGCTAATAAAAAGGTTTACGAGTTTAATAAGTAGCTAAACCCCATAGTACATATGATGTATCAACAAAAGCAACATATGCCAAATCTGACCAGCATTAAAAGATTTAAAGATTTTACCATATGCATTAGATAGATGTTTGGTTCATAAAAAACTAAAGCAACATATGACAAATTTGATGTAGGCTGACTGCGATTTTAGCACCAGTTTAACATCTTTCAATCTTCTGGGACACATATGCTTGTACTAGATTGGGCTCTACCTAACAGATAGACTAGTGGTGCGGCCCACCCTACTAGTCACATTGAAAGGTGTGGACCTTGCCACTTCTGTCTCTTGGTAGCTCATTTTGTCAAATGAGATGGCAGCTCATATCTAGCATCCAATATAGGATATGAATTACCTTACTCCATCCCAAAGTTATAAGCATTCCGTTGCAGATCTAAGAAAGAAGAGTATTTAACAAGTTCAAGCTTTCCAACAAAAACATGTTGAACAAGAAGCTACCACAACCAATATGCTTATCTACAAACTATAACAGTCTTTATGGAAATTGGAAGTAGATGACATACTCTATTTGATTGATTTATCTTGATCATAGATGAACTATGGTTATTTAGGAAAAGACATAAAATCTTATTACTTAATTTTAAAAGGAAAAAATATCCCAGATTATGGTAACACTAGCTATCCACCATAAGTTATATAGGATTAATTTTTATTAAATAACCCAATGTTTCATCATCTTTCAAATGAATATTGTAAAGTATTTTTGACAAAAATATCTCAAATTTTGTTGGAGACATTTAACAAAGCTAAATTAAGAAAAGTTGTGTAAAACAACTAATTTACCCTTTCAAATTCTTCCTGCCAACCCCTCTAGTGGCAAGTCCCACGACCTTCTACATAATTCATTAATTTTCTCCTCTTTTCTCGCCATCTCAATGTCCCCTCTTTGATTGATTTATATTGATCATTACTGAACTGTGGCTATTTAGGGAAAGTCGTATCAAATCTTATTACTTAATTTTCAAAGGGATGAGCATGCCAGATTACGGTAACAAGGTTAGCTATCCATCATAAGGTAATTTATAGGATTAATTATTATTAAATAACCCAATGTTTCATCATCTTTCAAATGAATATTGTTAAGTATTTATTTGAAAAATATCTCAACTTTTGTTGGAGATATGTAACAAAGCTAAATTTTAAAAAATTGAGGTAATACAACTATTTTACCCTTTCATATTCTTCCTACCAAACCCTAAAGTGGCAACTCCCACGACCTTTTACCATAACTCATTAGTTTTCTCCTCTTTTCTCGCCATCTCAATGTCCCCTCTTTGATTGATTTATCTTGATCATTGATGAACTGTGGCTATTTAGGGAAAGTCGTATCAAATCTTATTACTTAATTTTAAAAGGAAAAAATATCCCAGATTATGGTAACACTAGCTATCCACCATAAGTTATATAGGATTAATTTTTGTTGAATAACCTAACATTTCATCACCTTTCAAATGAATATTGTAAAGTATTTTTGACAAAAATATCTCAAATTTTGTTGGAGACATTTAACAAAGCTAAATTAAGAAAAGTTGTGTAAAACAACTAATTTACCCTTTCAAATTCTTCCTGCCAACCCCCTCTAGTGGCAACTCCCACGACCTTCTACATAATTCATTAATTTTCTCCTCTTTTCTCGCCATCTCAAAGCTCCCATCT
Source organism: Asparagus setaceus (assembly GCA_012295165.1). NCBI lineage: Eukaryota > Viridiplantae > Streptophyta > Magnoliopsida > Asparagales > Asparagaceae > Asparagus > Asparagus setaceus. The sequence goes on from CM022710.1 coordinate 18,342,729, forward strand.
TTCTACCTTTAAATCTCAATTTAGAATTTTTGTTATTTTTAGTGATCTTAGAGATGAGTACTGAAAATCTGTTGATTCTTTCTCTATTGATAGGTTTAAGTTTTTCTTATTCTTTGAATATGGATTTAGTTAAATTGGTTGGTTCTTGGAAATTGTATTGAAAAGAAGAAAGGTCTAGTTAACGTACACGAACAAAAGAGAGGAGTTTTCAGTTTCAAGGAAGAAAGGTGGAGTTGAAAGAGGAAGATGAGATGCATTGTAGATTTTTTCCGTAAGAGAAAATATTCAATCACCGGCATGTGAATGTCATTCGATGATGTTTTAACAAATTCTTTTAAGGTAAGTTAGTAGGAAGATATTGATCTTTAAATACCAACAAAATTTGAGATATTAACCTACCAAAAGTATTTTACATATTTATTTAAAAAGTGGTATAACTTTAGGATATTTTAGAAAAAGGTGACTTTTAAGTGTGTAGTTACCATAACTAAAATGGGTACTTTTTGTCGATCAACAAGTTTTGTCATTATATTTTACATGATTTTATTTTGGTGATTTATTATACTCTCCAACCGTCAACCGATCCCTCCTAGCACAAGTGTTAAACATCCCATCCTAGACGTGTGTGAGTGCTTCAGAATATACAAAAAACCAAAACATAGTTCTCAAAGGAACTGTTAAGAGCAAACATACCAATGTGGAAGAAGTATAATTTGGACCATATCAACAAAGAAGTCAAGGAACAATCAGAAGCATTATTAGTTGCCTTTAACATATTAGTATTACACGTACAAAATGTGTTGGATAATATTGGAAAAAGAGGGCATAATTCGAATGATTACTAGCACTTATTGGGCATGTAAAAGTATGATAGGCTTGAAGCCTGAAATGTATGCTATAAATAAAGGTTCTTACACCTTGATCAATATAAGAAACGAAGATATTTTCTTTCCACTTATTCTTCTTCATATTACTTCCTCAAATTTGACATGGTACTGGAGAAGATTTCTAAAGTTAGAAACCCTCTTCTTTCTAAACCTAGGAGCCGCCAAGGGGTAATTGCATACTTTACCCTTGGCAGCTTCATCAATAACTAATCCTATTAATCAACATAATTTTTCCTCTTTTGCATCATCTTCAAGAGTTTTGCTAGTCTACTATTCAGACTACACCTATGATGTCTCCCACATGGACATTGTTGATGGCCTCCTCTCTTTAATCTTGGTATTTTCGCCAAGACCTCAACGTTAGTGTTCTATATTTCTCCATAAGGAGATTGTGCTCTTATATTCTGATTTCCTGTCGAGCTATTTCTCGACATCAATTATTTGAGAAAGTCTCTTGCAGTGCAATCTCTAGCTTTCTCTCATGACTGGCTTTTCGTGATGATATTCCACTCACACTGTTAGATTTTTGACAAGCTTCTTCTCGATGTTAATGTTTTGTTGAAAGCCCATTTATATCCTATTTGTTTGGTTGTTATGGCTTTCTCTCGTATCAGGTTGTCTCGTGACGAAATTATGCAATCGCCTTCTAATCTTTTGTTGAGCTCCTTCTCTATGTCAAATATAGGACTGAGTGCATTTGCAAGAAGTTGGAGTTTGCTTCTATTGAGGATAAAATGAGAGAGAATCGACTGAGATGGTTCGTCTGTGCCCAATGGAGGCCACTAATGCAAGAATTAGGACAAGTGATAAGGTTATGAATAATTCGCGGAGAGAGAAACTCAGGATCAAGAAACTAATTCTACTTTGCATGTCCTAGATATGGCTAGAACTTGAACAAACATCCATTCCAAGTAAATTACAGCCCTAACATCAAATATATTGTAGCAAGCCTCTGGGCAATTGGTTGTCCACCTTGTCATGCAGACACACCAAGTGTGTCTGCACATAAGTCTCCACATCATCTCGTAACTACGGCCAATAGGATGATGTCTCAAGTAGTGCTTAGGTGCGCTACTGACTTGGATCCCAACCCACATCGAGTCCTGGCATTCGTGCATAAGGTCCTTCTGTAGGTTACCCCACTTAGGAACATAGATGACCACTACATTTTATTATACTTTTATTTTATGCTTTATAGTGTAGATTTATTTTCTTGCTTAGTTTAGTATGTTTTAGGATTTTAATTCTGTTTTTATTTTGATGTTTTGAAGTGTAGATTTATTTTCTTGCTCTTTTATTTCATGCTTTATAGTGTAGATTTATTTTCTTGCTTAGTTTAGTATGTTTTAGGATTTTAATTCTGTTTTTATTTTGATGTTTTGAAGTGTAGATTTATTTTTTGCTCTTTTATTTCATGCTTTATAGTGTAGATTTTTTTCCGTAAGAGAAAATATTCAATCACCGGCATGTGAATGTCATTCGATGATGTTTTAACAAATTCTTTTAAGGTAAGTTAGTAGGAAGATATTGATCTTTAAATACCAACAAAATTTGAGATATTAACCTACCAAAAGTATTTTACATATTTATTTAAAAAGTGGTATAACTTTAGGATATTTTAGAAAAAGGTGACTTTTAAGCATGTAGTTACCATAACTAAAATGGGTACTTTTGTCGATCAACAAGTTTTGTCATTATATTTTACATGATTTTATTTTGGTGATTTATTATACTCTCCAACCGTCAACCGATCCCTCCTAGCACAAGTGTTAAACATCCCATCCTAGACGTGTGTGAGTGCTTCAGAATATACAAAACCAAAACATAGTTCTCAAAGGAACTGTTAAGAGCAAACATACCAATGTGGAAGAAGTATAATTTGGACCATATCAACAAAGAAATCAAGGAACAATCAGAAGCATTATTAGTTGCCTTTAACATATTAGTATTACACGTACAAAATGTGTTGGATAATATTGGAAAAAAGAGGGCATAATTCGAATGATTACTAGCACTTATTGGGCATGTAAAAGTATGATAGGCTTGAAGCCTGAAATGTATGCTATAAATAAAGGTTCTTACACCTTGATCAATATAAGAAACGAAGATATTTTCTTTCCACTTATTCTTCTTCATATTACTTCCTCAAATTTGACATGGTACTGGAGAAGATTTCTAAAGTTAGAAACCCTCTTCTTTCTAAACCTAGGAGCCGCCAAGGGGTAAGTGCATACTTTACCCTTGGCAGCTTCATCAATAACTAATCCTATTAATCAACATAATTTTTCCTCTTTTGCATCATCTTCAAGAGTTTTGCTAGTCTACTATTCAGACTACACCTATGATGTCCCCACATGGACATTGTTGATGGCCTCCTCTCTTTGATCTTTGTGTCTTTGTTCAACCTTCTCTGGTTTTCTATAATGAGATTATGCTCTTCTTCTGATATTCTGTTAATCTACTTCTTGAGATAAATATTAACTGAAAAAATTATGATGCCTCCCTCGTTGACATTGTTGGTGGCCTCCTCTCTTTAATCTTGGTATTTTCGCCAAGACCTCAACGTTAGTGTTCTATATTTCTCCATAAGGAGATTGTGCTCTTATATTCTGATTTCCTGTCGAGCTATTTCTCGACATCAACTATTTGAGAAAGTCTCTTGCAGTGCAATCTCTAGCTTTCTCTCATGACTGGCTTTTCGTGATGATATTCCACTCACACTGTTAGATTTTTGACAAGCTCCTTCTCGATGTTAATGTTTTGTTGAAAGCCCATTTATATCCTATTTGTTTGGTTGTTATGGCTTTCTCTCATATCAGGTTGTCTCGTGACGAAATTATGCAATCGCCTTCTAATCTTTTGTTGAGCTCCTTCTCTATGTCAAATATAGGACTGAGTGCATTTGCAAGAAGTTGGAGTTTGCTTCTATTGAGGATAAAATGAGAGAGAATTGACTGAGATGGTTCGTCTGTGCCCAATGGAGGCCACTAATGCAAGAATTAGGACAAGTGATAAGGTTATGAATAATTCGCGGAGAGAGAAACTCAGGATCAAGAAACTAATTCTACTTTGCATGTCCTAGATATGGCTAGAACTTGAACAAACATCCATTCCAAGTAAATTACAGCCCTAACATCAAATTATATTGTAGCAAGCCTCTGGGCAATTGGTTGTCCACCTTGTCATGCAGACACACCAAGTGTGTCTGCACATAAGTCTCCACATCATCTAGTAACTACGGCCAATAGGATGATGTCTCAAGTAGTGCTTAGGTGCGCTACTGACTTGGATCCCAACCCACATCGAGTCCTGGCATTCGTGCATAAGGTCCTTCGTAGGTTACCCCACTTAGGAACATAGATGACCACTACATTTTATTATACTTTTATACCCTAATTATCTATTTTATTGAATATATAAACTTGCTAATAACGGTTATTTTATTAATTTGCTGGTAATGAAGGATTATTAAATAAGAGCTAAAAAGAATCAATATACCTCTTCTTGAAGCCCAATTGAAGCCTAGAGGAAGCCCACAAACCCCAAAATCCCAAGAGAAGTCGAGTCAACAAAGTCAACAAAATTTGTTAGAAATATGTTGGAAACTAATCGATTCACTAATCGATTAGCTAATCGATTAGTATATAACAAAAACGATCAATGGCTGATTTTGATTTTTTTGGAGCCCAAGTTTGATCCAGGGCTATGGTTGATTGTTGTAGGCTATAAATAGGGATAGAGAGTGAGGGTGAGGGATATGTAAAATTTTATAAACTCTTCTGTGGAGAGGAGGGCCACTCTTAATTGAGAAGACCTTTCAAAATTGTAAACTTTAGTTTACAAAAAATAAATAAATAATCCTCCTTTTTTATTTTTTGTTCTTCTTCTCATTTGATGATGAAGATTTGCTTCACAAGGGGCCAACCCCTTGCAATGTAAATTTTCATTTTCTTCTTTATTTTCTTGCTTAGTTTAGTATGTTTTAGGATTTTAATTCTGTTTTTATTTTGATGTTTTGAAGTGTAGATTTATTTTCTTGCTCTTTTATTTCATGCTTTATAGTGTAGATTTATTTTCTTGCTCTTTTATTTCATGCTTTATAGTGTAGATTTATTTTTTGCTCTTTTATTTCATGCTTTATAGTGTAGTTTTATTTTCTTATTCTTTTATTTTATGCTTTATAGTGTAGATTTTTATTTCTTTCTTTTAAGTATTTTGTAGTATTTTCTTCCATGCTTTGTAGTGTAGAATTTAATTTATTTCTAATTTAGGTATGAGTAACCAACTCTTGTAGGAATTCTAGTATTAGATGAAACTAGTTTAATTTTCTTTTCTAATTTTTGAATTGCTCTCTTACGTGCTTAAAATGATTATGCTTTGGATAAGCAACTAGAGAACTAATTGATAGAAAAAGATTTTAATAGGCTATACTTATCATAAATGATTTGATAGTTTATGTTTTTAATTCTAGGATTACTATCTAGTTGTTTATTTCTTTTCATGGCGATAATATTGCTTGAATATTTTTGATAGGTCATGCTTGTTTTAGTAACTTGGTAGTCTATACTTAATAATTCTAAGTAATATGAGAATAAAAAGAAAGTAATTCTTAATTTCAAATTGAAGTTAACTAGTGGCTTCAATCCTAGATTCTTAGTATTCTCACTTGATTTCCTCTATTTTTTATTTACCTCTGTTCTAATTTGATTTTCTTTTTAATTTTCTTTTATTTGTTCTTCTCTTTCTCTCATTCTTCCCTCTTGTTTTAGTTTTTTTATTTGTGAGAAACCCTCAACCCAACCAACCTTTATCTTTCCTACACATTTTAAGAACCCTCTAAGAAATTTCTTTCTAATAAACTCCTTCCTCGTGGGATCGACATTTTTATACTATAACTTGATTGTTGTGTACTTGCAACTTTCATTTTTATTCGCGTCAATAGATGTGCCTCCCTTTTTTGTAGAGAATGACATCCTCTTCCCAAAATCTTCAAGTCTTTCCCTCTTTGGCAAGTGTCATCAAGCTCCTGGCGACGCTGGTGACAGGATCTTGATCCATGCCTTCCTAGATCTTTGAGATGATATCGTCATTGACCCGCGCTATGTAATGCAGCTCTGCCTTCATATATAACAAACCAAAGCCTACTCTAGAAGAACAAGAGTTACTTACCAAAATTGCTGCTAAAATAAGAAATTATATTCTATAGATAATTAAAAAATCAAAATTCAGATTCGGTGTCCTAAACTATTTGGCAATTATCCATTTGAGCATACACTTGAAAACATTGAACAAAAGTTGAATGCCAGTTACAATACATAATGCTTACAAACAAAATGCAGCAAAAAGCACATCAAAAATAAACTCAATTATTCACACTTGTTAGAAAATAATGAAAATACACCTCAAAAACAAGCACCCCTGGCATATATATGCATAAAGAGACCCTACACTCGCTTTAAATTGCAAATTGTTAGATCTATGAGTAATAGAAGTTACACAAAGAAAGCATAGAGACAATCATAACACATTCAATTAATAAACACTAGCTCACAGCGGAAGCAACAAACAATTGCTAAAGGTAATCAACTGACATTGAGTTCAACACAAGGGACCATAGCCTGTCAAGTCAAGAAGGCATGTGAAATTACCAGCACCCCTGATGCTCAAGATAAGGTCCAGGCTCCAACTCGCTTAAATTCATTTGCCATATCGCCTCTGCACAGACACCAAAAAGAATAGAAAAGATGGATAACATTTATTATGCAGACAGTAAACACTACTTTGATAAAAGTCATTGAGCTAAATAAGGCTAATATTTCCAAATGAAAAAAGGAACAGGACATCCTTTATAAGATGATAAATAACCGCGTGGTATACCCCATGAAATTTCTTGATTTCACAATGATGTCAACATAAAGAAGAAAACGATCATACAGCTACTTTAGTTACCACAAGTGCCGACATGCAAAAAAAAAAAGTAATAAAATAGTAAGATTTCACACTGAAACATTAGAGTAAAAATTTCTCACATTGGAAGAACATCAGTACTGTTACGCCAAATTTTAAGAGGGAGAGGAATCTGTGGTAATTAAGATGGAATCAAATACTAAATGAAGAAGGAAAAAAAGGAACATACTAGAATCAAACAGAAAGCCTATCGATTTCATTAAAAGATGTCAAATTTAAAAATATAAAACCAAAAGCAAAATCAAACAAACACATTCAGTCAATTACAGTCCCAATTTCATGAGACAAAAGTAGCATGAATAGAAAAAGCCTAAGTGCTTTTCATCACCTTCATTAATCTCGACCGCAATGGACGACGGCGACGATCCTTCGTTCATGGCCGCCGCCGTCGCCGCCTTATTGCCGTCGGGATCCATCATCAGATCGCCGCCGCCGGAGCCTCCAACAGCGCTCCCATTCTCCGGCAACAAAAGGTATGAGCATAAAAAGAGAGAGTGTCAAAGAGAGGAGAGAAAGTGAGGAGAAACGATGAGAGAGCTGAGAGATTTAGAAAGCAGGGCTTCACTCCCCGAGCTTAAACTTAAAAAGAGAGGAATAACCGGGAGCAATTAATGCGCCACTATGGTCCCAGTGCCACTTGGCATAAGAGTTACACGCATGAGACCCAGGCAAGCGATAAAGTATCCAGTGAGTCGTCCCCACCTGGATTTTACTGACTGGCATACGTACCATAAGAAGATAAAGTTCCAGATACTGGCTCCCATCCCTTAAAAGTTCACATTTAAAGCATTATTCTTTCGCTCAATTACTCATTCTCCCTGGCACCCTTCAACATCTAAGTTTTTACGTTTGTGTTGGGATGAATGGATACGTTGTGCAAAGTGCAAACAATAAATCTCTAATGGATTTCAAAGTCATTGTTGTAAATAATTTTCATATAATTAGAAAATAAAAAATGAAAATACATACCAACTAGGTTTATGGATGATAGCATTTTAAGTGCTTTAAAAGTGGAACAGTCAAACGTGGATGATGATTCTTTTGAATTCAACATATTTAAATTGTTTTTTAATAGAATATTTAAATTGTTCATGCATTAAGATTTCTTTTATTCTTGTTCATAAAAAAGATTTCTTTTATTCTTTTTCTTTGTAATTGAAAATATTTTTAAAAATGATGTCAATTAAAAGATGAACTGTTCAGTTGGATTAAGTTGGCTAACGATAGATTACAGAGGAAAGGCTATATGCTGTTTGAGTTGTATAAATTTTATGACTTATAAAATCATCATTTTGGGAAACAAAGGAACATGCTTGTCCAGTGTTTGAAAAATTCTCATTTCAGTAAAGCGCAAGTTCCTGATAATGAAGTAGGTACAGGTTCAAACAAAAGCAAGCTAATGAAACTCAATAAGTTGCGTTCATGCTTCCAAAAAAAAGAACAAAAATTAAAAATAAGAGAAATTTAGATAAAGAAACCTAACATTTTGATAGCTAAAGAATCACAAAACCATTGGCATTATCCTCAATATAGATTGAACTGACATCTTTCTTTTGATATGAACGAAATTCTACAAAGCTTAAACACACATAATAAACATAAGACACCGTAATCCCATGATTAAATCAGTACAAAAGAAACATGAATAAGACCATGAACTCTAAGGTGATTCATCCTAGAGTTAAATCCTTCCCTCCTCCTAGTTACCATTACCTGCAAGGAATGAACATACATTTAAATCTGTAAAATTCTGGTGAAGGAAAATTATTATGTGATTAGCAATAATGTTTTAGCTTACTTGGATTTAGCCAAGACATTTATCTCAATGTATATAGTACTAGCATTCACTGGAAAGGCCTACAAAATAAATAAATAAATAAACAATTATTATATAAATAGCATTTGTAATCGGCAATAAAATAAGAAATTTGTTAAGACAATACCTCGCTACTTTTTTTTCGCTTTCGTCAGTTTCAAGCAGCATTCTTGTGAATTGAAAGTTGTTAGTAGTTGTAGAGGTAGTCTGCTGTTACAAATCCAAACAAAAGTAAAAAAAGCCAGTAACCTGAACAATAATAACCAATATCAAACTGAAATTACTATGCACCTGAGTCATTGAATAAGTTCTTTGGAGCACACTTGCAAATTGAAAATTCGAGCTATCGACGGCTAAAGTTGGAGATGCCTATTATATTAAGGATTAATTCATTGAAACAAACCATTAACTAAAACTAGAGTCACCAATAACAAACTAAAAGTATTACACACCTGATTCATAGGGTAAGTTCCTTGGAGCAAACTTTCAAGCCGAAAATTAGAGCTATCAACGGTTAAACTTGTAGATGTCTATGATATATCAATAGATTAATTTATTGAAACAAACAAGAAACTGAAACTTGAATCTCTTATAGCAAATTTTCTATTTAGCACATGCCTGGTTAGCATATACAAGAGGATTAGCTCCTTGAAGCATGAGTGAAGGTTGCGTGCTTGATGTAGCATGACTAGAGGACATAGAAACTTTTTTCTTGTGCTTTCCTGCCATATGGTACGATTTTTTATCATTTATAAAAGTAAAAAAGCATCATAAATTTTCCCGAATGCACAAGTTTATTGTTTAAAGCTTTATTACAGGATAGATTGGCACCACTTGAGGCTTGTCTTTTAAGATTTTTCTCCAATTGGCTTTTCAATCTAGCATTAGTTACACCCTTTTGCCTGACAATAGGGGGATCCAATAACTGTTGTTCATCAAGTGAAAAATCCTCATCATTGTGATTACTAGAAGCATTTATGAAACTGGATTGACCATGTTGTTCATTTTGTAAACCTTCAAGTAACCTTTCAACTTCGCTTAATGTCTGATTAAAGCATGCATCAACTATCTGAGAGCCTCCATTCACCATTAAACTTCTCTCGATGACATAGAAAGCCTACTACATTAGTCTAACATGATAAAATAATGGAGAAGATTTTGCATTATTACATGACAAAGTATCATAATCTGGTGAAGTAGTCAATCTCTTTGCATGCTTAGTCCACCTCTTTAAGATATATTGAAGTGGTATTTTTGTAATACCTCTCAGGTTGAGTACCCTAAGAGCATGACGACATAATACTCCCATAGACTCAAACATTTTACAACTACATACAATTATTGATTCATGAGTATTAAAGAACACCTAATACTTAATGCTATGGCCCTCTCGAGATAGCTCATAATTGTATAAAATTCCATCATTATTGAGTTCTACAATTACTATAGACAAGCTCTCCACCATTTCCATTTGAAATAGTTGAAATATCTCAATGGTATATACATTCGCCGCTTGATTGAGCAATCCACTTCTTCTTGATGCCCTTATAGGTGAGCCTTGAAAACATCGAAAATCATGTTCTGATTCATTCAATCATTGTCGTTCTATTGCTTCTTCAAATTGGTGAACAAACTGAATTAGATTCATTGTTTTGCAAGACATTGACTTGAAAACATTATTTGTAGATTCACTCCTTTGGGTAGACCTAACTCTCGCGAAGAATGTGTCGAGGCTCAATGTTGGGCACCATTTTTTTCGCAGATCATATAATGATTCAAGCCACTTATTATCCTTTAGATGAAATCTATCAATCATCACATTCCAAGTTGATTCAAACTCCATCTCTGTTAGACATCCATGGAGGCACTTGTTAAACATCTTCTTAAAATCTGGATTTGCATAATAGGTGGAGAGGTTTTTTGTAGCATTGCATGCTATGTGCCAAATACACAATCTATGACATGTATTGGGAAACACTTGCCTGATTGCACTTGACATTGCCGCATCTTGATCGGTGAATATCATCTTGGGTTTCTTGTTGCCCATAGACTCCAAGAATGTTTCAAACAACCATACAAAAGAAGAAATGGTCTCATTTGAGAGAAAAGCACACCCAAAATAATTATTTTTCTATGATGACTAACACCCACAAATGGAGCACAAACTAAATTGTATTTGTTAGTTCTAAAAGTAGTATCAAAAGTAAGAACATCTCCTAGGAAATCATAATCTATCCTTGATTTTCCATCCCTCCAAAAGAAATTCATCAGGCGACCTTCATCATCAACTTTCACAGAATAAAAAAACATAGGGTCAAGTGATTGTTTATGCTTGAAGTGGTTGATAACAGCTTGAGCATCCCCTCCTTTAATCATGCTTAACCTTTCCGTGCGCAAAAGATTATGACAATCACGTGGTGTAATCTTGGCATTGTCTACTCCACCGACTTGTTTAGTGTAAAATGAGTAAGCTTGCATCGGCTTCATACCGACCTAACCATATTTTTAATCATAATTGCATTAGATTTTGATATTTTCCGATTTGATCTTAAAAATTTTCTTAACTCCGGGCGTGCTAGCTCATGATTATGGTCGGGGTTGAAATGAGTAACTTCCCATATGCCGTCTTTTACCATGAAGCGAATACTAGCCTTACAATCTGTTCTTGTTTCTAATCTGTTCACTTTGCTTAGTCCAAAAGTATGATCATCAATGCTTACGCCTTCTTTTGAACACACCAAGTACCGTTGTCGTACTATTCCATTAGTATCTTTCCTTAATTTTTATTTTCTAATGCTAAAACCAATGTGGACAGCATAGTTATTATACAAGCTGAAAGCTTCTTCTTCACTATTAACTGTCATTCCTACTATAGGTATTTCATATTCTTCACTTTTATCATCCAGTAACATGTTATGATCATTTTCTTGAATTTCTTCATCAAGTTCTCTCAAATTTTGATTATTTTCCAATGTGTCCATTTAGTAAAATCACCTGACAATAAAAAAATTAGAGGACTAACATTTATATTTGACATGTTATAAAATTTGTACAATAACAATGATAAAATTTATAACCATTGGATCTTTTTTGTAATCAACTAAAGTACAAGAATTTATAGCTAATTAGAACTAAACTTTATAACAAGGGATAGAGAGAAATCTCACCAAGATGCTATCTAGTAGCTGGTGGCCAAAATGAGTAGCTTGATGCACTCGGGGCTTGATTAGAGAATTGCTGATCGTGGGACTTAGATTAGAAATTGGCTGATGGTGGAAGAAAGTGGAGTTTGGAGGGAAGTTGAAAGGTTTTTTTAATGAGGTCTGGAGGGAGTTTGGAGTTTGGAGGGAAGCTGTGAAAGGTTTTAATTAATCAGAAATTAAATGTGAACTTTTAAGGGGTGGGAGACAGAGTATGTCAGCTGTATACTTCTTATTGGCCTGGCACACCAAGTCAGCAAAATCCAGAGGCCCACTGGATACTTTCTCCAGGCAAGGGGTACGTTACATTTTGGTGCTTTCGGGCGTGTTAGCCAAGTTCAAAATAGAACTGGGTTTAAACTGGTATTTTCTAGATCCATACAGTGGTTGGTCTAAGGAAGAACTAGTTTAATGATGAGATTTTGAACTAGAAAAAACTAATTCAACTTGGCCCCAAATCTTGCTAAACTAAAAACAAGATTTTGGAATAAGATTGTACCACCTAAAACAAGTTTTTGGAATAAGATTGTACCACCTAAAACAAGTTTTGTTGAGTTGTCAAACACACCCTTAGTTTTACTTTTGAGACTACTGGAGCCCACTACAATTTGAACTATGTAATACCAGAGCCAGAGCTCAAGTTGAACCGTTTGGTTTACTCCTATAATGAAAAAACTTATTTAAGAGTTATTTGGTTGCATATTTTTAAAAGAAATAAGAAATTTTGGTCTCTGTAATGTCGTCACATTAATGTAAGAAAAACAAAAAAAAAAGTAATGGTTTCGATTTAAGAATGCACCGTACGTATACTTGACCACTAAAAATAAAATTACAGCAAATTACAATAAAATATAGAATGTTACAACAAAATATAATAACTAAAGCAGTATACAAAACTGCTAAAAAACAAAGTAGGTTTAAATTAATTTGGTAGAGTATTTTGTGCTTAATAGTGATTTGGTAGCAGTTGGCTTAAAATAAATGGGAGTGAAACTTTGGGACTAAGCAAAATAACTCTTTTGGGAAGTGGATGGGTTTAAAATTAAATTAAGGGTAAAAGTTTGGTTTTATAGAAAAAAATCATTTATTGTTCGTGATGTCATAATATTAATGTGAAAAAGGCTAAAAACTTAATAGTTTAAAGTTTTAGTATAAAATGCACTATGTACTTAACCACTTAGAACAAAAATATAGTACATTACAAGAAAAATATAGCAACTTAGATCATTATATCTTTGGTGTAAACATACACTTATATCTAACAATTTAGAGCAGAAATGTAATTAGTTACAATAGATTATAGAATTTACACTGTATGTAAAAGTTTCAAAATACAATGCAGAGCTAAAAATAATTCAAGAAGTCATTTGGGTCTAAAGTGATTTTGGAAGTAGGTAGGCTTAAAAATAAGTGGGATAAAGTTAGCGGATTTATAGACAAAAACCCCTTTATTTTATATTTCTCTATATATACTAAAGTTTCTAGGATAAACAATACCCACATAAAGTGCAAGCTCCAAAACTTTAGTATACAGTATATAGTATAATATAATATAAGGTATAGTGTAAAAAATTTGTCTAAAAGTGCTTTTGGAAGTGAGTGAATTTGAAAATAAATAGGGATATAATTTTGACTTTATTGGAAAAGTTTATTTATATTATACTTTTCTATATTACTTTTTTTTTCCTCAAAAGCCTCCAAGATTGGAGGGGCCATCCACTGGCATCAGATCATATATATCAAATATGATTACATAAGTTACCCAGACGAAGCTGAGTAAAACAAAATTAACAAAAGCCTACAATTTACCAACTATCAACAACCAAAAAAATAATAATAAAACTAAGAACCCTAGTATATTCCTCCCCCTGCTTGTTAAGCCAAATGAGCTTGCGTGCCTGGAGAGGAAGATCAGATGCATCGAAGAAAAAACGCAGTTCCGACAGGGAGTGGCCAAACTTTGATAAGAAGTCCGCCACTTGGTTGCTTTCTCTAAAGCAATGAGAAATCTGAATTGATGATTCCCTGATGTAATAGTGTAACTCTCGCCAAATGTTAGATAATTGCCAAAAGGGGGACCTTTTCCCAATCAGTTTCACCAAAGTCTTGGAATCAGATAGTTCTTGGGTGTGAATTCCCATGGAGGAAACCAACTCAACACCATTGTGAAGGGCTAATATCTCCCCGTGCAGGCTGGAGCCTTTTCCTACAGGACCAGCAAAGACGCAAACAAAATTCCCCCTATGATCTCTGATGATACCACCGACCGACAGCCTAGTGGTTGTGCATGACCCATCAACATTGAGAGAGAAAGAGTCATGAGGAGGGGGTTGCCATGAGCATTTAAAAAGCTTTTGATAGGGGGGGATCAAGGAGTAATACCTATCATCTGGAGAGAATCCCTCCCAAATTTGCAAGACATCATCGAGGGCTTCAGCATCCCTTCTATATGCTGAAGAGAATCAATAACCACTAGGCGAGCATGGGAGAAGTCTTTGACCATACCACCATATACACAATTATTTCTGAAGCTCCAAATTTGCTGACAAAGGGCTATGCATGCCAGTTTGCCCACCATAGAGAAGTGAGACCTCCCTTTGCATTTTAGGAACCACCATCGCATTCTTGTTTTAATGGATTGTCGTGGGAAGTAAGGAACTACAAAAACAGCGCTGAAATAGGTCCAGAGTGAGATGGCTAACTCACTAGCAATGAAGAGATGATCAAGAGACTCTTCTTGTGGAGATTTGTAGCATATACATTTTGAGGCCATAGAGAAACCCCTTTTCTTTGCTGATGTGTCTACTGGAAGGATATTATTCAAGATTCTCCAGCATACCATTTTTGCTGTCGTCGGCATAGCTGAGCTCCAAATAGAGTTCAGTATGGAACATGGGGATTTCTATGGTCTGACCGATTCCCAAGCTGATCTAATGGAGAAATTACCTGCCCTCTCAGGAGCCCAATACCGCCTATCATCCTCTTCCTTGATATGAGGGGCAGAGTTGTATAGGGACTGGACCATATCTATTCCCAGGGTGGGTATGAGGGGGTTGAAGTTCCATTCCCCTTCTGAACAAAAATATTTGAGTTTCACCAATGGGTTTTCTTTGAAATCTATAATGCCGATGGACTGATCCCATTTTTCACACCAAAATATTAATCTATGTATGCCTATACTACTTATAAAAGAGAACCGGGTATCAAAACTTTTAATTACCGGTTTTGCCCTTTTAGTTTTAATAAGTTCCAATTATACCTATTATCAAATAAATGCTAACCAATATAAGTTATAAAATATCAAGAAAACTCTTACCCTTCTAAATCTTTTTCACTTAATTCTTTTAATTAATTTTATTGGGATCGAGTTAGGATATCCTATAAGGGGGATGAATAAGGTTGCGTCAAAAACTAGGTTGTTTTTAAATGAGCGGAAGAAAACAACCAAGCAAACAATCAAACATAAACACACAATTTTAAGTGGTTTAGCAACATGCTTACATCCATAGACTTCACTATGTGAAATCGATCCATTATCTAAGAAAGTACTAAACTCTCAAGCGCGTCAAAGTTCTTGCACCCGATCCTACCTAATCTCACAAAAGCGTAAAGTAAATACAACTCTCAGATATTCTCATACTAAATCTAGCTCAAGACTGAGAATTCTAACAAGATCACTTCAGCATGATCTATGGGTTTACAAATCAAATTTAAAAAGATTAATGATGAGAATACGTCACCTAGAAATTGAGTTGATCTTCTGTTGATGATTCTGATGTCGCTGTTAAGATCCCCTCTGAGTTATAGAATGGATGCCGTCTTCAAATCACAAAGAGAACTAAGAATAAAAGCTCCCATTATAATCTCCAATGAACAAACCCTAGTGTCTCTCTCTTTCCTTTCTCTCTCAATCACAATATATAATCTCAACAATTAGACTCCTCATCAGATCAGGAAAACTTCCCTAGAAGTCCTTAAAAGAAATACTAACTAATGCTTGAGATTACATCTTAGAAATCAAGCCAAGAATAGGATTCCCGGTGCTAAATTGACTTTCTAAAAGACTGAAGTCGACTTTGCCTATAGCATAAAAATTAGCGAATCTACCTAATGCCAAAAGCTAGTTTTGATCATCTCAAAGTCGACTTTGAGAAGTCCTAGAGCTATCTTTGATCATCTAAAAATCAACTTTCATGCTGCTGTCTGATGGGAACTACATGATGTCCTAGAGTTGCAAGTATACAACCTTCAAGTTATAGTATAAAGAGTTATCGATCCCATGAGAAACGGAAAGTAGGAAGAGTTTATTCAAGTTTTGGTTCTCAAATTATGCGCGACAATTAGGAGTTTATATACATGGTGAAAGTGGTCATGAAAAGATTAAAGAGTGGATTGTGGATTATGTGCAAAATAAATGAAAACAAGATAGAGAGAGAGAGAGAGTAAAGGAAAATCAAGATCAAGAAAACAAAATAAAAAACAAAGATGGAGGATTCAATTAGAGATATGAAGGAATCTAGAATTGAATCCACTAGCTAATCTTACTTATAAGATATGAACCATTCTCTTTTATCACATTTCATTTTAGACTTATTAAGCATAGACTATCAAACCACTTAAGAAAAACATAACCTATCAAATTATCACCTAAATGAAATCAATACTCATGAGGAGAATAACAACAAGATAGTAATCCTAGAATTCATAAGCATAACCTATCAAACCACTTATGGAAAGCATAGACTATCAAATTCTTCTTCTATCGATTAGTTCTCTAGTTGATTAGCCTAAACATGATCTTTTTAAGCATAAGAGAGTGATTCACAAATATAAGAGAGAATTAGACTAGTTTCATGCAAAACTAGATCCCCACAAGAGGTTAGTTCCACATCTTTAAAAAATAAAAAAATCAAGAGAGGGAGGAGGAAAGAAAACTAAGTACAAAAAGGAAAATAAAAATAAAGAAATAAAGAAAAGAAAAGAAAATGAGAAGAAAAGAAATAAAGACAATCTAACTAATTGCAAGGAATTAAATCTATACTACAAGTTAAAGACAAAACATGAAAGTAAATTGCATGAAAGTAAATTGCATGAAAATAAATCTAAACTACAAAGCATATAAATCAATAAGAAATGAAAAAAATATATAAAAAATAAAATAGAAACCTACATCTCCTGATCTTCATCTCATTCTCCTTTTGGTCCTTGGATAAGAAGAAGAGAAAGGAAATTGAAGGGTAAAAATTTTATTTATTGTGTAATAAAAGTTATAATTTTTAGAAGGTCTTCTCAATTAAGAGTAACCCTCCTCTCCAAATGGAGTTTTTACAAAATATTTCACACTCAAACCTCTCCCCCTCAGCCCCTATTTATAGCTCAACGGAGTTGATATGAACTATTGGATCAAACTTGGCCACTAAGGAAGAGAAATCAGCCATTAATTGAAATCTGTTGCGAACCAATCGATCAGCCAATCGGTTGGCCGACCGATTGGCCAATCGGTTGGTTTGTAACTGATTTTATCTTTTCTTAATTTTTCTTCACAAATTTCTCTTGGATCCTAGGGTCTTCTTGGGCTTTTTTTGGACTTTATTTTTGGGCTTTAATAATTGGCAGAAAAATAAAGAGTTTGAGTCTTTTGGGCTTTAGTCATTATTTCTTTATTAACCTGCAAAATAAGATAAAAATAATTACTAGTAGGATATTTATTCATATAAAATAGGTAATGTGGGTATAAAATTGTAATTAAATTGTGATTATCACTGTCAGAATTTAACTTTTTGTCTTTTTGTCAAAGCCGATTGTACAGTCTTCAAAGTCGACTCTGTAGTGTCTAAACCCAACTTTCACATTATCTAAGTACACATTTGTTGTTGCTAATTTGTGAATTCTTCTATGCATTCCAAAGTCGACTTTCCCTAGCTTATAAGCTGACTTTCATGTGCAAGAACCTATTTTTGCACTTTTGAATTGTTGTTTTGATACGTAACCTTTGTGTATGACCTTATCTATGTTTAAAACTTTGTGTAAATGTTTATATGGTCATAATCTATCATCCACAACCTGTACACCTCAACTTAAATATGTTATATGTATGTGTGTGTGTATGCATGTGCATATACATATATATAGAGTAATGATATAGTGAGATTGTGAGATGAGACCTTATCATGAGATGGACTAATCAGGCCATCAAATTCATGATCCGTACCATATATCTTGTTCAAAACATATATATAGAGTAATGATATAGTGAGATGGTGAGATGAAACCTTATCGTGAGATGGACTAATCGGGCCATCAAATTCATGATCCGTACCATATATCTTGTTCAACATATATATAGAGTAATGATATAGTGAGATTGTGAGATGAGACCTTATCGTGAGATGGACTAACTAGGCAATCAAATTCATGATCCGTACTATACATCTTATTCAAAACATCATTAAATGTATATGGTTAAATTTTTACATAGTTTGGAGTCTTCTAGAATATGAATCAAACAAGTTTAGTATATTGATTTTTCAGACAGCTTAATAGCTATCCCTTTTGCACATAGCTAAAATAATAATTAGAAATTTTAAAATAATATAATTTTTTCTACATATAGATCTGATGAGTGAAAATTATGATGGGCGGTGCCGATCATCATTTCAGATAGCTTATTGAGCCAGCTCATGATAAGAATCTCATCTCACCATCTCATTTTATCATTTTTCTATATGTGTGTGTGTATGCATGTGCATATACATATGCATATACATATATACATATATATATATAGATCAAACCATGTCGATTGCATGATCTACATCCAACTAAATTTTCTTCTATTGCAAGCTCATTAAAATCCCCATGCTGCCTTAAAAGTATTGTAGCTAGGCTAAGAGAATTCATATGAGTCTGCCTTAGCAAGAAAAATAAAGAGTATAGTTTTTGAATGGAGTACTTATTATTTAGTTCAAAAATGGAGGAGTTCATATTAGCTTCTGAAAATGAACCAAAAGTAATGAGCTTCTCTGATCTACTCTTATTCACTTTACTTAAATTTTTATTTTTGATAATTTTTAACATTATTTTGTTGATTATTTATAATATTTATGTAAATTAGGGATCAAGAAGGCCTTATACATGATAACGATCCACTTGCAGCGAAATATATGGGTTTTCCCCCTATTGGTCCTTTAAATCTTTCATATCTTCAAATTAGTCCCTCAAATCATTGAAATTGCTATAAGGTCCCTCAATTCCTAAACTATTTTTTATATTAGTCACTCAATTCATGGAAATTGCTATCAGGCCTCCAATTCTTAAGTTATTTGAAATTAATCCCTAAAATTAATAGTAGAATTAGCAATTCTAAACCATGCATCCAAAACAACTTTTCTTTAGAGATTACCTTTCCCGTCTTTTGAAAGGATCGCCACGCATCTAATCTTGATCTACCAGCTGGAGGATGACCACACCAATACAACGAGAAGCCCCCGTATATCACTACGCGACTAACACAAAATTATAGAATTAATGAGGAGGAAAGAGATGGTAGTAGTATGTTTTCTCTCTCTATTTAATCTCTACATAAGTGCATATATATAGAGTAGAAAACAAAACCTAACCCTTTAAGATTTTGAATAGGTTCACTAAAGAACTGGCTTGAGCCCACTTAGGATCCACCCACTTAATTGGGCGGACCTCACCAATTACTAACATACTCCCACTCGCACAAAGGAGTGGGTGTCATCTATCGCTATCTGAGCCATTGACTTCCTGATTCAAAATCTCATTGAGATTCTCCTTCCTTATCAATACTATATCGATACATCGTTAGTATGGCATAAATAGTTGAGAACCTGCAAGTGAGTAGCCTTGCAGCCAGATCCATTAGGATCGATACAAGGATCTCCCTAAAGAAATAAAAATACATATATAAAAGTGAAAGTATGTCATATCTTGTACCCTAGATCTGATCAACCATGAATGCTCAAGACCTTCCCTTAAAGAAGCATACATGAACACCCGAGTCTACCCTCGATTCATCACACTCTTAAAATCTTGCCCCTGGTGAAAATAAGAGCTACGCATGCGATGCATCAGGAGACATGGCAATCGATCTTCCTCTGGCCCTAAATAGTTGAACATGTTGATCACCCCTTTTCCTGACACTGCCCCGTATGTGCGGTATTGTCTCATCATAGCAGAAAACTACCAAAGTATAGGACACTCATAACAACCTTCCCATATAGCCTAGTTTCTCTAAGGATACAGTAACTACCTTCCATTACTGGTGGTCATCTATAAGGGCCCACACAGTAAGGGAGCAGGATCCATCCCTCGACCTCCTTATATCCGGTCCTAGCACATGTTGTATGGTAATGTGCTATGATATTACTTCTCTCTCCCTGATAGCATACATCATTAAATAAATACCGTACAGACCCAAGTTCCATTACCCCATAGTGAACTTGTCTGGCCATATCACCCCGCAATATGCCTGGGATCTTTCGATAAGCCTGCACCTTGTACGCCGAGTCAAACCTCTTATTTGATTGATAGCAAATAGGTAAAGTAGACGTAGGGTTTTCACTTACGTCGCTTCAATATATAAGTATACAACAACCTCATCCTGACCCAGTCGGGGTGACCAATAGAGTGCTCCTACTATCGTTCTATCCAATAACACAATAATATAGCCATTCCTCCAAGCCATATGACATCCGACACTCGTTCTCAATTTTGACAATTGTCACAGCTCCGAAGGGAATCTCTTGTGTGATAAGAGCTCATATCTGTTGATATAACTTTCTAACGGTGCACTCAGTGCCCTTTGTGTACCATATCACTTCATGTACTCATATACTCTATGCCATGATAATCAATCAATAATAAGACATAATCAATCCCAAATATGCATATAGATGAGAAAAAGACAATCAAATCAAACATAATATCTTATAAAGTTGTCATCCATAATATCCTAAGTGTCGAGGTCTCAAGTAAAAATCGTCATTAAAGACGTAGCCCATAAGGCTCAAATATATTGCACCAACTGCTCCTAAGCTATTCCCTTTATCAATAGATTCCTAATCAACTGACTCATAGAGATACACTTAGCACAACGTCCTTCTTCTCTTAGTTCTTAACTAGTATTCATCCCGTGCTAAGCACGGCCTCCTTACAAATTTTTTTTGTGCGCAATTTTTCTCCATTATACTTACAGCGGCCCTCCTTTGTAGCACTAATGGGTGCAATTTCAAATACTTACATGTTTTGGGGGTCGGGATCAATTTCAAATAATTAAATGTTTTGGGGGTCTAATTGCATAAAATAATGGTTAGTAGTCAATTATTTTAATACTTAGAAGATCACGCCAAGTCTGTACCTTTCAAATTATATACACAGATAATTTGGAAGCATGTAAAATAAACTTAGTGTGAAATTGCACCTTCCAAATTACAGGGTTTTGTTTTCCTAAACAAATCAAGGAAAACTATAGAACATTAATAATGAATTAATGTAAAATTTAACTTTAGAATTTGTCATAGACAGATCGTGTAAGCACCATGCAAATTGTTCACACAGATAATTTGAAAGCAAGCACCATGAAGATCTTTCGTACCGATCAGCAAGTAGAACTCTAATTAATGTGATACAAATCACTGAATTTGGCAATCAAAGAAGACACTCTCTTTTTTAACAAATAATTAGACATTAATTAGGAAAAACTCTGAAAAAAGAGAGGACTTACTTCGTTCCCCTTTTGAAGTGGTAGCAGGAGAAACAAAAATAGTAGCAGAGAATTTTAAAAAATCACGCTAAACTTTGTGAAGAATCAAGGAGTTAATAAGTGGGAACGGTTTAATAAGTGTAAATCATGGGAAGATATAGGCAACGGGGGAATTGTTTAATAAGTGGGAACGGTTTAATAAGTGGGAACTGTTAATTTGAACGGGGATGTAATAAGTGGGAATGACTAATTTTAACGGTTAATTTGAAGGGCCAACGGTTTAATAAGTGGGAGGATTTATTCAGTTAGTGTAGAGAATAAAAACGGTCATGAAATATAAATGCGTAAGGTGACAGTTATCATCTACATTTCGTGGATAATGATTAAGATTTTAAAATAAACTGACTGTGATATAATGGGTAATAAATTAAAATAAACATGGAATTAAATACGTGGATAATGTTAAAGTTTACTGTTCATCATCAGGTTTTCCTTTAGTTATAAAGGAAAGTAGATGAAATGGTACCTGATCTGTATTTTATTCGATTTCCCAAACTAATTTGGGGCTATCATCTAGCAAGTAGTGAAATGCTTTCACAATAGAGAATCACATCATCCTTTACATGTTGCGCTACAGTCAAATTCTCCAAGAATTTGTATAACTAGACTGCATCCAATACTAATGTGTATATCGCCACATATCCGCTCCAAGTGAAAAAATAGCTATATGTGACTACTTCTTAATAGTCTAAGAATGACCTCGTCATTTAGTAAGAGAGCACAACCAGACTTTAACCCTCGGCCATTCAAGTTGACAGCCCAGTCGACATCTAAATATCTCTATAGGTGAGAGTCCATGCTGTCATAGCATAACACACAAAATACAGTCTGAATCAAATATTTGAGGATCCTCTTGACTCATCCCAGTGAGTCATACTAGGGTTGAATCGATGCCTACTCATCTATCCTACAACAAAGGATGTATCAATTATTGTACACATACAAGATTATCGACTACGCTCCTTACAAGGAATTCTCAGTATTAGCTTATTTTCTATTTTCATGTTGGGACATTGCTTTATACTTAGAACATGACTCTTAGCAATTGGAGTCCTACTAGTCTCCATGATGTACCCAGTCAGTAATTTATCATTGACATATTATGAGAGGATCTCCAACTTCTATCAACTTAGTATTGGTGGACCTAACCATCTTGCTCGATTCTCTAGAACCCATGACCCAGCACAGTCCAAGAGAATAAAAAACACTACACACTGGAAATATATTTCAAGCCATAGGTAGGATCTTTTAACTTGTACACTTTGTGCTCAAGTCCCTTGGCTATGAAACATAGGTTAACCTACATAGATCACTTTTTCAGCTCTGCATAGATAAAAGCTGTTTTGATGTCCATATAGACTAGTTCAAGAATCACTTATGCTACAAGAGTCAATATCATGCGAATAGAGGTAATTCTCACCACTAGAGAAAACATCTCTTTTGGTAGTCCATCCTACTACTTTGGTGTACTCTTTCGCCATCATGCATGCCCTGCATCACTTGTATATCCCATCCTGCTTGACCTTGAATAGCCATTTATTTTCACTGATCTCGCATTCATTTGGAAGATTCACCAAGTCCCCAACTTAATTCTTCCTCGTGAACTCAAGCTCCCCATTCATTATTGTTTTCCACTCTTTCACTACAGACCCAGAAATAGTATCCTTACATAACTTAGGCTCTGCAATAACATGTCTTGCAACCATGAACATTTCCCCGTCGATCTAAAAAATATCATCTTGGTACTAGTCTATAGAATGATCTCTGAGAGAGATGAGATTCCATAGATGGCTCCAAGTCATTTAAAATATCTCACTCCTACTGTCCCTAGCCAGTAGAGGAATTAATTCCTCCTCCATTACTAGATCCATGACAGTCTCTTCGATCTCGTATGAACCCAAATCTTGACATATTTCTTCTTTGTGCATGAAATCCTCCCTGAGAAACTCAATATACCATAAGTCTTTCAATCACAATCTCATCATATTGCTCACATGTAAGCACAACCCAGAGATTATCTAAAATAGTGTATGAAAATACATTTCCATATTTTGGGGTCCAAACTTCTCATCCAATGAAAACTAGTGTATGAAAGCAACACTCCCTTATGAACGTAGTGATCCAACACCGGCCCTCAACCATCCATGACTCATAGGGTATTGATTGTACCAATCTCGAATGTACACGGTTCGGAATATATGTCGCTATCAATAGCACATCTCCCCAAAAACCAAATAGGTAGTTATTCTGAACCATATCTAGCAGAGTTATATTCCTCATTTCTGCAACACTATTTTAAGTAGAATATAGGATATCATCAACCGTATAACTTTTCCTTTATCATGACATAGTTCCCTAAACATTTAAGATAGATACTCTTTCACGATTAATGAGCAAATCGCTAATACTTTTTGTTTGGTGTAAAAATCTCCTCTCGGATTTGAATTGATTGTATCGTTTGTTACAAATCAAGAATGGGTCTTTTTACAACAGAAGCGAAGGGAAGGCCCTTCTTGTTTAACGTGGGTTCGTCGGTAGCGATAGGACGCCTCCCTCGATGCTCGAGTCGAGTTTGCTTCCCTTGGACGATCCGATCGACGTCGCGGTCGAGCTTCAGTACGCAGTAGAAGCTCCGGCGTGGTTGAGTTCGGTTCTACCCGAGCTTGCTTGGATAGGGCTACGATGCAAGAGTTTGCAAAGAGCTCAAGAGCCTCCAGATCTGAGAATTCAGATTAAGACCTCCCCCCAGCAGATGCTGCCCCTTTCTCATGTGGAGATGGTGGCTTATAAATAGGCAAAGAGAGGCATGGCCACTTCCTTGATTTGTGGGATATGGCCATGCCCAATTGAGGAGAGCCATACCTCAAGTGGGATGTGACCACTGTGAGGGGAACCATGCCCTCTGTGGGATGTGACCACTATGGGATGTGACATCTCCCATGCTTCAAGTGGGCAGTCTTGGGAAGCCCAAGGCGAAGCTGACACTGCAGGAAGCCGGCGACCGTGGGCGAAGCTTGTTCTTTGGCGGGCTCTGGTATGCAGGCGAACCAAGGTCTTCAGGCGAGCTTCAGGCCTTCTTCCAAGCGGCGAGTTGGCGACTCATGAGCGAGCTTGGTCTTTGGAGGTTACGGCATGCGGCGAGGTTGGTGAGCTTCGCGGCGTGGCGAACCTCGTCAAACCACTATTGTGGGCGAACCTCGTCAAACCACTATTGTGGGCGAACCTCGTCAAACCACTATTGTGGGCGAACCTCGTCAAACCACTATTGTGGGCGAACCTCGTCGAATGAAGAGCCATTTGCTTGGCGAACCTCGTCGAATGAAGAGCCATTTGCTTGGCGAACCTCGGTTGAATGTCGAGCCATTTGCTTGGCGAACCTCGGTCGAATGTCGAGCCATTTGCTTGGCGAACCTCGGTCGAATGTCGAGCCACGCTGGCGAACCTCGGTCGAGTGAAGAGCTTACGCTTGGCGAACCTCGTCGAATGTCGAGCTTCACCGCTGGCGAACCTCGGTTGAATGTCGAAGCCACGCTTGGCGAACCTCGTCGAATGAAGAGCTTACGCTTGGCGAACCTCGGTCGAATGTCGAAGCCACGCTTGGCGAACCTCGGTCGAATGTCGAAGCCACGCTTGGCGAACCTCGGTCGAGTGAAGAGCTTACGCTTGGCGAACCTCGTCGAATGTCGAAGCCACGCTTGGCGAACCTCGGTTGAATGTCGAAGCCACGCTTGGCGAACCTCGGTCGAGTGAAGAGCTTACGCTTGGCGAACCTCGGTCGAATGTCGAAGCCACGCTTGGCGAACCTCGTCGAATGAAGAGCTTACGCTTGGCGAACCTCGTCGAATGTCGAGCCACGCCAAGGCGACCCTCCTCTTTTAATGGGGAGCCTTGCGGCTTTGCGACCTTCCTCATATGCTACTGAAGAACGGTCGTAACTTTCAAACCGTATGTCGAGTGGGCCGAATTATATATGAAAATCGACTATCTCGGCGAGGCGGAGCCAACCAAACCTACGAAGGGTTCGGTTTGCTCGGTCATTTTGCCCAATTCCTTCCGGTTTAGGAGATATCAGCACTTTTGTCTATTTTGTGAAGTCAAGCATTCGGGTGAACTTAACCTTTAGGCGGGCCTGACTTTCCTCAGGTGGGCCTGACTTCACTCAGATGGGCCCTTAAGCTCTTTTGCTTGTTCTGAGTTGCTGTGCAGGGATTAAGGCAATTTTTATTGCCTACACTTTTACTTAACTGATTATCCACCTCACTAATTTAGTGCTTGAAACAAATTCAAGCATCCAATTAGGTGCAAATATAGATACAAATGATCGTAAATAGAATAATATCTTATAAATATGAGAAAGTAACGTACTCCACTTTGTACCTTCATAAATATCGGTCGCACATATCAGAGTGAATAAATTGCAATTGACGTGCTCATAGCCTTGTTAAATAACTTTCTAGTAAGTTTTCCCATGAGACCATACTATAGAAGGACAAATACCCTAGTACATACACCAAGGAGGTCGCCGCTGGTGAGCCTTCATGTGTCCTCTAATGTGGCTTAGTCCACTATACCATAAATTAGATCTAATATTAATTCACGACACAATATAAAGTATAAGATAACCTGGTTATCTTATAATGAGTCACATTCTAAAATCAACTTAGCGATTAGCATGGCTTTTCTAAGTAGAGAAATCTTTAAGCAAATCTAAGTAAGTTACCCACAAAAGGGAAACCAACTAGAATCCCACAAACCTAACTACAGGGAGATAATTCCTTACTCTTAGTGAGAGCATATAGAATATCCTGAAAGATCTATTTGTTCCTTGAACTCAGAGGAGACCTCCAAGCATCAGTGCCAACACCATTACATAACCCCTAGCTAGATCTTTCTGCTCCTATTTAGGACTCAATAAATAATGTCTCTGCCCTGCATATGCAGTCCGTGAGTCAGGAGTTTTCTCAATTGTGCTCCCTTATGTACAAAATGATCGGCTTGTTTGTAGTCAAATTAATAGATCTTTTTGTTATTAGTTGGACATTTCACCTTTTAATTGGCTTCTTTTATTTCAAAACATATTCTGACAAATCTCCTAGTATATCCACTACAACTAGGCTCTCAGCCTTGTGCCTCGGGTATTCAGCTTCTAAAGCTGAAGTAAACATTTTAGCCTAGAACAAATCCTAGTATTTAGACTCCAACTTCACTTTTATTTACACATCCTTGACTTGCATCTACATCGTGTAATAAAAGTAACAATTGTCTTTCCTGGAGTTATTTAAATCCTAGATAATCGCCCGGATTTGTCTTTCCTAGCTCGATGCAGTTCTAGCTATCTCATGATCCCTAATCATAGATATTATCATCTGAATGTGAATTTGATATTCTGGCTCACAGTCATCGAATGTTATCATCCAACTTAATAATAAGAACTCGGATCCTCATCGAATGGACATATCTAAATCTCACATTAAAAGCACCCCGAAAGCTCTTTGCATTCAGAGTATCCTCATAATCCTCGATAAGATTGTCTCTCTTTGCAATCCACCCAGTTAGATTGTCTCTCTTTGCCATCCACCCAGTGAACCACATTGAACAATCTTGTTACTTCCAAATCTTGGACTAACTAGCATCAAATCTCGAGACAAAGTTAAACCTTATTTCGACTCAGATACTGTCGCCTTAATACTTACCAAAATCTCCTGCTCTCAAGAGAAAATCGATCTTCCAATAAAAATATCTCAAACTACTCAGTCCCAAACTGATGTTGGTACCTTAAGAGAAGAATTAATACACTCTAGTTACGGATATGTTAAGATTATTAGCATTTACATGGAGTAGTGTTCTTCCTTGAAGAATATTCTATCTCATCAAGCCTTTTATATGGATAATAAAATTACATCACAAACAAAGAGAAGAAGGCCTAAGGCCCCAACCACAGAGTTCAAAGATATAATTTTTTAAATCGATATAAAATTTTTAAACATGAAATATTAGATTTTCCTAGAGATAGAGTAGATTGGATAGTTAAATCATAATACCATCTCTACCCAAAACCTCCCACTTGAAATTATTTGTTTATATATTCCAATATGCATCTGAACATGCAACAAACATAAATAAATAATTTCACAATTTTTATTTAACTATCTTATTTTTTTCTCATCAATTTTATTAGGATTTTTTATTTCTCGTGAAATTGGCATGTCGAAGGCGCTCCCACTAGAATGGCTACCTATCAAAATCTCCAAGATTTTGTTAGGATTTTTATAATTAAACTTTTTAGTGTATAAAAATAATTCTTCCAAAGTTTAAAAATTATTTTTCTAAATCCCATAACAACTCTCTTATGAAATCTAGTGGAGCCCACATTAGAAATTTCTAAAATTTTTAAAGAAAAATAATAAAATTATTTTCTAAAATTTTCTCAGAGTTTTTCAAATATTTTTATTATTGTTAAATAATTTCTTGATTTAAAAAAATAGTTTTCTGCAATTTTCAAAAAATTAATTACCAATCTGCCTCTAGGGTTTCAAACCCTAGGGGCTGAATCTAACTTAGCGGCGTGAGTCTTAAAGCGC
Source organism: Asparagus setaceus (assembly GCA_012295165.1). Lineage (NCBI taxonomy): Eukaryota > Viridiplantae > Streptophyta > Magnoliopsida > Asparagales > Asparagaceae > Asparagus > Asparagus setaceus. Next base: position 18,370,967 of record CM022710.1, read on the forward strand.
TGAGTTAGGCCCTACCGGTCGACGTGGCGGTGACCGGCGCTACTTAGCCTCTCATGGACCCAGCCCGCCTAAGTTTTTTTAATCCTGCCACTAGTGCCCAGTGCCGATGGTGATCGGTGGTAGGAAATAGGTACCCTGCGCTGGAGCATCAATCCTTTGGTCCCTGCCACCGTCAACGCCCCTGGTGTTGATGGCGAGATCTAGAGTTTTTAGAAAAACTTTTTTTAATTTTATTTAAACACCAGCGCTGGCGGCAGTGGGTGGCGTGCAACTGGCACCCTGAGCTGGAGCCCTCCGTAGCTGGGTCCCGCTGCCGTCAGTGCCCCTAGCTCCGGCGACAGCTAGATCTAGGGTTTTGCAAAAAAAATAGAAAAATAAAAAAATAATTTTTAATTTCTAAAAATATTTTAAAAATTATGATATCATAGAAAAATTAATTAATAAATCTCTAATTTATTAAAATTATCTACTAGATCATAGAAGTTAAATTTTTCTTGTAAATCGACATCGGGATGTCAAAAATTGGATTTTACACAAAAAACATTTATTTTATAACAAAAAATGAATTTTATTAATAAAAATCTTAACCTTATGTTCCAGAGACCAGCAACAATAAGTAGAAACTAGATCTAATCTACATAAACACAAGATGCAGCAAAGTTAGATCTAACCCTAAAACAAGAAGATCAAAGATGCGCGCAATCCTAATCTCGTTCTCAAACGAATGTAAACCATGCATACAAAACAACTCTTGTTTAGAGATTACATTTCTCGGATCTTTTGGAAGGATCGCTACACATCTAATCTTGATCTTCCAACAACGGCAGGAGGGCGACCACATCGATACGGCGAGAAGCCCCTACATATCACACCGCGACTAAAGCATAAATCAAATGATTGATGAAGAGGAAAGAGATGGCAATATTATATTTTTCTCTCTCTATTTAATCTCTACATAAGTGCATATATATAGAGTAGAGAACAAAGCCCTAACCTATTAAGATTAGGGACTGGTTCACTAAAGAACTGGTTTGAGCCCACTTAAGATCCACCCACTTAATTGGAAGGACCCCACCACTAACAACAATTAAAGGGATTACTGTGAAGCAACTTATCGAATTATGAGAAGTAAAAAATATTTTGGTTATTTGAGGAACTAATTTCCCTATAATTGCTACTTCTACTTTTTATCGGAGCGGCTAACTTCAAAATAACTTTGAATTGGGGACCTAAAAGCAATTTCAGTGATTTAAGGGACTAATTTAAAACATACTCATAATTGAGGGACCTAATAAAAGTTTTAATGATTTGACGGACTAATTTCAAAGTATGGAAGATTTAAGAGACTAATATCCAAAAAACCAAAATAAATAAGATTATGCAATAAAACGAGACTTAAATAATTATTTAAAATATTAATATTGAGTTTGTTTTATATGTAGTAAAATTCTAATTAAATAAAAGGTCTTTGAAAATAATCCTAATTAAATTAAATAATTTATCCAATTTAATTGTTCAACTATTCAATAATCCATGTTCTCCTTTGCTAGCTGTTTTAGGGTATGCCTCAAGGTAGTCATACTATAACATTAGCTAGTATTTAATGGGATATTTATATAAAATTGTTTGTTAGAAAAAATATTTTACAAAATTTTCATAGAAAAGATGGTGGGTGAATAAATAATCCAGTGTTTCGTTAAGAAATTAACAAAGTACTTCATGAAAGACAAGAGCTAGCGGAAGCAAATAAAAAAAGAAAAGAAAAACTAAAGGATACTTAACTTATTAAAAATGATAGTAAAAAACAAAATGAAAAAGACCATCAATCAATAGGAGATAAAAGAGGAGAAAAATGTAATACTACTAAGAGTCTGTTTAGATTTGCCCCTATTGAAGGGAAGTTAAGTGAACATAGGATAAGTTGAGTTAAGGGAAGTTAATATAACATATAAAACTTGTTTGGGGATTTAGTAAGGAGAACCGAGGGAAACTTATTTCACTACATTTGGGAAGTTTAATAAAGTGAAGGGAAGGGAAGAGAATATATGTAAATTTATATAAGTAACCTTACATGTGAAATACTATTTTTTTATAGAAGGATAAAATTGTCTTTGTGTAATAGTTACCTTAACTTCTCCTTACCCAACTTGGAGGAACAAGGTCTTAGATTTTCTCACCTTAGTTAGGTTAACCCCCTCCCCCCACCCTAACATTATCTATTACAAATGAGTTACAAATAAGGTTAATGAGTCCCCTACTTTTCCATATCTCACATTAATCCTAATCCAAACAGGCCCTAAGAGTCGGAGCAAAACAACAAAATATGAAAGAACCAGATATTTTCCAAAATTGTTGAACATCTTTTACTAAAATATCTAGAGCATCATTTAATAAAATACCCAAGAGCAAACTCATTCTATTATAATGGGAACCAAGGACTATAAGTTGATCTAGGATATTAAATACAATATAAATATGCGTACAAATAAAGACTAAACAATACTCATTAAATTATTACGTGAATAATTATAACATGCACCAAGCGGAACGGACGTGTTGCATACTAGTATTATTAAAATTCATGGAGCATTTTAGGCTAAAGACTGATTATGGAACTTAGTAGGGTTAAAAAAAATAGAAGTAAACTTTGGGTTTGGTGATAAATAACCCATCCAATATAATTCTTTTTACATAAGAAAAACTGTATCTAGGCCCCAAAGTTTAAAAGCCTATGTGAATAAGCCCTTTGTACTTTAGCCCATGTACAAAAGCCTCAGATACATAGATTTATTATATTTCAGCCTCTTATATACTGTTAACTCAGCAGCAAGAGATGAAACCAAAAAATATCCCAAAAATACCCCTCATAATTGCAATCTCTCTCTCTCTCTCTGAACGTCAATTTTGATACAGATTGGGTGCATATCTAAAATAATTAAATATAAAATAGATAAACAAGCTGATGTAGCCTAATTTTTTTGACTGCGTACATCTGCCACCACATTGGCTTTACCAGGATGGTAAAGAATGTTCACATCATAGTCCTTCACTAGCTCCAACCACCTCCTTTGTCTCATGTTAATATTCTTCTGAGTAAAGATGTACTGCAAGCTCTTGTGATCAGTGTAGATGTCATAGGTTACTCCATATAAGTAGTGTCTTTATATCTTTAAGGCCAAATCATAGTTGAAAGCTCGAGATCACGAGTGGGGCAGTTCTTTTCATAGGGTCTCAATTGCCTGGAGGCATAAGCTACCTGATTATCACATTTTAATTACATTTTTATACCCTTATTACCTATGTTATATGAATAACGATATTACTAATAATCATTTTTATCTTATTTTGCCGGCTAATAAAGAAATAATGAATAAAAGCCCAAATGACTCAAATTCTCTGAATTTCTACCAATATTTGAAGCCCAAATCTGAAAACAAACGAAGGCCCAGGATACCAAATTGATCCAAGAGAAATTCGTGAAGAAAAATCAAGAAAAGATAAATTCGGTTGGGAACCAATCGGTTGACCAACCGGTTGGCCAACCGGTTGGCTAACCGGTTGGCTAACCGATCGACCAACCGTCGGTTTCCAACATTCAATTAATGGTGGATTTCTCTTCCTTTTGGCTAGGTTTGATCCAATGGTTCACATCAACTCCGTTGGGCTATAAATAGGGGTGAAGGTGAGTGTTTTGAGTGTGAAATATTTTGTAAAACTCCATTTGGAGAGGAGGGTCACTCTTAATTGAGAAGACCTTCCAAAATTATAACTTTGTTACACAATAAATGAAATGTTTCACCCCTTCAATTTTCTTCCTCTTCTTCTAATCCAAGGACCAAAGGAGGATTAGATTAAGATCGAGGAGTTGTTGGTTTCTATTTTATTTCTTTTTCATTTTCTTCTTTATTTTCTTTTTGTAGAATAGATTTACTTTCATGCAATTTACTTTCATGCAATTTACTTTCATGCAATTTAATTCCTTGCAATTTACTTTCATGCAATGTATTTAATTCTTGTATTTACTTTCTAGAATAGATTTTTCTTTCCTTTAATTCACCTTGAGGCTAGAACCCTCTAGGGAATTGCCCTTTCTAAGTGTGGAGCTAATATTAGTGGGATCCTAGAGATTGTTTGAAACTAGCTAACAAATCCAACTCATTTTCATGAGATTGAGATAAGCTAAGTGGATCTACTCTAGATTCCTCATATCTTTAATTAATCCTCCATACTTTCTCTTCTTTATTTTCCTCTTATCCTTGTTTTTCATTTGTTTGTTATTTTCCTTTATTTTTGATTTCATTGATTTTTAATTCTCTCTCGATCTCATATTCCCTCCATGTGCATATAATCTCAAACCTAGTTTTGTTGTTATTTGCACATAATCCTAACTCCACTCTCAACTTTATTTTCTCCTCTTTTGCACATAATCCACATTCACTCTCTTTTATCTCTCCACATCCACTTTCACCATTTTCTTATTTTCATTTTGTTTGAATAACTCCTAATTGTCTTGAGCATAATTTGAGAACCAAAACTTCGAGCAAAACTCTTCCTACTTCCGTTCCTCGTGGGATCGATAATCTTATATACTATAACTTGATAAAGGTTGTATACTTGCAACTTAGGAGGTAATCAATTATTTCCCATCAAGTTTTTGGCGCCGTTGCCGGGGAACGGTGCATAAGTAGGATTTTGATTAACTTTGGTTTCTTATTTTGTGTGTTTTCTTTTGTGTAGGAACTTGGAGCTTGAAGATCAAGAGTTGAAGATTCAAGATTGAAGAATTGCCTCAACGAGGCTTTGCATTGCTTTGCGTGGGTAACTTCTCTATCTAGTATTTTCAAGTCCACCCTTTAGATAGTTCATATACATTAGAGACAATTAGGATAAAAAATAAAAATAAAAATAAAAGATTTTTACCCTTGTCGACCATAATAAACTTCATTTTTTATTGTCGACCATAATAAAAATAAAAGATTTTTGTTTTGCATCCTTTTTAGTTGCTTTTAATTCTTAGGGTTGCATTTCATATAATAGTAGGAATTCACCAAGTGATTTGAGCATCTTGATTTGGCACACACTTGAAAATATCTTAAGGGCAAAACCCTAATCAAGATAAGGTGAGGGATTTCATCACCTTCCTTAGCCCAAAATCACTAATTCCTCACTACACATACCCAAGCCTCTTAAAATTGATTAGGCGTTGGCCCTAAGGATTCGAGCTCATTAAGGAACAAGAAATCCTTAAGTGAACCGGTCCAAGTTTATTTGGGTTAATTGGTGTCTAAGGCAAGGTTTAGGGGTTGCGTAAGGCGCTCCGAAAGGAAAGAGGTACTTAATTGATCTTTGATCTCCCTCTAGTACTATCCTTACATGGCTAATTACCCAAGTAAACTTTGATCTTTTCACTAAGGGAGTTTTTGGTTAGGAGCTGGTCTAAGTCAAGTTTAGGCTTAACCCTAGAGTTAGGGTGATTGGAAAGTGATTGCCTTGATTTATTTTTAGTTAGTTTTTCCTTATTATTATTTTTTTTTTCTTTCTCATCATCTTCTTAACTTTTTCTCTTATCCTTTTTCATAAAAAAAAAAATGATTTTGGTGTATGCAAACTTGGGTTAGGGATAATACCAATCGTTTAATTCGTTTTGATCCATCTATTGAACCAAACGAAATGGCCAATACCAACCCTCCTGTTCTTCAAGATGTTTGTTACTCCACTAGAAATGCAATCCCCTCTTGCATAAAACTCCCGAGGTAAATGGAACCAATTTTGAACTTCGACCGAATTTCATAAACATGCTTCCCAAATTCTTAGAATTCGAAACCGAAGGCATACATCTTTATCTCGAATTTGAAGAAGTTTGCCTCATGATTAAGATGAGGGACTTAACCGAAGATGCGATCAAACTCCGATTTATTCCATTTGCCCTTAAGGACAAAGCCAAAAAATGGCTGTATAGCTTGCCCACAGATTCCATCTCAACTTGGGGTGAATTTGTAACAGTTTTTCGAAAAATTCTTTCCTATCCACAAAACAATCAAGCTTAGAAACAGCATTCAAATTTTTAAAATTGTCCCGGGAGAACCTTTTTGGAAGTATTTCGACAAATTCAAAGATCTTCTTATCCAATGTCCTCACCATGGTCTTGAAAAGTGGCAATTATGCCAAATCATTTATGAAGGATTGGATTACTCTTCAAAAACTTCCTTAGAGTCAATGTGTCAAGGGGATTTCATGAAGAAAAATGCCGATGAAGCTTGGGACTTTTTAGAGAATTTATCCGAGAAAACTATGCGATTGGGAACAACGTGATTCATCAGTTACCCAATCCAATTCTAGAGGTCCTTCCTTAGAGTCAAACATAGCCTCTGAAGCTAAGATGGCTACAATTCTACGCAGGTTAGAAACTTTAGAAACCAAAGAACGAGCTCCGGCTCAAATCAATCAAGTTTACGCCTCGGGTTGTCATAGCTGTCTTTCTGACCCATGCTTGAGCAATGTCCACTCTTAGGAAATACTCAATCTCTAGAACGGATAAATCTTGCATTCCGACATCCGATTAATGATCCATTTTCTCCAACCTATAATCGGGTTGGAGAAATCATCATTTTGCATGGAATCGGGGTAATTTCTCGGAAATCAAAATTTCACTCCCTCTTCAAACCAACAATTCCATAGGAACGCAGTTTCTTTCAGTTCTCAAACCAATTTTCCACAACCAAATCGGCCATTTCCAAATCGGTTTCCTCATCATCAATCTACAAATCATATTCCTTCAAATGTTGAGAAGCGTCTTAATGTTTTGGAAAGGGTTTGGAAGCCTGATTAAAACCTCTACACGGACCACGAACTTGTTGACTCAAACATCTAACACGATGAACTCCTTTATGCAATCAACGGGACAAATTCTCAACTCCAACACTCAAGCCATAGCTAGATTAGAAACCCGGCTTGGTCAACTAGCTAGCTATAAGTGAGAGAGAAAGGATCATTTCGAGTCAACCCGTGACCAATCCAAAACGCGGGGTCAAGTTCAACTTTCAAGATCAAGTGAATGCAATCCATTCACAACAATCGAGTAACAGGGTTAATAATCAAGTCCTTGAGCGAGAGAATTATGTTGAATACATGCATCTTGATGCCAACATTTGAAGAACCCTTTGTCAATGAACTTAGATTTTTAGAAAATAGGAAACAACAAGATTTTATTTTTGATGAAATATTTGTTAATAATAAATCTAAGTTCAAAAGCATACAACCAATAATACCTACCTTCCATTCTTTGCAAACATCACTAAAACCCTGAAATTTTGGAATTTAAGCACATCATTGATTATATCATTTTGAAATTCTTTAAATTTCGGGTAGAATTTTCAGCAATAAGATAGGATTTAATGTAGAATGTGAGCTTCTCATGTTTCATCTTTTATTCTACATTTTTATTTTTTGTCTCATAATAATAAAAGAATTTATTCTTCTCTCATGTGAGAGTTTCTTATTGTTCTTTATTTCAAAAAAAAAAAAAAAAAAAGAGAATAAATTTTTGGCTCCAACCCCCTTATCTTGAAGGTATTTGCAGAATTTTTATCGTTGTTCGAAGCTAGCCGAACAAATGTAAGTGCTTCAATTATTATCTGTTTTACTTTGTGCATAATAGAATTTGCATTGAGGACAATGCAAAATTTAGGTGTGGGGGTGGGGATTAGTCATTTTATCCTTATCTTAGTTTTTTTTCCTCTTTTTCTTACCATTTTTTTATGTCATTTTTTTTCTCTTTTCATCATATAAAAAAAATCACTTATAACTTAATAGAGTTGATTAATAATTGATCTATTTGATAGAATTTAAGTCTTCTAATCCTTAGTTAGTTCTATACTCAAGTTTACCTTTTATGATAACTCCAAATAAATTTCTCAAGAAATGATTTTCAAAGTAGTATACTTTACTTAAGTTTTAACTTAGATTTTTAATTAAAGTAATGAAATTTTTGCATGCCTAACTTAGAGTTGAAAATAATTTTTCAAGTTGTCTTGATCCAAATATTGTTCAGAATATATATACATATACACATATATATATATTATACTAACTTAATAAAAGAAGAAAAATTTCTCTTAAAATCATTAGTGGTTCTATTTTACTAAGCCTAAGTTGGTGAGTAATTAAGCAGGAGTATTTCTATGCTTAATGACCTAAGACCAATTGGGTTGGGATTCATTGGCCCAAAACTCGCTAAATGGTCACTTAGAAAGCCGATTAAAAGAACAAAACCACCAAGGAATAAAGAGTTAAAAAAAATGGTCATACTAATCATGTTTTTATATATAGTTATATTTGTATATGTTCTTGAAAAATTAAATGGATTTAAAGACTTGAAGTTGTTTAAAACAAAGAGTTAGCATGTTCTTTTCAAAACTTTCAAATTAAATTTTTGAGTTAAACTTGGTTTTGTATAACTATAATGGAAGGATTTTCTTAAGAAAATTACATTGGAGTTATGATAAAAGCGTTTTCTTGAGTATTAACCAACTTCAATTGGAATGTTTGAAGATATCAAATGAATTAATTATTTTATTAACTTCTTTAATTTGGCAAGTCGACTGAATTTTGTGGGTATATTCATGCAAACCCTCACGAGACTACAACTCGTCCACTAGGATAACCTAGGGGTTTAAAGGCTTGTTGTATGTGCTAAATACAACCGCGATTCTGAAAGTGAGTTAGGTTTTCTTTTTATTTTCTTTGCTAGAGGACTAGCAAAAGTTTAGGTGTGGGGGTATTTGATTATCACATTTTAATTACATTTTATACCCTTATTACCTATGTTATATGAATAACGATATTACTAATAATCATTTTATCTTATTTTGCGGGCTAATAAAGAAATAATGAATAAAAGCCCAAATGACTCAAATTCTCTGAATTTCTACCAATATTTAAAGCCCAAATCGAAGACAAACGAAGGCCCAAGATACCAAATTGATCCAAGAGAAATTTGTGAAGAAAAATCAAGAAAAGACAAATTAGGTTGGGAATCAATCGGTTGACCAACGGTTGGCCAACGGTTGGCTAACCGTCGACCAACCGTCGGTTTCTAACGATTCGAATTAATGGTGGATTTCTCTTCCTTTTGGCTAGGTTTGATCCAATGGTTCACATCAACTCCGTTGGGCTATAAATAGGGGTGAAGGTGAGTGTTTTGAGTGTGAAATATTTTGTAAAACTCCATTTGGAGAGGAGGGTCACTCTTAATTGAGAAGACCTTCCAAAATTATAACTTTGTTACATAATAAATGAAATGTTTCACCCTTCAATTTCCTTCCTCTTCTTCTAATCCAAGGACCAAAGGAGGATTAGATTAAGATCGAGGAGTTGTTGGTTTCTATTTTATTTCTTTTTCATTTTCTTCTTTATTTTCTTTTTGTAGAATAGATTTACTTTCATGCAATTTACTTTCATGCAATTTACTTTCATGCAATTTAATTCCTTGCAATTTACTTTCATGCAATGTATTTAATTCTTGTATTTACTTTCTAGAATAGATTTTTCTTTCCTTTAATTCACCTTGAGGCTAGAACCCTCTAGGGAATTGCCCTTTCTAAGTGTGGAGCTAATATTAGTGGGATCCTAGAGATTGTTTGAAACTAGCTAACAAATCCAACTCATTTTCATGAGATTGAGATAAGCTAAGTGGATCTACTCTAGATTCCTCATATCTTTAATTAATCCTCCATACTTTCTCTTCTTTATTTTCCTCTTATCCTTGTTTTCATTTGTTTGTTATTTTCCTTTATTTTTGATTTCATTGATTTTTACTTCTCTCTCGATCTCATATTCCCTCCATGTGCATATAATCTCAAACCTAGTTTTGTTGTTATTTGCACATAATCACAACCACACTCTCAACTTTATTTTCTCCTCTTTTTGCACATAATCCACATTCACTCTCTTTTATCTCTCCACATCCACTTTCACCATTTTCTTATTTTCATTTTATTTGAATAACTCCTAATTGTCTTGCGCATAATTTGAGAACCAAAACTCGAGCAAAACTCTTCCTACTTCCCGTTCCTCGTGGGATCGATAATCTTATATACTATAACTTGATAAAGGTTGTATACTTGCAACTTAGGAGGTAATCAATTATTTCCCATCACTACCACCTTCTTACTTGCATCAAAACACAACCCAGACCTCGGGAAGATGCATCACTATAAATTACAAACTTATCCAAACTAGTAAGGATAGTGAGAATGGGCGCGATTACTTGCCGCTTCTTAAGCTCCTAGAAATGCTCCTTGCATTTCTCACTCTACATGAACTAGGCATTCTTACAAGTCAAATAAGTCAAAGGGGTCGCTAACTGAGAGAAGCCTTTGACAGATCTCTTGTGATACCCGGCTTATCACAAGAAACTCTGAATCTTCATCACTGAGGTAGGACATAGCTAGTTCACAATAGCTTCAACCTTTGTTGGGTCCACGGATATCGATCTCGTGATCGGATGCCATGAAAATATCACCTTCTCCAACTAAAATTCACACCTTCTTGGACTTAGCATACAATTTCTTCTCTCTCAAAGTATGCAATATAATCCTTAGATGTTCTTCATGTTCTTGAAAGCTCTTAGAATAGATCGGGATGTCATTAGTAAAGACCATAATAAATTGATCTAAATCATTTGGAATAACCAATTCATCGGATCTATAAATGCGGTCAATCCACTAGTCGGTCCAAATGGCATAATCAAAATTTCATAATGGCCATACTGTGTCCTAAATGCAATCTTTGGTATGTCCTTAGGTTTAGTCTTCGACTGATTGTACCCTAATCTCAAGTCAATTTTAGAAAAATATTGAGGACCTTGTAGCTGGTCAAATAAATCATCAATTCTAGAGAGTGGATAACGTGATTTTAATTTCATTTTAATTCCTTGCAATTTACTTTCATGCAATGTATTTAATTCTTGTATTTACTTTCTAGAATAGATTTTTCTTTCCTTTAATTCACCTTGAGGCTAGAACCCTCTAGGGAATTGCCCTTTTCTAAGTGTGGGCTAATATTATTGGGATCCTAGAGATTGTTTGAAACTAGCTAACAAATCCAACTCATTTTCATGAGATTGAGATAAGCTAAGTGGATCTACTCTAGATTCCTCATATCTTTAATTAATCCTCCATACTTTCTCTTCTTTATTTTCCTCTTATCCTTGTTTTTCATTTGTTTGTTATTTTCCTTTATTTTTGATTTCATTGATTTTTACTTCTCTCGATCTCATATTCCCTCCATGTGCATATAATCTCAAACCTAGTTTTGTTGTTATTTGCACATAATCCTAACCACACTCTCAACTTTATTTTCTCCTCTTTTTGCACATAATCCACATTCACTCTCTTTATCTCTCCACATCCACTTTCACCATTTTCTTATTTTCATTTTATTTGAATAACTCCTAATTGTCTTAGCATAATTTGAGAACCAAAACTCGAGCAAAACTCTTCCTACTTCCGTTCCTCGTGGGATCGATAATCTTATATACTATAACTTGATAAAGGTTGTATACTTGCAACTTAGGAGGTAATCAATTATTTCCCATCACTACCACCTTCTTACTTGCATCAAAACACAACCCGGACCTCGGAAGATGCATCACTATAAATTACAAACTTATCCAAACTAGTAAGGATAGTGAGAATGGTAGCGATTACTTGCAGCTTCTTAAGCTCCTAGAAATGCTCCTTGCATTTCTCACTCTACATGAACTAGGCATTCTTACAAGTCAAATAAGTCAAAGGGGCTAGCTGAGAGAAGTCTTTGTGAGATCTCTGTGATACCGGCTTATCACAAGAAACTCGAATCTTCATCAGAGGTAGGACATAGCTAGTTCACAATAGCTTCAACCTTTGTTGGGTCCACGGATATCGATCTCGTGATCGGATGCCATGAAAATATCACCTTCTCCAACTAAAATTCACACCTTCTTGGACTTAGCATACAATTTCTTCTCTCTCAAAGTATGCAATATAATCCTTAGATGTTCTTCATGTTCTTGAAAGCTCTTAGAATAGATCGGGATGTCATTAGTAAAGACCATAATAAATTGATCTAAATCATTTGGAATAACCAATTCATCGGATCTATAAATCGGTCAATCCACTAGTCGGTCCAAATGGCATAATCAAAATTTCATAATGGCCATCTTGTGTCCTAAATGCAATCTTTGGTATGTCCTTAGGTTTAGTCTTCATTGATTGTACCTAATCTCAAGTCAATTTTAGAAAAATATTGAGGACCTTGTAGTGGTCAAATAAATCATCAATTCTAGAGAGTGGATCGTGCTTTTAATTGTCATTCTATTCAGCTCTTTGTAGTCAATCACGAGTCTCATACTCCCATCTTTCTTCTTCAAATCCAAGGACCAAAGGAGGATTAGATTAAGATCAGGAGTTGTTGGTTTCTATTTTATTTCTTTTTCATTTTCTTCTTTATTTTCTTTTTGTAGAATAGATTTACTTTCATGCAATTTACTTTCATGCAATTTACTTTCATGCAATTTAATTCCTTGCAATTTACTTTCATGCAATGTATTTAATTCTTGTATTTACTTTCTAGAATAGATTTTTCTTTCCTTTAATTCACCTTGAGGCTAGAACCCTCTAGGGAATTGCCCTTTTCTAAGTGTGGAGCTAATATTCGTGGGATCCTAGAGATTGTTTGAAACTAGCTAACAAATCCAACTCATTTTCATGAGATTGAGATAAGCTAAGTGGATCTACTCTAGATTCCTCATATCTTTAATTAATCCTCCATACTTTCTCTTCTTTATTTTCCTCTTATCCTTGTTTTTCATTTGTTTGTTATTTTCCTTTATTTTTGATTTCATTGATTTTACTTCTCTCGATCTCATATTCCCTCCATGTGCATATAATCTCAAACCTAGTTTTGTTGTTATTTGCACATAATCACAACCACACTCAACTTTATTTTCTCCTCTTTTTGCACATAATCCACATTCACTCTCTTTTATCTCCACATCCACTTTCACCATTTTCTTATTTTCATTTTATTTGAATAACTCCTAATTGTCTTGCATAATTTGAGAACCAAAACTCGAGCAAAACTCTTCCTACTTCCGTTCCTCGTGGGATCGATAATCTTATATACTATAACTTGATAAAGGTTGTATACTTGCAACTTAGGAGGTAATCAATTATTTCCCATCACTACCACCTTCTTACTTGCATCAAAACACAACCCAGACCTCGGGAAGATGCATCACTATAAATTACAAACTTATCCAAACTAGTAAGGATAGTGAGAATGGGCGCGGTTACTAGCTGCTTCTTAAGCTCCTAGAAATGCTCCTTGCATTTCTCACTCTACATGAACTAGGCATTCTTATAAGTAAAATAAGTCAAAGGGGTCGCTAACTGAGAGAAGCCTTTGAGAGATCTCCTGTGATACCCGGCTTATCACAAGAAACTCTGAATCTTCATCACTGAGGTAGGACATAGCTAGTTCACAATAGCTTCAACCTTTGTTGGGTCCACAGATATCCGATCTCTCGTGATCAGATGCCATGAAAATATCACCTTCTCCAACCAAAATTCACACCTTCTTGGACTTAGCATACAATTTCTTCTCTCTCAAAGTATGCAATATAATCCTTAGATGTTCTTCATGTTCTTGAAAGCTCTTAGAATAGATCAGGATGTCATTAGTAAAGACCATAATAAATTGATCTAAATACAGCTGGAATAACCAATTCATCAGATCTATAAATGCAGTCAATCCACTAGTCAGTCCAAATGGCATAATCAAAATTTCATAATGGCCATACTGTGTCCTAAATGCAATCTTTGGTATGTCCTTAGGTTTAGTCTTCGACTGATTGTACCCTAATCTCAAGTCAATTTTAGAAAAATATTGAGGACCTTGTAGCTGGTCAAATAAATCATCAATTCTAGAGAGTGGATACTTACTTTTAATTGTCATTCTATTCAGCTCTTTGTAGTCAATCCAGAGTCTCATACTCCCATCTTTCTTCTTCAAACAAGACTAGTGCTCGGCATAGAGATGCACTGGGTCTGATAAATCCGTTATTCAATAACTCTTCAAGTTATTCCCTTAGTTCCTTTATCTCAGCTAGTGCTAATATATAAGTAGTGCCTTCAAATCTTTAAGGCCAAAATCATAGTTGAAAGCTCGAGATCATGAGTGGGGCAGTTCTTCTCATAGGGTCTCAATTGCCTGGAGGCATAAGCTACTATCTTCTTACTTGCATCAAAACACAACCCAGACCTGGAAGATGCATAAGTATAAATCACAAACTTATCCAAACTCATAAGGATAATGAGAATGGGCGCGGTTACTAGCCGCTTCTTAAGCTCCTGAAAATGCTCCTTGCATTTCTCACTCTACATGAACTAGGCATTCTTACGAGTCCAATAAGTCAAGGGGGTCGCTAACTGAGAGAAGCCTTTGACAGATCTCTGTGATACCCGGCTTATCCCAAGAAACTCTGAATCTTCATCACTGAGGTAGGACATAGCTAGTTCACAATAGCTTCAACCTTCGCTAGGTCTACAGATATCCGATCTCTAGTGATCACATGCCATGAAAATATCACCTTCTCCAACCAAAATTCACACCTTCTTGAACTTGGCATACAACTTCTTCTCTCTCAAAGTATGCAATATAATCCTTAGATGTTCTTCATGTTCTTGAAAGCTCTTAGAGTAGATCAGGATGTCATCAGTAAAGACCATAATAAATTGATCTAAATACAGCTAGAATACCGATTCATCAGATCTATAAATGCAGCCGATGTACTAGTCAGTCTAAATGGCATAATCAAAATTTCATAATGACCATACTGTGTCCTACATGTAGTCTTTGGTATGTCCTTGGGTTTAGTCTTCAATTGATGGTACCCCAATCTCAAGTCAATTTTAGAAAAATATTGAGCTTCTTGTAGCTAGTCAAATAGATCATCAATTCTAGAGAGTGGATACTTACTTTTAATTGTCATTCTATTCAGCTCTTTGTAGTCAATGCAGAGTCTCATACTCCCATCTTTCTTCTTCAAACAAGACTGTGCTCCCCATAGAGATGCACTGGGTCTGATAAATCCGTTATGCAATAACTCTTCAAGTTCTTCTCTTAGTTCCTTCATCTCAGCTGGTGCTAATCTGTAAGGGGCCTTAGATATAGGGATGGTCCCTGAGATCAAATCTATGTCAAACTCTATTTCTCGATCTAGTGGCAATCTTGGCAAATCTTCCAAAAATACATATGGATAATCACTTACAATAGGTATCTCCTCTCATCGTTCACCTAGTCACTCGTCACACAAGCCAAATATCCACTACATCCTTGTCTTAAATAGCTTAGTAGCCTTCATAAATGAGATTATAGGTGTAAAAGATCTACTATTCCTTCCTTGAAAGACAAAACTTGGACCTCCTTCAGGTTTAAACTCTATCAGTTTTCTAACACAATCCACAGTAGCATGATGATATGCTAACTAATCCATCCCTAGGATAACTCAAAATCTAACATATCAAGACATATCAAGTATGCACCCATAATATGATCACCCACTATGATTTCATAGTTCTTATAAACATATGAGGCTACAAGACTACCACTCATAGGTGTGGAAAAATTAACTTAGTATTTAATAGTGCTAGTGGTTTGTCGATCTTGCTAGCAAATTGAGGTGATACAGAATAATGTGTAGAGCCATGATCAAAAAGTGCATGGGAGATGAATGAACATATGGTAAGTGTATCTTCCATCATAGTTGGCAAGGCTTGAGCATCCTTCTTCATCAGTGCGAAGACCCTTCCTTGATTCCTCAAGTTCTCTTGCACACTATGCTGCGATTGTGACCTCCGAGGCGAAATGTGCGATGGCAGAGCGTCAGCTCAAACAATGTAGTTTCCTTTGGGTGCTCGCTGCATTGTCGACTTTTCCTTTAGAGTCAGACAGTCCCTCTTGAAATGCCCATGCTTACCACACTGAAGGCTCCCTCATCTGATAGTTGCCACATATGGTGCAGGCTAGTGCGTTGCTTGACTGGTTAGGGCGATCATGACAAAAAGGTGATTTCGTTGTTGATTTGCTGGCTGAGGGATCTCCATCAGTTCTTGGATGCTTTTTGAGGAGTGTTTCTTATTCCATATTTCCTAATACTCCAGCTAGTCCTTTTCCACATCAATCGTGGTCTCCACCAAGTCTGCATAATTCCTCACTCTGAGGGGCACGAGTCTTCCTCTGATGTTTTCACTAAGCCCATGTTGAACTTCTTAAACTTCTCTATTTGCTCGGCAATTAATTATGGAGCAAAACTTCTTAACCTTCTCTATTTCCTCGGTGACCAACTGTGGAGCGAACCTCGATAGTCAAGTGAACTTAGCCATATTCTACCATCGTCATATTATTCTGCTGCAGCTCCTAAAATTTAATGGCACGCTTATCTCTGACACTCTCAGGAATGTACTTCCTATTTAGCAGATCCACAAATCTCCTCCAGTTGGTTTGCCTATGAGCAGCTTCCTCCAATCTCATGGTGGCTCTCCATCGATGTTTGGCTTCTCCCTTGAACATGAAGGTGGCAAAGGACACCTTCTGCTCTTCTATTTAGTCCAGCACCCTCAAGATCTTCTCCATCTATAAAATCCAATCTTCTACTTCTAAGGGATCAGTAGTCCCTAAAAAAGCTAGAAGGTTGAGGTTCCTGAATTGAGTTAATGCTGAGGCTGGCGCATGTTGGTTGCCCCTAGGTTGATGCGGTGTTCGAGTATTTGTACCAAATTCCATGGGTCCAGTGCTACTGCTGCTAATTTTGCTATAGCCATCTGATTAGTAGGTCATCTACTGATATTCCTTGCTGCTCGGTTTTGAGCCAAATTATTCTCGGCTAAACTCTCCCAATATTGGTCCTCCATATTTTGTTGTCAATTTTGTCTTGTCCTTACCATTATCTATATAAGAATATAGCCAAGTATTAGATTTCATAACTTGTCAATTATACTCAAAGTGTATTATTTATATTACTTGTATGATATATAATAACTGACAGATTGATTAACACATGGTGATAGTCTAACTAGTAATTTTTATATTCATAAGATGGTTGCCTATATACATGATCACCCTTGTTGATATCAGTTATCAAACAAGGGGTTTGTTTGTGGATTATAGTGGTGTTAGGGTCCTCAAGCTTCCTCATATAACTGGTTTTGGGGCCCGACGTTCTCTTCTACACATGAAGAACTCGTGAGAGGCCGGAGTTGGGTTCTCCGATTTTTCCTCCGACGATCAAGTCAGTATTTCAGCTTGAGTGGGAAATTAGGAGATAAGTAGTGAAAGTTTATTCAGAGTTGCATGGGAGTAGAAGCAGAAGATAGAAGAAGTTACCTTAGGCTGCACAACTTCCTCTTACAGTAGATCAAAAGGGTAGATAGGTAACTTTGGCCAAGTCCAGCTGGTGGCTCGGTCATCATCTACTTCACAAGTGTCACCACGGAGAGGAGTGAATCATCCATGCGTTTAATGTGAGGGCGGCGAGAGATGCTTGGTGCTAACAAGGTCCAATGAGGCATAAAGACTATGGGGGCAGGAGCAATGATGACTCTAACAGCGCATTTAAGGTGAGGGTACTCAGCAGTCGGTGGGGATCGAGGGCACACCGCCTCTCGAGTCGGCTCTACGAGTGGGCCGACAAGTACCGCCTTTTAGTTGGCCATGCAAGTTGTCAACTGGAATAGTAGGCCGAGTGTGTGTGCTTGAGGCTTCAACTGGTGGGTAGGTTGAGAAGTACCGCCTTTTTTGTCGATCACGCAAGTTGTCGGCCTATTTGGTCGACCGCAGGAGTGACTCGAGTCATCCGTCTGATTAGGTGTGGAGTGGGACACATGTCGGTCTCCTAATAGGAATTAATACTTAGTTAATTGCATGCTATAACAGTGGCCCCTTTCACTCAAACTCGGCTAGCCAAGTTCGGGTGGAAGTTCAAACAGTCGTCGATTGGTGATTTTTGAGGTGCATTTATGAAGAAAGTGACGGATTATTGTTGATATGATCTTTTGATGTCAGTGGATATTGTGCGTCGTCATCGCTTCGATTCCTGAGCTGGGTGGCCCATCGAATCGAAGGACAGTGCTTCGTTTCCCGTATGGTCCGTTCTAATTTCGAGGTCGATCTCAGCCGTCCATCACTGACCGAGTCGGCCGTTCCAATCTTAACACGTGTTTGTATATGAGCCTATATATATCTCATCTCTGTGAAGTGGCTTGTTTTACAAACTGTTCTACACTAAGACTTCTGAAACCCTCGATTCTCCACATCAAGCGATTTTCGATCAACAACTCCGACAATCTTTGATGGCTTCCACTGCTTCCACCGCTGACCGCAACAAGATGAGGATCAACCTCCTCAGGCTATTCCGCTCGAAGATCTCCGCAACGGAGCTCGAGGCCTATTATGGCCGCTTCGATCTTCCCCAAGCCTTCACCTTGTCGGCGGAGAGGGCTGAAGTTGTATATAACCATGGCGGTGATAAGGCTCCAATTTACCAGAAACATTTAGAGTATGGGCACCGACTGCCACTCCATCCTTTCCTCCGTCATGTCTGTGAGGCTCTGGGGGTGTCCCCTTCATAGATCAAGCTGAACTCCAATCGCTACCTTAGTGGGGTTCGTGGTAATCTCCCATCGGGTCGGCGTCAACCCGAGTTTATGCATACTCGGCCACCTCATTAGTGTCAAGACGGTGAAGAAGGAGGGGCATTACTACTTCCAGAACTTGGGTGGCTTCAAACTCATCTTGAATGCCCCGACTCAAGCAAGGATTGAAAGGAAAGATTCATGTGGGTCTTTGGGGCCGACCCCATATTGTCTTGTTCGACCTGGCCCGAGATCAAGAAGGATGTGCTGAAGTCGGGTCCACTCACAGCTGAGGAGAGGTAGGGGCTCGACAAGGTTCAAGTCTATGCTGGGTCTCGAGAAATCATGAATCTCTTTGAGCCGGCTGTTCTTCGAGTGGTCGGCCTATCCAGAATCCCACCGACAGAGGAAGACACCATCTAATCGGCGGTCTTGGGCCTTCCACTGAAAGAGTCGGATGGGGTGCAGTCGGGGTCAGTAATTAGGCTAGAAGTGTTTGAGGGCCCAGTTAGCCCCTGGGGAGGCCAAGGAGGTGGCAACGAATGCTGTCAAAATCGCGGCTCGGCTGGCCGGGCCGAGTGCAACTGCTCAGGCTGAGAAGTCTAAAAAGAAGAGGAGAGGGCTACATAAGGTGAGGAGCCAAGGCCCTTCTAGAAGTGCCGAGTCAGCTCGAGCTATCTCAGGGGGAGTAGCAGAGGCAAGCGCTCCCATACTGATCCAGGAAGTCGGCCAACATTCCCCATCTTCAGACATCCCCCCCATCGAGCCGACCAAGATCATCATCCTTGATGAGGGATCCCCTGCTCGGCCTGCGGGGGGAGAAGATGTGGTGGAACCTATCGAGGCTGAGGCTCGGGTTGGGGAGTTGATGGCCCAACCTCCTCTACCTGAGTCGGTCCATAGGCCTGGCAAGGCACTAGCCGAGGAGTTGGCCACAGCCGAGGAGGAGACGGCCCAACCTTTGCCAGCAGAGGAGTCGACAAGGGCCGACACAACTCCAACTCTAGGGGGTATCTTTGAGTGACCCTTCCCCTATCGTATCGATGAGCTCGACCCACACGTATGGCGGGAACTAAAGTCAATGCTGATTGGTTCATCCAGGGAAGGACCCCGACATGACAGGGAGCCGTCTGCGGATTACAGATTTACTCCCAAGCAGTTTCTCGACAAGAGGAGCTTGGTCTTAGAATCCCGAACGGCCCAGTCTTGGGCTTTGGAGCAATTCTACCTCTCTCGAGACGATGAAATTCTCTTGGGGATGCCCAGTGTCGATCTTCACCAGGCCCTCAATGGCTATCTACTACAAGGGACCTTGCTCGAGTAGGAGCTATTCTCCCGGCTGGAGTACACATGAGGCCTCCCTGCCAAACTCCAAGAGGCATTGGGGGCTGAGAGATGGCTTGGGTGGAGGCCGAGAAGAAGGTTGCTGACCTAGGCATTGAGCTGACAGCTTGGAAATGGAGTGATGGCAAATGGCATCGGGAGTTGGAAACTCAGGAGAAGGTGCTTAAGGGGCTCAGGGCACATCAGAGCAAATAGTCAGCCACAATTGATAAGCTCAAAGAAGACATCGACCACCTACAGCACGAGATCCTCGAGCGGGATGGTCGAATGAGGTACTTGGAGGAACAGCTCATGGTCAAAAGGTGAGAGGGTGAAATCACCTTTGAGCACACCCAGCTGGCTCGCCAAAACACTGATAACCTCTAAATGCAGCTAAGGGAGGAGGTGGCCACCCACGAGGAGCTGAAGAAAGAGGCGGCTAGAGTGGCCTTTGAGGCCGAGAGGCAACGAGAGTTGACCCTCACTGAAATGCAAGCACTACAGGGCCACCTCAGCCATCTTGAATCTGAGGCTCATCGGGTGGAAGTTGTGGAGAAATACTACGACGGCCCCCTGGGCAAGGTAGAGGTGGCTCTCGCTTTGACTATCTCCTGGAGTAGATCCCTCAAGAATCTAGACCCGGCCCAAACCATCTCCATTACCCCTCTTGAGTCACCACTTACCTAGATATTCTGAAGGAGATAGAGATGAAGGGAGGTGGACTAGTGCTGGATGTGGACAACGGAGATGAAGGAGGTGACGAGTCAGAAGAAGGCTCATCTCGAGATAGCGGGGCTAGCCAGCCTGGGGATGATCAAGACGAAGAGGTTGCCACAGCTTCTCTCCAGCCGACTCCAGCTCCTGAGCTTAGTGTCGCGCTTCCCAGCCCTACTCTTGATCCGAGTCGAGCCCCCTGAGAGTCTTGTGTATCCTTTTTTTTTAGTTTTTCATTTTCCTAATGTAAATACCATTGTATATATTCTGATATATGAATAAAAATTATTTTTGTCTACTCAATCTGTGTGCCTTTTCTATTTGCTATCTTTGCATGTGGTTTGCCTTGTCGAGATTGATGACTGAGATGAGTCAGTTCATCGGGCCAAGGCGACTCGACTGCGCGTGTGACTGAGTAGCGCGATTTAGCCTCATGCCTTGGATTTATTCGCGATAGCATCAAGGTCTTTGTGCTATTGACGTGTCTTGGTTTTACTCATGAAAATGATACAAAGGTCTTTCGAGTCGGTCGACCGAGTTACGGAGCGCCTTGGTTTTATCCTAAATAAGTACCAAGGTCTTTCGAGTTACGGCGTACCTTGGTTTTATCCTGAATAGGTACCAAGGTCTTTTGGTCGGTGACGTGCCTTGGTTTTATCCTGATTAGGTACCAAGGTCTTTCGAGTCGGAGCCGACAGAGTTATGGCGTGCCTTGGTATTATCCTCGACACGCACAAGGCCTTTGGTCAAGAACGCGCCTTGGTTTTATCTGAATAGGTACCAAGGTCTTTCGAGCCCGAGTCGACCGAAGTTGATGGCGGCCTTGGTTTTACCCGAATAGGTACCAAGGTCTTTCGAGTTACAGTACCTTGGTTTTATCTGAATAGGTACCAAGGTATTTAGTCGAGCCGACCGAAGTTGTGTCGACTTGGCTTCATGTTTCTACAAAGACTTCGACACTACAAAAGCATAGTATAACAAAATTGTTAAAACCCAAAAGATTTTATATCACATGTGAGTCTTACAATTAAAGTTACTGAAAGTATTTTTGAGATGCTCTATGTTCCAAGGATGTTGCAGATCCTTCCATCTGAGCTTCTCACCGATAAGTGTCGGGACGCGACTTCTTCGATAATCGCGTAAGGTCCTTCCCAATTGGCGCTAACTTGCTATGCTTGGCGCCTTTGTCGAAGATGGCTCGAAGAATGAGATCACCAACATTGAATCTCCGTGGTTGGACCTTGTTGTAATGCCAAGCGATGCACCGGCGATTGATGATTTGAGATCGAGAGATTCCTCTTGAACTTCATCAAGGAGGTCGAGTCCATTCAAGCCCCGCACTGTGTCTTTATCAAAATATTGTAGTCGGATTGTTGGCATGTCAATTTATCGGGCAACCGCCAGCTCCATAAGCTAGCTTGAAGGGGTTTTCTCGTGGAGCTCTTATGGGTAGTGCGGTAAGACCAGGATTCCGTGCGCTTCAATCCACTCAACCGCTTTGTCCACCTTCTTCTTCAAGCTTGGAGGATGCATTTGTTGGCGTTTCGCGAGCCCATTGCATTTCGGTGTGCCTCGTGCAAATTTGAGCCAGATTCCACTCACAAAGCTTCAAAGCCTCTTCGCCGAATCGAGTTCCATTATCGGTGATGAAAGAGTGGGGAACGCCAACCCTGCATAAATGGACTTCCACACAAATTTGGTGATATTGTTTTCAATTTTGGCTAATGGTTCGGTTCGATCCATTTGGTGAAGTAATCAATGGCAACGATCGTGAATTTTCATCGTCTGCAGGCTATTGGGAGAGGTCCCATAAGTCCAATCCCCATTGAGCAAATGGAACCGGGCTCAAGATGGGGTGAGTTTAGTCACGAGGATCGTGGTACGCTTGAGAAGAATTGGCATTTCTTGCATTGGGAAACGAGTCTCTTGTACCTAAGATGGTGGGCCAATAATATCCTTGGCGGATTACTTTTGAGCAAGAGTTCGCCCCTAGGTAATTTCCCCAAGTCCCTTCATGGATCTATCTAAGAACATTATCGGGCTCTCACGCCGAAGACATCGGAGATAGGACCCCACACTACCGAGTATGACATACAATAAAGCTAGTTATCGAGCATTAGATATCTTTGAACATTCCTCTCAGACTCCTTTGCTTCAATAGTATTCTCCGTAAGGTCCCCCTATTAGGTATCGGATGAGCGGATCCATCCAAACGTGGTCTAAAGTCTCTGGCCCGCATGACTAGATTTGAAGTCTCCATGATGCGGCATTTGAGGGTGTCTCGTGTGTACAGTGCCCTCAATTATTTCTCGAAATGACGACCCGAAGCTTGATAAGGCATCCTCTCGTATTGATGGCGCGAGGGACTTGGAGGAACACTCATGGTCAAAAGGTGAGAGGGTGAAATCACCTTTGAGCACGCCCAGCTGGCTCGCCAAAACACCGATAACCTCCAAATGCATCTAAGGGAGGAGGTGGCAGCCCACGAGGAGCTGAAGAAAGAGGCGGTTAGAGTGGCCTTTGAGGCTGAGAGGCAACGAGAGTTGACCCTCACTAAAATGCAAGCACTACAGGGCCACCTCAGCCATCTTGAATCCGAGGCTCATCGGGTGGAAGTTGTGGAAAAAAACCAAGATGGCCCCCTGGGCAAGGTAGAGGTGGCTCTCGCTTTGACTATCTCCTGGAGCAGATCCCTCATGAATCTAGACCCGACCCAGACCATCTCCATTACCCCTCTTGAGTCGCCACTTGCCCAGATATTCTGAAGGAGATAGAGATGAAGGGAGGTGGACTAGTGCTGGATGTGGACAACGGAGACGAGGGAGGTGAGGAGTCAGAAGAAGGCTCATCTCGAGATAGTGGGGCTAGCCAGCCTGGGGATGATCAAGACGAAGAGGTTACCATAGCTTCTCTCTAGCCGACTCCAGCTCCTGAGCTTAGTGTCGCTTCCTGTTCTACTCTTGATCCGAGTCGAGCCCCCTGAGAGACTTGTGTATCCTTTTTTTAGTTTTTCATTTTCCTGATGTAAATACCATTGTATATATTCCGATATATGAATAAAAATTACTTTTGTCTACTCAATCCGTGTGCCTTTTCTATTTGCCATCTTTGCATGTGGTTTGCCTTGTCGAGATTGATGATTGAGATGAGTCAGTTCATCGGGCCGAGGTGACTCGACTGCGCGTGTGACTGAGTAGCGATTCAGCCTCATGCCTTGGATTTATTCGCGATAGCATCAAGGTCTTTGTGCTATTGACGTGTCTTGGTTTTACTCATGAAAATGATACAAAGGTCTTTCGAGTCGGTCGACCGAGTTATGGCGCGCCTTGGTTTTATCCTGAATAGGTACCAAGGTCTTTCAAGTTACCAGCTCCACTACCAGCTTCTCCGGAGGACCCGTCCACCTTTAGCAACCACCAAGATTTGAACTCGGGTGATTCATGCTTGAGGATGTGGTGCATCCGAGATGTAGGCACCTTGACTGTTGGGGATGTTGAAAGCTTGGTTGGGGAACCGGCACGGGTGGAGATGGCTCATTGTCTGATGCGGTTGACTCTATCAAGAAGTCGGCCAAGGCTTGGGCCTTTATGGTCATTCCCGATTTGAATTGCACATCATATTTACTGAGCTCAACTGACTAGGAGACCATCCTCCTTGAGGTGGTTGGGCTACCGAGTGCTTTCTTCAAAAGCAGATTTGTTCGAACCATTACAGTGTGTGCCTGAAAATAGGGGCGAAGCCTCCTGGCTGTAGTAATGAGAATGAATGAGGCTTTCTCAATGAGGTTATAGTTGAGTTCGGTCGTCTTCATGATCCAGCTGATATAGTATATCGGCTTCTATGTATTGTCCTCCTCTCGGACTAAGACAGAGCTGATGGCTTCTGGGGAGATAGCCATGTAGAGATATAAGATCTCCCCTTCTCTGGGTTGGCTCAACAGCGGCTTAATGCTCAAGTACCTCTTGAGGTCCCTAAAGGCCTCGCTGCATTCGGTCATCCAGCCCATGCCTTCTTTTAGCTCCTTGCTCCCTCTCAAAGTTTTGAAGAATAGGAGGCTTCTCTCAACAGATTTTGAGAGAAAACGACCCAATGCCGCTATCTTTCCATTCAGCCTCTGGACGTTCTTTAGTGTGCAGGGTTTAGGTAGCTGCTCTATGGCAATTATCTTCTTGGGGCTGATTTCAATGCCTCGCTGAGTGATCATGAACTCGAGAAACTTGCCCGATTGCACCCCAAAAGTGCATTTGGCCAGGTTAAGCTTCATGTGGTAGCGCCGGAGGATAGAGAAGGTCTCTTCAAGATCTGACACGTGAGATGATGCTTGTTTTGATTTTACCCGAATAGGTACCATGGTCTTTCGATTGTGACATGCCTTGGTTTTATCCTGAATAGGTACCAAGGTATTTCGAGTCGAGCCGACCGAGTTGTGTCGACTTGGCTTCATGTTTCTACAAAGACTTCGACACTACAAAAGCATAGTATAACAAAATTGTTAAAACCCAAAAGATTTTATATCACATGTGAGTCTTACAATTAAAGTTACTGAAAGTATTTTTTGAGATGCTCTATGTTCCAAGGATGTTGCAGGATCCTTCCATCGGAGCTTCTCAGCTGATAAGTGTCGGGACGCACTTCTTCGATAATCGTGTAAGGTCCTTCCCAATTGGCGGCTAACTTGCTATGCTTGGCGTCTTTGTCGAAGATGGCTCCTCGAAGAATGAGATCACCAACATTGAATCTCCGGGGTTGGACCTTGCTGTTGTAATGCCAAGCGATGCACTGCTGATTGATGATTTGAGATCGGAGAGATTCCTCTTGAACTTCATCAAGGAGGTCGAGTCCGATTCGAAGCCCTGCAGAATTCGTGTCTTTATCAAAATATTGTAGTCGGATTGTTGGCATGCTGAATTCTACTGGGGCAACCGCCTCAGCTCCATAAGCTAGCTTGAAGGGGGTTTCTCTCGTGGAGCTCTTATGGGTAGTGCGGTAAGACCATAGGATTCCAGGCAGTTCTTCAATCCAATTCTCAACCGCCTTGTCCACCTTCTTCTTCGAAGCTTGGAGGATGCATTTGTTGGCAGCCTCGGCGAGCCCATTGCATTTCGGGTGTGCCTCTCAGGCAAATTTGAGCCGTATCTGCCACTCCTCACAAAAGCTTCGAAAGCCTCTTCTGTCGAACTGAGTTCCATTATCGGTGATGAAAGAGTGGGGAACGTCGAACCTACAGACAATGGACTTCCACACAAATTTGGTGATATTGTTTTCGCCAATTTTGGCTAATGGTTCGGGTTCGATCCATTTGGTGAAGTAATCAATGGCAACGATCAGGAATTTTCACTGTCCAGAGGCTATTGGGAGAGGTCCCAATAAGTCCAATCCCCATTGAGCAAATGGAACTGGGCTCAAGATGGGGGTGAGTTTAGTCGCTGAGGATCGTGGTACGTTTGAGAAGAATTGGCATTTCTTGCATTGGGAAACGAGTCTCTTGTACTCAGCTAAGATGGTGGGCCAATAATATCCTTGGCGGATTACTTTTTGAGCAAGAGTTCTGGCCCCTAGGTAATTTCCCCAAGTCCCTTCATGGATCTATCTAAGAACATTACTGGCCTCTGCCGGCCGAAGACATCGGAGATAGGACCCCACACTACCGCTGGAGTATGACATACAATAAAGCTAGTTATCGAGCATTAGATATCTTTGAACATTCCTCTGTAGACTCCTTGCTTCAATAGTATTCTCTGGTAAGGTCCCCCCTATTAGGTACTGGATGAGCGGATCCATCCAACAGGGTTCTGTTAAAGTCTCGGTCTGCATGACTAGATTTGAAGTCTCCATGATGCTGGGCATTTGAGGGTGTCTGTGTGTACAGGCCCTGAATTATTTCCTGAGCTGGACGACCCGAGCTTGGATAAGGCATCCTCTCGCGTATTGATGGCGCGAGGGACTTGGGCGATCCTGAAGTCTGCAAAGTTGTTCAAAAGTTCTTTGACTGCCTTTAGGCATAAGATCATTCTTGAGTCTTTGGCCGCAAATGCTCCTTTCACTTGGTGGACAACAAGTTAGGAGTCGGCCAGAATGTAGATGAGCTCGGCTTTGACTGCCAAGGCGGCTCGAAGAGCCTCGTTGTTCGAGGCAAAGAAATTAATAGCGATGGAGTGCTCATACGTCGATCCATCTAAACCACGCAAGACCACTCCAGCTCCACTACCTGCTTCTCCGGAGGACCCGTCCACCTTTAGCAACCACTAAGATTCAAACTTGGGTGAGTCATGCTCGAGGATGCGGTGCATCCGAGATGTAGGCGCCTTGACTGTTGGGGATGTTGAAGGCTTGGTTGGGGAACCGGCACAGGTGGAGATGGCTCATTGTCTGATGCGGTTGACTCTATCAAGAAGTCGGCCAAGGCTTGGGCCTTTATGGTCATCCCCAATTCGAATTGCACATCATATTTACTGAGCTCAACTGACTAGGAGACCATCCTCCTTGAGGTGGTTACGCTACCGAGTGCTTTCTTCAAAAGCAGATTTGTCCGAACCATTACAGTGTGTGCCTGAAAATAGGGGCGAAGCCTCCTGGCTGTAGTAATGAGAATGAATGAGGCTTTCTCAATGAGGGTATAGTTGAGTTCGGTCGTCTTCAAGATCCAGCTGATATAGTATATCGGCTTCTATGTATTGTCCTCCTCTAGGACTAAGACTGAGCTGATGGCTTCGGGGGAGATGGCTATGTAGAGATATAATATCTCCCCTTCTCTGGGTTGGCTCAACAGCGGCTTAATGCTCAAGTACCTCTTGAGGTCCCTAAAGGCCTCGCTGTATTCGGTCATCCAGCCCATGCCTTCTTTTAGCTCCTTGCTCCCTCTCAAAGTTTTGAAGAATGGGAGGCTTCTCTCAGCAGATTTTGAGAGAAAACGACCCAATGCCGCTATCTTTCCATTCAGCCTCTGGACGTTCTTTAGTGTGCGGGGTTTAGGTAGCTGCTCTATGGCAATTATCTTCTCGGGGCTGATTTCAATGCCTCGCTGAGTGATCATGAACTCGAGAAACTTACCCGATTGCACCCCAAAAGCACATTTGGACAGGTTAAGCTTCATGTGGTAGCGCCGAAGGATAGAGAAGATCTCTTCAAGATCTGACATGTGAGACGATGCCTGTTTTGATTTTACAAGGATGTCTTCTACGTAGGCTTCTACATTGCGGCTAATTTGGTGGTTGAAGATCTTATTAACCAATCTCTGGTAGGTGGCGCTTGCATTCTTAAGACCAAAAGGCATCACCTTGTAGCAATAGGTCCCCTGGTCCGTAATGAATGAAGTCTTCTCTTGATCATGCTCCACCATAAGGATCTGATTATAGCCAGAGAAAGCATCCATGAAGCTAAGTAGTTCATGACCCGCACTCTCGTCCACAAGCTGATCGATCCTGGGGAGGGGGTAGCTATCCTTTGGGCAAGCTTTATTCAGATCTGTGAATTCCACGCACATCCTCCATTTGCCAAGGGGCTTCTTCACCAGCACCACATTAGATAACCACTCTGGGTACTATACTTCCCTGATGAAGCCGGCTTTAAGAAGTCAGTCGACTTCATTAGCAGCGGCCTTTTATCTCTCGGGCCAAGATGCCTCTTCTTTTATCTAACCGGGTTGGTGTGTCAGTTGACTGCGAGCTCATGGCTCGCTACTTCGGGGGGAATTCCTGGCATTTCCTCGGGCCCCAAGCAATACATCCACATTCTCGAGTAGGAATGCGATCACAGCTCCTTGTTGGGGTCAACGAGGCTCGACTCGATCTTGACCTTCTTCACCCCATCTAGGTTGATTGGTATTTCCTGGAGTTCTTCGACGGGTTTAGTCTGCTCCGTTCTAACACTTTCTCCATTTGGAGGTGTGTCTTTTCGATTGGCAAGGTCTCTAGTATGCCTTTTCCTTTCATCGAAAGTAGATAGCAGGATCTGGCCTCTCGTCGGTTGCTCCTAACAACTCCGACTCCTTTGGGAGTCAGGAATATTACCATCTGGTGGTAAGTGGAGGGGACCGCCTGCAAACTATTAAGGACAGTTCTTCCCAAAATAACATTGTAGGCCGACTTGATGTTCATCACCAAAAATTAGATCTGGATGGTGGATTGATGAGGGTATTCACCGACCATTAGGGGGGTGTGATCGTCCCTTCTGGTATAAGCGAGTGCCTGTAAATCCAATGATGGGACCCAGACAGGGCTGCAACTTGGACTTATCAATGTCCATCCGGTTGAAGGTGTCGATGAATAGGATGTCAGTTGAACTTCCTGTGTCAACCAAAATCCTCTTGACCTGGAAATAGTTGATCTCGGCCGAGATAATAAGAGGGTCATCATGAGGCATCTTGACGCTTTCAAATCAGAGTCACCAAAAGAGATGGGCTGATCTGACCTCGACTTCTTGTCGCACAAGTTGACCTGCAACGCTCGTCTAGCATACTTCTTTCAAGCATTGTTAGACATCCCTCCCACTATAGGGTCGCTGCTGATAGTGTTGATGATGCCCTTATTGCTAGTTTCGGCAGGTCAGTTGTCAGGAGGCTGCTGGGGATGAGGTGATCTAGAGCGGGACCTCCTGTCGGATCTCCCTAGAGCGGGTTCTCTCCTATCCCACTAAGAGACAAGCCTCTTCAAGAATCCCCTTTGTATTAAGTCCTCAATATCTCTCTGGAGGACTCGACAGTCATTAGTATGATGGTCGTGATCTCGATGGTATCGACAGTATTGTCTGTTGCCTCGAGATCGAGGATCCAACTTCATGCAAGGAGGAGCGGAATTGAGGGCAGTGAGAGTCGGCTTCTTGGCGGGCTCCTTCATTTGATCCCTCCTGTCGGCCCTACCTAGCCCTGAGTCAGCTTTGGGGGGATCCTTTGCCACCTCCTCTCTTAGAGAGGGGTCAACCTCTACTGCTGGCTCTGGCGTCATTGTTGTTGCCGCCGCTGCTGCTGCTACCGCTTTTGCTTCAGCTGCCCTGGCCGCCTTCTTGTAGGCTTGGGCATCTTCCACATCCATGTAGCCATGAGCCTTGGTCATTAGCTTCTCATAGCTGGAAACTCATTTTTAATGAGTGAGTCAGCCAACTCGTTGCTCTCCAAGCCGGCCATGAGAGCGGACATGGTGACCATGCTGCCAGGGTCATCAACTTCTAGTCTTTTGGCCATGAACCTCTTGAAGTAGTCCCTGAGGCTTTCTCCAGGCTCTTGCCTCATCTACAGCAAGACGTGGGGAGGCAGCTTCTACTTGGTGTCAACCAAGAAGTGATGCATAAACTTCTAGCTAAGCTGCTCAAAGCTATTGATGGACTTTTTAGCCAAGGAATTCCACCATAGCTTGGCGCTCTCCGACAAGGTGATGGAGAAACACCTACAAATGATTGGCTCTGACGCTTGTAGCATGGTCATCATATCATAATAATTCTGAGCATGCTTAGTTGGTTCTCCTTCACCTTTATACCTCTCCATGTGAGGAATCTTGAATCTATCACAGGTAGCATTCATGATCCAGTCGGCGAGGGGTGTGTTCCCCCCGATGGTCACAGCAATTGGCTAGAAGGTCCGATCATAACCAAATGCAAAGTTAGTGGTCGAAGGACCTGGAGTTGCATGAGGATGCTGAGGTCCGCCTGCCCCCCTATAGCGTGCTCTCGGCCATCATGATTGAAGCTAGGGCTTTCTCCCATCGCTTCCATATACTGCTGATGCTGCCGAGAAGGAGCTGCAAAGTGAGTTTGCTGGCGAGGAGGGAGATGTGTACTCGGCATAGTCTCCTTATTATCTGGCTCTGTGGTGCTCCCAAGAAGAGGAGGGATGAATGGCAAACCCGTCGAGGGCGGAGGAACAAGCGATGGTTGGCCTACTGAAGGCGGAGGAGGAAAAAATGATGAGGAGGGTTGTTGGGGAGGAATCCGGTTGAGGAGCTCATTGGTGAAAGCAGCAAACTGTTACTAGAAAGACTGAGAGATCCTCTGAGTGGATTCTTCCAACTGGGCCTGAGTGACATATCCCACATGCGGTTCTTCAGGGTGTGGGTTGAAGGATCGACCGGGACGTCCAAAACCAGACATCTCGTATGGAGAAGGATAACGGGCCCCACGGTGGGTGCCAAACTGTTGATGTCAGTTATCAAATAGGGGGTTTGTTTGTGGATTATAGTGGTGTTAGGGTCCTCAAGCTTCCTCAGATGACTGATTCTGAGGCCCAACATTCTCTCCTGCACATGAAGAACTTGTGAAAGGCCGGAGTTGGGCTCTCCGATTTTTCCTCCGATGATCAAGTTAGTATTTCAGCTTGAGTGGGAAATTAGGAGATAAGCAGTGAAAGTTTGTTCAGAGTTGTATGGGACCAGAAGTAGAAGAAAGAAAAAGTTACCTTAGGCCGCACAACTTCCTCTTACAGTAGATCAGAAGCGTAGATAGGTAACTTTGGCCAAGTCCAGCTGGCGGCTCAGTCATCACCTACTTCATAGGTGTCGGTCGTGGACAGGAGTGAGTCATCCATGTGTTTAATGTGAAGGCGGCAGGAGGTGCTTGGTGTTGACTAGGTCCGATGAGTCATAAAGACTATGGGGGCTGGAGCAATGATGACTCTGACAGCACATTTAAGGTGAGGGTACTCAGCAGTCGGCGGGGGATCGAGGGCACACCGCCTCTCGAGTCGGCTCTGGCGGGCCGACAAGTACCGCCTTTTTAGTCGGCCATGCAAGTTGTCAACTAGAATAGTAGGTCGAGTGTGGGTGCTTGTGGCTTTGATCTGGTGGGTAGGTCGACAAGTACCGCCTTTTTTGTCAGCCATGCATGTTGTCAACCTATTAGGTCAACCGTGGGAGCGACTCGAGTCATCCGTCTGATTAGGTATGGAGCGGGACACGTGTCGACCTCCCAATAGGGATTAATACTTAGTTATTTGCAGGCTATAACAACCCTCGCCAGGGTTCTCCAAAAATATGATGCCCGCTAAACGAGCACAAGACTCCAAGTATATAGGATACTATCTCAAAATACACCACACACTAGTGTGTCCCCTATACCAAAAGAAGAAAATACAAAAATGTAGTGACCTTATGGTCAATCTCTAAAGAGAGGAAGAAGAGTTGTCTGTGATGGACTCTGAATTAGAGTCCTCGCTCGCTAGAGGCTCTTTGTCATCCATATCAATCTCCTCCTACTCTTCAGCCCCAGCAAGATCCTCCATCTTGGGCTCATCCTCCCATGTCATGAACTCATCTATAGGGTCATCATCCATGGGCCCCATCTATCTCAAACTCTTAAAAAAGAGGCACTCCCTTTAGGATCTCGGCCTCTATAAGCTCCCCCTCCATAGCATGTATCTCTAGCTTCTCCTCTATGATCAGTACCTCTAGTTCCTCATCCTTGGGATCCTCCTCCTTTGGGTCTTCGGTCACCTCCGGGTTGGCCTCTAACTCTACACTCATCCACTGCCAACCCCTCAACTAGTGGTTGACCGGGGAAGATCCTAGGCTCTCCTCATAAGCCTCTCCCGGGTCAGACTCTATAACCTCAATCGTTAGAACCAGCTATCCAAGCCTCTCTACTGCTAGCTGACCCCTCTAACCCAGAGTCAGATGAGTATGGATATGCCATGCGTACTAAAACCAATCCATCAGCTAATGCAGTATACAAAATCTGTATATAAATGAATATGTGCATGACACAAAGGTTCTATGCAAATGTAATCCCTCTTCTACCGGTGTTCGACACAGGCCCTATCTACTCCTAAGCTCCCTTGATATTCTGTTTATGACTCTTAATACATCAACCTCTAATCTAATACTACTCTATAATAGCCCCGACCCATATCCAAGGTGGGACCATGAGGATAAATAAAATTTGGGCATGACTCGAGCGTAACATGGTAGGGTCAACCTGCTCAAACCTTATATATGTGCTTGTGCAAAGTAATATTCAAAAGCAAATTACACTAATAAATATATAAAAACATTCCAAATCTAAACTAGTTAATAGCAGAGTCCATAGAATACCATAGAAGCATTAAAAGCTAAGGGAAGAAACCTAACTTACACAGAGTTATTAGCATAGGGTTATTACAACACTTTATATTCTAATACCACAAGTTTTCAAAAAGTGCAAAATATAGCAGCATAAGCTTAAGCACTTGTGAGCATATTCTTTAGTAGAGTACACAATCTCCTTGACTTGCTTTGTTTACTACCTGCAAATAGATGTAGCCACAAATAGGGGTGAGCAAAAAGCCTAGTAAGCAACCATACAAGCAAATCAAGGTATGACCATAAGGGAAGTGTTAAGGAAAATAATAATATGAGCAACTAGAATTGAACTTGTAGATATCAATAGTAAAAAAACCATACTCTTAATTCAAGATTCAAATTCTCGATCATGGGATTCATCAATAAAATAATCAGGCATGTCTTAAATAGAACACCCACCAGTGAGTATCCTCGCGTAAAGGGCAATATCCTTTTAGTACTCAATCCAACCACCAGTGAGTTACCTCACGTGAAGGGCACTAATCCATGAACACAGAGCAACAATCAAGCCAATAAATAAATGAGTGCTACTATTCAAGATAATAGAGTCATCAAGACAAGAAACGACTAATCATAGTGCAATCAATTACGGAGTTTTAATGTCATCATATGAAATGAATAAACAAGCCTATAGCAATAAATAAATAATCAGCAATCAAGCCACGCATGAAGTAATTAAAATAGGCTTTTATAAAATTAATAGAGTATATAATGGAATATCAAAATTCAACTCATAAAATTTTAAGAATTTAACATTCAAACTCTCAATGAATTGAAAGGGAGCAAGGAAGAGTTAACTACCATTTGTGACGAATTCCCGGTACCGTCATATAATTCTAAGGGTTCTACTTCTATATATCGCCGATGCCGCCGAGAAGGAGCCGCAGTGAGTTTGCCGGGCGAAGCGGGGAGATGTGTACGGGCGAAGTCTCCTTGTTATCGTCTGTGGTGCTTCCGAAGAGGAGGGATGAATGGCAACTGGCCGAGGGCGGAGGAACAAGCGATGGTTGGCCTATCAAGGCGAGGAGGAAAAATGATGAGGAGGGTTGTTGGGGAGGAATCCGGCTGAGGAGCTCATTGGTGAAAGCAAAGAAACCGTTACTAGAAAGACCGAGAGATCCTCTCGAGTGGATTCTTCCAACCGGGCCTCGAGTGACATATCCCACATGCTTCGTGGTGTGGGTTGAAGGATCGACCGACGCCCGTAACCGCATCTCGTATGGAGAAGGATAACGGCCCCACGGTGGGCCAAACCGCTGATGTCGGGCTATCAGGGGTTTGTTTGTGGATTATAGTGGTGTTAGGGTCCTCAAGCTTCCTCGATGATCGTTCGAGGCCCGACGCTTCCCGCATTACGAAGAAGGTGAAAGCCGAGTTGGGCTCCGATTTTTCCTCCGATGATCAAGTTAGTATTTCAGCTTGAGTGGGAAATTAGGAGATAAGTAGTGAAAGTTTGTTCGAGTTGTATGGGACCGTGGGCGAAAGTTAAGAACTTGCGAGATCGGGTTGTAGATAGGTAACTTTGGCCAAGTCCACCGGCGGCGCTACCATCACCTATTTCATGTGTGCCTCGGGACAGTGAGGAGTCATCCATTTAATGTGAAGGCAGGAGGTGCTTGGTGTTGACTAGGTCCGATGAGTCATAAAGACTATGGGGCCGGAGCAATGATGACTCGACAACAAGATTTAAGGTGAGGGTACTCGGCCGGCTGGGGATCGAGGGCACACCGCTCGAGTCGGCTCATGAGCGGCCGACAAGCACCGCTTTTAGTCGGCCATGCAAGTTGTCAAATGGAATAGTAGGTCGTGTGGGTGCTTGTGGCTTTGATCCGGTGGGTAGGTCGACAAGTACCGCCTTTTGTCGACCATGCATGTTGTCAGCCTATTAGGTCAACCGAGGGAGCGACTCGAGTCATCTGTCTGATTAGGTATGGAGCGGGACACGTGTCGAGCTCCCAATAGGGATTAATACTTAGTTATTTGCAGGCTATAACAACCCTCGCCAGGGTTCTCCAAAAATATGATGCCCGCTAAACGAGCACAAGACCCCAAATATATAGGATACTATCTCAAAATACACCACACACTAGTGTGTCCCCTATACCAAAAGAAGAAAATACAAAAATGTAGTGACCTTATGGTCAATCTCTAAAGAGAGGAAGAAGAGTTGTCTGTGATGGACTCTGAATCACAGTCCTCGCTCGCTAGGGGCTCATTGTCATCCATATCAATCTCCTCCTACTCTTCAGCCCCAGCAAGATCCTCCATCTTGGGCTCATCCTCCCATGTCATGAACTCATCTATAGGGTCATCATCCATGGGCCCCATCTATCTCAAACTCCTAAAAAAGAGGCACTCCCTTTAGGATCTCGGCCTCTATAAGCTCCCCCTCCATAGCATGTATCTCTAGCTTCTCCTCTATGATCGGTACCTCTAGTTCCTCATCCTTGGGATCCTCCTCCTTTGGGTCTTCGGTCACCTCCGGGTTGGCCTCTAACTCTACACTCATCGACTGCCAACCCCTCAACTAGTGGCCGACCGGGGAAGATCCTAGGCTCTCCTCATAAGCCTCTCCCGGGTTAGACTCTGTAACCTCAATCGTTAGAACCAGCTATCCATGACTCTCTACTACTAGCTGACCCCTCTAACCCAGAGTCAGATGAGTATGGATATGCCATGCGTACTAAAACCAATCCATCAGCTAATGCAGTATACAAAATCTGTATATAAATGAATATGTGCATGACACAAAGGTTCTATGCAAGTGCAATCCCTCTTCTACCGGTGTTCGACACAGGCCCTATCTACTCCTAAGCTCCCTTGATATTCTGTTTATGACTCTTAATACATCAACCTCTAATCTAATACTACTCTATAATAGCCCCGACCCGTAACCAAGGTGGGACCATGAGGATAAATAAAATTTGGGCATGACCCGAGCGTAACATGGTAGGGTCAACCTGCTCAAACCTTATATATGTGCTTGTGCAAAGTAATATTCAAAAGCAAATTACACTAATAAATATATAAAAACATTCCAAATCTAAAGTAGTTGATAGCAGAGTCCATAGAATACCATAGAAGCATTAAAATCTAAGGGAAGAAACCTAACTTACACAGAGTTATTAGCATAAGGTTATTACAACACTTTATATTCTAATACCACAAGTTTTCAAAAAGTGCAAAATATAGCAGCATAAGCTTAAGCCCTTGTGAGCATATTCTTCAGTAGAGTACACAATCTCCTTGACTTGTTTTGTTTACTACCTGCAAATAGATGTAGCCACAAATAGGGGTGAGCAAAAGGCTCAGTAAGCAACTATAAAAGTAAATCAGGATACAACCATAATGGAAGTGTTAAGGGAGATAATAATATAAGCAAATGGAATTGAACTTGCAGATATCAATAGTAAAAAAAAACCATACTCTTAATTCAAGATTCAAATTCTCGATCATGGGATTCGTCAATAAAATAATCAGGCATGTCTTAAATAGAACACCCACCAGTGAGTATCCTCGCGTAAATGGTAATATCCTTTTAGTACTCAATCCACCCACCAGTGAGTTACCTCACGTGAAGGGCACTAATCCATGAACACAGAGCAACAATCAAGCCAATAAATAAATGAGTGCTACTATTCAAGATAATAGAGTCATCAAGACAAGAAACGACTAATCATAGTGCAATCAATTACGGAGTTTTAATGTCATCATATCGAAATGAATAAACAAGCGTATAGCAATAAATAAACAATCAGCAATCAAGCCACGCATGAAGTAATTAAAATAGGCTTTTATAGAATTAATAGAGTATATAATGGAATATCAAAATTCAACTCATAAAATTTTTAAGAATTTAACATTCAAACTCTCAATGAATTGAGAGGGAGCAAGGAAGAGTTAACTACCATTTGTGACGAATTCCTCGGTACCGTCGTATAATTCTAAGGGTTCTACTTCTATATATGGATACATGTACATCCATGTAAGATTCTAAATGACTAGGCTTATACCTAACTTACAAGTTATTTTATGTTATGTGCTTGCTTGACAAGGATAGACATGAACTCCTATGTAGTGCATGATTAGAAATGACAGCAAGCATGTAACAGATTGCGATAGCAAAAAGGGGAACTAAATAATATCCGAAATGTATGTAACTAATTTCATATTACTCCTATATGAGTCTAGTTTCCATGACAATAAGGTTTTCATTAATTTAATATATAGAGTGTAAGTTACACTTAATAAAGTATGGCACATGCAGGCAGGCAGTGAAGATTGTATTGGCAGCTTTAAGGGCTAGCAAAAGAGACAAACGATGTCCAGATTTAGTGAAATCAAAGTCAAAGTGTTTGTATATAAGTCTAATTTCTGAAACAATAAATGGTTTGTGAATATTAATACTGTGTTGGGAGATATGGCCTTAAAAGTGCAAGGATATCAGCATATAGCAATATATAGATTACAGAACTCATTAGTTTTGCTCAACCAAAAGGTATCAAAACTTGATAAATTTTCTACTGCATGAAGCTTGATGAGTCTACTTTTAGATCAAAAAATCCATTTCATTTTATTCAATCCGAGAACAAAGTTATATGCAAAATAATCCAAGGGGATCAGAGTGTATGTCTAGAACACATGCATCAACTTTAGCCTACAAATTGAAATAACACGTTAAATCTAAATTGAACCAAACCAAAATAAGGATACATGAGTATAAATTCTAAAATAGAAAACCATTCTTGAAAAGGACTTATATAGAGGAAGATATGATCAAAAAATGTTCTATAGGAAACTGCCACACGAGATTGCAACTATTATTATCGACACGCAAGCTCAACATTTTACATGCATGCTATATGTGTTACTGATCAGAGCCATAAAATCAGTAATTCCACATTAGAGAGCAACAAAATAAGAAAAAATATATTTTTTTATTGGTTACAAAGCTGAAAGCTCACATCTTTACTACCCTAGAGGCACATGAATGTACAAAAGAAACATCTAACCCTACATGCAAGTATAAATTGAACCACATTGTGCATGCATGATCAAACTAGTTTTAACCCATGTCAAGATCAGATTTTAAACTCAAAAAAATATGAGAAATGAATGTGGTTTGAGAAATATACCTAAGGATTGCTCTTAGCCCTCCTCTACCTAGAATTTCTTGAAATCAAAGCTCCTCCTTGCTTCTACTTCTACCAATTGAGAGAGAGAGAGAGAGAGAGAGAGAGAGAGAAATGAAATGGAGTTTTGAGGGTTTTTGGACTGATGTGTGGCCGCCAAGGGGAGAAGAGAGAGAAGCTGATATGAGGAATTTCTCTCTTGAATGAAATGAGGGAGAGAGAGAGAGAGGGAAAGGTTGAGTGTTCTATAAACCTTACTCACCTTAGTCGTGTGACTTGTTTAGTTGGAAAAAGGGGTTTTCTGAGGGTTTTTATGCAAAGTTTCGTCTCTAACATTGCACCCAAAATTAATTAAAAGTGTTAATATATGATTTTAAAATAGATATTTGTCACTTTGGACTAGCTTTAATTAAGGTTCAATACCATGGGTAATTAGGGTTTCATGATATCGGTTATTGTGAACCTATAGCTTGATTAATAGCCTTAAAGAAAACATGATTAGACCAACATTCTCATAATTATAGGTCTCTAAAATCAAGCTATCAAGATCATGAATTGTCTATTTAGATTCAAGGGTCTATACCTAATGGTATCCAACTATAAAAAAAATGTTACAATATTCAGAATCTGCCATCTGGATTGGGAGATATGCTTGTTTCTCCATAGGTAAATCAATAATACATTTGCTTTCATGTTTGACTTAGGACGGTCCCATTTCTCCATGAATTTGTTCTTTTTGCATCCTACATCACAAACACATAGTAGCTTACAATAATATTTTCCTAAACATAATCTTAAAATCCAAGCAATGTCCTCAAATTCAACACTAATTCACATACTCAAACATCACAATCAAATCTCCATAGTGTCACCACTTTTATGTTTTTCACAATAATCCACCCACAGGGTCATAGCTATCTCATCTCTGTTCAATTTTTGTTCATTTCTAGAAAGAGTTTGCTCTCTCTGTGACATACTTTGAGAGAAGTTAACAATGTTTTTGCCATCCTCTTTGAGTATTTCACCATCCTTCTCCTCTATTTCAACAACTAATAAATCATTACTTGGATCTGTTGTTTCTTGTAGACGGGTAAAAATACCAAACTATCGATCAAATACCCTATAAACACCATGAAGGGGCCCGTGGAGGGTATAATAGTCATTTCAAAGTGACTAAAAGGTTTAACATGATGAAATGGACCATAAGGAGCTAAGGACTCAAAGTCAGGGCATGAAATGACTAAAGGATTTAACATGATGAAATGGCCCATAAGGAGCTAAGGATGCAAAATCACAAAGCTCTGAACCCAAGCGGAGTGAAAATCGAATCAAAACTCACTCGATAATAGATCAAAGCATTTATGAGATAAGATTATGTAGTGCTAAGGTCACGCGGTACTAAACTTATGTGACCAACCTATGTAAA
Source organism: Asparagus setaceus (assembly GCA_012295165.1). Classification (NCBI taxonomy): domain Eukaryota; kingdom Viridiplantae; phylum Streptophyta; class Magnoliopsida; order Asparagales; family Asparagaceae; genus Asparagus; species Asparagus setaceus. The sequence goes on from CM022710.1 coordinate 18,410,274, forward strand.
GTTAATGACGCATAAACTTTTCGCCAAACTGGCAGATAAAAATATAGCAAATTAGAGGCATCAGAGTGCTATAAGATAAAATATCTGCATAAAGTTATGCAGGGCTATAAAAACAACAATGAGAACATTTACGAGGCACTACTAACACCATGTAAATGATATAATCTGCCAAAGTTGTTACAAAGGATGTCATGCCGCTATCCATTCAATGTCTATTCCTTGAAAAGCTATCATAGTAGCTCATGTAAATCTAGCAGCATGTAAACTACCACTTCACATAAGTCGAACAGCGTGTAAATTTCTAAATCCGAGTAAATAAGGGTTCCTCGATAAATAGATGCCCTTAGCACACAAATAAAGGGCTTTAAATTTTTATCCAAATTTCCTCACCTTGGGTTCAAGCTTTCCTCTTCTCCAGTAGAGTAGCTCTTGCTCTAGAAGGTTCCTTGGGCTCTTCTTGGTCCTTTGAGTTATATACCTCCTCTTCATTTGAGTTTTCTCATCGATCTACCACTTCTCCATCGAGGTTTTCTCACTAGGGTTTCTAATCACCCAAGAGCTACCACTTTCCAAGGATTTCCATCCTCTATAAGGATTATACAAAATACCCGAGAGTGACTTCTCCTTTAGTTGGAGTTATCTTCTTCTCATAAGAGGGTTTGTAAACAAATCCGCATGGGAAATACAATATCTTTTGGTCTTCATCAATGGAAATCTGCTCTTCCTCCAAGGTGCGAGCTTCACAAAGGGGCAACTTCAACATTTTCCACCCCATCATTTAGTCAATGGAGGTTATTGGTGAGATTCTATTTGCAAAAGCAAAAGATTTAGGGTTTAAATGCAAAAGCACCAAAAGTTTTGACTTGTAATCTCTCAAAATACCATTTAAGTTTTGGTACAGAAGAAATAAAAGTTCCTTGATGGTAAAAGGTAATTTTTAAAACAACTCATGTTTAGTCAATTTGCAAATAAAGTTTACTTAAACTTGAGAGCTTAATTGTAAAACTCACACTTACCAAACTTTGAGCTCAAAATTATTCCCAACTATATTTCGAAATTCATGAAATTGAAAAAGAATAAAAATTCTTTATTGTCAAAAGGTAATTTGAGAACTTGATACTCAAAGGTTCAAAACAAAAAACAACCTTTAAAAAGTATATGGTTTATATTGCAAAACAACACCTTTAAAATTTTAAGGGTTTATATGTAAAAGTTTTCCCAAAAATAAAACAAATATTTTGTGGCTACTTAATTACAAAATTCCAAAATATCATAAGGGCTTAATTGTAAAATGAAGACACAAAATTTTAAGGCTCTAACTATAAAATTACAATTATAAGAAAATACTACTTGAAAATACACTACTCTAAAAGTATAAAATTTGCGTAAACAAAAATAGTTAATTATAAGGACTTAAATATAAAAATCCAATGATGAAAAATAAAATCTAAAATTGAGATTCAGAATGAACTACTTTGGATCTAAAACACAACTAAAGTTAACATTTAGCCAAATCCTTCAAGGACATAGTAGGTTGTAAGCTCTAAGTTGGACTTAAAGACCATACAAAAATTATTGCTATTCGAGATTATGGTTCATCATCTAAGTACTCTAAAAGATTTCTTAAAATAACTTCTACAGCTCAAAATAACTAGCATGTTTGGAAAATCCATTGTTGTGGTTTGACATGGATACGGATCACTAATACTAGGAAATAAAATATCTCAATCTAATCTCCGTAGTGTCACCACTTTTATGTTTTTCACAATAATCCACCCACAGGGTCATAGCTATCTCATCTCTGTTCAATTTTTGTTCATTTCTAGACAGAGTTTGCTCTCTGTGACATACTTTGAGAGAAGTTAACAATGTTTTTGCCATCCTCTTTGAGTATTTCACCATCCTTCTCCTCTATTTCAACAACTAATAAATCATTACTTGGATCTGTTGTTTCTTGTAGACGGGTAAAAATACCAAACTATCGATCAAATACCCTATAAACACCATGAAGGGCCTATGGAGATATAATAGTCATTTCAAAGTGACTAAAAGGTTTAACATGATGAAATGGACCATAAGGAGCTAAGGACTCAAAGTCGGGCATGAAATGACTAAAGGATTTAACATGATGAAATGGCCCATAAGGAGCTAAGGATGCAAAATCACAAAGCTCGAACCCAAGCGAGTGAGAATCGAATCAAAACTCACTCGATAATAGATCAAAGCATTTATGAGATAAGATTATGTAGTGCTAAGGTCACGGTACTAAACTTATGTGACCAACCTATGTAAAGTTAATGACGATAAACTTTCGCCAAACCGGCGAGATAAAAATATAGCAAATTAGAGGCATCGAGTGCTATAAGATAAAATATCCTGATAAAGGCGGTATTATAAAACAACAATGAGAACATTTACGAGGCACTACTAACACCATGTAAATGATATAATCTGCCAAAGTTGTTACAAAGGATGTCATGCGCTATCCATTCAATGTCTATTCCTTGAAAAGCTATCATAGTAGCTCATGTAAATCTAGCAAAGATGTAAACTACCACTTCACATAAGTCAAAGCAGTGTAAATTTCTAAACCGAGTAAATAAGTGTTCCTCGATAAATAGATACCCTTAGCACACAAACAAAGGGCTTTAAATTTTTATCCAAATTTCCTCACCTTGGGTTCAAGCTTTCCTCTTCTCCAAAGAGTAGCTCTTGCTCTAGAAGGTTCCTTGGGCTCTTCTTGGTCCTTTGAGTTATATACCTCCTCTTCATTTGAGTTTTCTCATCGATCTACCACTTCTCCATCGAGGTTTGCTCACTAGGGTTTCTAATCACCCAAGAGCCACCACTTCCCAAGGAGTTCCATCCTCTATAAGGATTATACAAAATACCCGAGAGTGACTTCTCCTTTAGTTGGAGTTATCTTCTTCTCATAAGAGGGTTTGTAAACAAATCCGCATGGGAAAAACAATATCTTTTGGTCTTCATCAATGGAAATCTGCTCTTCCTCCAAGGTGTGAGCTTCACAAAGGGCAACTTCAACACTTTCCACCCCTTCATTTAGTCAATGGAGGTTATTGTTGAGATTCTATTTGCAAAAGCAAAAGATTTAGGGTTTAAATGCAAAAGCACCAAAAGTTTTGACTTGTAATCTCTCAAAATACCATTTAAGTTTTGGTACAGAAGAAATAAAAGTTCCTTGATGGTAAAAGGTAATTTTTTAAACAACTCATGTTTAGTCAATTTGCAAATAAAGTTTACTTAAACTTGAGAGCTTAATTGTAAAACTCACACTTACCAAACTTGAGCTCAAAAATTATTCCCAACTATATTTCAAATTCATGAAATTGAAAAAGAATAAAATTCTTTATTGCCAAAAGGTAATTTGAGAACTTGATACTCAAAGGTTCAAAACAAAAACAACCTTTAAAAAGTATATGGTTTATATTGCAAAACAACACCTTTAAAATTTTAAGGGTTTATATGTAAAAGTTTTCCCAAAAATAAAACAAATATTTTGTGGCTACTTAATTACAAAACTCCAAAATATCATAAGGGCTTATATGTAAAAATGAAGACACAAAATTTTAAGGCTCTAACTATAAAATTACAATTATAAGAAAATACTACTTGAAAATACACTACTCTAAAGTATAAAATTTGCGTAAACAAAAATAGTTAATTATAAGGACTTAAATATAAAAATCCAATGATGAAAAATAAAATCTAAAATTGAGATTCAGAATGAACTACTTTGGATCTAAAACACAACTAAAGCTAACATTTAGCCAAATCCTTCAAGAACAGTAGGTTGTAAGCTCTAAGTTGGACTTAAAGACCTTACAAAAATTATTGCGATTCGAGATTATGGTTCATCATCTAAGTACACTAAAAGATTTCTTAAAATAACTTCTACAGCTCAAAATAACTAGCATGTTTGGAAAATCCATTGTTGTGGTTTGACATGGATACGGATCACTAATACTAGGAAATAAAATATCTCAAGTGTTGAGTTTAACTCGAGATTATAGGCTAGCTCAAAAGATAGAAACTTTTCTAATAAAAGATGCTCTCGAATTTTTCAATCGCTAATCCAATGGTGAAAAGGATATCCTAACAAGCTACTCAAAAGAAGCTAAGAGATTGGGTTGAATTTACAACTCCGTGAACAGTTGTTCACATTATAAGATGGCATCTTTGAGATAAAGATAAGCTATAATGATCATCACATTTTATTACACTTTTATATCCTTACTTGGATCTGTTGTTTCTTGTAGACGGGTAAAAATACCAAACTATCGATCAAATACCCTATAAACACCATGAAGGGGCCTATGGAGAGTATAATAGTCATTTCAAAGTGACTAAAAGGTTTAACATGATGAAATGGACCATAAGGAGCTAAGGACTCAAAGTCAGGGCATGAAATGACTAAAGGATTTAACATGATGAAATGGCCCATAAGGAGCTAAGGATGCAAAATCACAAAGCTCGAACCCAAGCAGTGAGAATCGAATCAAAACTCACTCGATAATAGATCAAAGCATTTATGAGATAAGATTATGTAGTGCTAAGGTCACGCGGTACTAAACTTATGTGACCAACCTATGTAAAGTTAATGGCGATAAACTTTTAAGCCAAACTGGCGAGATAAAAATATAGCAAATTAGAGGCATCAGAGTGCTATAAGATAAAATATCTGCATAAAGTTATGCAGGGCTATAAAAACAACAATGAGAACATTTACGAGGCACTACTAACACCATGTAAATGATATAATCTGCCAAAGTTGTTACAAAGGATGTCATGCGCTATCCATTCAATGTCTATTCCTTGAAAAGCTATCATAGTAGCTCATGTAAATCTAGCAGCATGTAAACTACCACTTCACATAAGTCAAACAGCGTGTAAATTTCTAAATCCGAGTAAATAAGTGTTCCTCGATAAATAGATACCCTTAGCACACAAACAAAGGGCTTTAAATTTTTATCCAAATTTCCTCACCTTGGGTTCAAGCTTTCCTCTTCTCCAGTAGAGTAGCTCTTGCTCTAGAAGGTTCCTTGGGCTCTTCTTGGTCCTTTGAGTTATATACCTCCTCTTCATTTGAGTTTTCTCATCGATCTACCACTTCTCCATCGAGGTTTGCTCACTAGGGTTTCTAATCACCCAAGAGCCACCACTTCCCAAGGAGTTCCATCCTCTATAAGGATTATACAAAATACAGAGTGACTTCTCCTTTAGTTGGAGTTATCTTCTTCTCATAAGAGGGTTTGTAAACAAATCCATGGGAAAAACAATATCTTTGGTCTTCATCAATGGAAATCTGCTCTTCCTCCAAGGTGTGAGCTTCACAAAGGGCAACTTCAACACTTTCCACCCCTTCATTTAGTCAATGGAGGTTATTGTTGAGATTCTATTTGCAAAAGCAAAAGATTTAGGGTTTAAATGCAAAAGCACCAAAAGTTTTGACTTGTAATCTCTCAAAATACCATTTAAGTTTTGGTACAGAAGAAATAAAAGTTCCTTGATGGTAAAAGGTAATTTTTTAAACAACTCATGTTTAGTCAATTTGCAAATAAAGTTTACTTAAACTTGAGAGCTTAATTGTAAAACTCACACTTACCAAACTTTGAGCTCAAAAATTATTCCCAACTATATTTGAAATTCATGAAATTGAAAAAGAATAAAATTCTTTATTGCCAAAAGGTAATTTGAGAACTTGATACTCAAAGGTTCAAAACAAAAACAACCTTTAAAAGTATATGGTTTATATTGCAAAACAACACCTTTAAAATTTTAAGGGTTTATATGTAAAAGTTTTCCCAAAAATAAAACAAATATTTTGTGGCTACTTAATTACAAAACTCCAAAATATCATAAGGGCTTATATGTAAAAATGAAGACACAAAATTTTAAGGCTCTAACTATAAAATTACAATTATAAGAAAATACTACTTGAAAATACACTACTCTAAAGTATAAAATTTGCGTAAACAAAAATAGTTAATTATAAGGACTTAAATATAAAAATCCAATGATGAAAAATAAAATCTAAAATTGAGATTCAGAATGAACTACTTTGGATCTAAAACACAACTAAAGCTAACATTTAGCCAAATCCTTCAAGAACAGTAGGTTGTAAGCTCTAAGTTGGACTTAAAGACCTTACAAAAATTATTGCGATTCGAGATTATGGTTCATCATCTAAGTACACTAAAAGATTTCTTAAAATAACTTCTACAGCTCAAAATAACTAGCATGTTTGGAAAATCCATTGTTGTGGTTTGACATGGATACGGATCACTAATACTAGGAAATAAAATATCTCAAGTGTTGAGTTTAACTCGAGATTATAGGCTAGCTCAAAAGATAGAAACTTTTCTAATAAAAGATGCTCTCGAATTTTTCAATCGCTAATCCAATGGTGAAAAGGATATCCTAACAAGCTACTCAAAAGAAGCTAAGAGATTGGGTTGAATTTACAACTCCGTGAACAGTTGTTCACATTATAAGATGGCATCTTTGAGATAAAGATAAGCTATAATGATCATCACATTTTATTACACTTTTATATCCTTATTATCTATTTTATTTGAATAAATATATCTGCTAATAATATTTTTTATCTTAATCTGCAGGTAATAAAAATTTAACAAATAAGAGCTCAAATAAAGATTATTTCAAGCCCAAAAAATCGATTGAAGCCTAAAAGAAGCCCATAGAAGCCCAAAATAAAAGAGCCCAAGAATTTTAGCAAAAAAATTAGAACCAAAGAAATATTGATACCTATATCGATACATATATCTATACCCAGTTAACAGTTACATATTAACGGCTAAAATTGTGCAATATGGGGGCTAAGTTTGATCTAAGGGCTAATATTGGTATGTGTAATCCATGAATAGGGGTAGAGAGTGAGAGTTTGAGAGATGTAAAAATTTTGTAAACTCCTTTTTAGAGAGGAGGGCAACTCTTAATTGAGAAGGCCTTTTAAAATTATAAACTTTTATTTGTAATAAATAAAAAATTTCTTTCTTTTAATTTTTGTTCTTCTTCTCTTTTGATGATGAAGATGAAGATTTGATTCACAAGGGGTCAACCCATTGCAATGTAAGTTCTTCTTTTCTTCTTTTATTTTCTTATTTTGGAATTGCATGTTTTAGGATTTAATTTCTTATTTTTATTTCATGTTTCATAGATTAGATTTTTACTTTGTAGTGTAGATTTATTTCATGCGTTGTCTTGTAGAATTGTTTCTTACTCTTTTAGCTTTGTAGTGTAGATTTTCTTTCTTGCCTTTATTTGCATTATAGTTTAGATTTACTTTCTTGTTCTTTAATACTTTCTAGTATAGATTTTATTTCTTTGCTTTCATTTTACAATATGAGTAGCTAATTCTTATAAGAAATCTAGGATTATATGAAACTAATTTAATTTCCTTTTAGTTTTTGAATTACTCTCTTTGTGCTTAAAATGATCATCGTGGGATAATCAACTAGAGAACTAATTGGTAGAAAAAGAGTTTGATAGTATATGCTTTCCTTGAGTGATTTGATAGGTTATGCTTATTCAATTTTAGGGTTCCTATCTAATTGTTTATTATTTTTATGAATAGTGATATTGCTTGGATGTGAATTTGATAAGTTATGCATATTTTGAGTACCTTGATAGTCTATGCTTAAGAATTTTAAAGTAATATGAGAATTAAAAGAGAGTAGTTCTTAATTCCAAATTGAAATTAAAAGAAAGTAACTTGATAGTCTAGTCTTCTCTCTTGATTTCCTCCATCTTTTCCTATTTTGATTTCTTGTTTTGATTCTCCTCTTTAATTTGCTTTTATTTTGTTCTTCTCTTTCTCTCATTCTTTTCACTTATTTTAGCCTTTTATTTATGTGACAAACCTCTACCCAAATATGCACTACATTTATTTATCACTCTCATTAGTTTCCTACAAAATCTAAGAACCCTAATAGGATTGTCTTTCTAATACAATCCTTAGCGTAGATCAATACCTATAAATACTATAACTTGATTGTTGTACACTTGCAACTTAGCATATTTTTATCCCCATCAAGTTTTTGGTGCTATGGCCAGGAAATGTGCATGCAATTAGGATTTTTCTACTTTGGTTCTTTGATTAGTGTGTTTCATTGTGAAGGGATAACTTTGAAGAAGAAGATTAAAGACTTGATAGAAGATTCGCTTTAAGAGAGGCCACCCCCTTACAAACGTAAGTTCTTTTTCTAGTATTTTCAATTCAACCCTTTACTTAGGCTTTTCACATTATAGACAATTAGGAACTAACTAAAAAAATAAATTTTTCTCTTATTGACCGTAATAAAATCCACCCTTCACTTAAATAACTACTAAACAAGATAATAAATTCAAACAAGAGCTCTCTTTCTCATATTTATTTGTTTGTTGACCCTAATTTAAAAAGATTTCTTTTGCATCCTATTGTGGTTGCTTTTAATTCTTATGGTTGCATTGCATATAGTTAATAAGAATTTACAAAGTTATTTGAGCATTTTGATTTGAGCACTCACTTGAAAGTACTCTTAAGGGAAAGAAAAAAAAACCCCATAATCATGATAAGATGAGGGATTTCATCACCCTTTCCTCAGGCCACAAATCACTTATTCTTCACTATACAAACACAAGCCTTTAAAATTTATTAGACGTTAGCCCCTAAGGATTGGAGTTCATTAGGAAATAAAGAATTCTTAAGTAAACTTGTTTAAGTTTATTAACTCTGTTGGTATCTAAGGTAAGGTTTAGGAGTTGCATAAGGCATTTCGCAAGGAAAGATGTACTTAATTGGTCCTTAATCCCTCTTTTGAACTATCCTTACCTGGATAACTGATCAAGTAAACTGAGATTTTTACACTACATAAATTTTTGGTTAGGAGCTAGTTTTATTGAGTTTAGCCTTAACCCTAGAATTAAGGGTGATCATTTCAAGTGGTTGCTTTTGGTTTTTTCAGTTAGGTTTTTCTTTTCTTCTTCTTCTCTCGATCATTATATTTTATTACACTTTTATATCCTCATTATCTATTTTATTTGAATAAATATTTCGCTAATAATTTTTATCTTAATTTGTAGGTAATAAAGAATTATTAAATAAGAGCTCAAATGAAGATTATTTAGAGCCCAAAAGATCTCTAATGAAGCCCAGAATGCCTAAATTTAAAATCCACGACTAAGTCTAGAAGTAAAATCTTAGCACTCGTCACTTTCTTATCAGTAATTATTAATAACTTGACCCGTAATTGAGAATTAAATCAAATTTGAAAAGAAACATAGTCAAATTCGTGCTCAGGATGGTCAACTGCAAAGAAAAGTCGATCTCTCCTAATCTGAAAAGTAGAATTTAATATATTATATATGAAAATCACCTATATCGACAAGACGGGCTATTCAACTTAGCGATTCTAGAAATTTCATCATAATAGTAGGTTATGGTAGAAATTTGAATTTAATTACTATATATATATATATATATATATATATATATATATATATATATATATATATATATATATATATATATATATATATATATATATATATATATATATATATATATATATATATATATATATTCAATTATTTGAATGCCAAGCTAAATTTTAAGAAGCACAAAAGCATTCAAGAAAAGCCCAAGAGTTTTAAATGAATTACATACAAGAGAAATGAAGCCATAAAGCTCATCTCTTAACTATTAAATCAATAGTGTAGATTATTTTAAGATCCTATAGTTGTGAGGGTTACTTGGGGCATAAGCCAAATCCTATGGATGTGAGGGTTACTTGGGAGCCAAGACAAACCTAAGGGTTGTGAGAGATTCTTATTATCTATAAATAGAGAGGTAGAGTGAGAGTTTAAGAGTGAAAATTTTAGAAAAACTCTATTTGGAGAGGAGGGTTACTCTTAATAGAAAAATTTCCATAATTGTAAACTTTACTTGCAATTAATAAAAATTTCTCCACCTTTAAAATTTTCTTTTCTTCTTCTTTGTTGATGGAGATGAAGATGAATATTTTCTTTTAAGGGCCAACTCCTTACAATGTAAGTTTTATTTTTCTCTTTTATTTTCTTATTTTAGAAATTCATGTTTTAGGATTTAATGTTCTATTTATTTTTATGTTGGTAGATTAGATTTATTTCATGTCATGTAGTTTAGATTTACTTTCATGCTCTTTTATTTTTATTATTTATTTTTATGCTTTGTAGAATTTATTTTCTTGTATTTTTCTTTTGTAGTATAGATTTACTTTCATGCTCTTCTATTTTTATTGATTAGATTTCTTTTATGCTCATAGCTTATATCTTTATTTTCTTATTCTTGTTCTTATTTTTGTAGTTAGTTTTATTTTTATTCTCTTTCTTTTACACCTTCTAGCATAGATTTTATTTTCTTATTTTTATTTCCCAAAATGTCCAACTAAATCTTGTAAGAACTCTAAAATTCTATCAAACTAGTTTGATTTTTTAATGATTTATGGATTACTCTCTTGTGCTCAAAATGATCATGTTTAGGATAATTAATTAGAGAACTAATTGGTAGATGAATAATTTAATAATCTATGCTTATCTTAAGTGGTTTGATAGGTTAAGCTTATGAATTCTAAAATTACTATCTAGTTGTTATTCTTTTGATGAATAAAAATTTTACTTGATTATAATTTAATAGGTTATGCTTTCCTTGAGTTGTTTGATAGTCTATGCTTAGCAAATCTAAAGTAAAATATGATAAAAGAGAGTAGTTCTTAAATCCTAAATGAAATTAACTAGTGGATTTCAATTCTAGATTCCTATCTTCTTTGCTTGATTTCCTCCATATTTTATTCATTTTGATTGTTCTCTTTTTGATTAATTTTTCTAGTCTTGATTTTGCTCTTTTCTATTTTCTTTATTCCTCTTGTTTGTTTATTCTTTGTTTTCTTTTATTTATTCACTCTCTTTCTCCCCTCTTGTTCTAGTTTTGTTTTATATGTAAATAATTATACACTCTTTATATCTCTTCACTTTCACTCCTCTTTGTCCACACATAACTCTAGGATTCAAATTAGAATATTTTCTATACTATTTTCTCGTGGGATCGACATTGTATCTATACTATAACTTGATTATGCACTTGCAATCTTGACACTATTTTCACCACATATCAAGTTTTTAGCACCGATTCTTGGAGAAGGTGCCTGTAATTAGGATTTTTTTATTTTGGTTCTTTGATTTGTGTGTTTTCTTGTGGAGGAAGAAATTTAAAGCTTGAAGATTGAAGATTGAAGATTTTCTTGAAAATGTAAGTTCTCTTTCTAATATTTTCAATTCCATCCTCAAGTTTAGTTTCTCACAATTAGAGACAATTAGGATCTATAAAAAATTCTCTTGTCAACCCTAATAAAATTCACCTTCCACATGACCAACTACTAACAAGATAATAAATTCAAACAAGAGCTCTCTCTCTCATATTTGTTTGATTGTTAACCCTAATTAAAAAAATAAAAAGATTTTCTTTTTTTCATCCTTTTGTAGTTGTTTTAATTCCTAGGGTAGCATTGCATATAGTTAGTAGGAATTCATCAAAGTGATTTGAGCATTTTGATTTGAGTACTCACTTGAAAATACTCTTAAGGGCAATACCCCCGAATCAAGATAAGGTTAGGGATTTCATCACCCTTTCCTTAGCCACACAAATCACTAATTCCTCACTATACAAACCCAAGCCTTTAAAACTCATTATACGTTGGCCCCTAAGTACTCGAGCTCATTAAGGAATAAGAAATCCTTGAGTGAACCGGTTTAAGTTTATTTAAATCCGTTGGTGTCTAAGGCAAGTTTAGAGGTTGCGTAAAGCTCCGCAAGGAACAAGGTACTTAATTGGTCTTTAACATTACTCTAGTACTATCCTTACCTAGCTAACTGACCAAGTAAACTTTAATCTTTTCACTCAATGAGTTTTTAGTTAGAAATTGGTCTAGTTGAATCTAGGCTTAACTCTAGAAGTAAGGGTAATTGTTCAAAGTGGTTGCTTTTGATTTGCTTAGTTAGGTATTTCTTTTATCCTTCTTCTTTTTCTCACTTATCTTTTAGGTCTTTTAGTATTTCAATTAAAAAACTTAACTAACCTTTGTTTTTCTAGATCTTTTTCTCTAATCTTCTTTTTAGATATAAAAAAGAAAAAGAAAAAATCAAAAAGAATTTATTTGGTGTATGCAAGTTTAGATTAGGGATAATACCAATCACTTAATCCGTATTAAACCAAATTTTGAGACCAAACAAATGGCAAATCCAAATGCACCAGTTCTTCAAGACATGTGTTATCCTACTAGGAATGCACTCTATCTTGCATTAGAACACGATGTTAATGGAGCTAATTTTGAGCTTAGACCACACTTCATAAATATACTTTCGAAATTCTTAGGAAATGAATCGAAGATACTTATATTTTTATATCGAGTTTGAGGAAGTTTGTCTTATGATTAAGATTAGAGAATTATATGAGGATGCGATTAAGCTTAAATTTATTACATTTTCTCTTAATAATAAAGCCAAGAAATGGTATAGCTTACCTACAAATTCTATCTCAACACAGGATGAATTTGTTACCATTTTGAAAAGGTTTTCCCAATTTACAAAATGGTAAAGCTTAGAAATAGTATTCAAATTTTAAGATAGTTCAGGGAGCCATTAAAGTATTTTGATTGGTTTAAGGATCTTCTTATCTAATGTCCTCACCATGGTCTAGAAAAGTGGCGATTATGCCAAATCATCTATGAAGTATTTAATTATTCTTCAAATACATCCTTAGAATTTTTGTGTCAAGGAGATTTTATGAAGAAAAATACCGATGAAGCTTAGGAATTCTTAAAGAGTTTGTCTCAAAAATCATGTACTAGGAACAACGTGATGAAAGAGTTTCATCGGTTCCCCACCAAATCTAGTGGTCCTTCCCTAGAGTCAAATATAGCCTCTGAAGTGAGAATGGCTACAATTATGCGTAGTTTAGAAGCTTTAGAAACTAAAGAACGAGCCCCCAACTCAAATCAATCAAGTTTCTGCCCCAATGTGTCATAACTATTTATCACCAGCCCATGTTTTAGAGGAATGTTCTCTCTGAGAAAATAATCAATCACTAGGACAGGTAAACGCTACATTCCAGTATCCTGTGAATGATCCATTTTGCATGGAATCAGGAAAACTTCTTCAGAAATTAAAATTTTACTCCCTCTTCAACTCCATAATTTCCTAGACGAAACACAGTTCCATTTAACGCCCCGAATAACTTTTTACAACTCAATCCTGTATACCAGAATCAGTCTCTTCCAAATCAACCAGTAAATTAGATTCCTCTGATTTCTGATTATAAGAAATATTTCGGTGTCATAGAAAAAGGTTTAGAGGCCATGATAAAAGCTTCCACACAGACCACCAATATGTTGACTCACTCATCCAACACTCTGAATTCCTTTATGCAAACAACCGATCAAATGCTTAACTCAAACACTCAAGCCATAGCTAGGTTAGAAATCCAACTTAGTTAGCTATCTAGTGTCATGAGTGAAAGAGGAGGGTTACTCTTAATAGAGAAAATTTCCATAATTGTAAACTTTACTTGCAATTAATAAAAATTTCTCCACCTTTAAAATTTTCTTTTCTTCTTCTTTGTTGATGGAGATGAAGATGAATATTTTCTTTTAAGGGCCAACTCCTTACAATGTAAGTTTTATTTTTCTTTTTATTTTCTTATTTTAGAAATTCATGTTTTAGGATTTAATGTTCTATTTATTTTTATGTTGGTAGATTAGATTTATTTCATGTCATGTAGTTTAGATTTACTTTCATGCTCTTTTATTTTTATTATTTATTTTTATGCTTTGTAGAATTTATTTTCTTGTATTTTTCTTTTGTAGTATAGATTTACTTTCATGCTCTTCTATTTTTATTGATTAGATTTCTTTTATGCTCATAGCTTATATCTTTATTTTCTTATTCTTGTTCTTATTTTTGTAGTTAGTTTTTATTTTTATTCTCTTTCTTTTACACCTTCTAGCATAGATTTTATTTTCTTATTTTTATTTCCCAAAATGTCCAACTAAATCTTGTAAGAACTCTAAAATTCTATCAAACTAGTTTGATTTTTTAATGATTTATGGATTACTCTCTTGTGCTCAAAATGATCATGTTTAGGATAATTAATTAGAGAACTAATTGGTAGATGAATAATTTAATAATCTATGCTTATCTTAAGTGGTTTGATAGGTTGCTTATGAATTCTAAAATTACTATCTAGTTGTTATTCTTTTGATGAATAAAAATTTTACTTGATTATAATTTAATAGGTTATGCTTTCCTTGAGTTGTTTGATAGTTCATGCTTAGCAAATCTAAAGTAAAATATGATAAAAGAGAGTAGTTCTTAAATCCTAAATGAAATTAACTAGTGGATTTCAATTCTAGATTCCTATCTTCTTTGCTTGATTTCCTCCATATTTTATTCATTTTGATTGTTCTCTTTTGATTAATTTTTCTAGTCTTGATTTTGCTCTTTTCTATTTTCTTTATTCCTCTTGTTTGTTTATTCTTTGTTTTCTTTTATTTATTCACTCTCTTTCTCCCCTCTTGTTCTAGTTTTGTTTTATATGTAAATAATTATACACTCTTTATATCTCTTCACTTTCACTCTCTTTGTCCACACATAACTCTAGGATTCAAATTAGAATATTTTCTATACTATTTTCTCGTGGATCGACATTGTATCTATACTATAACTTGATTATGCACTTGCAATCTTGACACTATTTTCACCACATATCAAGTTTTTAGCACCGCATCGAGAAGGTGCCCTGTAATTAGGATTTTTATTTTGGTTCTTTGATTTGTGTGTTTTCTTGTGGAGGAAGAAATTTAAAGCTTGAAGATTGAAGATTGAAGATTTTCTTGAAAAAAGTTCTCTTTCTAATATTTTCAATTCCATCCTCAAGTTTAGTTTCTCACAATTAGAGACAATTAGGATCTATAAAAAATTCTCTTGTCAACCCTAATAAAATTCACCTTCCACATGACCAACTACTAACAAGATAATAAATTCAAACAAGAGCTCTCTCATATTTGTTTGATTGTTAACCCATTAAAAAAATAAAAGATTTTCTTTTTTTCATCCTTTTGTAGTTGTTTTAATTCCTAGGGTAGCATTGCATATAGTTAGTAGGAATTCATCAAAGTGATTTGAGCATTTTGATTTGAGTACTCACTTGAAAATACTCTTAGGGCAATACCCGAATCAAGATAAGGTTAGGGATTTCATCACCTTTCTTAGCCACACAAATCACTAATTCCTCACTATACAAACCAAGCCTTTAAAACTCATTATATGTTGGCCCCTAAGTACTCGAGCTCATTAAGGAATAAGAAATCCTTGAGTGAACCTTTAAGTTTATTTAAACCGCTTGGTGTCTAAGGCAAGTTTAGAGGTTGCGTGAAAGCTCCGCAAGGAACAAGGTACTTAATTGGTCTTTAACATTACTCTAGCTATCTAGACCTGACTAAACTTCAATCTTTCACTCAATGAGTTTTAGTTAGAAATTGGTCTAGTTGAATCTAGGCTTAACTCTAGAAGTAAGGGTGATTGTTTCAAAGTGGTTGCTTTTGATTTGCTTAGTTAGATTTTTTCTTTTATCCTTCTTCTTTTTCTCACTTATCTTTTAGGTCTTTTAGTATTTCAATTAAAAAACTTAACTAACCTTTGTTTTTCTAGATCTTTTTCTCTAATCTTCTTTTTAGATATAAAAAAGAAAAAGAAAAATCCAAAAAGAATTTATTTGGTGTATGCAAGTTTAGATTAGGGATAATACCAATCACTTAATCCGTATTAAACCAAATTTTGAGACCAAACAAATGGCAAATCCAAATGCACCAGTTCTTCAAGACATGTGTTATCCTACTAGGAATGCACTCCTATCTTGCATTAGGCTGCACGATGTTAATGGAGCTAATTTTGAGCTTAGACCACACTTCATAAATATGCTTTCGAAATTCTTAGAAAATGAATCCGAAGATACTTATATTTTTATATCCAAGTTTGAGGAAGTTTGTCTTTTGATTAAGATTAGAGAATTATATGAGGATGCGATTAAGCTTAAATTTATTACATTTTCTCTTAATAATAAAGCCAAGAAATGGCTGTATAGCTTACCTACAAATTCTATCTCAACCTGGGATGAATTTGTTACCATTTTTTTGAAAAAGGTTTTCCCAATTTACAAAATGGTAAAGCTTAGAAATAGTATTCAGAATTTTAAGATAGTTCCGAGGGAGCCATTCTGAAAGTATTTTGATTGGTTTAAGGATCTTCTTATCTAATGTCCTCACCATGGTCTAGAAAAGTGGCGATTATGCCAAATCATCTATGAAGTATTTAATTATTCTTCAAATACATCCTTAGAATTTTTGTGTCAAGGAGATTTTATGAAGAAAAATACCGATGAAGCTTAGGAATTCTTAAAGAGTTTGTCTCAAAAATCATGTACTAGGAACACTGTGATGAAAGAGTTTCATCAGTTCCCCCACCAAATCTAGTGGTCCTTCCCTAGAGTCAAATATAGCCTCTGAAGTGAGAATGGCTACAGTTATGCGTAGTTTAGAAGCTTTAGAAACTAAAGAACGAGCCCCCAACTCAAATCAATCAAGTTTACCCAATGTGTCATAACTATTTATCACCGACCCATGTTTTAGAGGAATGTTCTCTTTAGAAAATAATCAATCACTAGGACAAACGCTACATTCCAAGATCCGTGAATGATCCATTTTGCATGGAATCGGAAAACTTCTTCGAAATTAAAATTTTACTCCTCTTCAACTCCATAATTTCCTAGATGAAACAGTTCCATTTAACTCAATAACTTTTACAACTCAATCACGTATACCAGAATCGGTCTCTTCCAAATCAACCAAGAATTAGATTCCTCGATTTCGATTATAAGAAATATTTCGTGTCATAGAAAAGGTTTAGAGGCCATGATAAAAGCTTCCACACGCACCACCAATATGTTGACTCACTCATCCAACACTCAATTCCTTTATGCAAACAACCGATCAAATGCTTAACTCAAACACTCAAGCCATAGCTAGGTTAGAAATCCAACTTAGTTAGCTATCTAGTGTCATGAGTGAAAGAGAAAGGAAAATTTTTGAGTCAACTTGTTACAAACCCTAAGGACACTGGATCAACTTCAACCTACCAAGCTCAAGTGAATGCAATCCATTCACTACGATCGAGAAAATAGATCGATAATCAAGTTAGAATGTATCCAGATCAAACTCCTTCTTCCTCTTCTCTATTCAAAATATTGATATTGAATAAACTCTCTCTTCGATAACTCGTTCAACAATCACCTCATGTTTCAGGCCTTTTGAAATTGCAATTAACTCAGATTACAATTAGAAGACTTACAATAAAACTAAGGAAAATTTATATTTCCTGAGATTCTTTTGTGTGATGATGGAGCATCGATCTTGTACTCCGTTGATGATCTAACTAAGATGAAAGGGTCTCTTACTAATGATCTTTGAGATGATCTCTTGGAAGATAGCTCAGTCTTCTCTTGGAACCTAAATTTGAAGATCATCGATCTGTGAGGAGTATATAGAGTCTAATGCTCGTGTGTGTAGTATGGAAAATCTGAATCTCTAAGTGGGTCCTCCCCTTCCTTGAACGCACATTCTCCTCCTCCTCTTATAGGCCAAGAGAGAGAGTTAACGGCCTCTCCATAAGTGGAGTAAGTGGCCTTTAATTTAGGAGAGAGTGGGGGAGCGATTACGGCTCACCAAAAGGCCCAAACGCGAAGTTCGCCGATAACTATATGTGGCGAAGCTTGCTAAAAGAGCCGAGATGAGGTCCACTGGATCATGGGTGGGCCTTATTCTTTGGATTGTGGGTGATGCGGCCCACGTGGAGAGCTACGAGCGAAGCTCGCTAAAATTGAATGGCGAGCTTCGCATAAACTAACTCATGGCCCAATATCGACTTGATCGGTTCATGTCTTAGTGGGCTGTATGGCGATGTTTGCATGCTTGTTTGAGCGAGCATCACTAAAGCCTATTGTGGGCTTCACTTTGGGCCTATTTAAAGTGTTTAGCCTATGGGCGTTCATTTTTTAGATCCAAGCTGAACATTGGCCTGGATAGAATATATTTTTAATCGTCTGCACCCCCTTTCGATGATCAAGAGCCTGAAACCAAACTTGAGCTCTACTTTGATAGATTTAAACACGTTGCTCCCTTTCCAGATAGACTCAGATCTAAGAAAAACTCTCCCCCATGTGGAAAAAATCCTTAAAACTTTTAACAAGTCAAGGTCAACATTCCTCTCTTAGATGCAATCAAACAAATCCTCTCCTATGCAAAATTTTTGAAGGATTTGTGCATTAAGAAAAGAACCACTGATATTCCTAAAAAAGTCTTTCTAGCTGTCAATATCAGTGACATGCTCTCATAAGGGCCCCGGTTGTCCTTCCATTTCGTGTGTCATAGGAAACACCTTCATTGATAAGGCACTTATAGATTTAGGAGCTAGTATGAATCTTCTACCTTATTTAGTTTTTCAACAGCTAGAGGTAGGTGAATTAAAGTCAACCAGATGTACCCTCTAGTTCGCTGATAGATCTGTAAAAATTTCTTAGGGAGAGACAGAGGATGTTCTGATCAATGTAGGGGAGCTTATTTTTCCTATTAATTTCATAGTCTTGGAGATGCAGCCCGTTTTCAATCTCAGATGTCAAATACCTGTCATTTTAGAAAGACCGTTCTTAGAAATTTTAATACGTTGGTGTCTAAGGCAAGTTTAGAGGTTCGTAAAGCTCCATAAGGAACAAGGTACTTAATTGGTCTTTAACATTACTCTAGTACTATCCTTACCTAGCTAAGCTGACCAAGTAAACTTTAATCTTTTCACTCAATGAGTTTTAGTTAGAAATTGGTCTAGTTGAATCTAGGCTTAACTCTAGAAGTAAGGGTAATTGTTCAAAGTGGTTGCTTTTGATTTGCTTAGTTAGGTATTTCTTTTATCCTTCTTCTTTTTCTCACTTATCTTTTAGGTCTTTTAGTATTTCAATTAAAAAACTTAACTAACCTTTGTTTTTCTAGATCTTTTTCTCTAATCTTCTTTTTAGATATAAAAAAAGAAAAAGAAAAAATCAAAAAGAATTTATTTGGTGTATGCAAGTTTAGATTAGGGATAATACCAATCACTTAATCCGTATTAAACCAAATTTTGAGACCAAACAAATGGCAAATCCAAATGCACCAGTTCTTCAAGACATGTGTTATCCTACTAGGAATGCACTCCTATCTTGCATTAGAACACGATGTTAATGGAGCTAATTTTGAGCTTAGACCACACTTCATAAATATACTTTCGAAATTCTTAGGAAATGAATCGAAGATACTTATATTTTTATATCGAGTTTGAGGAAGTTTGTCTTATGATTAAGATTAGAGAATTATATGAGGATGCGATTAAGCTTAAATTTATTACATTTTCTCTTAATAATAAAGCCAAGAAATGGTCAGATAGCTTACCTACAAATTCTATCTCAACAGGATGAATTTGTTACCATTTTGAAAAGGTTTTCCCAATTTACAAAATGGTAAAGCTTAGAAATAGTATTGAAATTTTAAGATAGTTCAGGGGAGCCATTCGAAAGTATTTTGATTGGTTTAAGGATCTTCTTATCTAATGTCCTCACCATGGTCTAGAAAAGTGGCGATTATGCCAAATCATCTATGAAGTATTTAATTATTCTTCAAATACATCCTTAGAATTTTTGTGTCAAGGAGATTTCATGAAGAAAAATACCGATGAAGCTTAGGAATTCTTAAAGAGTTTGTCTCAAAAATCATGTACTAGGAACACTGTGATGAAAGAGTTTCATCAGTTCCCCCACCAAATCTAGTGGTCCTTCCCTAGAGTCAAATATAGCCTCTGAAGTGAGAATGGCTACAGTTATGCGTAGTTTAGAAGCTTTAGAAACTAAAGAACGAGCCCCCAACTCAAATCAATCAAGTTTCTGCCCCAATGTGTCATAACTATTTATCACCAGCCCATATTTTAGAGGAATGTCCTCTTTTAGAAAATAATCAATCACTAGGACAGTGCGCTACATTCCGGTATCCTGTGAATGATCCATTTTGCATGGAATCGGAAAACTTCTTGAAATTAAAATTTTACTCCCTCTTTAACTCCATAATTTCCTAGATGAAACACAGTTCCATTTAACGCCCCGAATAACCTTTTACAACCCAATCCCGTATACCAAAATCAGTCTTTTCCAAATCAACCAGTAAATTAGATTCCTCTGATTTCTGATTATAAGAAACATTTCGGTGTCATAGAAAAAGGTTTAGAGGCCATGATAAAAG
The DNA here is from genome assembly GCA_012295165.1 of Asparagus setaceus. Lineage (NCBI taxonomy): Eukaryota > Viridiplantae > Streptophyta > Magnoliopsida > Asparagales > Asparagaceae > Asparagus > Asparagus setaceus. The sequence goes on from CM022710.1 coordinate 18,430,694, forward strand.
CTTCCACACAGACCACCAATATGTTGACTCACTCATCCAACACTCTGAATTCCTTTATGCAAACAACCGATCAAATGCTTAACTCAAACACTCAAGCCATAGCTAGGTTAGAAATCCAACTTAGTTAGCTATCTAGTGTCATGAGTGAAAGAGAGAAAGGAAAATTTTTGAGTCAACTTGTTACAAACCCTAAGGACACTGGATCAACTTCAACCTACCAAGCTCAAGTGAATGCAATCCATTCACTACGATCAGGAAAATAGATCGATAATCAAGTTAGAATGTATCCAGATCAAACTCCTTCTTCCTCTTCTCGTATTCAAAATATTGATATTGAATAAACTCTCTCTTTCTGATAACTCTGTTCAACAATCACCCCCTGTTTCAGGCCTTTTGAAATTGCAATTAACTCAGATTACAATTAGAAGACTTACAATAAAACTAAGGAAAATTTATATTTCCTGAGATTCTTTTTTGTGTGATGATGGAGCATCGATCTTGTACTCCGTTGATGATCTAACTAAGATGAAAGGGTCTCTTACTAATGATCTTTGAGATGATCTCTTGGAAGATAGCTCAGTCTTCTCTTGGAACCTAAATTTGAAGATCATCGATCTGTGAGGAGTATATTTTCAAAGAAGAATTGGTTGTGTTAGGATAAAATTTCGATCATAGGAAACCGAGTTCAAATTTGAGACTAGCCAATACCAAAAATACAAGAAACATATCTGCCTTCAAATGCTACAGAAATCATTGAAAACCTCGAATGTAAAGAATTTAAGCACATCTTTGAGTTTATCATTTTAGACTTCTTTAAAATTTAAGCACCTAGGATAAAATTTTCATCAATAAGGTAGGATTTGATGTAGAGTGTGAGCTTTTCATTTTCAATCTTTTATTCTACATCTTTACTCTTTGTCTCAAAATTGTAATAAAAGAATTTATTCTTCTCTCCTTTGAGAGTTTCTTGTTCTTTTGAAAAAAAAAAATAATAAAAGAAAAAAAGAGGAAAAAAAGAAAACAAATGGTTGAAAAAAAAGAAAACAATTGAAAGAAAAAGTTAAAAAAGAAGAAACTTTTGGCTACATCTTCTTTATACCAAAGGTAATTGCATATTTTATCATTGTTCTAGGTCGACCAAATAAATGTGAGTGCTTTATTTCCTATCTACTTATCTTTAGCATCATAGAGTTTGCATTGAGGACAATGCAAAATTTAGGTGTGGGGTGGGGACTAGTCATCTTTTCTCTTTATTTTACTATTTTTCTTCTTTTTATTTCATAGTTTCTTTTTTTCTTTCCCTTAAAAATTTACTTGCCAACTTGATCAAGTTAATTAATAATTGATTTACTTGATGCATTTTTAAATTTTTAATTTTTAGTTAGTTTTATACTCAAGTTAACCTTTTATAATAACTCTAAATAAATTTCTTAAGAAATAATTTTCAAGGTAGTATACTTCCCTATATTCCAATTTAGACTTTTAATTAAGGTAATGATTTTTTGCATGCTTAGCTTAGAATGAAAAATAATTTTTCAAGTTCTCTTGAACTCTAAGGTGGTTTTATCTTACTAAGCCTACGTTGACCAAGTGATTAAGCCCGAGGAGTATTTCCATGTTTAATAACCTAAGCGCAATTGGGTTGAATCCATTGGCCCAAAACTCGTTAAATGGTCACTTAGAAAGCCCGATAAAGTAGAATAAAATCACTAAGGAATAAAGAGTGTATATATACATATAAAGAAAAAGAAAAAAAAGAAATATTTTTTATATATATAGTTATATTTATATATATGTTCTTGAAAAATAAATTGATCAAGAGGCTTGAAAATTATTTGAAACAAAGAGTTAGCATGTTCTTTTCAAAACTTTTAATTAAATTTCTAAGTTGGACTTGATTTTGTATAACTATAATGAAAAGATTTTCTAAGAAATTTATTTTGGAGTTATACATAAAAATATTTTCTTGAGTAAAAAAACTAGCTTTAATTAGATTGTTTAAATATATCAAGTAAATTAATATTAACTTCTTCAAATTGGCAAGATGATCAATTTTGTGGGTATATTCACTACAAACCCTCACAAGACTATAACTCATCCACTAGGGTAACTTAGCGGTTTAAAGACTTGTTGTATATGCTAAATACAACCACAATTCTTACGAAAGTGAGTTAGGAATTTTTTTTTCTTTCTTTGCTAGAAGACTAGCAAAAACTTAGGTGTGGGGGACTTTCATCATTACATTTTATTACACCTTTATATTCTTATTATCTATTTTATTTGAATAAATATATCTACTAATAATTTTTTTATCTTAATTTACAGGTAATAAAGAATTATTGAATAAAAGCTCAAATAAAGATTATTTCTAGCCCAAAAGATCTCTAATGAAGCCCAGAATGCCTAAATCCAAAGTCCACGACTAAGTCTAGAAGCAAAATCTTAGCACTCATTACTTTCTTGGTCAGTAATTATTAATAACTTGGCCTGTAATTGAGAATTAAATTAAATTTGAAAAAAAATAAAGTCAAATTCGTGCTCAGGATGGTCAACCGCAAAGAAAAAGCGATATCTCCCAATCAGGAAGCGAATTTAATATGTTATATATAAAATCACCTATCTCGACGAGACAGAGCCATCCAAATTAGCGATTCTAAAAATTTTATTAGTAGTAGCAAGTTATGATAGAAATTTAAATTTCACGAGATTCTTTTGTGTGATGAGGGAGCATCGATCTTGTATTCCGTTGATGATCTAACTAAGATGAAAGGGTCTCTTACTGATGATCTTTGAGATGATCTCTTGGAAGATAGCTCAGTTTTCTCTTGGATCCTAAATTTGAAGATCATCGATCTGTGAGGAGTATAAAGAGTCTAATGCTCGTGTGTGTAGTGTGGAAAATCTGAATCTCTAAGTGGGTCCTCCCCTTCCTTGAATGCACATTCTCCTCCTCCTCTTATAGGCCAAAAGAGAGAGTTAACGGCCTCTCCATAAGTGGAGTAAGTGGCCTTTAATTTAGGAGAGAGTGGGGGAGCGATTACGGCTCACCAAAAGGCCTAAACGCAAAGTTTGTTGATAACTATATGCGGCGAAGCTCGCTAAAAGAGCCGAGATGAGGTCCACTGGATCATGGGTGGGCCTTATTCTTCAGATTGTGGGTGATGCGGCCCACGTGGAGAGCTACGGGCGAAGCTCACTAAAATTGAATGGCGAGCTTCGCATAAACTAACTCGTGGCCCAATATCAACTTGATCGGTTCATGTCTTAGTGGGCTGTATGGCGATGTTTGCATGCTTGTTTGAGCGAGCATCACTATAGCCTGTTGTGGGCTTCACTTTGGGCCTATTTAAAGTGTTTAGCCTATGGGCATTCACTTTTTAGATCCAAGATGAATATTGGCCTGGATAGAATATATTTTTAATCGTCTGCACCCCCTTTCGATAATCAAGAGCCTGAAACCAAACTTTAGCTCTATTTTGATAGATTTAAACACATTGCTCCCTTTCCAGATAGACTCAGATCTAGGAAAAACTCTCCCCCATGTGGAAAAAATCCTTAAAACTTTTAACAAGTCAAGGTCAACATTCCTCTCTTAGATGCAATCAAACAAATCCCCTCCTATGCAAAATTTTTGAAGGATTTGTGCACTAAGAAAAGAACCACTGATATTCCTAAAAAAGTCTTTCTAGCTGTCAATATCAGTGACATGCTCTCATAAGGGCCCCGGTTGTCCTTCCATTTCATGTGTCATAGGAAACACCTTCATTGATAAGGCACTTCTAGATTTGGGAGCTAGTGTGAATCTTCTACCTTATTTAGTTTTTCAACAGCTAGAGGTAGGTGAATTAAAGTCAACCAGATGTACCCTCTAGTTAGCTGATAGATCTGTAAAAATTTCTTAGGGAGAGACAGAGGATGTTCTGATCAATGTAGGGGAGCTTATTTTTCCTATTAATTTCATAGTCTTAGAGATGCAGCCCGTTTTCAATCTCAGATGTCAAATACCTGTCATTTTAGAAAGACCGTTCTTAGAAATTTTAATACTCTAATCAACTGTAGAACTGGTCAAATAAAGCTATCCTTTAAAAATATGATTGTTGATCTCAATATTTTTAATCTAGGAAACCAACTAACTGATCAACCCCTAGAAGTAAACTACATCCAGAAAATTTTAAATGAAGAATTAGAAGAAGAGAGTGAGTCAGACCTATTGGTGAAGAAATTAAGATACTAGAGGAATTTAAATCAAAACTAGTTTTTACGGAGTCAGACACAAGTTTGTCAGGTTATGGCTTTGAAGGACTTTTTGCTAATGAGTTTAGGTTGCTAGAAAATATAGAACAACCAGCTTATCATACCTCGACCATGAATCTTGAGTTTGAGAAAATTTTCAAAGAAGAATTGGTTGTGTTAGGATAAAATTTCGGTCATAGGGAAACTGAGTTCAAATTTGAGACTAGCCAATACCAAAAATACAAGAAACATATCTGCCTTCAAATCTTTGAGAAATCATTAAAACCTCGAATGTAAAGAATTTAAGCACATCTTTGAGTTTATCATTTTAGACTTCTTTAAAATTTAAGCACCTCGGATAAAATTTTTATCAATAAGGTAGGATTTGATGTAGAGTGTGAGCTTTTCATTTTCAATCTTTTATTCTACATCTTTACTCTTTGTCTCAAAATTATAATAAAAGAATTTATTCTTCTCTCCTTTGAGAGTTTCTTGTTCTTTTGAAAAAAAAAATAATAAAAGAAAAAAGAGGAAAAAAAGAAAACAAATGGTTGAAAAAAAAGAAAACAATTGAAAGAAAAAGTTAAAAAAGATGAAACTTTTGGCTACATCCTCCTTATACCAAAGGTAATTGCATATTTTATCATTGTTCTAGGTTGACCAAATGAATGTGAGTGCTTTATTTCCTATCTACTTATCTTTAGCATCATAGAGTTTGCATTGAGGACAATGCAAAATTTAGGTGTGGGGTGGGGACTAGTTATCTTTTCTCTTTATTTTACTATTTTTCTTCTTTTTATTTCATGGTTTCTTTTTTTTCTTTCCCTTAAAAATTTACTTGCCAACTTAATCAAGTTAATTAATAATTGATTTACTTGATGCATTTTTAAATTTTTAATTTTTAGTTAGTTTTATACTCAAGTTAACCTTTTATGATAACTCTAAATAAATTTCTTAAGAAATAATTTTCAAGGTAGTATACTTCCCAATATTCCAATTTAGACTTTTAATTAAGATAATGAAATTTTTGCATGCTTAGCTTAGAATGAAAATAATTTTTCAAGTTCTCTTGAACTCTAAGGTGGTTTTATCTTACTAAGCCTATGTTGACCAAGTGATTAAGCCCGAGGAGTATTTTCATGTTTAATAACCTAAGCATAATTGGGTTAAATCCATTGGCCCAAAACTCGTTAAATGGTCACTTAGAAAGCCCGATAAAGTAGAATAAAATCACTAAGGAATAAAGAGTGTATATAACATATAAAAAAAAGAAATAAAGAAATATTTTTTATATATATAGTTATATTTATATATATGTTCTTGAAAAATAAATTGATCAAGAGGCTTGAAAATTATTTTAAACAAAGAGTTAGCATGTTCTTTTCAAAACTTTTAATTAAATTTCTAAGTTGGACTTGATTTTGTATAACTATAATGAAAAGATTTTCTAAGAAATTTATTTTGGAGTTATACATAAAAATATTTTCTTGAGTGAAAAAACTAGCTTCAATTAGATTGTTTAAATATATCAAGTAAATTAATATTAACTTCTTCAAATTGGCAAGATGATCGAATTTTGTAGGTATATTCATTACAAACCCTCACAAGACTATAACTCATCCACTAGGGTAACTTAGCGGTTTAAAGACTTGTTGTATATGCTAAATACAACCACAATTGTTACAAAAGTGAGTTAGGATTTTTTATTATTTTATTTTCTTTCTTTGCTAGAAGACTAGCAAAAACTTAGGTGTGGGGTCTTTCATCATTACATTTTATTACACTTTTATATTCTTATTATCTATTTTATTTGAATAAATATATCTACTAATAATTTTTTATCTTAATTTGCAGGTAATAAAGAATTATTGAATAAGAGCTCAAATAAAGATTATTTCTAGCCCAAAAGATCTCTAATGAAGCCCGAATGCCTAAATCCAAAGTCTACGACTAAGTCTAGAAGTAAAATCTACGACTAAGTCTAGAAGGAAAATCTTAGCACTCATTACTTTCTTGGTAAGTAAGTATTAATAACTTGGCCTGTAATTAAGAATTAAATTAAATTTAAAAAAAATAAAGTCAAATTCGTGCTCAGGATGGTCAACCGTAAAGAAAAAGCGATATCTCCCAATCAGGAAGCGAGAATTTAATATGTTATATATAAAAATCACCTATCTCGACGAGACAGAGCCATCCAAATTAGCAGATTCTAAAAATTTTATTAGTAGTACCAAGTTATGATAGAAATTTAAATTTAATTACTATATATATTCAATTATTTGAAGGTCAAGCTAAATCCTAAGAAACCCAAGAGCATTCAAGAGAAGCCCAAGAGTTAAATGCAACAGAAATGAAGCTCACAAAGCCCATCTCTCAACTATTGAATCAATAGTATAGATTATTTTGAGAGATCCTATGATTTTGAGGGTTACTTGGGGCCTAAGCCAAATTCTATAGCTGTGAGAGTTGTTTGGGAGCCAAGACAAATCTGAGGGTTATGAGAGATTCTTGTTATCTATAAATAGAGGGGTAGAGTGAGGGTTTAAGAGTGTGAAAAATTTTATAAAAACTCCATTTAAAAGGAGGGTTACTCTTAATTCAGAAGACCTTCCAAAATTATAAATTTTATTTGCAATTAATAAAAAAAATTCTCCACCTTTTAATTTCTCTTTTCTTCTTCTTTGCTGATGGAGATGAAGATAAAAATTTGCTTTCAAGAGGCCAACCCCTTACAATTTAAGTTTTTATTTTTCTCTTTTGTTTTTTGATTTTAGAAAGTCATGTTTTAGGATTTTATTTTCTCTTTATTTTTATGTTGGTAGATTAGATTTATTTCATGTCATGTAGTTTAGATTTACCTTCAATGTCTTTTATTTTTATTGTCTATTTTATACTTTGTAGAATTTATTTTCTTCATTTTTCTTTTGTAACATAGATTTACTTTCATGCTCTTTTATTTTTGTTAATAAGATTTCTTTTATGCTCATAACTTAGATCTTTATTTTCTTATTCTTGCTCTTATTTTTGTAGTTAGTTTTATTTTTATTCTCTTTCTTTTATGCCTTCTAGCCTAGATTTTATTTTCTTATTTTTATTTCCCAAAATGTGCAACTAAATCTTGTAGAAACTCTAAAATTGTATGAAACTAGTTTGATTTTTTAATAATTTATGGATTACTCGTTCTGCTCCAAATGATCATGTTTAGGATAATCAACTAGAGAACTAATTAGTAGAAGAAGAATTTAAAATCTATGCTTATCTTAAGTGGTTTGATAGTTTATGTTTATGAATTCTAGAATTACTATCTAGTTATTATTCTTTTCGTGAATGAAAATTGTACTTGGATTATAATTTGATAGGTTATACTTTTAAGTAAGTAGTTTGATAGTCTATGCTTAGTAAATCTAAAGTAAAATATAATAAAAAGAGACTAGTTCATAAATCCTAAATACAATTAACTAGTGGATTTCAATTCTAGATTCCTATCTTTTCTACTTGATTTCCTCCATATTTTATTTGTTTTGATTTTCCTCTTTTGATTAGTTTTTCTAGTCTTAATTTTGTTCTTTTATATTTTTTTATTCTTCCTCCTTGTTTATTATTTGTTTCCTTTTATTTGTTCACTCTCTTTCTCCCTTCATGTTCTAGTTTTATTTTATGCATAAATAATCACACATTATTTATATCTCTTCACTTTTACTCCACTTTATCCACACACAACTCTAGGATTCAAATTAGCATACTTTCTACATACCTTCCTCTTGGGATCGATATTGTATCTATACCATAATTTGATTGTGCACTTGCAGTCTCGACACTATTTTCACAACACATCATTGTCCAACAAATCTTTTAGATCTTTTAGTTTTGTTTCTCTTCTAAAAAATAAAAAGAAATGGAAAATAAATTTAGATCTGTTTCTTAGGGTTTATAAATAAAATTCAAAAATTCAAAAGATCTTTGATTAGTGCATGCAAGTTTGGATTAGACATTGATTCTGTTTTTGAAACACAAGAAATGGCTAATTTAAATCCATCCGTTATTCAGAATATGTGTTATCCTGCTAATAATGCAATCTCAGCTTGCATTACACTTTTCATAGTTAATGGTGCTAATTATGAGCTTAGAACTCAATTCATAAACATGCTCCCCAAGTTTTTAGGTAATGAGTCCAAAGATGCCAATATTTTATATCCGAGTTTGACAAAGTTTATCTTTTGATTAAGATTAGAGAGCTATCTAAGGATGTAATGAAGCTCAAATTTATCCCCTTTGCTCTTAAGGACAAGGCTAAAAAATAGCTGTATAGCTTTCCTATAAATTCTATCTCCACTTGGGATGAATTTGTTACCATTTTTCTGAAAATAATTCCCAATTCACAAAATCGTAAAGCTTAGGAACAGCATTTAGTCTTGTAAAGATAATTCTAGGGGAACCATTCCGGAGGTATTTTGATAGGCTTAAGGATCTTTTGATCCAATATTCTCATCATAGTTTAGAGAAGTGACATTTATGCAAAATTATCTATGAAGAATTAGATTATTCTTCAAAGACATCCTTAAAATCTATGTGTCAAGGGGATTTCATGAAGAAAAATACTGATGAAGCTTGGAAAATTTTAGAAAATTTACCTAAGAAAACTATACTGTGGAAAAACTGTGATAAAAGAATTTTATTAGTTTCCCCAACTAAATCCAGTGGTATCTTCCTAGAGTCAAACTGTGACGCCCCAGGTTTCAACAAGGCTGCAGTCCAAGGTGAAACCCAGAATGTCAAACCTGCCATGTACCAACACCGTGCAACAACATGTTTCACCATCACAGTAATATCTCTCTAGTGAAGTCAAGTAACAGGTGAAAGACAAGACAGGCAAATAAATAATAAAATAGAACAATGAGATCGAGAATTTACGGAAGTAGTATAAAGATCATCAACATTAACAGGGCCCAACTGGATATAAAATAGCATATATAGAATCTGTCTCAGTACAAGAATCAATAAGAGGTTCACTAAAGCACTCAGCCTTTACACAATAGGATCACAAATCTCTAGAGTCTAAAAACAATTAAAATAAACATCTACTGTGGAGCTCAGAAAAATAACTACTAATATAAATAACTAAAAGAGGTCTGTGATGCTATCCATCAACCTGCGACTCTCCGTACACCTGCCATTTGCCGAAAGAGGAAACAACGGCGTCAAGCTATAGCGAGAATCATCTCCACTGCCCGAAGGGCTAGGAGAATATAAGAAAATCTTGGTTAATACATATAGATACAAAATTATTCATAAAGTAGTAAAGGAAAATTGGCATGTAGAGACCCACAATACAAGAGTTAGTGCGTCGGCGAAATAATCCAAACAAGGAAACCCTCATGTATATACCATGTCTCGAATTGTGAATCACTATATACCAATTCCAGTCCTCTGAATGAAAAATATTACCGAAGTAAAATACAATTATTCCAAACCTCAACTTTAGAGTCAAAGTCACATCTCGAACTACCCTCGGATAGTTAGCACGAGATCACAAGGGAATATCGTCTAGCTCAGTCATCACCACAAATCATATCACATATATACTATGTATGCAATGCATCTAAGCGTACCCAACACTCGGGTAATTTAACATGGAAGCAATAACACAATCTGTGACCATATATATATATATATATATATATATATATATATATATATATATATATATATATATATATATATATATATATATATATATATATATATTCTCACAATATATCGACGGTGAGCAAGGACTAATAGAATCATCTATTTAACTTACGTTATTAACATACCACCGTGCTATTTTTTTACAAGAAATTCTACGGCTCGTCGCATCGTCATGCGAATCGACATATACGGCTTACCGACCTCATCGTATCACCATACGGATCGACATAGGCGGCTCACTAGCCTCATCGCATTATCTTGCGGATCGACATATCTGACTCAGCGGCCTCATCGCATTATCTTGCGGATCGACATATATGGCTCACTAGCCTAACTGTGTCCCAGATGTCACGTATACTTTATTAAGAACATGTACTTATGTGTTCGTGCACATATCTCGGTGTACAAATAATATCTCATGTCCACAACATCTCAGGTGTTTAATAGATTCTAGACATCATAATACAATTCAGGTTGGTCGAAGAAATTTCTCAAATCAAAAGTATACGACTCAAAACATACACATGCATAAATTCGCTGAAAAATCCTACGAAATCCCTCAAAATCGCCAAAGAAAAGAACAAGGCTTTGAGAGAAGGGAAAAAGGGCTACTAGGGTTTGGGACACAGGAGAAAAGAGGTATTTTTCATGTTTAAACATGTGTATATATGACAGCAAACCCGAAAAACTACAGCCCTAAACCTGAAACCTGAAACTGGAAAAAAAACAATCTGACTAGAAACAAACTCTTCGGTATTTTAGCTATAACTTTTGCATCCGACCTCAGAATGAGATGATTAAAGATTTTCTGGAAAGCTGCTGAAGGTACCTACAACTTTGATCTTTTAAGTTTTTCCATATTCGCAATGTATCAGTGTGAAAAAGATAGAATCTCTCCACTAGTCATAAATTTCCAGATTTATGCATCGAGCATGATTTGTGCACTTGCACTCATATATGCACATATATATGTTGTAAAATCATCAGAACTCAGATAAACAAGGTTGTTTAATTATTTTTAGATCACAAAATATCTCTATAACTCATTGTAAATCTTTTTAAACACAAAAGATCAAATCTTTACACATATAATATAAAAGAATCTCTTTTCTATATTCAAAACTAGTTCTTTTAGGCTCAATAAAACCTTGTGAAAGAATTTCATTAAAACGATTCTCTGAAAAATTAGGTGTAGGGTTAGCAGAGATGAAACTCACCTGAAGTCTTGTTAAAACAAGTGAAGGATGCAAAGGCGAGGTAGATCCCTAAGCTGCGCACCAATCCAAGGTGAAATCTTGCTTCAAAGGCTCTTGAATTCTCACAAGAAAGTTCTAGGGTTTAGAGGAGAGTTTGGTGGCTGTTAGGGTTTGTGAGTTCTGATAAAATATGTGAAAATTCATGAAAACATGTATTTATATACAGGTAAATCCGAAATAACCCAGTCAGACCCGAAATCCAAATAAGAACCAGGAAATTTGTTTTGACTAGGAAAGTATCCCCCTTCGGTAGTTTGACCATAACTTTCTCATACGAACTCCAAATGAGGTGATCTAAGCTTTTTTCGAAATCTGTTGAAGAGACCTACAACTTTGGTGTTTTAAGGTTTTCCAGATTATAACTGTAGCAGTGTGTAAAACCTATAAACTCATAACTGGTCATTATTTCCAGATTTATACTCGTGCATGTTTTGACACGTTTCTCTCACAAATGTGAACTTGTTTGTTCTCAAAGCACTTGATAACATACTCAAATGTCATTTAATGATATTTTTCACCATAAAATATATTTATCAATATATATCACAAAATATTCAAATTATCGGGGTTTTACACAAACATAGCCTCTGAACCTACGATGGCTACAATCTTGCATCGGTTAGAAGCCCTAGAAATCAAAGAATGAGATTCAGCTCAAATCTACCAAGTTTCTTTCCCAGGATGTCATAACGGTTTATTTTTAGCCCATGTTTCAAAGGAATGTCGTCTCTTAGGAAGCAATCAAACAATAGGTCAAGTGAACGCTGCATTCCAGCGTCTAGAGAATGATATGTTTTCTGCAACCTATAATTCAGGTTAGAGAAGTTATCTAAATTTGCATAGAATAAGAAAAATTTCTCCGAAAATTAAAATTTCACTCCCACTTCAACCCCACAATGTCCTAGAGAAAACACTGTTCCTTTCAACACACCAAATAATTTTTCATAACCCAATCCTTTCTACCAAAATAAGTCTCTTTAAAATCAACATGTAAATACTATTCCACCAAATGTTTCATGATAAAAGCATCTACACAGACCACCAACATGTTGACTCAATCATTTAATATTCTCAATTCCTTCATGCAGATAACTAGTCAATTACTCAATTCTAACACTCAAGCCATAACTAGGTTAGAAATCTAACTTGGTCAGCTAGCTAGTGCCGTGAGTGAAAGAGAAGAAATTTTTGAGTCAACCTGTTGCAAACCCTAAAGACACTGAACAGAGTCCAACCTACCCAGTTCAAGTGAATGCAATTTATTGAATATGGTCAGGAAAATAGATAGATAATCAAGTTAGAATGCCTCTGGATCAAACTCTATCTTCTTCTTCTCCTATTCAAAATATTGAATATGAATAAACTCTCTCTCCTTCTGATAAATATGCCCAACAATCACCCTCTTTCGATGACTAAGAACCTGAAGCCGAACCTAAGCTCAATCTCCATAGGTTTGAGACTGTTGCTCCCTTTCCAGATAGACTCAGGCCTAGGAAATATTATCCCTAGGTAGAGAAAATTGAAGAAGCTTTTAAGCAGGTCAAAGTCAACATTTCTCCCTTAGACAATCCTAGAAACTAATCAATTAACTAATCTAATTGGCTAATCAATTAGCTAATCGATGGGTTAATTGATTAGTTTATAACAGAATTCAATCAATGATTGATTTTGATTTTCTTGGAGCTCAAGAATGATCTAAGGGTTCTTGTTGATTGTTGTAGGCTATAAATTGGGTAAAGAGTGAGGAGTTGGAGTGTGAAAAATTTTAGTAAAAACTCTATTCGGAGAAGAGGACCACTCTTAATTGAGAAGGCTTTCCAAAAATTATAAACTTTAGTTTGTAATAAATAAAAAAATTTCCTCTTTTTTAATTTTCTTTTTCTTCTCTTTTGATGATGAAGGTGAAGATTTGCTTCACAATGGGCCAACTCCTTGAGTAGGGTTCCATCAATTTCAGAGTTAGTATGCAGCTGATCAGGCCCACCTCACTGCTCAGCTCATCCACTTCTATCAATATCAGGACTACATAGCCACTGCACTTCATGAGATGCGACCCGGATCTGAGGCCCTACCACTTTATCAGCCTCTACCTCCGCCTCCACCACAGCATGCTCCACCACCACCACCACCACTATGTTGTCAGCCTATTGCACCACCCGAGGATGAGGACGAGATCGGCAATATATATCTGATACAGAGAGGATGAGGATGTGGATGTCACAGAGAGTGGGTCCAACGATCAAGGTGACCAAGACAATGAGGATGAGCAGAATGATCAACGAGAGCAGAATCAGTCTGATGATGATGAGCAATGAGGGATGTTTTATTCATAGTCACCCGTACTTAACTTTTATTTTGGCATGTACTCATATTATATACGGTGATGATTATGTCTTTGAGCTTTATTTCTAGTATTTTCCTTGAGGACAATGCAAAGTCTAGGTATGGGGGTGGGACTAGTATTTTTTTTTTTTCTTTTATTTGAGCTTTCTTTTATTTCTCTTTCATTTTTCTTTTCTTTCCTTAAAAAAATTATCACTTGCCAACTTGATAGACTTAATTGATAATTGATCTACTTAATACATTTTAAATTTTCTAGCTCTTAGTTCGTTTTATACTCAAGTTAACCTTTTATGATACTCTAAATAATTTTCTTATGAAATGATTTTTAAAGTAGTATACTTCACTATAGTCCTAACTTAGACTTTTAATTAAAATAATAAAATTTTTGCATGCTTAGCTTAGAATAAAAATAATTTTTCAAGTCCTCTTGATCTAAATATTTTCAAGTTACACACACACATTAAAAAGTTTTGCCAAAAGCGAGTCACGAAAAATGAGCACCAATAAAACTTTTGAACTCTAAGGTGATTCTATCTTACTAATTTAAGTTGATCGAGTGATTAAGCCGAGGAGTATTTCTATACTTAATGACATAATCCCAATTGGGTTGAGATCTATTGGCCCAAAACTTGTTACATGGTCACTTAGAAAGCCTAATAAAGTAAAACAAAATCACTAAGGAATAAAGAGATATGTGTACATATAAAAAGAAAAAAAGAGATATTATATATATATATATATATATATATATATATATATATATATATATATATATATATATATATATATATATATATATATATATATATATATATATATGTTCTCAAAAATAAATTGATCAAGAAGCTTGAAAATTATTTAAAATAAAGAGTTAGCATATTCTTTTTAAACTTTAAATGAATTTCTAAGTTAGACTTGATTTGTATAACTATAATGAAAAGATTTTCTAAGAAATTTACTTTGGAGTTATGCATAAAAATATTTCTTTTAAGTATAAACTAACTCTAATTAGATTGTTTAAAGATATCAAGAGAATTAATTATATATTGTCTTCTTCAATAGGCAAGTTGATCGATTCTGTGGGTATGTTCATTGTAAATCCTCACGAGACTACAACTCATCCTCTAGGGTAACCTAAGGGTTTAAAAGCTTGTTGTATGTGCTAAATATAACCGTGATTCCTGTGAAATTGAGTTAGAATTTTTTTTCTTTTCTTTTATTTCTCTTTCATTTTTCTTTTCTTTGCTAGAGGACTAGCAAAAGTTTAGGCGATGGGGATATTTGATCATCATATTTTATTATACTTTTATACTCTCATCATCTACTTTCTTTGAAAAATAAATATATTAATAATGTGTTTTTATCTTTATCTGTAGGTAATGAAGGATTAATGAATAAGAGCCCAATTTACCTTAATTTTTAACCTTTTATTGAAGCCCAAGATCAAGCCAAGAAGCCTAAAAGCCCAGGAAGATGAAGTCAACAAAATTAGTTATAATTTTGTTATGAATTAATCAATGAACTAATTGATTAACTAATCGATTGGCTAATTGATTAACTAATCGATTGGCTAATCGATTAGCTAATCAATGGATTAACAGATTAGTTTGTATAGAATTTAATCAATGGTTAATTTTGATTTTCTTGGAGCTCAAGAATGATCCAAGGGTTCTTGTTGATTGCTGTAGACTATAAATAGGGGTAGAGAGTGAGGGGTTGGAGTGTGAAAAATTTTATAACAAAACTCCATTTGGAGAGAAGAGCCACTCTTAATTGAGAAGGCCTTCCAAAAACTATAAACTCTAGTTTGCAATAAATAAATAAAAATTCTCTTTTTTAATTTTCTTTCTTCTTCTCTTTTGATGATGAAGATGAATATTTGTTTCACAAGTGGTCAACCCCTTGAATGTAAGTTTTCATTTTCTTCTTTTATTTTCTTATTTTAGAATTACATGTTTTAGGTTTTATTTTCTTATTTTTAATTTCATGTTTGGTAAAGTAGATTTATTGCTTTGTAGTGTAGATTTATTTCATACTTTTATAGTGTAGATTTATTTTCTTGCTCCTTTATCATTAGATTTTCTATTTCTTTCTTCTATTGCTTGTAGTTTAGATTTACCTCTTATTCTTTTTATGCTTCTTGTTATAGATTTTATTTCCTTATTCTTATTTTGCAAAATGAGTAATAATTCTTGCAGGAAATCTAGGATTAAATGAAACTAGTTTAGTTTTCTTTTGTATTTTTATTTTCTCTCTTTATGCTTAAAATGATCATGTTAGGATAATCAACTAGAGAACTAATTTGTAGAAAAAGAGTTTGGTATTCTATACTTTCCTTGAGCAATTTCATAGGTTATGCTTATTTATTTTCTAGGATTATTATCTAGTTGTTTATGTCTTTTCATGAGTAATAATCTTGGATGTAATTTTGATAGGTTATGCTTGTTTTGAGTAACTTGATAGTCTATGCTTAGGAATTCTAAAATAATATGTGAATCAAAGAGAGTAATTATTAATATAAGTTAAAATTAACTAGTGGATTCAATCTTAGATTCCTATTCTCTTCTCTTGACTTCCTCCATCTTTTCATTCCTTTCTTGTTTTAATTTGATTTTTTTCTCTATCTTTTTATTTGATTATTCTCTTTCTCTCATTCTTTCCTCTTACTTTAGCCTTTTATTTTTATGCAAAACCTCTACCAAAATCACTCTACACTCTCTTTTACACTCTCATTATTAGTTTCTACACATTTTAAGAACCCACTTAGATTTATTTTTCTAATACTCTCCTTCTCCCTGAATCGATATCTTAAACACTATAACTTGATTGTTGCGTACTTGCAACTTTTACATAATTTTATCCCCATTAAGCCCATTTCCAATCCCAAAGGTCAGATACCTGTCATTTTAGAAAGACCATTCCTAGCCACTTTAAATGCTTTGATTAATTATAGAATTGGTTAAATGAAGTTGTCCTTTGGGAACATGACTGTTGATCTCAATATATTTAATCTAGAGAATCAATCGACTGATCCATCAGATCAACCTCTAGAAGTGAACTACATATAGGGAATATGGAGTGAACATAGTAAGGGAGTGTGAGTTAGATGTTAGCTTTATTAACCTAAGTTTTGTGGTGATCATTAATGAAGAAATCAGGCTTTTTGATGAAGAACTTAAATTTCTAGGAAAGATTGACTAATCAGCTCATCACGTCTCAATCATGAACCCTAGTTTAGAGGAGATTTCCGTGCTAAGATTGAGTTCTTCGAGGAATTAGAATAATATTATAATCTGTGGTCCAATCCCAAACTCAACATTCCATTGGTGAAAATGCATGTCAACGACATGTACATTGATTTTGGTTTGACTAATTACTCATTACCGACCTACCATAAAATACTGCAAAAATTACTAAAAACCCTGGAAAGAATAGAGTTCATGCATATAATTGAGTTCATCATTTTATGTAACGCCTCCTAGAGGTACATAAAAATTGGGCATGAACCATCCATAATAAGAAGGGTCGACCTGCTCAATCTTTACGTACTTCCAAATATATGTATATATATACAACAATACTGAAGGGCGAAAATAAAGCAATGAAAATATATACAACATCTAGAATTACAAGGTTGATAACAGAGTCCATAGTATACAGAATAGAAGAAAACTAGAGGGAACATAAAATAGTACAAGTCTGATAATAGCAACAACATTAGTATATGTTTGATAAGCCAAAAGTACTACAAAAGTTAACACAAATTACTCCTACTTAGATCTTTTTCTGGAGCTAATCTTCAAGGTCAGGGTCTATGATCCCCTTGTCTTCGCCAACTGTATGACCTGTGAATGGATACAAAAATAATAGGAGTGAGCCTAAGGCTCAATAGGCAACCATAAAAATCTCGGGTACAACTTAAGGGGATAAATGGAAGGAATAATCATAGATATTTGAATGAACGAAGGGATCAACATGAAGTTGCCATACTTAAATCATGATCATTGATCAAAATTGAATAGCATGTCAATATGAATAGTCAAAGTCTAATATTTAGGATTCCAAACTCCCCAATCATGGGATAATCAATAAACCATGCATGCCTTTATGCACCCACTGGTGAGCGTCCTCACACAGGGCACTTGTCCCCACCGGGACCCATTACTATTACCACCCACCGGTGAAGCTTGCTTCACACAGGGCATAATCCATGAATATAGACTATCAATCATCAGCAAAGAAAAGATTACTATCATTCTCAATAGTCGAATCATCTAAGCAAGTCGAATTGCTACAATATAATCATTCAAAGGATATCAATGGTATAAAACCAAAACAAACAGCATTGGATGTAGCAGTGATTAAGCAATCAACAAAGAGCCCACGCATGAAGTGAATCAATAGGAATATTATGAAAGCGATTAGATATATAACTGAGCATGGGAAATTAACTTGCAGAAATTTCAAGAAAGTATTCAATCGAACTCTCAATGAACTGAGAGGAAACAATGAAAGGTTACCTACCGATTATGTCGGGTTCCCCTGGACCAACGAATGAATCCAAGATTCTATGTCCTATACACACATACATATATATCCATGAGATTCTAAATAACTACATTTTTTATTATCATTATTTTCTAACTTATATTATGGTATGAGCTACACTCTAGATGGTTACATCTAATACCTATAATATGCACAACAACAAAAATAGTGTACATGCAGCAGTTTGGGATGGATGAATGGTAAAGCAATCGATACTCAAAATGCATGAAACTAGTGTCATATGACTCTAATATGAGTCTACTTTCAGAATATGTAAAATTTATGTCAAGGTATGGTACATAGCAATAGTTATGCTCTCAGCAAACTGTGCATGTCAAGACTGCAGCAGAAAAATAGAGATTGCAATCTGAAATGATTAATTCATTTTGGGTAATTAACATTATATAAATTAGGTCATATTTGGTATACAAGTAATATAATGGATTAGCTTCAAAATTCCATGAGTTTTATTAAATTATCATTTTCATAATGCAAGTTACATGCAAAATAACACAAGGGGTGCAGACTGGAATTGCCAGTACACATGCAATCCATTACAACTAGGATTAGACTTATCAAATGTCATCCAAATTAACTCAAAATTGACCCATATGAAAGATGATTGAGTCTAGTTCTGTGAACAGAAATAATTTCATACATGCAAGGTATATAATGAGAGTTATACTCTCTGAAGTGAACCTATCTCCAGCAGTCTGTTTCAGACACATGCATCCATTTATTCTAAGAATTCGAGATAGCAAATGGTATCCAAAATTGCCCAAAATTTATTCAACTCAAAGCTACATGAGTCAAGATTTTAAAACAGAAAGTTTCACGTAAAAAAGGATATTCCTAGTTGAAGTTATAGTCAAAACAATAACAGGGTATCCTGCAGAAATTCCCTGCACGAGAATTATGTTACAAACCGACATGCAACCCATGTATACATGCAAGAACAGGTTTTTAAGCATAACCAGAGCCATGATACTTCTATAAATGACATGAAAGAGTAATCACACAGCAAAATTATATTTTTATACTTTAAATGCATCAAGATAGTGACTTTACTAGCATAGAAGGCTTGTATGTTCATAAATCACCTTCCACCTTACATGCAAGCCTTGTTCTTATAAAATAACTCATGCATGTCAATGAATCTAACTTATTTTTATGTAACAGCAGATCTACATTCAAAATAAACATAAAAGAGAAGTTTTGGTTGGATTAATACCTAAAAGAGATGGTGTATGGAAGAACTCTCCCAAAACTCCTTCCTAGCTTCACACAAGTCTTGATTTTTCTTTACTAGAGAGTTTTAAGGACTTATGAGGAGGGAAAAATGATAAAATTTTTGTGGAATTGGGGCTGGGGTGCTGGCCGACCAGAGGAGAGGGGAGGGAGTGTGGGTTTTGACGTTTTCTCTCTTGAATATGACAAAGAGAGGGAGGGGAGGTTGAGTGTTCAACTATATAAGCCCATGTGATGAGGAATCTTCAATTTGGCCATTGGATGGGGGTTTTTATGCAAAAGTTCACCCACAAAGATGGCTGACTAAATTAACCAAATAAGTTAATTAGAGGGTTCCAAAATAGGTATTTAACAATTGGGTTATCTCTAATCAAAGTTTAAAACAAGGTTGGTGTAGTTGTAAATGCTAGGTTCATATGCATCCCATGATGCAGTTAATTTAATCATAAAATGAGAATTTGTTAAGTTAGAATTCTCATACTAGAAGATTATATAGATACAAGGAAGGAAAAGATTTACTGATTTATGAATCGGTATCTGTAACGGTATTCGATCATCGGAAGGAAGAAATAATTCTACGATGTTACATTTTACACTTCTTTAAAATCGAGGTAGAATTTTCAGCAATAAAATAGAATTTGATGTAGAACTTGAGCTTTTCATTTTAAAACTTTTATTCTACATGTTTACTCTTTATCTCATAATAATAAGAAAAAAAGTATTCTTCTCTCATTTGAGAGTTTCTTGTTCTTTTGAAAAGAAAGGGAAAAAGACAAACAAAATGAAAAAAGAAAAAAATTGGCTATATCCTCCTCATACCAAAGGTAATTGTAGATTTTACTATTTTATCATTAGTCAAGGTCAATCGAACAAATATAAGTGCTTCATTTTCTATCTATTTTACTTTGTGCATCATATAGTTTGCATTGAGGATAATGCAAAATTTGGGTGTAGGGGTTGGAATTAGTCATATATTCTCTCTATTTTGTCTTTTCTTTTATCCTTTCTTTTCTTTTCTTTTCTTTCCTTAAAAATTTTTTATCACTTGCCATTTCGGTAAAGTTAATTAATAATTGATTTACTTGATAAATTTTAAACTTTCTAATTTTTAGTTAGTTTTATACTCAAGTTAGCCTTTGATGATAACTTTACATAAATTTTAATTGAAATGATTTTCAAAGTGTTATACCTTGTTATAGCTCTAACTTAAAACTTTATTTGAAGTAATAAATTTTTTCATTCTTAACTTAGAGCGGACAACAATTTCTCAAAGTCCTCTTAATTTAAATATTTTTCAAGTTATATATATATATATATATATATATATATATATATATATATATATATATATATATATATATATATATATATATATATATATAAAAGTCTGAAAATAGGCATCAATAAAAGTTTTCAACTCTAAGCTGATTCTATCTTTCTAAGCCTAAGTTGATTGAGCAATTAAGCCCAAGGAGTATTCTCTACTTAATGACCTAAGCTCAATTGGGTTGGGATCTATTGGCCCAAAGCTTATTACATAGTCACTTAGAAAAGCTCGATAAATAAGAAAAAATCACCAAGGATTAAAGAGATACATGTATATATAAAACGAAAAAAAGTTAAACAAGAGGCTTGAGAAATGATTGAAACAAAGAGTTAGTATGTTTTGTTTAGAATTTTTAAAATAAATTCCCTAAGTTGAACTTGGTTTTGTACAACTACTTGAAAATATTTTCTAAGAAATCTACTTTGGAGTTGTGCATAAAAATATTTTCTTGAATAAGAACTAGCTTTAATTAGATTATTTAAAGATTTCAATTGAATTATTTCTATATTAACTTATTCAAATTGGTAAGTTGACTAAATTGTGTGGGTATATTCACTATAAACTCTCACGAGACTATAACTCGTTCTCTAGGATAACATAAAGGTTTAAAGGCTTGTTATATGCTAAATATAACTGTGATTCCTTGAAAGTAAGTTAGAATTTTAATAATCACATTTTTATTACAAATTTATACCCTCATCATCTATTTTATATAAATAAATATACCACTAATAATTATTTTTATCTTAAATTGTAGGTTAATTAAGAAATAATGAATAAAAGCCCAAAAGACTCAAACTTCGATTTTCTACCATTTATTGAAGCCCAAATATGAAGATAAAAGAAGACCCAAGAAAGCTCAAGGATCTATAAAGAAATCGTGTCAAGAAATTAAAAAATCAAACCGCGAAACCAATCAAGCCTACAACCATTGGTCAACCGACGGTGAGCAGCAGAACTGCATTTGTGACTAGATTTTAATTCCTTGATTGCCAAGTTTCATCCAAGGGTTCTCCTTCATTATTGTAGGCTATAAATAGGGGTAGAAAGTGAGGGGTTGGTGTGTGAAAAATTTTATAACAAAACTCCATTTGGAGAGATGAGCCACTCTTAATTGAGAAGACCTTCCAAAATTATAACTTTTATTGCAATTAATAGAAGAAGTTTTTCACCTCTTCATGTTTTTCTTTTCTTTCCTTTATTTGATCACAAAGATGAAGATAAGATCAAGATCAAGATCATGATGAAGATTTGCCTTCATCAAGAGGTTAGAACCCTCTTGGAATGTAAGTTTTCTCTTTTATCTTTTATTTTCTTGTAATATTTTCTTTTTGTTGTTTAATATTCATGAGGCTAGAACCCTCTTAAATTAGATTTTATTTTGATGCATTTCCTTTCATGTCTTTATTTTCTTACTTTAATTTCATGTCTTTATTTTGTAGTATAGATTTATTTCTTTGCATAGCTTAAATTTTATTTCCTTGCACTATTCACCTTGAGGCTAGAACCCTCTTGGGATTAGTTTTTATTTTTATTTTCTTTGATTCACCTTGAGGCTAGAACCCTCTAGGGAATTATTTTTATTTTCTTTGATTCACCTTGAGGCTAGAACCCTCTAGGGAATTATTTTTATTTCTCTTCCTTTCATTTATTTCTTTGTTGTTATTTTCCAAGATGTGGAACTAATTCTTGTAGGATTTCTAGAAATTGTATGAAACTAGTTTAGTTTTCTTTTGTATTTTTATTTGTTCTCTTTATGCTTAAAATGATCATGTTAGGATAATCAACTAAATAACTAAATGGTAGAAGGAATTCTAGAGTTAATATTTAGTTATTGCTCTTTTCATGAGTATTAATTTTACTTGGATGATAATTTGATAGGCTATGCTTTCCTTGAGTGGTTTGATAGTCTATGCTTAATAAATCTAAAGTAGAATGTCACAAAAAGAATAGTTCATAATTTATAAGTGAAATTGCGTAAATTCAATTCTAGATTCCTCATATCTTTAATTGAATCCTTCATCTTTTACTTTCTTCTTTTTCCCTTTTTATTCTTGATTTTCATTTATTTGTTTTACTTTCTTTCTCCTCACTCAATCTAGTTTGGTTTTATTTTTGCACATATTCACAACCACACTTAATCTCTCCACAACCATATTTTTTTATCACTCCTAATTGTCGCACACACAACATAAGAACCGATTTTGATTAACTCCTACAACACCATCCTCGTGGGATCGATAACTTTTTATACTATAACTTGATAGTTGTGTACTTGCAACTTTAGGTACATATTTATATCCTATCAAGTTTTTGGCGCCGTTGTCGGGGAAGGTGCTTATAATTAAAATTTTTCTATTTTGGTTCTTTGACTTGTGTGTTTTCTTGTGAAGGAACCACTTAGAGCTTGAAGATTAAGGGTTGAAGATTGAAGATTAAAGAATTGTCTTCAAAGAGGCTAGGATGTTTTTGCGTGAGTAACTTCCCTTTCTAGTATTTTCAATTCCACCATTTAGTTAGTTTCTCACAATTAGAGACAATTAGAATTTAAAAAGAAAAAAATTTTATTTTTGTCGACTATAATAAAATTCACCCTCCACTTGGACATTTACTAACAAGATAATAAATTCAAACAATATCACCCCTCTCACATTTATTTGATTGTTAACCTTAATTAAAAAATAAAAGATTTTACTTTTGCATCATTTTATAGTTGCGTTTAATTTCTAGGGTTGCATTGCATATAATAGTAGGAATTCACCAAAGTGATTTGTGCATCTTGATTTTACACCACTTGAAAATATTCTTAAGGGCAAAACTCATTAATCAAGATAAGGTGAGGGATTTCATCACCCTTTCATTAGCCCACAAATCACTAATTCCTCACTACACAAACCCAAGCCTTTTAAAACTCATTAGACGTTGGCCCCTAAGGATTCGAGCTCATTAAGAAATAAAAAATCCTTAAGTGAACCGGTTCAAGTTTACTTGAATCAGTTGGTGTCTAAGGCAAGGTTTAGGGGTTGCGTAAAGTGATCCGTAAGAAACGAGGTACTTAATTGATCTTTAATCTCCCTCTAGTACTATCCTTACCTAGCTCACTGACTGAGTAAACTTCGATCATTTCACTAAACGAAGTTTTAGTTAGAGTCGGTCTAGTTGAGTCTAGGCTTAACCCTAGAATTTAAAGTGATTGACACAAGTGATTGCATTGATTTGTTTTAGTTACGTTTTCTTTATCTTTCTCCTTTTCTCATCATCTTTTTAATCTTTTAGTTTTCCCTCTTAAAAATTTTTTAAAAACTAACTTTTGTTTTCTTAGAATTTAAAAAAATTATAAAAATTTTATTTTGGTGTATGCATACTTGGATTAGGGATAATACCAATCGTTTAATCCATTTTGAACCATTCAAAGAAATGGCTAATCCTAATCCACCCATTCTCCAAGATGTGTGTTATCCAACTAGGAATGTAATCCCTTCTTGCATTAAGCTCCTGATGTCAATGGAACTAATTTTGAGCTTAGACCGCATTTCATAAACATGCTTCCAAAATTTTTAGGAATAGAATCTGAAGACGCATATATTTTTATCTCAGAATTTGAAGAAGTGTGTCTTATGATTAAAATGAGGGACTTATCTGAGGATGCGATCAAGCTTTAATTTATTCCTTTCGCACTTAAGGACAAAGCCAAAAAATAGCTGTATAGCTTACCCACAAATTCTATCTCAACTTGGGGTAAATTTGTCACTATTTTTCTGAAAATATTTTTCCCTATCCACAAAACGGTTAAGCTTAGAAACAGCATCATGAATTTTAAAATTATCTTGGGGGAGCCATTTTGAAAGTATTTTGAAAATTTTAAGGATCTTCTTATCCAATGTCCTCACCACGGTCTTGAAAAATGGCGATTATGCCAAATTATCTATGAAGGATTGGATTATTCTTTAAAAACTTTTTTACAATCAATGTGTCAAGGGGATTTCATGAAGAAAAATGCCGATGAAGCCAGGAATTTTTGAGAGAGTTTATCTGAGAAAACCATGCAGTGGGAACACTGTGATGATAGAGTTTCATCAGTTCCCCAACCCAATTCCAGTGGTCCTTCTTTAGAGACAAACATAGCCTCTGAAGCAAAGATGGCTACAATCATGCATAGGTTAGAAGCTTTAGAAATCAAAGAATGAGCTCCAGCTCAAATCAATCAAGTTTCTACCTCAGGTTGTCACAATTGTCTTTCTCCATCTCATATTTCAGAGGAATGTCCTCTCTTAGGAAATAATCAACCACTAGGACAGATAAACGCTGCATTCCAGCATCCCGTGAATGATCTATTTTCTCCAACCTACAATCTTGGTTGGAGAAATCACCCAAACTTTGCATGAAATCAGGGAAACTACTCCGGAAATTAAAATTTCACTCACTCTTCAACCCAACATTTTCCTAGGAGAAACACAGTTCTTTTCAGTTCTCAAACTAATTTTTAACAATCAAATCTGCTATATCCAAATCAGTCTCCTCATCATTAATCTATAAATCATACACCTCCGAATTCTGATCATGATAAGCGTCTCAATGTTTTAGAAAAAGGTTTGGAAACCATGATTAAAGCTTCTACACCGACCACCAACTTGTTGACTCAAACATCCAACACTTTGAATTCCTTTATGCAATCAACCGGACAAATTCTTAATTCCAACACTCAAGCCATAGCTAGATTAGAAACCCAACTTCGGACAACTAGCTAGTGTTATGAGTGAGAGAGAGAAAGGAACATTTCTGAGTCAACCCGTTGTAGACGGTCAAAATATATTTTCACTTAGGCCGATGATTAGCTTGGATCCAAGAAGTGAAAGCCCATGGGCTAAACACTTCGAATGGGCTGAAAGTCAAGCCCGCAGCAAACTACAGTGAAGATCACCCAATAACTGAAGCGAACCTCGCCAAACAACCCATGTCGACTCGATTCAACCAAGTCAGACATGAGTCAACCCCCACAACACGCCTTAAACCGACTTTGAAAGGCCATTGTATGGAAAATACTTACAAGATCCCGAAACCAACTCGCGACGGGAGTCCTAATGACAACCCATCGAATGATCTGAGGCGTCGAATCGTTAAAGGCGAACCTTACGGCAAACCCACGGCGTCACAAGCCGCGGTTTAAGCCGGACTTGAGCGAGCGATCGGTTCGGGACCGTTGAAGGAGCGAACCAAGAACTAGTCCCTAATCAAATGAGCAGAACTCAAGCCCGAGAGATGAAGCGGAAAGCGGCGGAAGCGGAGCGAAAGCGAAGGCCAGCACCTCGGCCAAGAAGTGGCGAAGTGGCTCGGCCACTTTGGCCAGAACCACCTTAGCCCACTTGGCAGAGGAACCTCGGCCAAGTGGCGAGTAGCTTCGACAAGTGGCCAAGTGGCTCACCATGGTAGAGCCACCTCGGCAATTTGGCAGGTGGCTCGACCAGAGTGGTAAACCACCAGATTTGTATAAATGGGGGTGTGTCTTGAAGGGGGCTTGGACGAGATTTGGGTTGGATTTTAGGCGGATTTGGAGATCTTCGAAGAATTCTTGCGAGATTCACGGCGGCGCGGTTCGAGCACCGGGCACAGCACAACCCGACGTCGATCTCTGCGGAAGGTGGCGAATTGGGTCGAACTTCTGATACCCTCTAGGTTAAGCTTCGTCTTAATCTCGGGGATAGCTGTGATTTCTCTAGTAGATCTCACCGCTCGGTGATCCTCTCCTTCGTGTGATCCCTGCATGCGATCCTCTCCTTGAGTGTGATCCCCTCGGTAGCTTCGTTCCTTGGAAACGAGCCCTTCGTCTGTAGTTCGAACCAGGTCTCTACACGGATCGAATTGCGGTGGTCCACGGACACAAAAGTCCCGACACGGGCAAAGAACCCGCATGGCGAGGACCTCGATATAGAGAGATCCTGTGTTTGTCCAAAAGGATAAAAGTTGTAACTTTTTATTTTCATTATGCGCCTTAAAATAAAGGCATTTCTTTTGAATTTTGTTGTAGGCCAAAGAAGCGTAAGCAAGTTCAAATCAATGACAATCATCCCAACTTTTACCCGAACAAAGGCGGCGACCCGGTGGGAACCACAGGCCTCGAATCGGAGGTGGAAGTCGATGCCCGTGACATGGATTCCTATCGGTGGAGGAAGAGGTCGAGTTGAGTTCGACCAAGAGAATGCAGAGGAGTATCTTTCCTCGTCTTCCGGATCAGTTCCCCGCCGCTCGAAAATCTCGGTGCAGGAGAACCGATGGGCCTCGATGTACCCGAGCAGCCGAGTCCAACCCACTGCCCTTGGAAATCGGCGTCCAGAAGTCCAAATGGCGGAGATGACGTCGAGGGCCAGCGCCCGGCGCTCAGCGAGCTTCGCCAAAGCGGCGACAAAGCATGGCGCGCAAGCTTGCCAAGGCCATGCAATCCGTGGATGGGGTCCTTCTGCGGATCTAAGATCGAACTGAGCGCGACCTCAAGTGATCGACGTCTATCAAGCCGTCAACCAGTGGGTCAGCGTCCAAGCGGGACCGTTCCACCTCCAGGCGCATCCGAGGAGGCGAGCGCGCACTCATGCGCGACGAGCTTTGGTGCAACAGGCTCGTGGTGAAGAAAGAGGTGAGGAAGAAGCGCTAACATACCACCGAGGTTTGGAAGCCCAAGTCTAACGGTGCCCCAACGGTTGCCCACGTTCTGTCGGCACTTAAGCCAAAGGCATCGGCGTTACAAATTCGGCGCCAAGTTCAAGTCCGACGGCGCCTCAAGGTCAAAGGTGCACACGAACGGTGGTGAAGCCAACTATCAAAGATCGCTTGGGTCCTCACGAAGGGATCGGGTCCTCCTCATACGGGGAGGCACGCGTTCCATAAAGGGCAGGAGATTCTGCGACATCTCCAGCGGATTAAAGATCAGTCGAGAGTCCTGAAACTTCGCTCCGTGGCGGAAGTCAAGGCGATTACTTTCGGTAGTTTTGGCGTTCTCGGAAGGAGGCGCTCTTGTCGATGGCGATGGCGTTATACAGAGATCGTGCCAGCGCCGCGGCAAATTATTACGGTACACATAGAAGCGGTACTACGTGCAAGTGCGAGAAAATCTCGGCGGAATTCCCTAAATTAGCGGTCATGCTTGTGCTCCAAGCTCATCAAGGCGGTGCTCTCGGAGTGCAATTGCGGCAAGAAACTCGAAGAGTTTCGGTTTCGAGGCTTAGCAGGCCGTGAAACCTAGGTCAA
Source organism: Asparagus setaceus (assembly GCA_012295165.1). Classification (NCBI taxonomy): domain Eukaryota; kingdom Viridiplantae; phylum Streptophyta; class Magnoliopsida; order Asparagales; family Asparagaceae; genus Asparagus; species Asparagus setaceus. The sequence goes on from CM022710.1 coordinate 18,458,576, forward strand.
AGCGACTCCATGAAGGATGGCATCGAGAAGATGAATTGCCAGAGGTCACTAATAATATGACCAGCAAGAACCGTCGTCACGGGCCATCCCGGCGCATTGTAGCGGTTAACCCGTTTGCGTTTGGGACTATCCAGGTCCGGTCGACAAGCTTACGAAAGGATACCGCGGAGGATGATCGTCGGATATTGGCTCGCAATTGCCTCGGATCATACCGTATCTAGCGAAGAGCCCCAAGCGCTTATGATCGGTCTGAGATCAAGTGGCTAAAATGCTAAACGGCGTTGAATAAGCAGCGGGAAAACTTCAAGCTAGAAATGGAGTTGGCCATGCGAGCGATGAGAGAAATGCGACCAAGATCTAAGCCTTGACAAAACATCGAGGTGAATCGAGTCGTAGCGTCGACATCGATCAAGATGACGGCGATTGGTCGGGAGGAAGCACAAGAAGATGATAACCCTCACGAACCCATAGCGGCGGAACATAGATGTTGTTGCTCGGGGAAGATCAAAGATTTGGAGAGCAAAATCAACTCATTGATTTCGCTCAAGAAGTAAAGAAGACAGGTATTCCTTGCCCATACAGGTGGGAATCAATCCGTGCACCGGTCGAAGTTTAATAAACTTCACACCATTTGACGGGAAGGGTTCCCGGCAGCGACACTGATTTATTTCAAGTCACACCTCGAAGTTATTTCGACAACGAACCCACGATGGTTCGGTCATTCGTTGCACCCTTAGGTGGGGCTGCCCGAATGGTACCGCCGTCTCAAGCGGGAGCATTCCGGTAGGGCGACATGGAGTCTAGCTTCCTTACCAATTTCTTTGATGGCGATACAGGGTATCGATCGGGACATTGCTCGGCGAGAAGCGAAGGCGGAGAAACCTTGGATATCTTCGTCAAACGATTCGGAACAAGGCAATGAATTGTCGGGATCAATAATAGAGGTTCATCCTCAAACCTGCCGATAACTTATCGATAGATGTGCTTGAAGCAATGGGTGCGACCATCGATAGCGTGGAAGGACTTGAAGGTTCGTGGAAACAAGCTGAAAGATTCCTTAAAAGGAAAAAGCGGAAAAGAGGCCAGCGGCAATGAGAAGCTCCGGCGTAATTTTGTCCTGCGGCAAAGGAAAAGCGACCTAAGGCAGCGGTTCGCGAACAAACATTTCAACTCAACCGGCAGCGGCGGCCAGCCAGGATAGCGGACGCCGCAAGGGCACAATCAGCGTGGCAACTGGGCCGCAAGAGAAGGCCTGAGCGATTCCAGTCCTATTCCTTTAGGGACGGCGAGATTCTCGGTCTCTTCAAATATCTTGTGGAAAATAACAAGATCAAGCTCCCTCGATTGAGAATCAAGAGGAGGCAATGAGAACGAGCGACCCAAAATCTGCGCGTATCCGCAGGCAATTCATCACCCTACTAAATCTGTTTCACCTTAAGGATAAAATCGGGCTTTAATTGATGTAGGGGTCATCACTATGAAGCCGTCCAAAGAAAGAAGGTCGGGCGAATCGGTGTCCATAAGCTTTGGGTCGATGCCATTGACATGGTTTGAACCAAACCGGTAGTCAAAGTCGTAATGAAGGCGGTGAGCGGCGACCCACGAACAGCGCGAGAAAGGACTTCGTATCGTATCACGACCCAAATGGCGAAATCACGTGGGTCCACCGGACTTGATTGAAGATGAGCAATGGGTAGCTTCTTCTTCATCAAAGCAAAAGTCAAAGCGGAAGGCAAAGGCATGCCATGCTACTTCGCGCAGTGCGGAAGAGATAACGGCGGTGGTAACATTCGGTATCAGAAGAGGAACACGAAGCCAGCGCCACCGAGGAGTGGACCACGATACAAATACAAATGCCGGAAACCTCCGACCCAAATGCCAAGGCATTTGTCGGTGGGGGTAGCAACAACACCCCTCACTTTCAGCGAAAAGCGAAAGACAAACAACCCGCGAAAGTTCAACTCGAGCGGTCTCAATTCGATCGCCCGATTGGAAGAGATAAGCGGGAACTTCAAACTCTCATGCAGCTTTGATGTAATGGCACAATTGGCCAATATCCCGCAAGGATCACTCTATCTGAGTTGTTGCGGTTATCAAAGAGACGAGAGAAGCCCTTCAAAGCCCTCGCCGGTCGGAGTCTTCCTCACCAGTTAGGTAGAGTCGGAAGAGTCGGCCCACAATGCAATCTTGCGACTAAACACTTCCCTGCATCACTTTTACAAGGAGGATATGCGGGGCGAATTCCAAGCACGATAGGCGCTATACTTCACGGGTATATTGGTTCTAGCGAAGTGCAGGATCAAAGTCGTCCGGGTTCGTGTGAGCATCATGCCCTGGCCTCATGTATCATCTTGGAATTCGCGATGGGCATCGGCGAACACAATGATTTATGGATTTAACACCGGTAGTCGGCGCTTGGTAAGATCGGATAAAGTGCCAAATGGGGGACTTAAAGTCGAAGTCACTGCTATGTGATTGGCGGAGACTTCCTATAACTTATTGTTGGGTGACCTTGGATCCACAATAATGTTATAGTCCCTCTACTCTTCATCGGTGTCTCAAATATGTAGACCACGAATAATGAGTCAAGGCGGTGGTGCGGACAAACAACGTTTAAGGGGATGGAGAATTATTTCAGCGATTCTCTCCTCTACGGTAATGAGTCCGCGAATCATCGGCCCAAGACGCGGACAGCGGTGGAGAAGTTGTCTAGAAGCGGGCTTGGTTATAGTGGTGGTTTTGTTTTAAATGATATTGTACCTTGTAATCAATCTTGGCGATGAAGAATCGTCGGATGAACATTATAATGGCAAATTGCCGATGAATCAATAAATGGCGATTTAGAGTACCCTTTGTCTTTAAATAATGTGATGCGAGTTTATACAATAATCGAGTTGCACCTACCATTTCGGTCATTTTGCTTTACACAAAAGCGGTTCGAGACTCCTTTGGGACAACACTCGTCATCCGAAAGATCAAGTAGTGAAAAGACTTGGTTTACGGAAAAGGAGATCAGTTCAACGAATCATTTCTTTGAAGAAGATGAAGATGACAGCGGACCTATCCTCCACACATTGAGATATAGTCGAAACAGGTATCATGAAGAAATGGGGTACAACTTGACACAAAGGTGAAGGTCTATGTTTGGTGAGGTCCTCGAGTCCCCAAAACATCGTCCCAAGGGGCCGGATAACTACTATGCATTTAGAAGGGATTGGGATCACGAATCCTCCTCGAGAAGATGAATCGCATGGTGATTGATAATAATCCACCCGATGAGGGGAAGGACGATGCGATTCTTGGCTTGGGATTGACACCCGACCTGGAGAAGCTTTCAAGGCTTTAATATCAAATATGGCTTGGTTGATCCGCTACTATTGAGGATGATGAAGATATGCCAACATGGGAAGACCCATGGATCCATCAACTCAAAGCGGTTTGGGGATAGATTGAACAAAGAGAACCTAACGATGAAGTAGTCAGTTAATATGGAGGAAGAGCATCCTAAGCTCATAAACATCAGCAATACTCTTCCCTCGGAAGAGGAAGAAGTTAATTGCCTTAATCGGAAGTATATCGATGTATTCGCAGGGAGCTACGAGGACATGCGGGACTTCGACCCTAATGTGGCGACACATCGCCTCAACATCAAGATGGATGTCAAACTGTCAAGCAACAACAAAGATGTTTTAGTCCACAAATCTTGCGGGCAGCGTCGTGACGAAGTGAAGAAACTCATAGAATCGGGATTCATCGAGGAAATTCAACATCCGGATTGGGTGGCGAATATAGTCGGTCATGAAGAAGAATGGTTCGATTAGGATGCGTAGCGACTCTGAGACCTAAGCCTTTGCCCAAGGATGATTTCCTCTTCACGGCGTCATAGTTGACAATACATGTGATTTGAAGGATGTCCTTTATGGATGGCTTTTGAGGTACAACCAAATCAAGATGCACCCGATGGCGCAAACCTGCGGCGTTGAAGCGCATCGGTATATTTTGCTACGGTCATGCCGTTCGGCTTAAAAAACGCCGGTGCAACATACCGGTGAGCAATGAGAATTTTCGGGATCATCTTCGGAAAACGGTCGAATGCTACGTCGACGACTTAGTCGTAAAAAGTCGTGACAGAGGAGATCACATTAAAGATCTTAGAACGGTATTCGAGCTCATGCGAACTCATCAACTAAAGATGAACCCTGCCAAATCCTTCCTTGGGATGTCTAGTGGCAAGTTCCTCGGCTTTGTCGTCACAAATAAGGGCATCCACGTCGATCCTGATAAAGTGAAGGCGATTCAAGAGTTGCAACCTCCGAGAAATCTGAGAGAACTCAGAGGGTTACAAGGGCGATTGGCGTACATCCGACGGTTCATATCGAACCTATCTGGGAAGTGCCAACCGTTCTCAAAATTGAATAAGAAGGGCGTGTCATTTATTTGGGATGACGCCTGCCAGAAGGCATTCGAGGAGATCAAATCGTATCTCGCTAAACCTCCTGTTCTTGTTGCACGCGATGCGAAAAAACGTTTTGATCACGTCAAGGCAGCGGATCACTCGTTAAGCTTTACTCGCGCAAAACGGCGGCGGCCAGTCCGAAACGGCGATGTATTACGGCGAACATTAGTGGTTGAGTCTCGATATCAATGGTCGGCGGTGCCTTGCATTAGTGTTAAATTGAAAAATGCGACACTATTTAGTCGAGCGAGCGATTTATGTTATCTCGCGTAAATCCGGTCGGATATTATGACCCGTGGCCTCGATGAGTTGGCGTTTAGCGAAATAGGCCTTGCTCTTGTCCCAATATGACTTGTATTTCAAACAGCGAAGTCGATCAAAGGACAAGCGATTTGTGATCTCTTGGTACGCCCGGCCGACCAGCGGATGCAGTTGAGCTATATGATGATCTTCGGATGAAGTGCAAGAAGTCAACACTACATCGCACCAACAAATATGGCGATTGTATTTTGGCCAGCCTCTCGAGCTACCAATGTGGCAAGTACCGGATGTTCTAAGATTTCGCGGTCGGGGTTGTCTTAGTTTCCAGGGAATCATGTCATGCCCGTGCTTATTCACTCGAACCTTGCTCTAATAGCGTAGCTGAATACAATCGCTACTTATTGGACTTAGTTTAAGAGGTGGAGGTCGAATATCTCGGCGTCGTGATTACGCAATTGATAGTTAAGCGGGTTAAGTGGTGACTCGAAAGTCGAGAATCGGATCTAATCTATCATCGGATATTTGTTGAAATAAGCGGACTCATTGAAGAGTTTTCATCGAATATATCCAGCCTCCAAAATCTTATCTTGCGGATGCTGCTGGCGTTAGGCTATGTCGTTAGCACAACCTTAGAGACCGAGCAACTAGTTGGTCGGGACTCACCAACTCTTACGTACCATTATACGATGAGGCACAAGAAGATAAGGGGTAGTTACCAAAGAGGTATATGCAACCCAAACCAAATTGGAGCCGAGATTGGCTTTCCTATTATCGACTCGTCTTGCATGGTGATACGCACAAGGCGTGAAGGAAAGTCAATCGGCGAAGAGCTCCGAGTTCTTTACGACCACGAAACCGGATGCTATATCGAGAGTGCGATGGTCTTCTGATGCCTCTCAAACAAAGGCGAAGAAGAGGTCGCCGGGAAGCACGAAGGTGAATGTGAAGTGCGCACCGGCACGGTCCCAAGCTCTGATCGAATCGGGAGAATGGGCTACTTTTGGCCCGATGATTAATGGCGCTGATGGTATGCCGGAAATGCCGCGTGTCAAATTCCGCGAATTATATGCATCGACCTCTGGCGATTGCATCCCGGCCACATCGGCCATTGAGACATGGGAATGGGCGTTGTAGGTCCCATTTTTCCTCCGTCGGTCAAAGCGTCGGTTTATTCTAGCGATCCCGAACTTTCTCCAAGTGGTGAAGCAATCAGCTAAAGGAAGTAAAGGCGAGTACCATCATTAAATTTATCAAACACCATGTCATCTATCGACATGGTGTCCCAAACGGATCGTGCATGACAGCGGTCCCGGTTCATCGGCAATTCCTTCATCGGGTTTTGCGAGAAATTCAAGATACAAGGCGTCCGTCAGCGGCTATAATCCGGTTGCAAATGGATTAGCGAGGCATTCAACAAGGCGATTATTAAGATTACAGCCGAAGCTTGTGAAGAATAACAAGCGAGTGGGATGATAGCTTCGGAGAAGCACTCTGGGCATAGCTGCTGCGATGCATACGCCGTGGGCGACCGTACTCCACAGTTTCGGTGCGGCGATTCTCCGTTGGAAGTTCGGTCCGTCGCCGCAAGCCCTTTCAGAGAGATGGCGGCCAGAAGAACAACATCGAAGCGTCTCGAAGAGCTTGAGATGTTAGATGAGAGCTGGAGGCTCAACAATGCATTGAGTTCTACCAAGCTAGGATGTAGGGCTTTCAACAAGCAAGTTGACGAGAGAACCTTTAGAAGGAGATTTGGTCCTCATTTCTGGCGATAGATAATCCTCACTTCCAAGAAGAAAGGTAAATTGAACCCAAATGGGAGGAGGCCGTTTGTAATAGGCGGTCTACTCAATGGTGCGTATCGCCTAATTACCTAAATGGCGCGGCAATTAATCTTAGATAAATGGGAAGTTCTGAAGAAATACTACCCTAGTATCTTAGGATAACCATTCAGCGAAGTTCCTCGTGGGATCGTTACCAACTTTCCTTGAGGATAACCTAGATTTATCCTCCATCATAATTTCCCCACCGATCAAATTCCTTGGCGGTGGGCCTACAAATTTACGGTACATTACCACAATCTCCTCTTGATTCCTTCTATGAACAAAGCCCAATTAAAATCCTTTTGTGGGAGATAGAATATAAAATTCTTCCTCTCCAAGCATTAGACCCCTTTAAGTGATAAGCGGAGGGTTCTTTCCATCTTTATCTTAGGTAGCGCCGGTGAAGGTATCTTGTAGGGATTTTCGAACCGGGTTGTCCTTTGAAGGTCACGAGTCTCTTCGGTTCTCGAGTGGAGATCCCACTCTTAGTTCCATCTCTCTCCTAGGTAGCTCGGACCGGTATGCGCCGGATTTTCGCACTGTGTTGTCCACCAAGGTTCGAAGTCTCCTTCGTTCTCAAAGTGGAGATCCCACTCTTAGTTCCATCTCTCTCTAGGTAGCCGGTGAAGGTATCTTGTAGGGATTTTCGAGACCGGGTTGTCCGGTGAAGGTCACGAGTCTCTTCGGTTCTCGAGTGGAGATCCCACTCTTAGTTCCATCTCTCTCTAGGTAGCCCGTGAAGGTATCTTGTAGGGATTTTCGAACCGGGTTGTCCTTTGAAGGTCACGAGTCTCTTCGGTTCTCAGTGGAGATCCCACTCTTAGTTCCATCTTCATCTTAGGTAGCGCCGGTGAAGGTATCTTGTGGGATTTTCAGACCGGGTTGTCCTTTGAAGGTCACGAGTCTCTTCGGTTCTCGAGTGGAGATCCCACTCTTAGTTCCATCTCTCTCTAGGTAGCCGTGAAGGTATCTTGTAGGGATTTTCGAACCGGGTTGTCCTTTGAAGGTCACGAGTCTCTTCGGTTCTCAGTGGAGATCCCACTCTTAGTTCCATCTCTCTCTAGGTAGCCGTGAAGGTATCTTGTAGGGATTTTCGAACCGGGTTGTCCTTTGAAGGTCACGAGTCTCTTCGGTTCTCGAGTGGAGATCCCACTCTTAGTTCCATCTCTCTCTAGGTAGCCGGTGAAGGTATCTTGTAGGGATTTTCGGACCAGGTTGTCCTTTGAAGGTCACTGAGTCTCTTCGGTTCTCGAGTGGAGATCCCACTCTTAGTTCCATCTTCATCTTAGGTAGCGCCGGTGAAGGTATCTTGTGGGATTTTCAGACCGGGTTGTCCTTTGAAGGTCACGAGTCTCTTCGGTTCTCGAGTGGAGATCCCACTCTTAGTTCCATCTTCATCTTAGGTAGCGCCGGTGAAGGTATCTTGTAGGGATTTTCGAACCGGGTTGTCCTTTGAAGGTCACGAGTCTCTTCGGTTCTCGAGTGGAGATCCCACTCTTAGTTCCCCTCTTATCTTAGGTAGCGCCGGTGAAGGTATCTTGGGGGATTTTCAGACCAGGTTGTCCTTTGAAGGTCACGAGTCTTTTAGATTCCTGACAGGAATCTGGCTGTTAGCCTCATCAGGAAATAGAACACATTCTTCCTTTCCCACCTCAATCAATCTTAATCCGGTTCGGTCATTCTCCGGTCAAAGAGGACACCAAGGTTCATCTTGGGGAATTTTATCTGAAGCCTAAGAAGGGATAAAGCCAGCGTCTCACACGGGTTGCGGTTTAGTCTTTCTCGATTGAAGAAGACACGAGTTGATTAAGGGCATTTTATCTGAAGCCTAAGAAGGGATAAAGCGGCGCTAACAGCGTCGTAGGGTTAGTCTTCGATGAAAAGGCGAAGCCTCGTATTCAACATCGTAGCATTAAGTCTAAGAGAGTCTCATTCTTTTAGCACAGCGTCATGTGCGGAGCGGATCGGATAATCCATACGCTAGCCAACTCAAGCGGTAGTTGGTAAAGGCTAATCAAACCCGTTGAGGGTGGGGGTTGGCCAATAACCCTAAAGCCAGCGCCTCCTGCAGCGTTGCGGTTTAGTCTTTCTCGATTGAAGAAGACACGAGTTGATTAAGGGTATTTTATTCGAAGCCTAAGAAGGGATGAGTCGTGTAACAGCGTTAGGGTGGTCTCTTGCGTAAAGAGTACGAGTCTATGTATTCAATATCATAGCAACGAAGTCTAGAAGAGTTTCATTCTTCTAGCACAGCGTCCGTCTTGAGCGGATCGGATAATCCATACGCTAGCCAACTCAAGCGGTAGTTGGTAAAGGCTAATCAAACCCGTTGATGGTGAGGGTTTGCCAAAAATCCTATAAGTATTATGGTTAATTATTTACGGAAGTAAAAGAATCATAATAAATAATGAAAGGAATAAATCTTATTCATTTGAAGATAGAAGGAGCTACAAGCTGTTCAAACATCAAGTCTATGACAAAGGATTTGTTGTTGGTGAGACACTTCACCATCGTAAGCTGCTGGAGTTCTTCACCGCAACTTCGGCCTGAAGGACTCCTCATCGGTGTTCGGTGTCTTCGTGGTTGCCTCCTCGAGCTCGGCCGATTTTGCTTGACGGTCGAGTTCCCTAGGCCTTAGCGGTGAGGGCTTCTTCCTTGTTGGCCTTGGCGACTCAAAGCTGCTCATCTTATCTTCCTCGGCATGGAGCTCTCCTGGCGATATTATCCTCTCCTTTTCGCCACAATATCGGTCACGGATGTGGCTTAGGAAGAATATGTCTCAAAGAATAAACTTCCGGAACATCGGGCGCGGTTCTCTCGTGATTCGATTCGAGCCCAAGAAAACACGAGCATCGCGCCATGCCTCTAAGCGAGTCGGTATGGCGGCTACATATGAGGAAGCCCGGCTGCCCGCGGCTCTTGCGATCTCTGAAGCTTTCCCTCGGATGGCGAGGTCATCAACAATGGCTGAGCGACCGGGATAACCCATATCCCGTATCAAGGCCATCCGGATCAAGCAAAGGTCGAATCGATGAAGGAAAGCCCGCCATGACGGACCTTTTCGATCACCGTGTTCACCAAAGAAAAGAATGAGCGCATTTCCAAACAGATAATAAGATGGGATGGATCTTCATCCAAAGATCAACGCCTCGCCAGTCATGGAGTCGAGATGTAGGCTCGACTAAGAAAACGAAAGAAAAGTGCATAGAGAAGGGGCGGCCTAGGTCAAGAGGAAGGAGGGTTTATGGGTATTTATAACAATCCCATATGGACCCAATTCTCTTTGAATAAGGAGTCCTATTTGTGATGGGTAGGAATTCTAATTGGAGCCCAATTGGATATCTAAAAGGAATCCAAAACAGCCCAATAATTTATCCATCCTCTTTCCTAAATATTTGGAAAGATTTTGGAGATGCTACCGCTCAATTCTCCAAATATTCTCCCATGTGGTCTAATCCTACTCCAACAAGGATTACGAGTATAAACCGCTTCCTAATTTGTCGAAGTTCCCGCAAGAATATTTTCACAAAAGATATTCTTAGGGATAACTCGATCGACGGATTGCACCGACGCGAAATCAACGCGTCGCCTAATCCTACTCCAATAAGGATTACAGTATAAACTGTTTCCTAATTTGTCGAAGTTCCCGCAAGAATATTTTCACAAAAGATATTCTTAGGGATAACTTCGATCGATGCGGATTGCACCGGCGCAAATCAGCGTCGCCCAATCCTACCCAACTAGGATTACGAGTATAAACTGTTTCCTAATTTGTCGAGAAGTTCCCGGAAGGATATTCTCACAAGAAATATTCTTAGGGATAACTCGATCGTACGGATTGCACCGACGCAAATCAACGCGTCGCCTAATCCTACTCCAACTAGGATTACGAGTATAAACTATTTCCTAATTTGTCGAGAAGTTCCCTAAGAATATTCTCACAAGAAATATTCTTAGGGATAACTTCGATCGATGCGGATTGCACCGGCGCAAATCAGCGTCGCCTAATCCTACTCAACTAGGATTACGGTATAAACCGCTTCCTAATTTGTCGAGAAGTTCCCAAGGATATTCTCGCAAGAAATATTCTTGGATAACTCGATCGTATGGATTGCACCGACGCAAATCAACGCGTCGCCTAATCCTACTCCAACTAGGATTACGAGTATAAACTATTTCCTAATTTGTCGAAGTTCCCTAAGAATATTCTCACAAGAAATATTCTTAGGATAACTCGATCGACGGATTGCACCGACGAAATCAACGCTGTCGCCTAATCCTACCCAACTAGGATTACGAGTATAAACCGCTTCCTAATTTGTCGAGAAGTTCCCAAGAATATTCTCACAAGAAATATTCTTAGGATAACTCGATCGTATGGATTGCACCGACGCAAATCAACGCTACGCCTAATCCTACCCAACTAGGATTACGAGTATAAACCGCTTCCTAATTTGTCGAGAAGTTCCCTAAGGATATTCTCGCAAGAAATATTCTTGGATAACTCGATCGACGGATTGCACCGACGAAATCAACGCTACGCCTAATCCTACTACAACTAGGATTACGGTATAAATGTTTCCTAATTTGTCGGAAGTTCCCGAAAAAATCTTCACAAGAAATATTCTTAGGGATAACTCGATCGACGGATTGCACCGACGACAATCAACGCTGTTCAATCCTACCCAACTAGGATTACGAGTATAAACTGCTTCCTAATTTGTCGAGAAGTTCCTAAGGATATTCTCACAAGAAATATTCTTAGGATAACTCAATCAGACGGATTGCACCGACGAAATCAACGTCGCCTAATCCTACTCCAACTAGGATTACTAGTATAAACCGCTTCCTAATTTGTCGAAGTTCCCAAGAATATTCTCACAAGAAATATTCTTAGGGATAACTCGATCGACGGATTGCACCGACGCGAAATCAACGCGTCGCCTAATCCTACCCAACTAGGATTACGGTATAAAGCTGTTTCCTAATTTGTCGAGAAGTTCCTAAGGATATTCTCAAGAAATATTCTTAGGGATAACTCGATCGTATGATTGCACCGACGCGAAATCAACGCTGTCGCCTAATCCTACCCAACTAGGATTACGTAGTATAAACCGCTTCCTAATTTGTCGAGAAGTTCCCAAAAATCTTCTCACAAGAAATATTCTTAGGGATAACTCGATCGTATGATTGCACCGACGCAAATCAACGCTGTCGCCTAATCCTACCCAACTAGGATTACAGTATAAACCGTTTCCTAATTTGTCGAGAAGTTCCCAAAAATCTTCTCACAAATATTCTTAGGGATAACTTCGATCGTGCGGATTGCACCGGCCTAAATCAGCGTCGCTAATCCTACTCAACTAGGATTCAGTATAAACTGTTTCCTAATTTGTCGAGTTCCGGAAGAATATTCTCAAGAAATATTCTTAGGGATAACTTCGATCGTCGGATTGCATCGGCCGATCAGCGTCGTAATCCTACTCCAACTAGGATTGCGGTATAAAGCTGTTTCCTAATTTGTCGAAGTTCGGAAGGATATTCTGCAAGAAATATTCTTAGGGATAACTTCGATCGTGCGGATTGCACCGGCATAAATCAGCGCGTCGCTAATCCTACTCCACTAGGATTACAGTATAAGCTGTTTCCTAATTTGTCGAAGTTCGAAAAATATTCTCACAAAAATATTCTTAGGGATAACTTCGATCGTCTTGGATTACATCGGCGCCCATCAGCGTTGCCCAATCCTACTCAACTAGGATTACAGTATAAAGCTGTTTCCAAATTCTCAGCGAGGTTCCTAGAGAATAAACCCATATTCTTAAGGATAACTTCGATAACCCTTAATTTCCTCCCACCATAATATCCAAGAGAGGAATAATCGGCGGCGTGAAAGTCATGATGACAGGACAATATGTCGAGTCGAAGAAACTTCACCCAGTGGATAATCATATCCCAACAACGGTCAAAGCGTCGCACTAATGGCTGAAGGCTAGGGCGATGGTTGAAAGCCAAATGGTCTCTGTTTCAACAATGAATCCTCGGAGGATATCTCCATGAAAAGATCAGTCCTCATTGGTTAAACCAACAACACATGTGATGATGGAAGAATTAGCCGATTAAAGGTTATGAAATTCCATGTATCGGCACAACCAGCGATGTAGCCAACAAGGAATTAGCCGACATACGGATAAGTCAAAAGTCGATGGTTAGTCAAACAACAACCAACCGACACGAAGTTACAAACAAAATTCACCCACCGGCTTGAATCAAGGTTTTAACAAGCGGTCGGACAATAAATGCGACACCGTGATCTTATCGAGAAATCCTACAAAGCTGGATGGTGCGAAAGAATCGAAGACTTGAAGCTATCTTTTGGGACCCTCGGCCCGGTAAAGGGGAATCATGTCAAAGCATCGGACTCATCAAGAATCGAGGCGCTTTGGAGAATATCTGTGGCGTTGAAAAATACTTACAAGATCTCGAAACCAACTTCGTGGCGAGTCGGCGAATGACAACCCATCGAATGATCTGACGTCGAATCGTTAAGGCCGAACCTACGAGCAAACCGCAATCACAAAGCCGCGGTTTAAACCGGACTTGAGCAGACGATCGGATTCAGGACCGTTGAGCGGAGCGAACCAAGAACTAGTCCGGAATCAAATACTGAGGCAGAACTCAAGCAGAGATGAAAAATCTTGGGAAAGCGGCGGGCTTGGCAGCAATGAGGCGGCACCTCGGCAACTTGGCGGGTAGCTCGACAGTGGAAGTGGCTCACCACTTTGGTAGAGCCACCGACCCGGTAGAGGCTCGACAGTGGTGCGAAGGCTGCTTCCGACAGTGGTAGGTGGCTCGACCACCATGGTAGAACCACCTCGACAATTGGCCAAGGTGGCTCGACCAGTGGTAGAACCACCATACCGATTTGTATAAATAGGGGGTGTAAATCTTCTTGAAGGGGGCTTGGACGAGATTTGGGTTGGATTTTAAGGCGGATTTGGAGATCTTACGAAGAATTCTTGCGAATTCCGCAGTCGGCCTGCGGTTCGAGCACCCGTGAGCACAAGTTCAGCGACCACGATCTGGCGGCGGGTCGGGTCGAACTACTGAGATACCCTCTAGGTTAAGCCGTCTTAATCTCGGGGATAGCGTGATATCTCTAGTAGATCTCACCGCTCGTGATCCTCTCGCCGTGAGTGTGATCCCATGACGATCCTCTCGCCGTGAGTGTGATCCCCTCGGTAGCCGTTTCCTTCGTGAAGCGAGCCCCTTCGTCTGTAGTTCGAGCGGGTCTCTACGGATCGAATTCTTGGTGGTCCACGGACACAAAAGTCCCGGCACGGGCAAAGAACCCGCATGGCGGGACCTCGATATAGAGAGATCCTCGTGTTTGTTCAAAAGGATAAAAAGTTGTAACTTTTTGATTTTCATTGTACGCCTTAAAATAAAAGGCATTTCTTTTGAATTTTGTTGTAGGCCAAAGAAGCTGTAAGCAAGTTCAAATCAATGACAATCATCCCAACTTTTACCGCGAACAGTCATTAGTCGGCCAACCCTAGAGTCGAATTCTGTGTCAAATTCGAACTCATAGGCGAAGGTCGCCAACTAATAAACTCCGCCCACGAAGGCCAAGTCGTCCACTTCCGAAGAAGGCGCACTCATATTCGAACCGACCCTCGCCCGCACTCACAGCGACCTCCACCCACGTCTTCAAGCGAACTTCGCCAAGTCCACGAAGTCCGCCTAATAGTCGTTTCAGAGTTATTTTCAGGGGATAACCGCCCATTATCTCATACTTTAATGGCCACTTAACATACAATTAAGGGGGCCATTAACTCTCTCTTTTAGCCTATAAAAGGAGGGGAGATTACTCATTTTCGAGAGATCTAATCGAATCTAAGAGATAACATCTAAGATAATCGGATCTATCTAAGAAGACTGTGTCATCTTCTAAAAAGATCAAGAGATCAACCCAGACGCATTGCGCTTGCGAGCTCATTGAGGAATATTGTTGAGAGAAGACTGAGCTAGCTTCAAAACAATCCGACCATCATCAATCAGCAAAAGATCCATCGTCTTATTTGACTCGTCAACGGAGTACAAGATTCACGCTCTACCGTCACATAAATAAGAACCCCAGGAAAATATAAATTTTTTCTTAGTTTTAATTGCATTTCTTTTATTGTAATCTACGTCAATTACAATATACAAAGAACCCGAAACACCCGTGACTAACCCTAAGGACACGGGATCAAGTTCAACCTACCAAGCTCAAGTGAATGCAATCCATTCACTACGGTTAGGAAAATAAATCGATAATCAAGTTAGAATGTCTCCAAGTGAAACCCTTGAATCAGAATAAATTCTCTCTCTTTCTGATGACTCTATTCAGCAATCACCTGCTTCTAATGACTAAGAGCCTGAACCCGAACCTGAGCCTAATTTTGATAGGTTTAAACCAGTTACTCCCTTTTCAGATAGACTCAGGCCTAGGAAATACTCCCCTCAAGAGGAGAAGATCCTAGAAACTTTTAAGCAAGTTAAGGTCAACATTCCTCTCTTAGATGTAATTGAACAAATCTCTTCTTACGCAAAATTTTTGAAAGACTTGTGCACTAAGAAGAGAAGAATAAATATTTCAAAGAAAGTCTTTCTTGCTGCTAATATCAGTGATATGCTCTCAAAGTCCGTACCTTTAAAATATAAGGATCTTGGTTGTCCTACCATCTCATGTGTCATTGGTAATACCTACATTGATAAGGCACTTTTAGACTTAGGGACCAGTGTCAATTTGCTTCTCAATTTGGTCTACCAGCAACTAGGTGTAGGAGAACTCAAACTAACCAGATGCACCTTACAGTTAGCTGATAGATCTGTCAAAGTCCCCATGGGTGAGATAGAGGATGTTTTGATTAAGGTTGGGTATTTTATTTTTCCAGTGAATTTCATAGTCTTGGAAACGCAGCTCATTTCCAATCCTAAAGGTCAAATACCAGTTATTTTAGGAAGACCATTCTTAGCCACTTCTAATGCCCTCATCAACTGTAGAACTGGTCAAATGAAGCTGTCCTTTGAGAATTTGACTGCTGATCTCAACATTTTTAATCCAGGGAACCAACCAGCTAATCAACCTCTAGAAATAAATTACATCCAGGAAAGTTCAATTGAAGAAGAAGAGAATTAGTCAGATCTTAGTTTTGAGAAAATCTTTGGTGAGGAGCTGAAGATATTAGAAAAATCAGATCAGGTCTTTCAGAATGAGAAAACTGTGTTAAATACATGCTTCTTCAACCCAAGAATTGATGAACTATTTGTTGATGAAATTAGATTCTTAGAAAATAAACAACAACCAAATTTTCAACCCTCAAACATAAATCTTATGTTTAAGGAAATTTTTAAAGAAGAACTGGTTGTGATGGGTCAAACTTTTGTTAATAAGGAATCTAAGTTTAAAATGCATAACACCATAAATATCTACCTTCAATTCTGCAAATATCATTGAAAACTTTAGAATGTTCTAAATTTAAGCACATCATTGATTATATCATTTTGGATTTCTTTAAAATCCGGGTAGAATTTTCAATAAGCTAGGATTTGATGTAGACTATGAGCTTTTCATGTTCAATTTTTCATTCTACATCTTTATTTTTATCTCATAATAATGATAAAAGATTTTATTCTTCTCTCATGTGAGAGTTTCTTGTTCTTTTCAAAAAAAAAGATATGAAAAGAAAAGGATATATGAAAAAATTGATAAAAACAAAAAAAGAGAAGAGTAAATTTTTACTTCATCCCCTCATATTAAAGGTAATTGCAAATTTTTAACATTGTTTTAGGTCGACCGAACAAATGTAAGTGCTTCAATTCTTATCTGCTTTACTTTGTACATCATAGAGTTTGCATTAAGGACAATGCAAAATTTAGGTGTGGGGGTGAGGACTAGTCAATTTTCCTCTTTATCTTACCATTTATTTTCTTTTCTTTTTATAAAAATAGTGTCACTTGCCAACTTAATAGAGTTGACTAATAATTGATCCATTTGATAATTTTAAATTTTCTAATCCTTAGTTAGTTTTATACTCAAGTTCACCTTTTATGATAACTCTAAATAAATTTCTTAAGAAATAATTTTCAAAGTAGTATACTTCACTTAAGTCTTAACTTAGACCTTTAATTAAAGTAATGAAATTTTTACATGCTTAGCTTAGAGTTGAAAATAATTTTTAAGTTGTCTTGATCTAAATATTTTTCAGGATATATATAAATATACACATATATATTATTAAAAAACTAACTTTACAAAAGAAGAGCCAAGAATAGGCACCAATTAAAATTCTCTTAAAATCCAAGGTGATTCTATCTTACTAAGTCTAAGTTGACCGAGTAATTAAGGCCAAAGAGTATTTCCATGCTTAATGACCTAAGCCCAATTGGGTTGGAATTTATTGGCCCAAAACTCATTAAATGGTCACTTAGAAAGCTCGATCAAGAAGAACAAAATCACTAAGGAATAAAGAGTTAAAAAAATTTACTAACAATATTTTTATATATATAGTTATATTTGTATATATGTTCTTGAAAAATAAATTTATTAAGAGAGTTGAAAATTATTTAAAACAAAGAGTTAGCATGTTCTTTTCAAAACTTTTAAATTAAATTTCTAAGTTAGACTTGGTTTTGTATAACTATAATGAAAAGATTTTCTAAGATATTTACCTTGGAGTTATATATATAAATATTTTCTTGAGTAATAACTAGCTTCAATTAGAATGTTTAAATATATCAAGTAAATTAATTATTTATAAACTTCTTTAAATTGCCAAGTTGACTGAATTGTGTGGATATATTCATTGCAAACCCTCACGAGACTACAACTCGTCCACTAGGGTAACCTAGGGATTTAAAGGTTTGTTGTATGTGCTAAATACAACCACGATTTAGAAAGTGAGTTAGGATTTTTTTCTTTCTCAATTTCTTTCTTTGCTAGAGGACTAGCAAAATTTAGGTGTGAGGGTATTTGATAATCACATTTTTATTACAAATTTATACTCTAATCATCTATTTTATATAAATAAATATACCATTAATAATTATTTTTATCTTAAGTTGCGTGTTAATGAAGAAATAATGAATAAAAGCCCAAAACACTCAAACTCCCTGATTTTCTACCATTTATTGAAGTCCAAATATAAAGATAAAAGAAGGCCCAAGAAAGCTCAAGGATCCATGAAGAAATCAGGTTGAGAAATCACTAAAAATTAAATCAGCAAGAAACCAATCGGCCTACCAACCGACAGGAGTGACGTAAACTGCATTTATGGCTAGATTTTAATTTCTTGATTGCCAAGTTTCATCCAAGGGTTCTCCTTCATTATTGTAGGCTATAAATAGGGGTAGAGGGTGAGGGGTTTGAGTGTGAAAAATTTTATAATAACTCCATTTGGAGAGGAGGGTTACTCTTAATTGAGAAAACCTTCCAAAATTATAACTTTTATTGCAATTAATAAAAGAATTTTTTTACCTCTTCATATTTTTCTTTTCTTCTTTTTATTTGATCATGAAGATGAAGATGGAGATCAAGATGAAGATTTGCCTTCATCAAGAGGCTAAAACCCTCTTGGAATGTAAGTTTTCTCTTTTATCTTTTATTTTTTTATAATATTTTCTTTTCTTGTTGTTAAATGGTCATGAGGCTAGAACCCTCTTGAATTAGATTTATTTTGATGCATTTACTTTCATGTCTTTATTTTCTTGCTTTAATTTCATGTCTTTATTTTATAGTATAGATTTATTTCTTTGCATAGCTTAGATTTTATTTCCTTACACTATTCACCTTGAGGCTAGAACCCTCTAGGGAATTATGTTTATTTATTTTTATTTTTCTTTGATTCACCTTGAGGCTAGAACCCTCTAGGGAATTATGTTTATTTATTTTTCTTTTCTTTGATTCACCTTGAGGCTAGAACCCTCTAGGGAATTATGTTTATTTATTTTTATTTTTCTTTGATTCACCTTGAGGCTAGAACCCTCTAGGGAATTGTTTTTATTTCTCTTCCTTTCATTTATTTCTTTGTTGTTATTTTTCAATATATGGAACTAATTCTTGTAGGAACTCTAGAAACTATTTAAAACTAGTTTAATTTCTTTTATATTTTGTGAATCATTCTCTTATGCTTAAAATGATCATGCTTAGGATAATCAACTAAAGAACTAATTGGTAGAAGGAATTCTAGAATTACTATTTAGTTGTTATTCTTTTCATGAGTATTAATATTACTTGGATGATAATTTGATAGGTTATGTTTTCCTTAAGTGATTTGATAGTCTATGCTTAATAAATCTAAAATAGAATGTGACAAAAGAGAATAGTTCATAATTTATAAGTGAAATTGGCTAGTGGATTCAATTCTAGATTCCTCCTATCTTTAATTGAATCCTCCATCTTCTTTCTTGTTTTTCCTTCTTATTCTTGATTTTCATTTGTTTGTTTTATTTTCTTCTATTTTCTCCATCATTCTTTCTCCTCACTCAATCTAGTTTTGTTTTATTTTGCACATATTCACAACCACTCTCTTTATCTCTCACAACCACTTTTATCACTCCTAATTGTCACACACACAACTTGTGAACCGATTTTGATTTAACTCCTACAACACCTTCCTCGTGGGATCGATAACTTTTTATACTATAACTTGATAGTTGTATACTTGTAACTTTAAGTTATATTTATTTACCTATCAAGTTTTTGGTGCCGTTGCGAAAGTGAGTTAGGATTTCTTTTTCTTTCTTTGTTATTTTCTTTCTTTCCCGGAGAACTAGTAAAAGTTTAGGAGTGGGGATATTGGATCATCACATTTTATTACACTTTTATACCATTATTATCTATTTTATTTGGATAAATATAACTGCTAATAATATATTTTATCTTAATGCAAGTAATAAAGGACTTAGCAAATAAAAGCTTAAATGAAGATTATTTTAAGCCCAAAAGAACTTTGATTGAAGCCCAAAAAAAGCCCTAGAAAACACCAACACAAAAGAGCCTAGGAATTTCAAAAAATCGGAACCAAAGAAATATCGATACATGTATTGTTACCAGTATTGATAGTGGTATCAATACTAGTATTGATATCTGTATCGATACCAGCTTAACGTAACATATTAAGGGCTAAAATTATGCAACTTGGGGGTTAAGTTTGATCTAAAGTCTATCTTGATTTGTGTAATCTATAAATAGGGGTAGAGAGTGAGGGTTCGAGAGATGTAAAATTTTATAAACTCCTTTTTAGAGTAGAGGTCACTCTTAATTGAGAAGGCTTTCTAAAAGTTTATTTGTAATAAATAAAAAATTCTTCCTTTTAATTTTGTTCTTCTTTTCTTTTGATGATGAAGATGGATTTGCTTCACAATGGGCCAACCCTTGCAATGTAAATTTTATTTTCCTCTTTTATTTTTTTATTTTAGAATTGCTTGTTTTAGGATTTTATTTTTTTATTTTTTTATTTTATGTTTGGTAGATTAGATTTTTTTGCTTTGTAGTGTAGATTTATTTCATGCTTTATAGTGTAGATTTATTTTTTGCTCTTCCAATTGCTTTGTAGTATAGATCTTTTTCTTGTCTTTATTTGATTTGTTGTTTAGATTTAGTTTCTTGTTCTTCAATACTTTCTAGTATAGATTTTTTTTCTTTGCTTTTATTTTGCAACATGAGTAGCTAATTCTTTTATGAAATATAGGATTAGATAAAACTAGTTTAATTTCTTTTTAGTTTTGAATTACTCTCTTTGTGCTTAAAATGATCATGCTTAGGATAATCAATTAGAAAACTAATTGCTAGAAAAAAGATTTTGATAGTCTTTATTTTCCTTGAGTGCTTTGATAGGTTATGTTTATTCAATTCTAGGGTTACTATCTAGTTGTTTATTTCTTTTCATGAATGGTGATATTGCTTGGATGTGAATTTGATAGGCTATGCTTATTTTGAGTAACTCGATAGTCTATGCTTAAGAATTCTAAAGTAATATGAGAATTAAAGGGAATAGTTCTTACTTCGAATTGAAATTAACTAGTGGATTAAATCCTTGATTCCTAGTCTTCTCTTTTGATTTTCTCCATCTTTTCTTATTTTGATTTCTTGTTTTGATTCTCCTCTTTGATTTGTTTTATTTTGTTCTTCTCTTTCTCTCATTGTTTCCTCTTGTTTTAGCCTTTTATTTTTGTGACAAACCTCTACCTAAAATACACACCACTTTTATTTACCACTCTCATTAGTTTCCTACATAATCTAAGAACCCAAATAGGATTGTCTTTCTAATACTCTCCTTCCTCGTGGATCGATATTTATATATACTATAACTTGATTTTTGTGCACTTACAATTTAGTATATTTGTATCCCCATCATATAAAATTGCTAGGTGAGACAACACTTCTCTACACTAGATAAGAAACTATTTGGAAAGCTGAAGGATTCACCTTCTAAAGGTATTTGACACCTAAAGCATTGCGTCCGTAAAAGGATAGATCAATTACTCAGAACAAACCATAAATACTAAACAAGCATGTACACATAAGATTTAGGGTGGTGAAAATTTCCAAAAGACATGTTAAGAGTCCTAATAAAAGATAATATAAATGCATGCATTTGCATGTAGACTAAAAATCAATATGAAATTTCATCTGCTAATAATGGCTCGGTCATTGAGATTATAATACTACCACGCTTCACTGCTCGAGATGTTATAAAGCAAAAGACATTTCCTATCACCAAGAAATAGAGACAAGGGCTAGGTAGGAAGAATTCTACAATTGCTCAAACTTCTCCACCAACTTTGAAAATATACATCTTCACATTTTTCATTAAATACTGTTTTTAAACTCTCCGCCAGCTTTGGAACTGCACGTTCACATCCTTTAATATTAAGTCCACCATCAGTTTGTCCGAAACATTGTTCAAGGACCATTAAAGATGTAAGGATCTAATGTGCCAAAATAATGAACATATAAAACCTAGTTGGAAAAACACTGCGATACTCAAGGGCTTAATTGTAAGTATGCAATTTTCCAAACTAGATTAATAACACAAATTTATCTTATGCTATATGGACACAAAAGATCTCAAAGTACGAAGTACAAGTTTGTATGAATATGAGCAAAGACACAGTGAATAGTTTAATCAAAGAAATAAATATATACCTTAAGTTGCACTTAGTAGTTGATGTCTCTGATTGGAGCGGGTCGTTGTTGAGAGAACATGATCAAATTAAAACTAGGGTTTTCCAAAACACTTTTCAAAACTCGTTGGCTTAGAAAACTCGTTTGGGTTTATAAAACTTTTCCTTTTTCCTTTTGAAAATTCAAACTTATATTGTGAAAATATTTTAAACCAAAAGCTCTGATACCACTAAAACTCTGTCATGCCCCGTGACCTAATCAAAGTACAACAAGGCTGGCACACACCACTCTAACGATGACTTCATCGAAATAGTATGTTAAGCCAATCTAATTTTCTACATATTTTTATTTATTTATCAAAAGGTCAAATTTGAAAAAGATAATTTTTCAAAAAAAGGGATAAATATTAAAAAGCAATAATAAACACATATCTAACTATATATGTTCTCAATCAATCCTTCCCTCACAATCTAATTCACATCAACTACCTGGAAAGGGAATAAAAGCAATCCATCAGAGCGGATTCAGCAAGTACCTTCAACTTCAAGGGAATAGGAATCTAAATAGCGGACTTGTGAATAATAATAATTCACAATAGCGATACAAAAAACTGAATGATAAGCTCGAAGAGATAATGATTAGCAATAAGATAGCAATGGTAATAAATCGGTAGAGTGATAAGATATAATCAAAGACAACAAGGTAAATAGGAATGTAGACTAATTATGCATAGAAGAAAAATTAGGAAATTGAAGCCCTATAAAGTAATATATGGTCTCATCTATCGGTCTACTCAAATCCAAACAATACTGTCAATGCTTATACCAAAAGAAAGTATAACCAATCACAAAGTAAAGATGATGTGAGGATAATCATTAATATAACAATTGAAGCAGAAAATGTCATCTACTCTACTGCAACGTCATCGTCATATCACATCATCATAGTAATCATAAAGTAAATTGCAAATTTAAACTATAACTGCATTGAACAAATGTTATTTTAAATTGATCTTTAATTACATTCTTATTTAAATATGCAATGAGTGAGCTTGTCCACTAAAGTGGTGACATATAAACATAATTATAATCAGATAATAGGTATTCATCTCGTTGTCCTTTGGCCAACCAACTCACCTTAAGTCGCAACTCATCTCTTTACTTATCCATCATCCCTGTTGGTTACTTAAGTTGTACATGTAAGCTTAAGCACTAATTCCTGGTCCTAAGAACACCAAATCAATAAGTTTAAGAAGGGCTAACAAGTCAACACGGTCGGTAGCTAATCGCCTAGCTGAACACTCAGTAGGCCAACCTAAAATCGACGGACATTCCGTAGACTAGAAATAGGTCTCGACACCCATCTACATGTACAATAATTATGTTGTAATTCCTATCAACATTAATGTTCAACACCATTCATCTTATAATGATAGTCTTAATATCATTTGAATCGTCTGCAAGTATATTCATTAATTTATATCAATGTATTGAGTTATTTGAGTGGCAAAATACTCCATAATTTAGTGTAGGTATCTCAAAGGACTACTTCTACATTGCCAATTAATCAAATACTCTGTTGAGTCACATAACTTGTAATAACATTACAATTTCTCTATAACTTTTTTAGTGTCTAGTCTCTTCGGACAAAATTGGACACTTATAAAATATTCATAATGAAACAATCAAAGATGGTAGTTAAACAAACACATAGTCGAGCTGATACGTGTAAAGTTATTATTTAAATAACTACTAAAGCACGCTGGCATTTAGTGATATATGCAACTCTCTACAATAAAATTCAGAGTATAGAAGAACTCTTGCAATAATTCATACATGAAAATTTTGGTTCAACTAGATTAAATATGAAAGAGAGGGGTAAAAATACCCAAATAAGTCTTAACATACTTCCTCTAATGATATCAATGTAAGGGTAAAGTTTGGAATGTATATGACAAAATATGTAGAAGTTACAATGTCAAAGGACCCACTAAATACATGTGCTCAAATCTGTGCACCAACTATGCAGCTGAAATCTGACCAACCATCTGAAAACTCAAACCAGGCGGCTGGAAACCAAACTAGGCGCCTCTAACAAAATCCACAAAAACTGAGTTTTTGTCTACTCACAAATGATGCAAGATACTCCGTCAAAGCTTCTCTTTGATCTCCCATCTTTTTTCTCTTCGATCTCCCATCTTTTTTCTCTTCTTCCTCCATGAGATAGCCTCTTTAACATATAAGAAAAATAGGATTTTGATAGAGAAATATCAGGTATATACAGATTGAAATATGTTAGGTTTTAGAAATAAATCAAATAGGTCAAAACCTATTTTCAATCAAATTCATCAACTAGGCACTAGTCCAAAAGGGGCAGGCGGTTACTCTATTTATCATGGCAGAAGCTGATCACAACGGGTAAAAATGACTGAATTTTTTAGTGAACTTTGATTGGGTTAAAATTTTGACACAATGTGTAAAATGATGAGAGGAACATTTTTCTAAACAAAAGAGGTTTAAATTCTAAATTAATATGGGTCAAATGATCAAAATGCTACTGGTTTGACACTAAAATTGATATTTGACAACTTTGGACTTGTCACCCAATTTTCTACATCAAATATACATAGAATAAGAGATGATTTGAGAATGATATCGTGATGGAAATAAGGATATGAGAGGCTCAAAATCTGAATCATGGTTTGACCAATTTTAATATGACAAAATATCGAAACGGTACACATATATATGCAGGGTGTTACATAAAACATTGATTAGAAAGAACCATGTATAATCCTTTTGATCCTAAAGAAAAAAAATTTATAGCTCTTTCTAAGACAAAACTTTTTACTATAGTAATTCAGTTTTAGCTATTATTATTGTACAACGAGTTTTAAACTTCCTTTGCTCGGAAGAGAATTCACATGAAAACTTAATTATCTAAGCAACTAATTCCTCATTTTCACTTATTTTTTCATTTAGTTGCTTGGACAAATCAGAATACATGGAGCATTGAATGCATTCAAATGAGATACATTCACTTGTTTTGTTAGATGCATTCAACTCTAAAGCAAAATTTTCAATTATACCATATAAAGATTCATTTTCTTTCTTGAAACTTGAATGCACCCTTTTCATGACTTCATATTCTATAGCAAGTTTCTTAAATTGACTCAATATTTCAAAATCTTTATCATGAAGTTCATTGTAGTTGGGTTTACCTCTTCGTCAATGCTTTCATGTTGAGATCGATCGAATCATCATCTCTTCCCAAGAGACAAAGGTTCGCTCACTCGAGCTACTTTGTAACTTCTTTTCACCACTCGACATGTCTCATGTAGCTACTTTAAAACTTTTACCCTTAGCCTTTTCATCCTTCAAATTTGTTCAATATCAGAATTACTAGAGTTATATTTCTTTACCTTGCTAGAATATTGATTTCGTTTGTCTCGCAGGTATTTCTGACTATCCTTTAAATTGAGAAAGGATTTCAAACCCTTCACAATTAAGCTGACATCGCCCTCCTCCTCACTTTTGAAACTCGAGCTCAAGTCCTTATTTGCCTTGGCCTTTGAATTCTCCCTTTTTGCTTTGAGGGCCAATGACCTTTACTTTCAATCATCCTCCAATTCTTCCTCTTTCTCCTTCAATCTTGCTTCATGCTTGACTAGATTTCCTACAATATTATCAAGAGAAAGTTTAGATAAATTATGGGATTCTTAAATAGCTGTTCCCTTAGCATCTCTTTCAGAAAGAAGTGGAAGAACTTTTCCAATGAGCTCTTCTTGACTATATTCATTTCCCAACAACTTTGATTTATTCACTATATCCATGAAGCGTGAACGACTCCTGCATGCTCTTAGGGTCCTTCATCTTGAAATTTTCATACTTGCTCACGAGCATTGCGAGTTTGCCTTCTTGACTTGTGAATTACCCTCGTGTGTGATCTCCAAAGTATTTTAGATTTCCTATGTAGTAGTGAAAGCAGATCACGGTCAAATTCTAAATTCTTTAGCAGTAAAAGCACAATATAAATCATTGATAGCTTTAGTATTTTTAGAGTAAATTTTCTTTTCAGTTGTGATCCACTTGTCTCTAAGATTAATTATAGTGACTTTAGCCATGGTGTCAGTGGGTGCATGATAACCTGATTATATCATGTTCATGTTCCTAACATCATAATCAGTGGACGCAAAAAGAATCTCATGCGAGCCTTTGTAGGCGTTAAAAATTGCTTATCAGTACCCGAGCGAGACTCGTGACGGTGGGCTGACAACCGACGATCCATCCGACAACGCGACCTAGAACTGCTGACAGCGTGATTACGCAAAAGCGCATAAAGCGAGTCGACGAGCGCATGAAGTTGGCGAAGCGTCGAGTCAATGAAACGGCGTATCGTGGAATAAACCCGATGGCGAAGTTGGCGAGATGACTAAACTCAAACGCCGAATGAGCGAAATCGGCCATGGTACTTAGTCCGTCAACTCAAATGAACCGATTGAGCTCGAAAGTCGATCGGATCTGGACTCAAACACTGGCGACATCCGGAGGAAAATTATTGGAATCTGGTGTGGCCGGAGCGAACGTAAAGGCGAGGAAAGAAAGCGAGGCAACTTCGGCTATGTTGGCCGAGATGACTTCGGCCAACATAGTAGAGGTGGCTCGGCCTTCATGACCGAGCCACCTCGGCCAAACTTGACCGGGTACGATTCAAGTGGCAGGTGGCTCGCCATCATGGCCGAGGTGGCTCGACCATGGTGAACCACCCACACCTCCCCGATGCTATAAATAGGGGGTCTCCTTCGATCGGGGGATTTTGGATCTCTTGGAAGACTCGCTAGAGCCCTGGAGATCCGTTTTTGAAGTCGAAGATCAAGACCTTGCTGAGTTCGGGCATTGATCAAAGAAGAGGCGAGATCCGGATCTCGAGGAGTTCGATTCGCGGCTCGGATCTACACAACAAGGTAGAGAATCTAGCTTCGAGTCACGAGCCTAGGTCGATTTATGGATTTACCCTCTAGGCTAAGCTTAGTCTTAGTCTGAGTGGCGTGTGATTTCTCCTAGTAGATCTCACTGCTCAGTGATCACCTCCTTCGCGTGAGTTGATCCCCGGTGTCTTACTTCCTTCGTGAAATAAGCACTCTAGATCCATGGATCTCATATCTAGATCTCCACTTGGATCGAGTTAGCGGTGGTCCACGGACATAAAAGTCCGACACGGGCAAAGAACCCACGGCGAGGATCGATAAACGGATCCCGTTTGTTCTAAAAGGGTTAAAAGTTATAATCTTTTGATTTTCATTGTAAGCCTTATAAAAGGCGATATTCTTTGAATTTTGTTGTAGGCTGAAGGCATGTAGTTGAAATCAATGACAATCAAGACAACTTTCCTCGCGAACAAGGCTGGCGACCGATGGGAACCACCGGCCCTCAGTCGGAGGTCGTCGTATGCAACCGCGGATCCTTATCCCGGTGGAGGAAGAGGTCGAGTTCGAGTTCGACCGAGAAGAAGTTTGAGGTATCTATCCTCGTCCTCGAGATCCAGTTCTCCCGCCGCTCAGAAGGTCTCCGCTGCAAGGAGAACCCGATGGGCCTCCGATGTAGAGCCCAGGGGCGAGTCCAACCCGCTACGCGTGGTGGTAGAAATCCCGCCGGCCGAAGTCCGGACTATGGCGGCACGGAGATGAGCGCCATAGCCCGCACTCTCCAAGGCCGCCAAAGCGACGACAAAGCATGGCGCGCAAACCGCGCCAAAGCCATGCAATCCATGGATGGGATCCGCTATGAGGCGGATCTAAATCGAACTAACCGAGAGCTTCACCTCAAGTGATCGGTCCATCCAAGCCAACCAACGAGTGGGTCGTGTCAGCGGAACCGCTCCACGCTTTCGAGAGTATCCGGAGCGCAGCGCCTGCGCAGCAGGCACAGTGCGACGAGCTCATGAATTGAAGAGGAAGGAGGTGGTGAAGAAGCCGACATACTGCCGAGTTTGGAGACCCAAAGCTAATGCAAACCCGGCCGATCCACGGCATCAAGCCCAGGTTGCGACACCCGGTTCTGGCGCCTCAAGTTCAACGCCAAGACCTAAGTCCGGCCGAGCATTAAAGCCAAAGCGCATCAACTATCAAGGATCGCTTAGGTCCTCTGAAGGAATCACGGGTCACTCCTCATACAGGAGGTCGCACTGTTCCAACAAGATTGGAAGATCCCCGCAACCCCCCAATCGGACTAAAGATCAAGTCAGAGTCCACCGAGACTTCAGCTCACATAGCGAAAAGTTGATTATCACATTTTAATTACATTTTATACCCTTATTACCTATGTTATATGAATAACGATATTACTAATAATCATTTTATCTTATTTTGCGGGGCTAATAAAGAAATAATGAATAAAAGCCCAAATGACTCAAATTCTCGAATTTCTACCAATATTTGAAGCCCAAATCGAAGACAAACCAAGGCCCAAGATACCAAATTGATCCAAGAGAAATTCGTGAAGAAAAATCAAAAAAGACAAATTCGGTTGGGAACCAATCGGTTGATAAGGTTGGTAACGGTTGGCTAACAGGTTGGCTAACCTCAACCACCGTCGGTTCCCAACAATTCAGATTAATGGTGGATTTCTCTTCCTTTTGGCTAGGTTTGATCCAATGGTTCACATCAACTCCGTTGGGCTATAAATAGAGGTGAAGGTGAGTGTTTTGAGTGTGAAATATTTTGTAAAAACTCCATTTGGAGAGGAGGTTACTCTTAATTGAGAGACCTTCCAAAATTGTAACTTTTGTTACACAATAAATAAAATTTTCACCCCTTCAATTTCCTTTCTCTTCTTCTAATCCAAGGACCAAAAGGAGGATTAGATTAAGATCGAGGAGTTGTTGGTTTCTATTTTATTTCTTTTCATTTTCTTTCTTGTTCATTTATTGCTTTGTAGCTTAGATTTACTTTCATGCAATTTAATTTCATGCAATTTACTTTCATGCAATTTACTTTCATGCAATGTATTTAATTCTTGTATTTACTTTCTAGAATAGATTTTCCTTTTCTTTAATTCACCTTGAGGCTGGAACCCTCTAGGGAATTACCCTTTCTAAGTGTGGAGCCAATATTTGTGGGATCCTAGAGATTGTTTGAAACTAGCTAACAAATCCAACTCATTCTCATGAGATTGAGATAAGCTAAGTGGATCTACTCTAGATTCCTCATATCTTTAATTAATCCTCCATACTTTACCTTCTTTATTTTCCACTTATCCTTGTTTTCCATTTGTTGCTATTTTCCTTTATTCTTGATTTTGATTTTCCTTTACTCTCTCTCTCTCTCTCAATCTTGCTTTCTTTTTATTTTACTTATTTTCTCTCAATCTCATTTTCCCTCCATGTGCATATAATCTCAAACCTAGTTTTGTTATTATGTGCATATAACCACCCATATTCTCAACTTTATTTTCTCCTCTCTTATCTCT
Organism: Asparagus setaceus; assembly: GCA_012295165.1. Classification (NCBI taxonomy): domain Eukaryota; kingdom Viridiplantae; phylum Streptophyta; class Magnoliopsida; order Asparagales; family Asparagaceae; genus Asparagus; species Asparagus setaceus. The sequence goes on from CM022710.1 coordinate 18,487,751, forward strand.
CACCACCACTCTCTTTAACCTCTCCACATCCACATTCACCATTTTATCATTTTCATTATATTTGAATAAACTCCTAATTGTCATAATTTGAGAACCAAAACGAGCAAAACTCTCCTACTTTCCGTTCCTCGTGGGATCGATAATCTTTTATATTATAACTTGATAAAGGTTGTATACTTGCAACTAAGGTAATCACTCAAAATTACCCATCAAGTTTTTGGCGTTCTTAGAGACGGTGCATAAGTAGGATTTTCATTAAGTTTGGTTTTATTTTGTGTGTTTTCTTTTGTTAGGAACTTGGAGCTTGAAGATCAAGAGTTGAAGATTCAAGATTGAAGAATTGCCTCCATGAGGCTTTGCATTGCTTTTAACATGGGTAACTTCTGTATTTTCAATTCCACCCTTTAGATAGTTCATATACATTAGAGACAATTAGGATAAATAAAAAATAAATAAATAAAAAATAAAAGGATTTTTTCCCTTATCTAATAAACTTCATTTTTTTGTGACCATAATAAAAAATAAAAAAAGATTTTTGTTTTGCATCCTTTTAGTTGCTTTTAATTCTTAGGGTTGCATTTCATATAATAGTAGGAATTCACCAAGTGATTTGAGCATCTTGATTTGGCACACACTTGAAAATATCTTAAGGGCAAAACCACTAATCAAGATAAGGTGAGGGATTTCATCACCCTTTCCTTAGCCCAAAATCACTAATTCCTCACTACACTTACTCCAAGCCTCTTAAAATTTGATTAGGCGTTGGCCCTAAGGATTGAGAGCTCATTAAGGAACAATAATTCCTTAAGTGAACCGGTCCAAGTTTATTTGGATTAATTGGTGTCTAAGGCAAGGTTTAGGGGTTGCGTGAAACTCAGAAAGGAAAGAGGTACTTAATTGATCTTTGATCTCCCTCTAGTACTATCCTTACGGCTAATTACCCAAGTAAACTTTGATCTTTTCATTAAGGGAATTCTTGGTTAGGAGCTGGTCTAAGTCAAGTTTAGGCTTAACCTAGAGTTAGGGTGATTGAAAAGTGATTGCTTTGATTTATTTTTTTCATTTTCTTTCTTGTTCATTTATTGCTTTGTAGCTTAGATTTACTTTCATGCAATTTAATTTCATGCAATTTACTTTCATGCAATTTACTTTCATGCAATGTATTTAATTTCTTTACTTTCTAGAATAGATTTTCCTTTTTAATTCACCTTGAGGTCGAACCCTCATTACCCGTGACAGCACTTATCCTTGTTTTCCATTTGTTGCTATTTTCTTTATTCTTGATTTTGATTTTCCCTTACTCTCTCTCTCTCTCAATCCTTTCTTTTATTTTGCACTTATTTTCTCTCAATCTTATTCTCTCCATGTGCATATAATCTCAAACCTAGTTTTGTTATTATGTGCATATAACCACAACCATATTCCCAACTTTATTTTCTCCTCTTATCTCTCACCACCACTCTTTAACCTCTCCACATCCACATTCACCATTTTATCATTTTCATTATATTTGAATAAACTCCTAATTGTCGCATAATTTGAGAACCAAAACTTGAGCAAAACTCTCCCTACTTTCCCGTTCCTCGTGGGATCGATAATCTTTTATATTATAACTTGATAAGGGTTGTATACTTGCAACTAAGGTAATCACTCAAAATTACCCATCAAGTTTTTACTGCTGTCGGAACGTGCATAAGTAGGATTTTCATTAAGTTTGTTTTTATTTTGTGTGTTTTCTTTTGTGTAGGAACTTGGAGCTTGAAGATCAAGAGTTGAAGATTCAAGATTGAAGAATTGCCTCCAACGAGGCTTTGCATTGCTTTTATGGGTAACTTCTCATCTAGTATTTTCAATTCCACCCTTTAGATAGTTCATATACATTAGAGACAATTAGGATAAATAAAAATAAATAAATAAAAATAAAAGGATTTTTTTTCCTTGTCAATCTCTAATAAACTTCATTTTTTATTATTCGACCATAATAAAAATAAAAAGATTTTTGTTTTTTTTTGCATCCTTTTAGTTGCTTTTAATTCTTAGGGTTGCATTTCATTTAATAGTAGGAATTCACCAAGTGATTTGAGCATCTTGATTTGGCACACACTTGAAAATATCTTAAGGGCAAAACCCACTAATCAAGATAAGGTGAGGGATTTCATCACCCTTTCCTTAGCCCAAAATCACTAATTCCTCACTACACTTACTCAAGCCTCGTTAAAATTTGATTAGACGGCCCCTAAGGATTCGGATTAAGGAACAATAATTCCTTAAGTGAACCGTCCAAGTTTATTTGGATTAATGGTGTCTAAGGCAAGGTTTAGGGTTATGTAAAGCCCGAAAGGAAAGAGGTACTTAATTGATCTTTGATCTCCTCTAGTACTATCCTTACTGCTAATTACCCAAGTAAACTTTGATCTTTTCATTAAGGGAATTCTTGGTTAGAGCTGGTCTAAGTCAAGTTTAGGCTTAACCCTAGAGTTAGGGTGATTGAAAAGTGATTGCTTTGATTTATTTTAGGTTTTTCTCATCTTCTTAACTTTTTCTCTTATCCTTTTTCAAAAAAAAAAAAAATTTGATTTTGGTGTATGCAAACTTTGGTTAGGGATAATACTAATCGCTTAATTCGCTTTGATCCATCTCTTGAACCAAACGAAATGACCAATACCAACCCACCGTTCTTCAAGATGTTTGTTACCCCACTAGAAATGCAATCCCCTCTTGCATAAAACTCCCGAGGTAAATGGAACCAATTTTGAACTTCGAGCATTTCATAAACATGCTTCCCAAATTCTTAGAAGTAGAAACCGAAGGCATACATCTTTATCTCCGAATTTGAAGAAGTTTGCCTCATGATCAAGATGAGGGACTTAACAGAAGATGCGATCAAACTCCGATTTATTCCATTTGCCCTTAAGGACAAAGCCAAAAATGGTATAGCTTTACGATTCCATCTCAACTTGGGGTGAATTTTTTGGAAAAATTCTTTCCTATCCACAAAACGGTCAAGCTTAGAAACAACATTCAAAATTTTAAAATTGTCCCGGGAGAACCTTTTTGGAAGTATTTTGACAAATTCAAAGATCTTCTTATCCAATGTCCTCACCATGGTCTTGAAAAGTGGCGATTATGCCAAATCATTTATGAAGGATTGGATTATTCTTCAAAAACTTCCTTAGAGTCAATGTGTCAAGGGGATTTCATGAAGAAAAATGCCGATGAAGCTTGGGACTTTTTAGAGAATTTATCCGAGAAAACCATGCAGTGGGAACACTGTGATTCATCAGTTACCCAATCCAGTTCTAGAGGTCCTTCCTTAGAGTCAAACATAGCCTCTGAAGCTAAGATGGCTACAATTCTACGCAGGTTAGAAACTTTAGAAACCAAAGAACGAGCTCCGGCTCAAATCAATCAAGTTTCTGCCTCAGGTTGTCATAACTGTCTTTCTACAGCCCATGCTTCAGAGCAATGTCCACTCTTAGGAAATACTCAATCTCTAGAACAGATGAATGCTGCATTCCAGCATCCGATTAATGATCCATTTTCTCCAACCTATAATCCAGGTTGGAGAAATCATCAAGCATGGAATCGGGTAATTTCTGAGAAATCAAAATTTCACTCCCTCTTCAAACCAACAATTCCCTAGGGGCAACGCAGTTTCTTTCAGTTCTCAAACCAATTTTCCACAACCAAATCAGTCATTTCCAAATCAGTTTCCTCATCATCAATCTACAAATCATATTCCTTCAAATGTTGAGAAACGTCTTAATGTGTTGGAAAGAGGTTTGGAAGCCTTGATTAAAACCTCTACACAGACCACGAACTTGTTGACTCAAACATCTAACACGATGAACTCCTTTATGCAATCAACAGGACAAATTCTCAACTCCAACACTCAAGCCATAGCTAGATTAGAAACCCAGCTTGGTCAACTAGCTAGCTATAAGTGAGAGAGAGAAAGGATCATTCAGTCAACCGTGACCAATCCAAGAAGCAGGTCAAGTTCAACTTTCAAGATCAAGTGAATGCAATCCATTCACAATCAAAATAACCGGGTTAATCAAATCCTTGAGCGAGAAATTACATTGAATACATGCATCTTGAAGCCAACATTTGAAGAACCCTTTGTCAATGAACTTCGATTGTTAGAAAATAGAAAACAACAAGATTTCATTTTTGATGAAATTTTTGTTAATAACGAATCTAAGTTCAAAAGCATACAACCATTAATACCTACCTTCCATTGTTGCAAACATCATTGCAAACCTTGGAATTTTCAGAATTTGAGAACATCATTGATTATATCATCTTGAAATTCTTTAAATTTCGGTAGAATTTTCAAAGAATAAGGTAGGATTTAATGTAGAATGTGAGCTTCTCATGTTTCATCTTTTATTCTACATTTTTATTTTTTGTCCCACAAGAATAATAAATTTATTCTTCTCTCATGTGAGAGTTTCTTATTTTTATTAAAAAATAAATAAATATATAAATAAATAAAAATTTAAATAAAAAAAAGAAAGAATAAATTTTGGCTTCACCCCCTTATCTTGAAGGTATTTATGTGATTTTTATCATTGTTCAAGTCGACCGAACAAATGTAAGTGCTTCCATTCTTATCTGCTTTTACTTTGTGCATAATAGAATTTGCATTGAGGACAATGCAAAATTTAGGTGTGGGGGTGGGAATTAGTCATTTTATCTTTATCTTAGTTATTTTCCCTTTTTCTTACCATTTTTATGTCAATTTTTCTTTTCATCATAAAAAAAAAAAAATAGTCACTTGCCAACTTAATAGAGTTGATTAATAATTGATCAATTTGATAGAATTTAAGTCTTCTAATCCTTAGTTAGTTCTATACTCAAGTTTACCTTTTATGACAACTCCAAATAAATTTCTTAAGAAATGATTTTCAAGTAGTATACTTTACTTAAGTTTTAACTTAGATTTTTAATTAAAGTAATGGAATTTTTGCATGCCTAACTTAGAGTTGAAAATAATTTTTCAAGTTGTCTTGATCCAAATATTGTTCAGAATATATATACATATACACATATATATATTATACTAACTTAATAAAAGAAGAAAAAATTCTCTTAAAATCATTGGTGGTTCTATTTTACTAAGCCTAAGTTGACTGAGTAATTAAGCCCGAGGAGTATTTCTATGCTTAATGACCTAAGCCCAATTGGGTTGGGATTCATTGGCCCAAAACTCGCTAAATGGTCACTTAGAAAGCCCGATTAAAAGAACAAAACCACCAAGGAATAAAGAGTAAAAAAAAAATCATACTAACCATGTTTTTATATAGTTATATTTGTATATGTTCTTGAAAAATTAAATGGATTAAAAGACTTGAAGTTTGTTAAAACAAAGAGTTAGCATGTTCTTTTCAAAACTTTTAAATTAAATTTTTGAGTTAAACTTGGTTTTGTATAACTATAATGGAAGGATTTTTTAAGAAAATTACATTGAGTTATGATAAAAACGCTTTCTGAGTATTAACCAACTTCAATTGGAATGTTTGAAGATATCAAATAAATTAATTATTTTATTAACTTCTTTAAATTTGCAAGTTGACTGAATTTTGTGGGTATATTCACCAAACCCTCACGAGACTACAACTCGTCCACTAGGGTAACCTAGGGGTTTAAAGGCTTGTTGTATGCTAAATACAACCGCGATTCCTCGAAAGTGAGTTAGGTTTTCTTTTTATTTTCTTTGCTAGAGGACTAGCAAAAGCTTAGGTGTGGGGGTATTTGATTATCACATTTTAATTACATTTTTATACCCTTATTACCTATGTTATATGAATAACGATGTTACTAATAATCATTTTTATCTTATTTTGCGTGCTAATAAAGAAATAATGAATAAAAGCCCAAATGACTCAAATTCTCTCAATTTCTACCAATATTTGAAGCCCAAATCGAAGACAAACCAAGGCCCAAGATACCAAATTGATCCAAGAGAAATTCGTGAAGAAAAATCAAGAAAAGACAAATTGTTAGAACAACGGTTGACCAACCGGTTATTAACCGTTATTAACCGATCGCCAACCGATTGGTTCCCAAATGATTTCGATTAATGGTGGATTTCTCTTCCTTTTGGCTAGGTTTGATCCAATGGTTCACATCAACTGGGCTATAAATAGGGGTGAAGGCCGAGTGTTTTGAGTGTGAAATATTTTGTAAAACTCCATTTGGAGAGGAGGGTTACTCTTAATTGAGAAGACCTTCCAAAATTATAACTTTTGTTACACAATAAATAAAATTTTTCACTCCTTCTCTTTTCTTCTAATCCAAGGACCAAAAGGAGGATTTAAGATCGAGTTGTTGGTTTCTATTTTATTTCTTTTCATTTTCTTTCTTGTTCATTTATTGCTTTGTAGCTTAGATTTACTTTCATGCAATTTAATTTCATGCAATTTACTTTCATGCAATTTACTTTCATGCAATGTATTTAATTCTTGTATTTACTTTCTAGAATAGATTTTCCTTTTCTTTAATTCACCTTGAGGCTAGAACCCTCTAGGGAATTACCCTTTTCTAAGTGTGGAGCCAATATTTGTGGGATCCTAGAGATTGTTTGAAACTAGCTAACAAATCCAACTCATTCTCATGAGATTGAGATAAGCTAAGTGGATCTACTCTAGATTCCTCATATCTTTAATTAATCCTCCATACTTTACCTTCTTTATTTTCCACTTATCCTTGTTTTCCATTTGTTGCTATTTTCCTTTATTCTTGATTTTGATTTTCCTTTACTCTCTCCTCTCTCTCTCAATCTTGCTTTCTTTTATTTTGCACTTATTTTCTCTCAATCTCATTTTCCCTCCATGTGCATATAATCTCAAACCTAGTTTTGTTATTATGTGCATATAACCACAACCATATTCCCAACTTTATTTTCTCCTCTCTTATCTCTCACCACCACTCTCTTTAACCTCTCCACATCCACATTCACCATTTTATCATTTTCATTATATTTGAATAAACTCCTAATTGTCGCGCATAATTTGAGAACCAAAACTTGAGCAAAACTCTCCCTACTTTCCCGTTCCTCGTGGGATCGATAATCTTTTATACTATAACTTGATAAGGGTTGTATACTTGCAACTAAGGTAATCACTCAAAATTACCCATCAAAAGTCAAGGCGAGTCACTTTCGGTAGTTTCGGTGAAATAGGCCATTCTCGGAAGGAGACGTTTTCGTCTGATGACGACGATGTTATACCTGAGGGGTCGTCTGCGATACGGCGGAGTTTCTCGGTACTTCATCACCAAGCCATATGTACCGTGCGAGGGCGAAGAAATCTCGAAGGGCTCCCTAAACTAACACGGTCATGCTTGTGCTCCAAGCTCATCAAGACGATGCTCTCGAGTGCAATTGCCATCGAGAAACCCGGAAAGAGTATCGGTCTTCGAGACTTAGCACCGACAGCAGAGACCTAGGTCAAAGGCGATTCAGAAGGATGACATCTCGAGAGGATGAATTGCGGAGGTCACTAATAATATGACCGACAAAGGATCATCATCACGAGCTATCCCAACAAATATAGCGGTTAACTTCGTTTGCGGTCGGGACTATCCAGAGCGGTCCAATTCGACAAGAGAGGATACGCGGAGGATGATGCGTCGGATGTTGGCTCATAATTGCCTCGATATCTGTATCTAGCGAAGGGTGCCCCAAGAAGCATGATGATCTGAATCAAGTGGCTAAAATGCTAGGCGAAGCATTGACTAAGCAGCGGGAAAACTTCAAGCTAGAGATGGATATGGCCATCACGAGGCGATGAGAGAAATGCATGACCAACAGATCAAGCCTTGACAAAACATCGAGGTGAATCAGTCGGTATCGATGTCGACCAAGATAGCGGTTAGACCGGGAGGAAGCACAAGAGGATGATAACCCTCTGAGCGGCCTGCGGCGGGCATAATGTAGATGTGGTTGCTCATGAGAGAGAGAGATCAAAGACATCGAGAGCAAAATCAACTCATTGATTTTCGCTCAAGAAGGTGAAAACGGTATTCCTTGCTACAGAGAGTGGGAATCAATCCGTACCGTCCAAGTTTAATAAACTTCACACCGTTTGAAGGGTTCCCAGCCAGCGACACTGATTTACTTCAAGTCGCACCTCGGAGTTATTCCGGCAATGAGCCCACGATGGTTCGGTCATTCGTTGGCACCCTTCGTGGAGCTACCTTGATTGGTACCGCCGTCACGAAGCGAGGGAGCATCAATAGGCTGGGATGATATGGAGTCCCTATTTCTCTCAATTTCTTCGATGGCGATACCGAAATATCCATCGGAGCGTTACTCGACAAGACGGAGCTGTGGATACCTTCGTCAAGCGATTCGGAACAAGGCAATGAGCTAGGGATCCGATAACGAAGGAGTTCATCCTCGGACACCGCCACAACAACTTGTCGCTAAGCGTGCTTTCGAGCAATGGGAACGACCGCGTCCAATACACGGAAAGACTTGAAGGTCGCGGGGTGAACAAGCCGCAGCTTCCTCAAGAGGAAAAAGGCGGAAAGAGGCCGGTAGATAGCGGAAACCCAGCGTAACTTTGTCCCGTGGCAAAGGAAAGCGAGCAGGGGCGGTATTTGAACCAAAGCGTTCCAACTCAACCCGGCGGCAACAAGAGTGCCGCGAGGTACAATCGCGGATGGCAGCGGGGCCGCAGAAGCGAAGGCCTCGGAAGCGAGATTCAGAAGTCCTATTCCTTTAGGGGCGGCGAGATTCCGGTCTCTTCAAATATCTTGTGGAAAATAACAAGATCAAGCTCCCTCCGATTCAAATCAAGAACAATGAGACGAGCGACCCAAAATCTGCGGCATTATCCGCGAGGCGGTTCATCACCCTAAATCGTGTTTACCTTAGGATAAAATCCGGGCCTTAATTGACATAGGGTCATCACTATGAAGCCTTCCAAAGAAAGAAGGTCGAACAAATCACGGTGTCCATAAGCTTTGGAGTCGAGTGCCATTAACATGGTTTGAACCTAAACCGATGGTCAAAGTCGCAATGAAGGCGGTGAATGATGACCCACACAAGACGTCGGAAAGGACTCGTCGCTGCTCACGACCCCAAATGGCGAAGTCACGTGGATCCACCAGACCGCTTGAAGATGATCAATGGGTAGCTTCTTCTTCATTGAAGAAAAAGTCAAAGCGAAGGCAAAGGTATGCCATGCTACTTCGATTCAGGAGGAGATGGCAGGCGGTGGCGACATTCTTGTCAGAAGGAAACACGAAGCCGCATACGAGGCGGACGATGCAGATACAAGTACCGGAAGTTCCGATCCAAATGCCAAAGCTATTTGTCCAGGCTGGGAGTACCGACAACACCCCTCACTCGCGCCGAAAAGGCACAACAATAGGCAGTTGCCAAAGAGACTATGGCAAAGAAGCGACCACGGAAGTTCAGCCCCAGGCGGTCGCTTCAATCGCCCGATTGGAAGAGATAAACCGGGAACTTCAAGCTCTCCGTACCGCTTTGACGTGATGGCACAATTGGCCAATATCCCCACAAGGATCACTCTTTACGAGTTGCTGCGGTTGTCAAAAGAGACAAGAGAAGCTCTTCAAGAAGCCCTGGCCGATTCAGAAGTCTTCCTCACCCAGATTAAGCGAGAGTCGGAAAGAGTCGGCAATCACAACCTTGCGGCTAAACACTTCCCCTGCATCACTTTTACAAAGGAGGATATGCAGACAAGGAATTCCAAGCACGATAGGCCGCTATACTTCACCGGGTATATTGGCTCTAGTGAAGTTAACCGGATCCAAGTCGATCCGGGTTCCGCTGTGAGCATCATGCCCCTGCGCCTCATGTATCACCTGGAATCCACGCGATGGTGGCATCAACGAACACGGTGATTCTGGATTTAACACCGGGTCGGCGGCTGGGTAAAATCGGATAAAGTGCCAAATGGGGACTTAAAGTCAGGGTCACTGCTATGTGATTGGCGAGACTTCCTATAACTTATTGTTGGAGTCGACCTTGGATCCACGATGCGTTATAGTTCCATCTACTCTTCATCGATGTCTCAAATATGTAGACACAAACAATGAAGTCAAGACGGTGGTCGCGGACAAGCAACCGTTTAAGGGATGGGGAATTATTTCACTGATTCTCTCCTCTACGGTAATGAGTCCGAAACTGAATCATCGGCCCACGGACAGCGGTGAAGAAGCTGATACCGAAGCCGGGCTTGATTATAGTGGTGGTTTTGTTTTAAATGACATTGTACCCCTTGTAATCAATCTTGACGATGAAGAATCGTCAGATGAACATTGTAATTGGCAAATTGCCGATGAATCAATAAATGACGATTTAGAGTACCCTTTGTCTTTGAATGATGTGATGACAGGTTTATACAACAATCCAGAGTTGCACCTACCAACTCGGTCATCTTGCTTTACACAAAAGCAGTTCCGAGACTCCTTTGGGACAACACTCGTCATCCCACGAAGATCAAGTAGTGAAAAAGACTTGGTTTACGGAAAAGGAGATGCAGTTCCAACGCCGAATCATTTCTTAGAAGAAGATGAAGATGACAATGGGCCTATCCTCCACACATTCAGATATAGTCCAGAAACACTGGGTATCATGAAGAAGTGGGGGTATGACTTGACACGAGGGGAAGGTCTATGTTTCGGACGAGGTCCTCGAATCCCTCCCAAAGCGGCATATGTCCCAAGGGAAAGTCGGATAATTACTATGCATTTAGAAGAGGATTGGGATACGAATCCTCCTCAGAAGATGAATGCTCATGGTTGATTGACAATAATCCACCCGAGGAGGAAGACGGACATTCGTCTGATTCTTCGGCTTGGGATTCCGACACCAGCCTCGGAGAAGCTTTCAAGGCTTTGATGTCAAATATGGCTACAGTCGACCCCACCACTATTGAGGATGATGAAGATATGCCAACATGGGAAGACCCATGGATCCATCAACTCAAAGAGCAGTTTGGGGATAGATTCGAGCAAAGAGAACCCCCCACTAAGGACGAGGTAGTCCAGGTTAATATGGGGGACGAAGAGCATCCTAAGCTCATAAACATCAGCAATAGTCTTCCCCCGGAAGAGAAAGAAGAGTTGATCGCCCTAATCAGAGAGTATATCGATGTGTTCGCCTGGAGCTACGAGGAAATGCCAGGACTCGACCCTAATGTGGCGACACATCGCCTCAACATCAAAGTGGATGTCAAACCTGTCAAACAACCGCAAAGAAGGTTTCGTCCACAGCTCTTGACAGCAATCGTCGAAGAGGTGAAAAAACTGATAGAATCGGGTTTCATCAAGGAAATTCAACATCCTGATTGGGTGGCAAATATCGTCCCAGTCATGAAGAAGAATGGGTCAATCAGAATCTGTGTTGATTACAGAGACCTGAATGCTGCCTGCCCGAAAGATGACTTTCCTCTCCCAATCACCGATGTCATAGTTGACAATACGTGTGGTTTCGAAAGAATGTCATTCATGGACGGTTTTTCGGGTTACAATCAGATCAAGATGCACCCCGATGACGCCAAGCACACAGCGTTCAGAACGCCCATCGGTATATATTGCTACACGGTCATGCCGTTCGGCCTCAAAAATGCCGGCGCCACATATCAGCGAGCAATGACTAAGATTTTCCAGGATCATCTCCGGAAAACGGTCGAATGCTACGTCGACGACTTGGTCGTGAAAAGCCGTGACAAAGGAGATCACATCAAAGATCTTAGAACGGTATTCGAGCTCATGCGAACTCATCAACTAAAGATGAACCCTGCCAAATCCTTCCTTGGGATGTCCAGTGGCAAGTTCCTCGGCTTCGTCGTCACCAACAAAGGAATCCATGTCGATCCTGATAAAGTGAAAGCGATTCAAGATTTGCAACCTCCAAGAAATCTGAGAGAACTCAGGGGGTTACAAGGGCGATTGGCATATATTGACCGGTTCATATCGAACCTATCACGGGAAGTGCCAACCATTCTCAAAGTTGAATAAGAAGAGTGTCATTTATTTGGGACGGCGCGCGAAGGCATTTGAAGAGATCAAATCGTATCGCTAAACCTCCTGTTCTTGTTGCACAGCGGTCGAAAACCGTTTCGATTTACATCAAGGCAGCGGATCACGTTAAAAGCTTTACTCGCGTAGGGCGGCGGCGGTCCGCGAAACGGCGATGTATTACAGGCGAACATTAGTGGTCTTTGAGTCGATACCCAATGGTCGGCGATGCCTTGCATTAGTGTTCGCGATTGAAAAATCGCGGCACTATTTAGTCGGACGGGCGATTTATGTTATCTCTAGCGTAAATCCGGTCGAATATTTATGACCAGTAGGCCTCAATGAGTTGGCGTTTGGTGAAATGGGCCTTGCTCTTGTCTCAATATGACTTGCACTTTAAGCAACAAAAGTCGGTCAAAGGACAAGCAATTTCGCGATCTCTTGGTACAACCCGACGGGCCAGGTTGAGCTATATGATGATCTTCCGGATGAAGTCCACGAAGTCAACACTACATCGCACCAACAAATATAGTGACTGTACTTTGACGGAGCTTCTCGAGCTACCAACGTGGCGAGTGCCCCCGGATGTTCTAAGATCTCCGCTGGGGTTGGGGTCGTCTTAGTTTCCCCGGGGAATCATGTCATGTCCCGTGCTTATTCACTCACCGAACCGTGCTCTAATAATGTGGCCGAATACAACGCGCTACTTATTGGACTTAGTTTCGCCAAAGAGCTGGGGGTCGAATATCTCGAAGCGTACGGCGATTCGCAGTTGATAGTCAAGCAGACCCGTGGAAACTACGAAGTTAGAAATCATGATTTGGTCCCCTATTACCAGGTAGCCGTTGAAATGGCAGACTCGTTCGAAGAATTCTTCATTGAATATATCCAGCGTCTTGAAGCGCTTATGCGGATCTGCTTGGCGTGCGTATCATTAGCCTGACCTCGAGACCGGCAGTTGGTTACGGTCGGGACTCATCAACTCTTTGTACCAATATCTGACGGGTACAAAGAAGACAAAGGATAGTCAAAGAGGTACATGCAACCCAAACCAAATTGGAGCCAGATTGGCTTTCTATCATCGATTCGTCTTACATGGTATTACGCGGAAGGCGTGAAGGAGAAGAGTCAATCCGTGAAAAGCTCAAGATTCTTCGACGGAGGCAGGATGTTATATCGCGAGATGCGATGGTCTTTACTCGATGCCTTTCAAACAAAGAGGTAGAAGAGGTCCTTTGGGAAGCACCGAGAGGTGAATGTGGTGCACACCAACCGGTCCCAAGCTCTACGATCGTATCGGAGAATGGGCTACGGCCAACAATGATTAATAGCGCGATGCGTATGCTCGGAGATGCAGCGTGTCAAGTTCACCTTGAACTATATCTCGGCGATTGCATCCTTGACTACATCACGGCCATTTGAGACATGGGGAATAGGCGTTGTAGGTCCCATTTCCTCCGTCGATCAAAGGTGATCGGTTTATTCTAGCGATCACCGACTACTTCTCAAAGTGGAAAACAATCCGTTAAAAGAAGTAAAGAGTACCGTCATCAAGTTTATCAAACACCATGTTATCTACCGACCGCGGTGTCCCAAGGCGGATCGTGCATGACAACGGTCCCCAATTCATCAGCAATTCCTTCATTAGGTTTTGAAGTTCAAATACAAGGCGTCTCAAATCGGCCTATAATCGGTACCAAATGGATTAGCTGGGGCATTCAACAAGGCGATTATCAAGATTACGCCGAAGCTTGTGAAGAATAACAAAGGCTGGGATGATAAACTTCGGAGAAGCACTCGGGCATATCGCTGACCGTCGCCGTCAAGCGGGAGAAACCGGTATTCTGCGGTCTCACGGGTGTGAAGCAATTCTCCATTGGAAATCCAGTTCGTCCTCCATCGCCCTTGCAGCGAGATGGCGATTGAAAAACGACATCGAAGCGTCTCGAAGAGATGTTGGATGAAAAGCACACAGGCTCAACAATGCATTGAGTTCTACCAAGCTAGGATGTGAGAGCTTTCAACAAGAAAGTACGACAGCGGAGTTTCAAAGAAGGAGATTTGGTCCTCATTTGCTCGGCGACCGATAATCCTCACTTCAAAAAGAAAGGTAAATTCGAACCTAAATGGGAGGTCCGTTTGTAATAAAGCGGTTTACTCAATGGTGCATATCGCCTAATAACACAAAATGGCGGCCGGCAATTAATCTTAGATAAATGGGAAGTTCTGAAAAATACTACCCTTAGTATCTTCGGGATAACCCGTTTGACGGGAAGTTCCTGGGATGTTTCTACTTTCCTCGAGGATAACCCTAGATTTATCCTCGTTATAATTTCCCTCACCGATCAAATTCCTTGGCGGTGGGCCTACAAATTACGGCACATTACTACAATCTCCTCTTGATTCCTTCTATGAACAAGAGGCCCACTCAAAATTTCTTTCACGGGAGATAGAATATAAAATTCTTCCTCTCAAGCATAAGATCCCTTTGTGATAAGCGGAAGAGTTCTCTCCTTGCTTTATCTTAGGTAGCGCCGATTGAAGGTATCGTAGGGATTTTCGAACCGGGTTGTCCGGTGAAGGTCGCTGAGTCTTCGGTTCTCGAAGTGGAGGTCCACTTTTAGTTCCATCTTTCATCTTAGGTAGCACCGGTGAAGGTATCTTGTAGGGATTTTCGGACCAGTTGTCCGGTGAGGTCGCTTGAGTCTTCGGTTCGAAGTGGAGATCCACTTTTAGTTCCATCTTTCATCTTAGGTAGCACCGGTGAAGGTATCTTGTAGGGATTTTCAGACTAGGTTGTCCGTGAAGGTCGCTTGAGTCTTCGGTTCTCGGTGGAGATCCCACTTTTAGTTCCATCTTTCATCTTAGGTAGCGGTGGTATGCTGCCAGGGATTTTCGAGACCAAGTTGTCCATGAAGGTGCGGAGTCTTTAGGTTTTGAATTGAAACCCTTTTTAGTTCCATCTTTCATCTTAGGTAGCGCCGACTGAAGGTATCGTGGGATTTTCGGACCAGGTTGTGAAGATGCGCTGAGTCTTTTGATTCCTCTGCGGGGGACCACGCTATTGGTTTCGATCGAGAGATAGAACATGAAGTTCTTCCTCTCTCACCAAGTTAATTCTATCGGCCGAACTCTTTAATCCAAGATTCTTCTTGGGGAATTTGATCGAATCCTAAGCGGGGATAGGTCGGCGCCTAACACAGCGTGTAGGTTAGTCTTCAGTGAAAAGGCGAAGTCTACGTGTTCAATATCGTTAGCGAAAAGTCTAAGAGAGTTTCATTCTTTTAGCACAACGTTGTGTGTAGAGCGGTTTAGATAATCTACATAGCCCAACTCAAATGGTAGTTGGTAAAGGCTTATCAAACGTTGAGAGTGGAGGTTGGCCAATAACCCTAAAGCCGACGCCTAACATGCATCGCCGGTTAGTCTCTTATCCGTAAAAGAAGACAAAGTCTATGTATTCAATGTCATAGCAACAAGTCTAGAAGAGTCTCATTCTTTTAGCATAGCGTCCGCGTCTTGGAATGGATTTAGACAATCCATACGCTAGCCAATTCAAGCGGTAATTGGTAAAGGCAAATCAAACCCGTTGATGGCTGAGGATTTGCCAAAAATCCTATAAGTATTATGGTTAATTATTTCAGACGAAGTAAAAGAATCATAATAAACAATGAAAGGAATAAATCTTATTCATTTGAAGCAAATATAAAAGGAGCTACAAGCTGTTTAAACATCAAGTCTATGACAAAGGATTTGTTGTTATTTGAGACACTTCATCACTATAAGCACGGTGGAATTCTCTCCTGTAGCTTATACGAAAGACTCCTCATCGGTATTGGTGTCTTGCATTGGCCTCTCGATCTCAGCCAATTTACGCCCGTGATTCGAGTTCCCTAGGCAGCGGCGAGAGCTTCTTCCTTGTTGGCCTTGGCGACTCAAAATACTCATCTTATCTTCCTCATGGAGCTCTCTGGCGGTATTATCCTCTCCTTTTCGCTACAATACCGGTCACGGATATGGCTTAGGAAAGTATGTCTCGGCAACAACAGCTCGGTGATGTCGCGGTCTCTCGCATCACGGACCTCGAGTCTAGTAAAAGCACGAGCATCGCCATGCCTCTAAGCAGCGTGCATGCGGTAGCTACATGCGAGGAAGCTCAGGCGCCTACAATTCTTGAAGTCTCTGAAGCTTTCCCTCTAGATGAGCAAGATCGTCGGCAATGGCTTGAGCTAGTTCGGGGACCCATATTACGTATCGAGGGCTGTCAGGGGACAATGGCCTAAAGCGATGGAGAGAAAGCCGCCCGCGGAGAATCTTATCGATCACCATGTTCATCAAGGAAAAGAAACGGCGCACTTCGCGGATGTTAAGCGGGATGGATCTTCGTCCACCATCGGCGCCCTCGCCAAATCATAGAAGCGAGATGTAGGGTTAGCGAGTTTACGAGGAGGAGTATCTATCCTTTGGGATCTGTCAACGCGGTGACCCCTCGGTATGCTCATCTATCTCAAGATGTTTGTAGTAAAAGCGGCGGCCGGAAGAGGAGTGCACCGCACTACAAAGGGAATTTCTCGAGACTCCTTTAATTATAGTAGTATTGGCCAAATGGTGGTCCTATAATTAATCGAAGAGAAAATTCTTCGAGGATAGTTGCTTGGGAAAGTCTCCACCAGAGGCCACCCTATGATAGAGCATGTAGCGGATCATCCATGGCGGTATTATCGTATAAACCGGCTTCCACGAAGTCTTCCATTGAAGTGGAAAGGGAAAGCATTAGGAAAAACAAATGGCGAAAATGGGCAAACAATGCGTAAAGGCTGACTTACCTCGGTGGGGTTAACTTGCCTAGTCTCGGTTTGTGCATTTGTCTCTGCAATTTCTCTAAAGAGCAAAAGCGAAGAGGCAATTAGTGGGGTGCAATTCGAGTCATTCAATTCGCATTAAGCCATCGAATAGGAGTTATCGATATTAGATGTACACAGGTTCACGAATCGGGTCCTACATTAGTATTCCCGAGGTTCCTCCGCCATAGCCCCATACATTTGTTGAGTGAAGCTAGGCTCGACATGAGTGGAAGCCCAGGCCCGAGAATCATGGTAGAAAAATCAAAGCCAAAATCATGAGTTTGAAACCCCACGCATAGAAAGCGGAAAGATGTCGAGTCTCCTAAAGCTAAAAGCTTAAAAAGGTCAGGTGCACGCTATGATTGTTACCTCCGTCACTAAGCTGAGTCATGTTCAGGATCTACGTCAAAGATCGAGGATTCTGAGACTTATGGGTTAACCTCTTTAGCTTAACCTCGAGAAGGTGAAATTCTTCTTCTTCAATAGATTTTCCTAAAAATTCAGTTGAATGAGAAATCAATAGAGAGGATGAAAGCGAAGGGGAAAAGGAGAGAGTAGAGGTTCTTTTCATAAGCTGACCTCGCTTGGTCCTCTCAAAGTCCCGCCCGAGTTGTGGAACTCCTCCTGGGTCTCAATTGGCGATGAGATTGGCGGCCTTCCTCTGGCGTGAATGGCATCTTAGGGTGTTTGAGTGTTGGCTGCGAGCGATGCCGGTAGCCATCTGAGATAGCCCTCACGGGACCGACTCATTAGCTACTAATAGCCAAGCGCAATGAAGGAATGTCGACTCCGGTGATGATTACGAGCTCGAGTGAATCTAGCACCGGTACATCCCATGGCTCCACAACCATGCTCGAAGGCCATCCACAAGTCCACCCGATGCAGGAGCCATCGGTTTGGGTTCCCAACATAAAGTTGGTGCATTAGCAGGTGGCGAGCAAAGCGGCGAGGAAAATAAGGCTCAATGAAGCATTCCTCTTTTACTGGGAAAGTGAGATACCGGCACGATGTTCACTAGCGGTTTAGACCAATATCAAATGAAGTCCTATGTCCGGCACCTCCTCGTCGACCAAGGACTCACCATATTGACCCGGAGAATCGAGGAAAATATCAAAGAAATCCACCCTCTATGAATCCATGCATCTGTTTCTTTATCTGTAAAGCCGCGCCCTTCCATCGCAATCCTCTACCAACGCAGAAGGAGTAGGCGAATCGTGGAACGGTGCGACATCATGTCGGAGACGATGAAAGACCAAGCCATCAAATAGGTATATGGAAGCTCTACTGGTAGGAAGGAATCTGAGATGATGGCTCATCCTTTCACGATAAGCGCTGGGACTATATGCAGTAATCCACGGTGAATATTGGCCACCATTACCGAAGGAGAGAGTTCCTTCTTGTGGGCAAGGCTGAGCTGCGGGATAAAGGACCTCAAAGGTAAAGCATCACAGTTGATATAGAACCACACATTTCTTTAGCGGTTGCAAGATGGCCAGGCTAGAAGAGTTGTCGGTTGGATAGGCTTCACCGCATGCCCGAGAAAGGTTACAAACTTGGTCCACAGGGAAAATCATCTTTAGTAGCTGGCGTGTAGGAGTTAGCCTCGGACCTCTCGTCGGTTCATTAACCTTGAAGGAGTGGCGGTGGCAGTTCACATATTTCCTCGCGAGTTGTCCTCCAAATCTGGAGCAGAGATAAATGGCGGCCGACTCACTTGCAATTTCCTTTTGGCATAAGGTTGAATTGGGCGAGCTATATAATAATGACAAGTGAGATCCCATAAAGTCTTGTAGCGGTCGGGTGTGTGTTTCTTGGTAGGCTGGTTCTGATTGGAAGGAAAGTACTCGATCTGACATCTTCCCCATGGGTAAACACGAAATTGGTACATCTCATGTAAAGCCAGCCCCACTTCGCCGTGTTTAGTGAAAAGCGTATTGAATCTGGATTATAGAGCTCGAATAAGGTGAAGAAATGGTTGGCGATTGGAAAGGCCATACATGGTGTACGAATCGTGAATCTGAGGGCCGCAAACGAAGTTCTCCATCCCATCGGTTGAGGGCGTAGTTGGTCGGCGACCCCCAATGTTTACGATGAGTGAACCGGTAGTAAAATCTATGACTAGATGATCTCGCTAACGTAGCGGCGGTTCTTCAAAGTCGGCGGTAATAAAAAGCTCATCGCGGTGTGTGTCCAACCCACAATTAGGGATGAAGGCCAATGATCGATTCTGTTGGAACACAGGCCAGGCTGTGGGTAATAAACCTAATGGATATGATCATGCTCCTCGATCAGGCCTTGAGACATCTGGTGTACGGCATGGTCAATGAGTCGGTCAATGAGTGGCGAGGTATCGGGGAATATATAAAGGACCTCCGTCGTCGTGTTCAACCACCGCTCACTCGATAAAAGGCGTATCCGGATCCTTAAGCGGAGTGCGAGCAGATAATCTATTTTTGCAAAGGTTGATGGGCTGTGTCTTTATAAGTGGCGTCGGTGACCAATAGTGCGAGAATCACGGAACTCCCCTCAAATCTGATCTGAATCGTCTCCGGATGTCTGGGTAGAATTATGCATCGAGATAAAATCGCGGGATCGTCACATGTGGAATAATATTCACTATGGCGTCCATCAACAGCGTAAGTCGGAAAAACTCAGAATAATCAACTGAAATCGAAAATATTGAGTTAGTAAAGGCGTTGAATTCATCTTACATAGATTGAGTCGACCTTATAGCGAATGCGGCGATTTCATCCGTGTCGAATACGGGAGAGCGATAAATATAGTCGTGTAAACAAAGCGGCAATATATCCGTTCTATAGAGCATGGATCGGTATGAAATCGCTCCCATTAAAGATATCGGAGCGGGTGATGACCAAGCAAAACCAATCTTTGAAGCGTCAATCCCCACGAAGGAGAATCTCGGCTCTTCCCAATCCTCACAAAGGAGAACGAAGAAGTAAGTAGCGAGTGTACACATGAGAAGATGAAAGCGAAATTTGAGCGTCGGTCCCCACAGTTTCGGCTCTTCCCAAGCATACCTCACAAAGGAGAGGCGAAGTACAACGTATATATATCACGAAGATGATGTAATGGCGCACCACCGAGAAAAGAGCGTGCATTCCGCGGCGTGCGAGTTGATCGACCCCTTGGAACATGAGATCTTAGCGGCGACATCGAGCTGCAAAAGAAGACAAATAAAGTCAGATATCACGGTTGAAAAATCAACAAATTTAGCATAAGAACCCGTTGGTCAGTGGTAGCTCGCCGGCCATGACCGAGGCACAACAGTGCCGACTCAGCGAGACCGGCGCCGCAGTATTTCGGCGAACAACCGCCAGGCTTTCGGTGGGCAGCGCCCAGCTCGGCCACCGGCAGCGCCAGGCGCCGGTCGAGAACAGCGCCAGGCGCTTCGGTAGCCGATACTAGCGTTAGCGCCCTCGTTCTTCTCGCCCTCGCCGTTAGCGCCACGCATCTGCTGAAACAACAAAACAAAACAAAAAAAAAAGAAAGAAGAAGAAGAAAAGAAAGAAAAGCGTTGTAAAACACTCGTGCATGTACCTCGTTGTCGAGAGAGATGAGGCGAGCGAGAGGAGAGAAGAAAACAAAGAAGAAAAAACAAAGGGGCGGCCTAGGTCGGAGGCAAAGGGTGATCATGGGTATTTATAACAACTCTAATGGGCCCAAATCAATTCTAATTAGGACTCTAATCAGCTAATTAGGAGTCCCAATTAGAACCTTATCAGGATGTCAAAATAGTGCCAAATCAGTCGTTGATTGGCTCCTCCCTCGCCATATTTGGAAGGATTAAGAAGATTCATTGAGGATAACACCTCGTGGATTACATCGGCTAATCAGCGTGGCCCTAATCCTCAATCGAGGAATATGAGTATATTTGTTTCCTAATTAGATAGAAGTTCGGAAGAATATTTCCCTAAAAATATTCTTAGGGATAACCGATCGTGTGGATTACATTGGCGATCAGCGTGGCCTAATCCTACTCAATCGAGGAATACGGTATAAAGCTGTTTCCTAATTAGGTGAAGTTCCCGAAGAATATTTCCATAAAAATATTCTTAGGGATAACTTCGATAGTGTGGATTACATCGGCAATCAGGCATTAAGCCCCAATCTCAATCGGAATATGAGTATAAAGCTGTTTCCTAATTAGTAGAAGTTCGAGAAGAATATTTCCCTAAAAATATTCTTAGGGATAACTCGATCGTGTGGATTACATCGGCGTAATCAGCGTCGCTCTAATCCTACTCGTCGGGAATCTGTATAAACTATTTCCCAACTTCGTCGAGAAGTTCGGAGAATATTTCCACAAAAATATGCTTAGGGATAACTTCGATGAGCATATAAAAGCGTAAAATTATATTGGCCAATCAGCGTGTCGCCTAATCCTACTCCAATTAGGAACCGAGTATAAAGCTGTTTCCTAATTTTTAGGTAGAGAAGTTCTTGAAGAATATTTCTATATAACTTCGACAACCCTCAATTTCCTCCCACTATAATATCCCAAAAGGAATAATCGGCGAGGCATGAAAATCATATTGACAGGACAGCGTGTCTAGTCTGAAGAAACTCCTCCCCTTGTGGATAATCATATCCCAACAGCGGTCAGCAGCGTCGCTTTCGCCCGATTGAAGGCTAGGGCGCTGGTTGAAGCCAAATTCCACATATATGGCGCCAATCAATGCGTGTGGCGAAATTCCCGACCAGCGGAGAAGTTTAAGTAAAAGTTGGGTGGTCAATTGAGCGGCAGTTCACCAACAGTCAATAACAAGTAAGCTCAAACAACTTCTGACCGAGATTAGACAGCGGTTAGGCAATAAATGCGCACATGCGCCCTCGGTTATCCTACAAAGCGGGAGAATCTGAAGGGATTGGAGGAATCGAGAGATATTCATCTATCGACTTAGTGAGAGATCACCGACAACGGTCCGGACAAAAATGCGATGCAGTGATACTTTGGCAATCCTACAAAGTCTTGGAAAGGCTGAAAGGTGGAGATCAAGCGCCAAGGTCATTCACAAGTCCTATCACTGCCGTGAAGGGTGAAGGGCTCATCATATCAAAGTATCCCGGACTTCGTCAAAAGTCGAGGCTGAAACACTTTGGAGGGTTGTTAGCGGTAAAGTTGGTTTGTTATTCATTGCTCCGTTTGAACTTCGTTATGCGGCCGTTGGCCTACAACAAAATTCAAACAAAAGAAAATGCCTTTTTATTTCGGGCTTACAATGAAAATGAAAATTACAACTTTCTTCCTTTTGTGAACAAACACGAGGATCTCTATTACGGGATCCTCAACTTGCGTGGGTTCTTTGCACTTGCGGGGACTTTTATTAGGTCAGTGGACCACAGCGCAATTCGATCCGTGGAAACGGGTTACGGAACTTCTGAGGCGTGAAGGGCTCGTTCCGCGAAGGAAAGCAGCGCTGAGGGATCCACTCCACGAAGGAGAGGATGCGCCGGGGATGCGCCTCCGCACGAAGGAGAGCGGGGGCGGGTGAGATCTACTAGGAGAAATCCAATGCCCGATCGCTAACCGAGAGTTAAACACCTCGCGGTTTGTAGATCGGCGTGCTTTCGCGTGCTTTCGGGGCTGTCGTCGGCGGCTCGTGGATCTCGCGGAGCTCTCTCAGAATATCGGAAAATCCAATCTCCAAAAATCCAGCCCTGGCCGAGCACCCCACTATTTATAGGAAAACAAGAGGAGAGGGGTTTATTAACGGTAGGACACCATTTGGTGTCGGCCAATAACCGGACACCAAGCGGTGTCGGGTTTGACTTGACGCCGTTTGGCTTCGGTTTGGTTTGGTTTCTCGGACTTTTCGTGGCGTCCATTCCGATCTTGTCGTCGTCGTTCTAAGTCCGTGCTTGGTTCACTTGATTGGTTTCATCCGTCAGCGGTTTAAGTGGCGATGGGTCGGTGTTCAAATCGATCTTGTTGGCGTTCGAATCCGATCGATCTCGTTGAAGCTTTGCTTGTTGGATTCATTCCATAACCGTAGCCTCGTTGATTAGTGCGCCTTGTTGACCCACTTCATGTGTTCGTCGGACCCACTGCGTTTGCGGCATAGTCAATCGCCGGTGTTTGTCGGATGGGTTGTTGGTTGTTAACCCACCGTCACGAGTTTCGTTCGGGTATTGATAAGCAATTTTTAATGCCTACAGATACCCCCTCCAAA
This sequence comes from Asparagus setaceus, assembly GCA_012295165.1. Taxonomy (NCBI): domain Eukaryota; kingdom Viridiplantae; phylum Streptophyta; class Magnoliopsida; order Asparagales; family Asparagaceae; genus Asparagus; species Asparagus setaceus. Next base: position 18,510,786 of record CM022710.1, read on the forward strand.
GCGTCTCAGTCTCGATTCTTGATGAGTCTGGGATGCTTTGGACATGATGAGCCCTTCACCCTTCAATCGGTGTGATGGGATTTGTGAATGACCTTGGCGTTCGATCTCTCCACTCCTTTCAGTCTTTCCAGTGCTTTGTAGGATTGCTGAAAGCATTACGGTACTGTATTTTTTGTCTGACCGTTGTCGAGATCTTGACCAGAAGTCGGTAGATAAATTTCTTTTGAGATTGGCTCCAGTATTTGATTCCTCCAATTCTCTCAGGTTCTCCAGTGCTTTGTAGGATACCTGGGGGTGTTGCGGTGCTGCATTTATTGCTTGACCGTTGTTGGAATTTCGAACTGTAGCTAATTGAGTTCATTTGTTGTTGACTCGTGTCGGTGGATTGTCGTCCAATTGACCATCGAGATTCCTCCGTTGATCGGGGAATTCTTCACTACGACGCGTTAATTGGCTTCAAACTATATGGGTTTTAGCCTTCAATCGGCGAGTGTAACGCGTTGACTGGCGTGCGATCTTACGTGGATCCGAACCGTTGATCGGTGAATCCTTCGTCGACGACGCGTCGGTTGGCGTCGCTACTGTATTACTCCTCGTTGGAGTGTATTCGTCCACGGTGGGAGGTATTCTTCCTGGGATTTGTTCTAGTCCTTAATTGCTGCTTGGTAGGCCCTCGGGCGGCGACGCACGAATCGGCACCGATACAGTGGGGGTTCTTTCAAGGTAGAGCGCGTTGTTCGGCGCCCATATAAGTCTCGGCAGAATTCATTAACTTTTTCCACAGCGGGAGGAAATTGAAGATTATCGAGTTATCCTTAAGAACATGGTAATATTCTCCAGGAACCTCTCGTTAAATTGGGAAACGGTTTATACTCATAATCCTAGTTGGAGTAGGATTAGGCGACGCGTTGATTGGCGTCGATGCAATCCGTACGATCGAGTTATCCCTAAGAATATTTTTTGTGAAAATATTCTTCCGGGAACTTCTCGATAAATTAGGAAATAGTTTATACTCGTAATCCTAGTTGGAGTAGGATTAGGCGACGCGTTGATTGGCGTCGATGCAATCCGTACGGTCGAGTTATCCCTAAGAAAATTTTTTGTGAAGATATTCTTCCGGGAACTTCTCGATAAATTAGGAAACAGTTTATACTCGTAATCCTAGTTGGAGTAGGATTAGGTGACGCGTTGATTGGCGTCAATGCAATCCGTACGGTCGAGTTATCCCTAAGAAAATTTTTTGTGAAGATATTCTTCCGGGAACTTCTCGATAAATTAGGAAACAGTTTATACTCGTGTTCCTGATTGGAGTAGGATCGGGCGACATGGGAGAATATCACGGAAGATTGAGTGCCTGAGGGCCATTGTTTTGATTGACCATTTGGAGGTTAAGCTCCAAAGTCTACAAGATTTTGAGGCAGCCGGGTTCTCCTCATATATAGAAGGCAACGGTATTTCGCGGCAACAGCGGGGATGCTGCGTTATTACTGGACTCAAAGTTCAGATGCAGCAAGACCGGGTGCATCTTTTGGAGACTGCTGTCACTGAAGCTTCGTCTTCCGTGGAGCATCTTCAATCTTGTGTCGCTGCTGGAGAAGCGAGGATAGTAGAGCTCGAACAGGAACTTCAAGCGGCGAGGGAGAGTCCGATCATCTTGAAGCTGATGAAGGCCAACACAGGAGAGGCTCTTGCGGTCATGCCCGAGAAATTTGAACTCTCGAAGCAGAAGTTGGTTGACATCGAGAAGGAGACTGCAAAGGCCCTTAATAGCAGCGAGGAGACTTTCAGGGCCGAGTTTCAGGAGGAACTTCAACAAGCTTTCCTCAATAAAATATCTGAGTTAAAGCAGCAAATTTGCTGTCACAAATTTGACGTTTAGAAAACTTGTGTAACTTCAGTCCTTTATCAATAAAACATATTTCTGTCCTCTTTTATGCTTTATTATGATTCTTTTATTTCGTCAGAAATAATTAACCATAATACTTATAGTATTTTTGGCAAACCCTCAGCCATCAACGGGTTTGATTAGCCTTTACCAACTACCGTTTGAGTTGGGCTGGCGTGTGGATTATGCGGATCCGTTCGTGCGTGGCGTTGTGCCAAAAGAATAAAACTCTCTTAGACTTAATGCTACGATGTTGAATCGTGAGCTTGTTACTCTTTACGGGCAAGAGCCACCCGACAGCGTGTTACCGTGAACTCATCCTTCTTAGGCTTCGGGATGAAATACCCGAATCAAACTCGTGTCTTCTTCAATCGGAAAAAGACTAAACCCGACAGCAGCGTGTGGCGTTGGCTTTATCCCTTCTTAGGTTTGGGATAAAATACCCGAGAATCAAACTCACGGTGTCTTCTTCAATCGGAAAAAGACTAAGCGGAAACGCGTGTGGCGTTGGCTTTATCCCTTCTTAGGCTTCGGGATGAAATACCCGAATCAAACTCGGTGTCTTCTTCAATCGGAAAAAGACTAAACCCGACAGCAGCGTGTGGCGTTGGCTTTAGGGTTATTGGCCAACCCCAGCTCTCAGCGGGTTTGATGAGCCTTTACCAACTACCGTTTGAGTTGGGCTAGCATGTAGATTATCAAAATCCGTTCTACACACAGCGTTGTGCTAAAGAATGAAACTCTCTTAGACTTAATGCTACGATGTTGAATCACGTGAAGCCGTCTTTTCGGGAAGACTAACCCGGCGGCGTGTTAGGCGTCGACCTATCCTGCGGATTCGGGATCAAATTCCCCAAGATGAATCTTGGTGCCTTCTTTTGACCGGAGAACGACTGAACCGGGAGTAAGATTGATTGAGGTGGGAAGGGAAGAATGTATTCTATTTCCGGAAGGTGAGGAGGAAGGAGGATCTTGTCTCTATCTCACGCGGTAGAGAGGAAGGAGGATCTTGTCTCCTATCTCGGGTAAAGGATGAACAAGAGAGGAAGGTTTTGTATCCTATCTCTTGCCAGTGGAGAGGAAGGAGGATATTGTCTCCTATCTCCGGGGAAGGGATGAACATGAGAGGAAGGTTTTGTATCCTATCTCTTACTAGTGGAGAGGAAGGTTTTGTGTCATATCTCCGAAAGCTCACGAATTCGAAATAAGAGAGGAAGGTTTTGTATCCTATCTCTTACTGATGGAGAGGAAGGAGGATCTTGTCTCTATCTCAGGGTCTTTGGAAAGGAAGGATTTTGTCTGTTTCGAGGGAAAGAAACTAAAATGGGATCTCCATTTGAGAATGCGGAAAAGCGAAACTAAGAGTGGGATCTCCACTCAGAGAATCTAAAACAAGAGAGGAAGAATGTATTCTATCTCTTGCTTCGAAGAAGGAAGGATGTGTCCTATCTCGGTGAATTTGGGAAAGGAAGAGCGTATTCTATTTCCGATGAGAAACTAAGAGTGGTGTCTCCACTCAGGAATCTTGGAAGGGTATGGATAGCTTTGGCTTTTGTAGGATTGCTAACGAGAATCGAAAGTGGACCTTTCATTAGTGGAAGGAATCGAGAGAATTCTTTGGTGGTTGGACGGGGAGATTTTAGTGGGCCCACGTCAATGAATTTGATCGGTGAGAGAATTTTGGAGGAAAACACAATAATTTAGGGTTATCCTCATGAAAATGAGTGAGATATTCTCGAGGAACTTCCCATCAAAATGGGTTATCACGAATGTACTAAGGATAATACTTTTTGAAACTTCCATTTATCGGCATTAATTGCCGTCGCCGTTCGTGTGATAAGGCGATATGCACCGTTTGAATAGGCTGTGTCTATTATAAGCGGTCCTTCCCATTGGGTTGAATTTACCTTTCTTTTGGAGTTGAGAATTATCGGTAGTCTAGCGGCGAGGGCGAGATCTCCCTCCTTAAAGGTTCTCTGTCGAACTTTCTTGTTGAAGGCCCTCGACATCCTAGCTTGATAGAACTCAATGCATTGTTGAGCCTCTGGCTTCTCATCTAACATCTCAAGCTCTTGAGGCGTTTTGATGTTGTTCTTGATCGTCATCTGTTGCAAGAGGCGTGAAGTGGCGAATCTGGATTTCCAGCGGAGAATTGCTTCACACGTAGACCCGAGAGTGCGGGGTAGCTCTGTTGGCGTGCGTCTGGTTGTATGATATGCCCGAGTGCTTCTCGAGTTTATCGTCCGGTCTCGCTTGTTATTCTTCACAAGCCGACAAAATCTTGATAATCGTCTTGTTGAGCGCCTCGGCTAATCCATTTCTTCTTTGGATTATAAATTTGTCGGCGAGACATCTTGTATCTTGAACTTTTAGCAAAACGATGAAGGAATTGGCGATAAATTGGGGACCGTTGTCATGCGATCCGTCTCGGGACACCATGTCGATAGATGACATGGTGTTTGATAAACTTGATGACGGTACTTGCCTTGACCTCTTTTAGCGGGATTGCTTCAGCCCACTTGGAGAAGTAGTCGGTGATCGCTAGAATAAACCGATCTCCCTTAACCGACGGCGGAAAAATGGGACCTACAACGTCCATTCCCCACGTCTCGAATGGCCAGGATGTGGCCGAAGGATGCAACTGCTCAGAGGCCGATGCATGTAATTCGCGGAATTTGACACGCCGTAGCATTCGGCGTGCATCGACCGCCATTAATCATTGTGGGCCAAAAGTAGCCCATTCTCCCCGATTCGATCAGAGAGTTTGGGACCGGTAGGCGCACCACATTCACCTTCGTGTGCTTCCGGGACCTCTTCGCCTCCTTGTTTGAAAGGCATCGGAGTAAAGACCGTCATATCCCCGCGATATAACATCCGTCTCGTGTTGTAAAGAATTCGAGCTCTCGCGGATTGACTCTCTCCTTCACGCCTTCCGGCGAATACCGCAAGACGAGTCGATGATAGGAAAGCCAATCTCGGGGCTCCAACTTGGTTTGGGTTGCATGTACCTCTTTGGTAACTACCCTTCATCTTCTTGTACCTCATTATATATTGGTACGAAGAGTTGATGAGTCCGACAGTAACTAATTGCTCGCCTCAAGGTTGTGCTAACGACATGCCTAACGCCGCCAGGCATCCCGCTGAGCGCTGGAGGCGTGGAATATATTCGATGAAGAACTCTTCAACGAAGTCTGCCATTTCGATTGCTACCGATGATAAGGAATTAGATCGGATTTCGACTTCAGTAGTCTCCACGGATCTGCCGACTATCGGTTGTATCGCCAGATGCCTCGAGATATTCGACTTTCACTAAGCGGCTAAGTCCATAACGTTGTATTCGCTACGTTATTGGAACAGGGTTCGTGAGTGAATAAGCACGGGCATGACATGATTTCCGGAAATCAAGACAACTCCGACTCCAAATGAGATTTTAGAACATCCGGGGGCACTTGCTACATTAGTAGCTCGAGAGGCTCCGTCAAAATACAATCGCCATATTTGTTGGTGCGATGTAGTGTTGACTTCTTGAACTTCGTCTGGAAGATCATCATATAGCTCAACTGCATCCGTTGTCGGGCTGGCAGCCAAGAGATCGCAAATCGCTTGTCCTTTGACTGACTTCTGTTGTTTGAAGTGCAAGTCATATTGGGACAAAAGCAAAGCCCATTTTGCCAAACGCCAACTCATTGAGGCCGGCTGGGTCATAAATATTCGGACCGGATTTACGTTAGAGATAACATAAATCGTCTGTCCGACCAAATAGTGCCGCATTTTCTGAATCGCGAATACTAATGCAAGGCACTGCTTCTCGACCATTGGATACCGAGACTCAGCACCGACTAATGTTATTTCGGGTAATACTTGCACATTCGTGACCGCTGTCGTCGTCTTGCGCGAGTAAAGCGCTTAACGAGTGATCTGTTGCCTTGACGTAGATCAAAAACGGTTTTCCCGACCGCGGTCAACAAGAACAGGAGGTTTAGCGAGATAAGACTTGATCTCTTCGAATGCCTTACGGCGTCCCAAATATATGACCGCCCTTCTTGTTCAACTTAGAGAGCGGTTGGCACTTCCCGGATAGGTTCGATATGAACCGTCGGATGTCATGTCGCCCTTATAACCGAGTTCTCTCAGTTTCGGGGTTGCAATTCTTGAATCGCCTTTACTTTATCGGGATCGGCGTGGATTCCTTTGTCGGTGGCGACGAACCGAGGAACTTGCCGCTGGACATTCCAAGGAAGGATTTGGCGGGATTCATCTTTAGGCGATGAGTTCGCATGAGCTCGAATACCGTTCTAAGATCTTTGATGTGATCTCCTTTGTCACGGCTTTTACGACTAAGTCGTCGGCGTAGCATTATTTCGAGGAGATGATCTTGGAAAATCTCCGTCATTGCTTTGGTATGTTGCACGGCGTTCTTCAAGCGAGCGGCATGACCGTGTAGCAAAATATACCGATCGTTACGAGCGGCTGTGTGTTTGGCGTCATCGGGGTGCATCTTGATTTGGTTGTACCGAAAAGCCATCCATAAGGACATCCTCTCGAATCCACATGTATTGTCAACTATGGCGTCGGTGATTGGCGGAGGAAATCATCCTTTGGGCAGCGGCGTTGGTCTCATGTAGTCGACCACAGATCCTAATCGAACCATTCTTCTTCATGGCCAGGGACTATATTAGCCACCCAATCCGGATGTTGAATTTCCTCGATGAATCCGATTCTATGAGTTTCTTTACTTCCGTCAGCGATTGCTTGCAATATTTGTGGGCGAAACCGTCTTCTTTGTTGCTTGGCGGGTTTGACATCCATCTTGATGTTGAGGCGATGTGTCGCCACATTAGGGTCGAGTCTGGCATGTCCTCGTAGCTCAGTGAATACATCGATATACTCCCCGATCAAGGCAACTAACTCTTCCTTTCTTCCGAGGGAGAGTATTGCTGATGTTTATAAGTTTAGGATGCTCTTCATCCCCATATTAACTCGACTACCTCATCCTTAGTGGGGGTTCTCTTTGTTCGAACCTATCCCCAAACCGCTCTTGGAGTTGATGGATCCATGGGTCTTCCCATGTTGGCATGTCTTCATCACTCTCAACGTGGCGGGATCGAAAGCCATATTTGGCATTAAAGCCTTGAAAGCTTCTCAGAGGTCGGTGTCGAGAATCCCAATAGAAGAATCGGGCGAATGTCCGTCTACCTCATCGGGTGGATTATTATCAATCGACCCACGAGCATTATCTTCGAGGAGGATTAGTATCCCAATCCCGTCGAATGCGTAATAGTTATCGGCTTCCCTCTTGGGACATATGCAGCTCGGGAGGGACTCGAGGACCTCGCCCAAAACATAGACCCTCTCCTTGTGTCAAGTTATACCCCATTTTTCATGATACCCGGTGTTTCGGACTATATCGAATGTGTGGAGGATAGGTCCATTGTCGTCTTCGTCGTTTTCTAAGAAATGATTCGGTCTTTGAGCGCATCTCCTTTCAGTAAACCAAGTCTTTTTCACTACTCGATCTTCGTGGGATGGCAGTCTTTGTCCCAAAGGAGTCTGGGCTGCTTTTGTGTAAAGCAAGATGATTGAATTGGTAGGTGCAACTCGGATCGTTGTATAAACTGTCATCACATCATTCAAAGACAAAGGGTACTCTAAATCGTCATTTATTGATTCCTCGGCAATTTGCCAATTACAATGTTCATCTGACGATTCCTCATCGTCAAGATTGATTACAAGGGGTACAATGTCATTTAAAATAAAACCACCACTATAACCAAGCCGGCCGGTATCGGCTTCTTCACGTTGTCAGGTGCCTTGGGCCGATGGTTCGATTTGGACTCATTCTGTAGAGGAGGAATCGGTGAAATAATTCTCCATCCCCTTAAACGGCTATTTATCCGCGACCACCGTCTTGACCTCATTATTTGTGTCTACATACTTGAGACACTGATGAAGAGTGGATGGGACTATAACGTTATTGTGGATCCAGGGTCGACCCAACAATAAGTTATAGGAAGTCTCTGCGTCAATCACATAGCAGGTGACTTCGGACTTTAAGTCCCCCATTTGGCACTTAATCCGGATTTTACCAAGTGGGCGGACCCACTGGTGTTAAATCTGTAAATCATTGTGCCGATTGGCCTTGATTCTTGGCGAGGATCAAGATGATACATGGCCTTGAGGGCATGATGCTCTGGAACCGGATCGACTTGGATCGGTTGACTTCGCTAGAACCAATATACGGTGAAGTATAGCGCCTATCGTGTTTGGAATTCTTGAGTGCATATCCTCCTTTGTAAAGGTGATCTTTGGGTAAGTGTTTAGCCACAAGGTTGCATTGTTGGGCGATTCTTCGGATCGGCTTGTCTCGGCGGCAGCCTCGAGTCGGCCGAGCTTCTTGTAGAGCTTCGGGTTTCCTTTGATAATCGAACAACTTCGTAAAGAGTTATCTGGGCGGGATGTTTGCCAAGCGGGTCATAACATCGAGGCGGTATGGAGAATTTGATGTTCTGGTCTATCCACTGTCAGGCGATTGAATCGGGATTGCCGGGGTATTGCTTCTGGACCTGTGGTTGCTTCTCCTTTGCTTCGGTGTCTTCTCTTTGGCAACCGTCTGGCTGTTGTACTTTCTCTCTCGAGTGAGAGGCGTGGCTACCGATTCGGATAAGCGTCTTAGCATTCGGGTTTGGAATCTCCGGATACTTGTAGTTGTATTCGTGCCCTCCTTGTGGCAAAGACTTCATGCTCACCCTCAGAAAATTGGAAGGTTGCCACTTCTTCATCGTCCTTTTAAGGTGCCGGCGGCTTGGCATAATTGCCTTTTCCCTTTGACTTCTTTTTGGCCGAAGACGCAGTCCACTGATTGTCTTCCAGCAAGTCAGGGTGGACCCAAAGGATTTCTCTGTTTGCTGTTGTATGCGGTATGAGCCCTTTCTCCGTTGCCGTGAGGATCCTCATTCACCATTTTCATTCCTACTTTTACGGTGGCGTCGGTTGAAACCAATCAAAGGCCCGACCCGAAGCTTATAGAGTGCATTTGTTCCCACCTTCTTCTCTTTAGAAGGTTTTGGAGTGATGACTCCAACATCGATCAAGGCTTGAATCTTGTCCACGAGATGGTAGCGAATTTAGTAGGATGATGTCGCCCTGTGATAAGCAGGATGCCTTAGGATCTGTAACTTTGTTTGCCTCCTCTTGGTTTACAATTGGGGCAACTGAATTTTGTTGTTTTCGAAGGTGCTTGAAAATGCGGAACTTCCTCATCTTTGAGCGAGTAAGTCTTGGGAAATCTCGAACCGAAGGTTTTGATTACGAGTTTCTTTGGCGCCATTGAGTTGCGATTCTCGTGGCGTCTGTTATTCGCGGCTAACGTTGTGGTTGCGGTTCGAAGGTTTGATTGGCGTCTGAGACTTTCTTTGGCGCCTTACCTGCTGGCGTGGCACAAAATTACGTTTGTTAGTGTTTGTGCGGTGGCCTCTTTCTGCTTTCTTCCTTTTAAGGAACCTTCGGCTTGCTCTCCACGAACTTTTAAGTCCTTCCGCGTTACGGATGGTGCCGTCCCCATTGCTTCGAACGCGTCTATCGATAAATTCGTGGCAGTGCGGAGGATGAATTCCTCGTTATCGGATCCGTGAGTTCATTGCCTTGTTACGAATCGTTTAACAAAGATATCCACGGTTTCTCCATTCTTACGCTTTTAGGTCGAGTAGCGTCCCATGGATACCGGTATCGTCATCAAAGAAGTTGGAGAAACAAGGACTCCATATCGTCCCGGTGTTGATGCTCCCCTATTTAAGGCGGCGGTACCATGAAGCTGCTCCACGAAGGGTGCCAACGAATGGCCGAACCATCGAGGCTCATTGCCGAAATAACCCGAGTGCGACTTGAAGTAAATCAAGTGTTGCGTCGGGGAACCCTTACCGTTCAACCGGTGTAAAGTTTATTAAGTTAAACTTTGAAGGGTATGGGATTGATTCCCACCCCTCGGGTATGGGCAAGGGATACCCGTCTTCTTCACCTCTTGGTGGAAATCAGCGAGTTAATTTTGCCCTCGAGGTCTTTAATCTTCTCGTTCTCATGAGCAACAGCGTCGGCGTGGTTCAGGAGGGTTATCATCTTCTGGTGCTTCCTCCTGATCTGAGTCGCTGTTATCTTGATCAACGTCGATGTGTTGACTTGATTCCCCTCGATGCTTTGTTAAAGCTTGGATTTGTTGGTCATGCATTTCTCTCATCGTCTGCATGGCCAACTCCATCTCTAATTTGAAGTTTTCCGTTGCTTATTCAGCGCCGTCCGACATCTTGGCCACGATCCGTCGCGATCATAAAGCTTCGGGGTTGTCCATCACTAGAAGGCTGTATTGTCGGATGCCATTGCCGACCGGCATCGATACTTCATCCTCTGAAGGTAGCCCTCTCAAGAGCTTGTCGTGGTGGACCGTCGAATAGTCGGTTGCAAATGAGTTAACCGTTGCGATCTTGTGGGAATAGCCCTTGGCGATGGTTCTTTTCGATCATATTATTAGTGACCTCGGCAATTCATCCTCTCGGGATGCCATCCTTCTCGGAATCTCCTTGACCTAGGTTTTGGCGTGTTGGTGCTAAGTCTCGAGAGAGACTCTTTACGGAGTTCCTCGACAACAATTACACTCAGAAACCTTGTTTTGATAAGCTTGGAGCATAAACATGGCTGGGCTGCAGGGGAGCACCTTGAGATTTCTTTGTGCTCGTGCGGTAGTATAATTCGTCGGCATGAGTGCGGGAGCAATCTTCGCGTAATCGATCGATCTCGGGTATAACACCCTCATCGTCGGATGAAGCGTCTCCGTCAGAGGGCGAATTGTTTAAAGAAGCGAAGTAACCGTCTTGACTTTCGTTGGTGTGAGGGTGAAGTTCCGGCGGACTCTCGGACTTCGACTTTCAGTCCGGTATGCAAAGCCGTAGGAATCTTCTTGTCTTTGTGGGTGCTACCCCCTGTATTAGGAGTGACCCGCGATTCCTTTAGCGGACCCAGGCGATCCTTGATGGTAAGCTGCTGGTATGACGGGAGTTAACCGGCAGGAGTTGATCAGGAGGCGGAGGTAACTTTGGCGTCACTTTCGTTGAAGTGTTCACAATCTTTGATCTGAGCACGGGAGCAGGAGTTGGCCTGCTGGCAGGGCTGGCTTGGATGCCAAGTTCCTCGGAGGTGAAGCGTCGACGGACTTGGGCTTCCAAACTAGCCGACTTGTTGACGACTTCTTGGCGGCCTCCTTCTTCAACTCGCGGGCTTGTTGCACCAAAGCCCTTGCTTGTGCGAGGCGCGGCGCTTCGGATCACGCTCACGGCGTAGAAGCGGTTCGTTTGACTTCGGACCCATTCGTTTGTCGCCGGCTGTAGAGTCGGCTACAATCTCGAACTTCAATCTCGAGTTAACACGGATCTTAGATCCGCCTCATAGCGAACCCCATCCATTGATTCTTTTGCACAGGCGGCTTGTTTTGCCGGCGTTGGCGTCGCCTCGGCGGGCTCTCTTGGAGAGTCCGGCCATTGGCGAAATCGACCCTGCAAAGATAGGGGTTGAAGATTTGGCCGTTGTTAGGGCGGGAACCACCGTTGTCTGCAGTCGGCGGCGGTGGTGGTGGATTTTCTCGCCTCGATCCGAGGCGATTGGGTCTTCCTTGCGGCGGAGACCATCTTGGACTTACGGGGAGCTGGATCCGACGAGGAAGAGAGGTATTCCTCGTACTTCTTTTGGTCGAACTTCGAACTTCGACCTCCTCAATGGCCGGGATCACGAATCAGCGGTTGCGACACGGCGGCTTCTTTGTTGAAGCCGTTGGCTCTTGTGGTCGCCCGGCTTGTTGGCGGTAAAGTTGGTTTGTTATTCATTGCTCGTTTGAACTTCGTTATGCAACCGTTGGCCTACAACAAAATTCAAACAAAAGAAAATGCCTTTTATTTCGGGCTTACAATGAAAGCGAAAATTACAACTTTCTTCCTTTTGTGAACAAACGAGGATCTCTATTTCACGGGATCCTCACTTGCGTGGATTCTTTGCTGTGCGGGGACTTTTATTCGTCCGTGGACCACCGCGCAATTCGATCGGTGGAAACCGGGTTACGGAACTCTGAGCGTGAAGGGCTCGTTTCCGAAGGAAGCGCTGAGGATCACACTCCGCGAAGGAGAGGATCGCCGGGGATCGCCTCCGAAGGAGAGGATCGCGGGCGGGTGAGATCTACTAGGAGAAATCCTTGATACGTCTGTAGCCGACGGTTAAACACCTCGCGGTTTGTAGATCGGCGTGCTCGTCGGTGCTGGGGCTGTGCATCGACGGCTCGTGGATCTCGCGAGGGCTCTCTCAAGAATATCGAAAATCCAATCTCCAAAAATCCAGCCCACGGCTGAGCACCCCACTATTTATAGGAAAACAAGAGGGAGGGTTTATGGCGGCGGACACCATTGGTGTCGGGCCTGGCCGGACACCTTTGGTGTCGGGTTTCACCGGCAGCCGTTTGGCTTCGGTTTGGTTTGGTTTCGGACTTTTCCGTGGCGTCCATTCGATCTTGTCGTCGTCGTTCTAAGTCCGTGCTTGGTTCACTTGATTGGTTTCATCCGTCAGCGGTTTAAGTGGCGATCGATCGGTGTTCAAATCCGATCTTGTTGGCGTTCGAATCCGATCGATCTCGTTGAAGCTTTGCTTGTTGGATTCATTCCATAACCGTAGCCTCGTTGATTCGATGCGCCTTGTTGACCCACTTCATGTGTTCGCGGACCCGCTTTACGGCGTTTGCGGCATAGTCAATCGCCGGTGTTTGTCGGATGGCTTGTTGGTTGTTAACCCACCGTCCACGAGTTTCGTTCGTATTGATAAGCAATTTTAATGCCTACGGGGTATCGTGGCGTTAAAATTAACCGCCGGCTGGCGATTCGTGACGATGAAACGACCGCCATCGACAACTTCTGACCCTAGAAGCTGGCGGCGGCGTGATTCGCGCCAAAGCGCTAAAGCGGTGACGCGCGCCAAGTGAGTGAAGCAAGGCATCTGAGTCAGCGAAGCGGCGTATCGTGGAATAAACCCGATGGCGAAGTTCAGCGGCGAGATGACTAAACTCAGCCGACGAAGCGGAATCGGCGTCTTAGTCCGTTAACTCAAATGAACCGATTGAGCTCGAAAGTCGATCGGATCTGGACTCAAACACAAGCAACATCACGGAGGAAAATTCGGCGGAATCTGAAGTGCTTGGCGGGAGCAAAGCGGGTAAACCGAGACCACAAAGAAAATGAGGCAACTTCGGCTATGTTGACCGAGATGACTCGGCCAACATAGCCGAGGTGGCTCGGCCTTCATGACCGAGCCACCTCGGCCAAACTTGACCGAGGTGCCTCGGTCAAGTGGCGAGGTGGCTCGGCCATCATGGCCAAACGCCGACCAAAGGCAGTGGCTGGGCCTGACGAAGTGACCACTGCACACCCCACGATGCTATAAATAGGGGGTCTCCTTCGAGGGGGATTTTGGATCTCTTGGAAGACTCGCTAGAGCCTAGAATCGGATTTTTGAAGTTAGAAGATCAAGACCTTAGCGCAGTTGGGCATTGATCAAGAGAAGAGAAGAGAGATCCGGATCTCGAGGAGTTCGTTAGGCTCGGATCTACGGCAAGGTAGAGAATCCATTTCAGTCTGGCCGGTCTAGGTCGATTTCTTGGATTTACCCTCTAGGCTAAGCTTCGTCTTAGTCTCAGGGCGAGCGTGTGATTTCTCCTAGTAGATCTCACCCGCTCCGGCGATCACCTCCTTCGTGAGTTGATCCCCGTCGGTGTCTTACTTCCTTCGTGAAATAAGCACTCTAGATCCGCAGATCTCGTATCTAGATCTCCACTTGGATCAGGATTGTGCGGTGGTCCACGGACATAAAAAGTCCCCGGCACAGGCAAAGAACCCACACGAGCGAGGATCCGATAAACGGATCCCGCGTTTGTTCTAAAAGGGTTAAAAAGTTGTAATCTTTTTGATTTTCATTGTAAGCCTTATAAAAAGGCGATATTCTTTGAATTTTGTTGTAGGCGACTGAAGCTGTAACAAGTTCGAAATCAATGACAATCAAGACAACTTTCCCCGCGAACAGCCTTCTAATAGGAGTAGTTCGTGCTATCAAAAAGTGGTGGTTGGTTCACGGCATGTCCTTCGGGAAAAGCAGTTATGATGCCTAGACTAGCCATCTATCCTAGGATGTTAAGCCTAATATTGGGGATACCAGGCTATGATACCACTATTAGTATCTAAGATGCGAGCCTAGAGGGGGGGTAAATCGGGTTGCACAACTATTTTAACAAATTATAAAAATATCATAGATATGCAATAGAAAAATAAGATAATAAAGCATAACCACAGAGCAACCGCAAACACAAGAAATTTTATAGTAGTTTGGATTGAATTCCTATGTCCACTCTTCCTTCTCTCGAATAAAATTCTACACATATATGATATTGCTCACCTGGATGATAAATCCTAATCCAGTAGGCTTTACAAGACTGCACCCTAGATAACCCTAATCTAGTCGTCTATACCAAATAGCCTATCACATGCGTATACCCTAGCACCTGCTAGTAGCCCTAACCCTCAATTAACACAGGCTTGAGTACGCTGTACAAAACTGATCACACGATCATAAAAATAAGTTTTGAAATAACAATCAGGATATTAATTGAGCACAAAGTTGAAAAGATATTACAGTCATTGCCAATCAAACCGTTCTTCAAAGGATTCAAATGGAAATCTGAAGAACGAGATCACAAATTTGGTCCTAAGGGAACATTCATCGATGATTGTAGATCCAATGATGATGAACATGACGACGAAGCGATTAAACGAGCTTTAAGATAATTCGAAGGTGATTTGATCTTCAAAGCTTCAAACCCTATCTCTCATCGATGATTGGGAAATGTCTAGATATTTCTATCATCGATAATTCATGAAGCATCGATAAAAATTATTTATCTATAAAGTTGAGTCATCGATGACCACAAGCTCTCATCGATGATCAACTTGGTCATTGATAATTGATGATTGTCATCGATGATCAACTTGCTAATGACTTCTTTTCGAGCTAAATTTTTTCGTTTCACCTCAAACTTGATCCTCACTTGTTCAGACATGTACTAATCATCTCAAACATAAATTAGACTTAAATGAATGTTTCTTATTACTCAAACAAAAGACAACACCCTAACAACCCTCCCCTCCCCAACCACCAAAAAAGAAATTAAAAATTGCACCCCAAAGCCCAAACTATTTAAAACCACTATTGGGAAGTAAAAGGTTCATCTAAATTTCCAACAATAAAGTATACTGAGTGCATTTTCAATACATACTACAGTTTTATAATATTATATTTTTATTTCTAGGTAAAGAATATAGTTGTTGTTGGCCAAAAGCAAAATTTTCTAGATCCGCCATTGATTGGATCCCATGCTAATTTATTGACTTTTTCCAACCTTTTTTGATAAGCACTGGAAACAATAAAACTAGCATTCTGGTACACGCAATTTGTTAGCTAGCTAAGTTAACTGAAAATTTGAGCAAGTCAATAATAGTTTACCTTAGGCTTGTTACTAGCCACGGGTCAAAAAGAACAAGCCAAATTTGGTCCTGTCAAGATAAAATTTCTGGCTTCGCCATTTATTTCAATATAATGTATGTTATTTTAGTATAACATACATTATTTCAATCTCACACACTCTATTTCAATATAACATTTAGTAGAGCCATAAGAGTATTTTCTTTATTTGCTTTCTTGAAGACTTGATGCAGTGACGTATTTAGTTTTGAATTATTACGACTTAACTTTTGGTGACATAATTATGTTTGTAATTTTAACTTATGTTTTATAATAAAGTAAATGTAGTCAAGATGGTCTAGTTGAGTTGATAAATTTCTCATGAAGTAATCTTCGAAGGTTCCAGTTCATTCTCGAGGGCACCCTGCAATTTAATTTTGTGGAATATCCGAAGCTATGCGTTGGGGGGTGCCCCTTAGCCACCCCTAGGAGTTTGATACTCATGGTTCAAGGGATCGTAGGAAAGTTCACTCGCCAAACCCAAAAATAAATAAATAAATAAATGTGAAATTATGAAGGTTTGATGAAAATTGTTTGATTACTGTTTAGGGTGTAAACTTCCTTCTCTCGATCGTTTGTCCTAACTGGGCCTATCTGACAGCACGAACTAAGAAAGGAAATTATCTGGCCTTAGGCCTGTGCAGCTTAAATATAGCTAGTTAAAAGTCAGAAATTTTTTCTCAACAAAAAGGATAAAAAAAGCCAGAATAAAACGGGTTGGATACAATCACCTTGAGAATGGAACGGCCCTTACTCATTACCTCTTCTTTGAAAATATGAAAAAGAAAGGAAAAAGTAGCTGATCTTTCTACATGAATATTAGGTGTGGTTAGCAGGCTTTTTTTTTTTTTTTTCCTTTTTTGATATAAGCATTGTGTTCTAGACTTCTAGGTTGAGGGGGTTTGGCAGATATCATGATTTTCAAACGCGTGAAGTACACAGCATGAATAATACACTTCTGAGACATTTTTGTTCTATGTACTGAAAGAAGCATCAAACAAAATATATATAACATGAGCTAAAAATAAAATAAAAGGGTTAATTTCACATAAACCCTCTTGAACTTTGGGGGATATTGCACATAATCTTTCTAAACTTTATTTATCTCACATAATCACGCTGAGTTTTGGGGTGTCTCACAAAACTCTCCCTAAACTTCAATCTTTTCTCAATCAAATAACTAAAATTTTCTTTAGAGAAAGAAAATTTCAAACTATTATTTGTCCCAACCCCCTCCCCAAAAAAAAGAAAAAAAAACTCATTTTGGGCGCGAATCACATGAGGGATTCGCGCACAATTTGCCATTGGCAGCGACAAGTGGAGCATTAACGCATCGATGCTAAGTTAAAACATCTACATATAGGCGAAGTTTTTTAAATATTATATCGATAGAGGTGGTTGACTAAGACGGTGTTTGGGGCGGCTTATTTTTTGGTTAAACTAGCTTTAAGCTAGCTTTTTATTTCTACCTGTTTGGTAAAATACAAAATAAGTTAGCTTATAAGTCGCATTTTTAAAAACTGGTATATCGTAGCTTTTGAAAAACTAACTTATAAGCTAGGTTTGACCAAACAAATTACTACACTACCCAAATAATTTTTATAATATTTTTATCATAAAAGTCGAAAGGCACTAAAAGCTAACATAACTTATAAACTTTAAAAAATAAGCATTCCCAAACACCCTCTAAGAATTCTAATGTGATAAGTTAACCTATATGCATATATATATATGACCAACCTCCAAAAAAAAAAAAATCTTTCTACAGTTTCTACAGTGTTAAATGACAAAATAGTTCAAAAGAAAACATTTTGAGCACATTACCTTCATCCCATTTTCACTGAAATATACAAGTGCCTTAAACAAGTTTCTCCCGTTTCAAATATTAAAACACTTACAAATTACAACCCAAGTCCAATTGAACACCTTACTTAACAAAGTAAGGGAGGTTGAGCACGTAGAGCAAGAAATAAGCCCACGTAACACCCGAAATCCCCCCAAAAAAGAACCCACCGGAGAACTGAGCCCACCCATCAGCCGTCTGAAGCTTATCGGCCTCCTTCTTACGGCCGGTGAGTGTCAAAGATGGTGCGGTGGACGGCTCCCCCTCGTTGAAGGAGGCGATGCCGTACATGGTGAGGCAGATGCTGAGGATGACAACGAGGCCGGCGGCGGCGAGGGAGCCGGCGGGGCCAGCGACCTCGGTGTTGCGGAGGGGGCCGGTCTTGACGAAGGGGCCGACGAGGAGGAAACCGTGGGCGAGGCCGACCTCGATGCCACGGAGGAGGGGGGAGACGGCGGTGCGGTAGGCGGGAAGGTTGGAAAGGTACCACGCGATGAGGGGGGACGAGGTGACGGGTGTTTCCAGGCTGCCGATGAAGGGGTCGCCGTTTATGGGCTGGACCACTTGGAACGTCGGCTGTTGTAATTAACAAAAAAAAAAAAGATTTTTTGTAGTTAGATTAAGGAAATTGAGTAAATTACACTAAACCCTCAAGAACTTTTAGAATTCTGCAGTAAACCTCCAATAACTTTCAAATTCGCACAATAGCTTTTGCAGGAAACCCCCCACTATCTTCTAGGTAAATTACACTAAACCCCTTATTATTTGCAAAATGCCTTTAATGTTGTTTATTTAATTTATGGGGTTATCTGCAAAATGTGTAAATTTATAGAAGATTTTCTACAATTTCAAAAGTTATTGAGAGTTTAGTACAACTTTAGAAATTATGGGGTTTACTTCAAAATGCTGAAAGTTCCTAGGTTTAGTACTCCTATAATAGTTAACAGGAAATAGAAATGAGTTAACTGTTATTTAGCAAAATAATTTGTCAATAAAATAGAACTAATAATGTTCGGTAGCTGTATGTTCATTTTGTTCTATTTAAAAATTATTTGGTCTTTTTTCTTTTTTTCTTTTGGCGGTGGAAGATTTAATCTATCTCCAAAGTATATAAATATATTTCAATATAAATCAGCTTCTATTAACTAATTAAATATTAAATTATGTCAATTTTTTATTTTTCATTGAGTTTTACCTTTTCATGGCTACGGCCTAATTTAAGAACGTGTTTAATTAGAATAGTTAGTGTGAAAAATACAGTTACAGTATCACGTACTTCTAGTTATTGCTACATGAATTCGAATCCTTCATATCAAAAGTGGCAGATAGACCACTACTTTTAATCACAATCATTGTTTATCCAGTGGACAATTATAATTTTTTAAATCTAATATTCACCGTATCCTCATGAATTGCACTTATTCTTATTTGCATTCAAAGAAAAATCATAATCATCTATCAACTAATCAATTATTATAAGGAGTAGTAGTCGCTCAACTACATTTTTGATAGTAGAGAGAATCAGAATCCTATTTGATTATGATAAAGTATAGTTATTGCTATAAAACGTTTCAAAAGTGAGCACAATTATTTTCCCTGTTATTCGAGTTACTTTACCTTTACAACAGCTTTATAGAATTGCAACACATTCAATCAAACGTGTGTTGAATTTGGATGCAATTGGAACCATGTTGAGACCCAACCTAGTATTCACTTTGGAGAACCAAAAGACAAAAGAATTCAAAATTTGGGTAGAACTTCCTGACCTTCTCTGCTTGAATAGCTTTCACACTGAAGCTGGGCCTGTTTTTGGCCTGCAAGCTCCTCAATGGGCTTCCTCCAACAAGGCCCTTGGGAACAAACAAGCCCCTTGAGCTAGATGAAATAAAGCTACTCTTGAGTTGGCTGGCCATCGGAGCACTTGCCATTGTTTGCTCCCTTTGTTAACTTCTCCTATGAAGAAGTAGGAGTTTAAGCCAAAAATTATTAGTAGAGGAAGATCAGAGGCATAGAATTTGAGAGGCTGTGGATTTGGAATCCATGCATGCAATCTCATTGGATGAGAAGTGGTCGCCACCCAATCCTTATCCACTCAAGATATCTTCGTTTCTCATCCTCTCGTTCTTAAATCCCCCCGCTTGTTTTGTAGGGCCCAATTTAGGAGCAGTGGATCCAATTTAGGAGTAGTGGATCAAAGCCCAATAGTTGCTTTTTGAACAGTTGGGCGATGACATGGTGGCCGATTTTCAGTCTTCATATGTTGTAGCCTCTTTTGTTACACTCCGTTCTGCATGCTATATAAGCTCATGAGTTAACGTCTTGGGCTTTGTTTCCTAGAAACCACCTTAATCAGGATAATTATACAAAAACCACCTTTGCATTTTAATTTATACATAAACCACTTTTAAAGTGAGTTTGTATTATAATCAACCACATTCCACTCAAATTTTCACTAAAAAATCTAAAATAAGCTTAAAAATTTTCCATGTAAGGTACATGACTCGTATCCTAACAAAATCTAAACATTAAGAAATGAGTCATGTGCCCAGAATGTGAGTTTTTAAGGATATTTTTAAATTTTTAGTGAAAGTTTTAACTGAGAGTTGGTTGATTGCAACACAAACACAATTTAAAGGTGGTTTATGTATAAATTGAAATTCAAAAATAGTTTCCATATAATTACCCTGTTTTACAATGCTTTCCAGGAGGAAAAAAGACCCTAAATTTTTTAAGTTAAAATAAGTTAGAGCCAGTTTTATCATCAAGTTTATTCCAGCTACATGTTTATGAATATGCCCGAGCCTTCTGTGTGGAGATGCCAAAAGATAATCATGGAAGCTCTCAGAGTCTTAGCTTTAAATTTTTACAACGCAAACAACCTTACAGTCACTATTTTCTTACATAGACTTAATGAATCATACAGTTCTTATTCACTGCAAAAGAGGGAAGGTAAGAGAATATGCAAAGTTTTTCCATAACATAAATAATCAAATTTAACAACGATCAAATTTTCAATTTTATGACAGCATTGTACTCGTTGCCTTGTCAGATGTTTGAGGAAACTGCTGCCCTGGTGTTATTCCTCTCTGTTCAAAGAATACCAGCTGGTCATGAGCTGACTGCAACCTCGGTATCATAAATGCCTCCTGTGCCCTGGATATTTATAGCACAATCTCTACACTCTTCCCCCTGAACTCTTGAGAGAGTCCCAACTGCCACATCCTACGCTATGCAATTCAAGGATTTTGTAAAGAGTATTATACATGTACCATTTTATCAAATAGCAGATTAGTGTAAGTACAGCTAAACAGCAGAAGAATCAGAGAGTAACAAATTAGATGCATAATGAAATTATTGATTATCCATTCATTCATTTGAAATTTTTTGCAGACAAGTGGAAGATGGAAACAATTAATAGAAACATATTAGTTTGTTTCAGGGTAGCTTGGGCTTTCCTTCCCGAAGGAATCTTGTTCGATGTTGCAAAGCATCTCGAATCGTATTCAGGTCCACATTCTGCAACAGATTGAAGCAAACAGGCACCAACAGTTTATAATTCTTGATTTATATATATGACTAACTAGTATACGACAAAATCAGAGGTCACTGATCACAGCAGGAAATTTATTAACTTGTGCATACTGAATTCATGTACCCTCTTAGTATATATATCGATACTTCACAAAGAAAAAGTCTGGAAGAAATCCTTCAGCAATCTGACATTTGTGAATCGAGAATAAGTTTATCCAAGTAACTTTACAATGGTTGAAACTTGGTAATTCTGGTAAAATTCTCATGTAATAGGCTTACGGACAAAATTGTCGAAGCAGTAGAGGGGACAATTCCAGCCTGCATAAGTGAGAATTGATTAGTTATTTTCATAAAACTATCTTGCAATACTGCACAAGATTTTATCTTTTGCGATTGATCAGTGTAAGTGTGTGTTAAATGCTAAGAAGTAGTGTACTTTCGAAAAGGAAAAGGAGGAAATGGCCAAACATATTGCTACTTAAGAAATTCTTGTTGCGTACAATTATCTCCATTCCTAGCGCTAAGCTAACACAAGGAGCTCTTAGAAATGAGAGTAATTGTAAGAACATAATACTGGTAACAATGAATCTACAATTCAATCAATAAAGTATTCGTTGGCATGGTACCAAGGAATTGCATTATTGCAAGAGTAATCTCCTTTTCTTTCTTTCAATACACATACAGGAGTTGTGTGTAGTGTTTCAAGCTTTTTTTTTGTTGGTGTTCTCTCTTCTTCTTCTTCCTTTTTCTTTTTCTTTTATGTTGTATAGGCTTTCTTCTTCAACCTTCAGGTTTTAGCTCCATAGACCTCTGCCAAAAAGACCAATTACCTTAAAATTTTCAATATTAAAACTCTAGACCTCAAGCCCAGCCTTCAGCTCTCTGGACCTCGGAAGCCCTTCTATGGAACATTGTTCGTTGTTGAAAATGACAGGCACAGTACCAAAACCGTGCTTTTGTCATTTTCTCAACAATATAGTAAAGGCCACCCCGTCAAAATTCATACAGGAAATATTCATGCATGAACTTGCAGTTAGGTAATATCCATATCTCTGTACATGGAACATGCACTTAGGTAATCTCTCTGTGTGCGTGTGCACGTGTGTATGCACATGTGTGCATGTGGGTGTGCATCTGTGCGTGTGCGTGTGTATGCACATGTGTGCATGTGGGTGTGCATCTGTGCGTGTGCGTGTGTATGCACATGTGTGCATGTGGGTGTGCATCTGTGCGTGTGCGTGCGTGCATGGGATGGGTGGGTGCATGCATGTGTGCGTGTTTTGCATGCGTGTGTGGGTGTGTGGGCATGTGTGCGGTGTGTGTCATATGGATCCTGAATTATGGAGAACTGGTGATGGATACCTTCACAGGTTCAACCATATCTCCTCCATTGCCATGATGAGCTTCAAGATATGCTCCAAACATAATCTCTCTAGGATAGACATGACATATATAAGGTTATGGAAGTTCACTAGATGCGGACCTTATTGCAGACAACCTTTTTTTCATTAAATGAAGAAACTTAGAAAATACCAAAAGTTTTTATAACTTATGAAGAGTAACACATGACTTCATAAGGTCATTACGTGTCTTTTAATTAAAAATTATTGGAGTTATGAAATTCAAAATTCATTGAAATTCTAACCAACCCAAATCTCACACCTTTCATCCCGAAAAACGGAGAAGAAACTCTAAAAACCGAAAGAGAAGAAGTAAAGTTTTGTACAAGGTTAGTGATTTAATCTTCTAGTTTTTAATTATATTAAGTTTGATGTAAGTTCATGAAAAAGATTTAGCTTGGGGAGGTCACCACCCGCAAAACCCACGACAACAGGATGGTCGCAGGTCACCGTAAGTTATCAAAGATGACACTGGTGGTCGAAAAAAGGTAACTTTTTCATGAATCCACACCAAACTTAACATAATTAAAAGTTAGAAGATTAATCACTACACTAACCTTATAAAAGCTCTACTTCCTCTTCCTTTCTTTGTTCCATAATTTCTTTTTTCTGTAATTTCTTTTTTCTGGAATGAAACTTGTGAGATTTGGGTTAGTTTTATACGATTTCAGCTTTAGAATTTTATAACTCATATTCCAATTTATTTTTATTAAAAGATACATAATAACCTTAGTGAATTCTAGGGTTACTCTACATAAGTTACAAAACTTTTTTCTATTTTCTTCATTTAACTAAAAGAAGGTTATCTACATACCTAATATTGTACAATCACCCACCATGGTATCCACTTTAAAATTCTACGGCTCTCTCTAGTTCCTCTAAAGCATAGTATGTGTGCTTGGTTTTTCTTGATCAACTTCTTACAAAAGTGAACATGGTTAAACATGGTGTAAAGGTACTGGATGTCAACTTTGTTCCCATCAAGAGTAATCTCACCATCTATTTTTGGTGTGTTGCTTTATTAGAAAAGTATGGGGCAATATTTGGTCAATTTGAATCAGCCTAACATGACTTTGGATTTTGGCATGACAGCAGAATATCCTACACCAGTCATGACCAAAGAAAAAGAATGCAAATATGCAATCATGGCTGCATTTTGGTTAATTTGGAAAGAGAGGAACCAACATATCTTTAATGGACGAGTCAGTATTCAAGCTGAAAGCATCCTTCTTGCAGCCATACTTCCTAAGTTGGTGTACATATTTTGGTCGAAGAGTGTAACCTTGCGGTTTTCTTGTATACCTCTTGGCATCAAGACATTTACATGTAATTATTCTCAATATTCTACTCAACTAAAGCCCTCTTTCCCCTCACATTATGAGCAATCTTAAGCTGATGAAATGAGAATATATAATAAACTATTCTTACTATTATCCTAGTGCTGATTTATCCTGTTTTTCTTCTCTTCATCTTGATCAATACTGGGCTTGGCTTGGATCCACAGTCATAGATCAGATCAAAAAAAGGGAGCCGTAGCTATGAACAGCAACACTGGTTAACTAAGATGGTCAGGAACAAGAACAGTTATTATTTTCACAAGAAAGATAAACTTCATGAAAGACCTGTAGCCGCCACAGACGCACATTCAGCTTAGATTGCACTAATCTTTTTGCAACACACACAGCTTGGTGTTATTTTCATCGAAATGGCATTGTGGGTGTTAAGGCAACCACAAGCTTTTCATGGCTTGTTGAAACATTTAAAGATATCGGAAAGCAAAAGCTTCAACAGGCAATCCGTTTCAACATTTTATTTATTTATTTATTTATTTATTTTATTGTGGATCCGAAGTCAAATCATACATGCTTGTAGCATCAAGATAGCCTTTGGTTTAGGATGATCTGCTATCAAATTGAATCGGTTTAAAAATTAGAAGGCATGCACTAGAAATTAAACAGAAGCAATTTTCAGCTTTCTAATTAGTCAACCCTTGGAGATATTGATAACAGAATCCTCCAATAGGTTGTGATTTGCATATGTATATATAGTCTCAAACACTGGCAAAAGCATCAACAGACAAAGAAAATTTTGCATAGCTACAAATATGTCACTTTTAAAAAAGAAAATTGTAAAGCTACTTACTATTAGGACAGGCAAAGCTGAACATCTCTTCAAGCAATACACAAAAGTAATTAATCTCTTCTACAGTGGTCAGAAGTGAAGGCTTGGTAGAGCACTTGCACTGATACCTAAGGAGCAATGGAGGGATTAAGCACAATGACGGATGTAGAAATCAGAGAGGAAGAGGTTTTTGTTTTTATTGATTTAATTCACAAAAGCCTAAGGAGTATTTATAACTACAAGAGAGTTCAGATTCAATGAATCTAGACTTCTGTTAATCTCAACAAATAGGATCTTATACTATCCTAACAACAAACCTATTATCTTAACAATAAATCTGTAAAACAGATTGATTCTCACAATCTCTGCAGTTCTTATCATAACTACTTTGACACTCCCCTTCAAGCTGGAGCGTAGATATTGTTGACGCCAAGCTTGCCCATGAATGTGTGAAAAAGCTTCGGAGGTAGTGCCTTTGTGAGAATATCAACAAGTTGCTCCGTAGATCGAACATGAGAGAAAGAAATCACCTTCTTCACCCATTCATCACGAACAAAATGACAAGTAATTTCAATGCGTTTGGTACGCTCATGGAATACTGGATTCTCAGTAATGTAGATGGCCGACTGATTGTCACAATGGAGAGGAGTGGGAGATGACGTATGAATGTTAAAGTCTCGTAGAAGAGACCGTAACCATAAAATCTCAAAAACAAGATGTCCAATTGCTCTATACTCAGCCTCTACGCTAGAGAGAGCAACTACCGATTGCTACTTACTTTTCCAAGATACTAAGTTTTCTCCAAGAAATACAACGTATCCACTAGTGGATCTTCTATCATCAACAGATCCTGCCCAATTAGCATCTGAATATCCTCGTAAGATAAGGAAATCACCGGGTTTGAAGAGACGACCCTAGCCTGGTGCTTTCTTGAGGTATCGAAGAATGCGGATAGCTGCTTCCCAGTGGGTGATGGTAGGTGCTTGCATGAATTGACTGACCCTGCTGACTGCATATGCAATATCTGGTTTGGTCACCGAAAGGTATATAAGCTTCCCAACAAGTTTACGATATTGTCCTGGATTAGTGAATGGGGGATCAGTAGTAAAAGCAAACAACTTAATGTTGGGGTCCATAGGTGCATCACTAGGTCGACACCCAAACACTCCTGTCTCAGTAAGAATGTCGAGTATATATTTCCTTTGTGAAAGGAAGATATCGTCCTTATTACGGGCAACCTCAATACCAAGGAAGTAACGAAGTGGACCAAGATCCTTTGTATGGAAAGCTTGCGATAGTTGTTGCTTAATCTCTGCAATACCCTGTGAGTCACTACCAGTGATGATAATGTCAGCTACATGCACCAATAGGACCACGATGCCCCTATTCCCCTTGTTGTGAAAAGGTAATGATTTGCCTTACTTCTAGAAAAGCCATAAGAGCAAACTACTTTTCCAAACTTTTCGAACCAGGCTCGAGGAGACTGCTCACCAAATTATCCCCTTTTCGCTCAAAACCAGGTGGTTGTTTCATGTATACAACCTCGGTCAAGTCCCCATTAAGAAATGCATTCTTGACGTCCAGTTGATGACGTGGCCACGAGCGGCTGGATGCAATAGAGATAAGTACTCGAACAGAGGTGAGCTTGGCAACAGGAGAAAATATCTCAGTATAATCAACTCCATACAACTGAGTATAGCCCTTGGCTACAAGGCGAGCTTTGAGTCGCTCGACTGTACCATCTGGGTTGTACTTCACTGTGAATACCCAACGACACCCAACTGTTTTACCACCGGGAGGAAGACTAACCGCCAGGTATGATTCTGCCAAAGAGCTTGCATCTCATCTTTCATTGCTACTTGCCAACCATGATGCTTAAGGGCCTCTTGAACATTATGGGGGATGAAAATGGAATGCAAGGGGGGGTAAAGACGCGAAAGGAGCTGTTCAGTTTATAAGATGAAACAAACTTTGCAATAGGATGGTGAGTGCAAGTGTGTTTTGCTTTACGAAGAGCGATAGGAATATCAGCTGTGTCAGGAATATTACCAAGCAAAGAAGGTGATGTGCCTAAAGGAAAAACAGGAACACTGTCTTTGATAGTCTGATCGTGTTGCCCTCTCATTTCCATACATAAACCTGCAGTGGTTTCTCTGATGGAAAATCCAAACTCTCTATAACGGCCCTTGGTAAATCTAAAGTAGTCTGATCATAAAGAAGTTTTAAACTAAATAAACATTTATTTTCAAAAAACAACACATCAGCTGAAGTAAATATTTTCTAAGAATCAGGAGAATAGCAAAAATATCCTTTTGAGGATCGGGAATAACCAAGAAACACACACTTAATGGCTCTAGGATCTAATTTATCATTGTCGAGTCCTAGTACCTGAACAAAACATGTACAACCAAAGACACGTGGAGGAATATGGAAGGCTTCTCGGCGCGAAAAAACAAGACTAGATTGATTAAAAAACAAGTGTTGAGTACAGCAAAACTCCAATAAAATTTCGGGACCTTCATTTCAAACATTAATGATCTAGCAGCGTTAAGTGTTGGTTTTTACGTTCTGCTACTCCATTTTGTTGTGGAGTGTAGGGAGATGAAGTTTGATGAATAATCCCATGTGTGGAGAAAAAAAAGGTGAAACTCACTACTTATATATTCTTTAGCATAGTCAGAACGAAACTGTTTAATAGTAATACCAAATTGAGTTTTTATTTCATTAAAAAATATAGTAAATACTTTAAACAGTTCAGAACGATCTTTTAATAGAAAAAGCCATGTCATCCGAGAAAAATCATCAATAAACGTAACAAAATAGCAATATTTATTAAAAGTAGGAAAGCTCACTGGCCCCCAAATATCAAAGTGAACTAAATCGAACAAATTTTCACTACGTTTATTGACACATTTTGGGTAGGAAATTCTACGATGTTTCCCCAACTCACAAGACTCACACGAGAGATTAAAACTAGACTCACAATCAGGTACCAAGTGTCGAAGAGTAGTTGAGGAAGGATGTCCCATACGTCGATGCCATAATACAGGATCTGTAAAAGAACGGAAGGCAGAAATCGAGTCTGGACTATCCAAAAGATATAGACCCTGTTGTTCACGACCGGCTCCAATCACCTTCCTCGTAGCAATATTCTGAAAAATCACAGTGAGAAGGGAAGAATGTCACTGAACAGTTTAAATCATTACAAACTTTATGAATAGATAATAGGCCATTAGGAAAAGTAGAAATTCGTAATACAAATTTGAGAGATAGATCAAGTGTTAGAGTAATATTTCCTACTCCTTCAAAGGAACAGGTGAACCATCGGCGACACGCACGTGAAAGTTATTGAGTGGAGAAAATGATGAAAAGGATAAAGGAGACATATGTTCAGAAGCACCTAAATCAATAATCCATTGGTCAGATAAAACATGATAAACATTACCTGATTGAACTGAGTTACCAGATGGTTTCGTTAGCAGCTGGCGGAAGGCTTGATATTCTTCAGCAGAAAGCATAACCAGAGAAGAGAAAGTCATCTCTAATGGTGTCATAGTAGATGTAGAGGAGTGATCCACAGAAGAAGACTGATGAACAAGCGGCCGTCCAAGACGTTTCCAACATGTATCGAACTCATGATTTGTACCCTGACAATAGGTGCAATACTTGATATGGCGTCGTCCATCACTATGGCCTCGACCACGATCACCACGACCCCGAGACGGGTACAGAGGACGCCCATGAGTGGAGGGGAGCTACCGTGGGTAATTTTCAATGAAACTGCGTCCCCTGCCAGTTGTAAGAACAGATGGAGTTTGAGAATCAGAGACAATCGGAGTCGGTTGAGTGACACGAGGAAGCCGAGTATGAAGATCACGTAGGGAAGGACTGTCATGTGTCGCCAAAATATGAGAGCGAACACCATCAAGATATGGACTGATGTTCCCAAGAGCAAGAACAGACAATAGGGCTTCTCGCTGTTTTTATTGGATAGCAAGATCCGGAGTATGGCTGATAAATCTTCCACTCTTCTAAATATTGAGTGAATTTGGAGAGATAAGCATGTATGTCATCGCCTTGCTTGGTCTCAACAATCTCCCTGAATATATCATACAACCTCTGCATGTTGTTAGCAGAGGAGTACATCTGATGGAGTGTCCCAAATAGCCTTCGCGATATCAAGAAAGATAACAGATTGATAGACAGACTTTTCCATAGAATTTGTCATCAAATTTATAATCAAGGCATCATCACGATCCCATTTTGCAAACTTGGAATCCTTCGAGTCTGGAGGACTATCGGTGATATGATGTAGCATCTCCTTCCCCTTAAGGAAGCGATTGATGGAGCAGGACCATTCATGTAATTATTAGAACCAGTAAGATTCTCTGTAGTGATGCGATGAGTCTCAACCTTCAAATCTAAAAGACTAGATGTGGAGGAGGAAGAAGTGGCCATGGAAGCAGTAAAAAGTAGTAAAGTTCACTGAGTAAAGTAAAGATTTGAAAGCAGATCTATATAAGATCTGTGAGATTGTGACAGAGAATTACCACATCCAATATGTCACAAGTTTCATAGCTGAGGATCCATGGTGAAGACATGTTTGGAGAAAGTTGAGGATGTTGTTCTGGAGGAGGGTATGGTGCTCATCCTAATGTGGAGGCAGATCTGAAAATGCTTCGTTAGGGTGAAGGTGTGGGGGGAGGAGGGTGGGTTGCAGGACTGAGAGGAAAGAGGAGGGGACAAATGTGGGGGTGGCTTGTGGACTTCGGGAGCCGTTTCAGGTTCAGAAGCAGGTCTGGATGCAGGGTTTTGAAGGATGGATGGTGGGTGGTAGTTTGTGGACTGACAGGGCAGAGAAGAGGGTCTGGGCTAGGTGAGAGGAAGAGGGGAGGTGGCTATGGCTGCAGTAGGAAGAAGATGGGGAGGTGGCTATGGCTGCAGTAGGAAGAGGGATTGCTCTGATACCATGTAGAAATCAGAGAGGAAGAGGTTTTTATTTTTATTGATTTAATTCACAGAAATCTAAGGGGCTATTTATAACTACAAGAGAGCTCAGATTCAATGAATCTAGACTTCTGTTAATCCCAACAAATAGGATCTTATACTATCCTAACAACAAACCTATTATCTTAACAATAAATCTGTAAAATAGATTGATTCTCACAATCTCTGCAGTTCTTATCTTAACTACTGTAGAGTAATAGAAAAGGCAAAGTTAGTTATTCATCTAACCCTAATCTCTCTCAAATAGCGATTAGGAGGATATTACAAAATAGGTATGAGATAGAATCATATCCAATCACATCTCACAATATCTCAATAATATCTCAATAATATCTCCTAAACCTAAATACCAATAATATCTAACACTCCCTCTCAAGCTGGAGCATATATTACTATATATGTTCAGCTTGTTACAAACCGAAATAAAACAGCTAGTTACAAGAGCTTTAACAATATCATCTTTGTCCGAAATACTTGAAGACATCACAGTAATCAGAAAATTATAGTAACAGCGAGTAGAAATCCTAGACGGGTACGTCAATAGAAACCCTAGGCAGGTACGCCAGTAGAAATCCTAGATGGGTAAGCAAGTAGAAAAAAATCCTAGGAGGGTCAGTCAGAAGAAACCCTAGGCAGGTCAGTCAGTAGAAATCCTAGGCGGGTAAGCCAGTAGAAGAAACCCTAGGCGGATAGACAATGTAACCCTAGGCGGGTTAGCCAGTAGAGACAACATCGAAAGAGGACCGTTGTCGTTGCACATAACTATCAAAGATGCCGATGAGCAAATATTAACTCCGATTCTGTTCATTGAGTGAACAATGTTCGGTACTGTTCATCATGTAAATAGTGGCGGCAAACTGGTTTTTTTTAAAGGTTATTTTGTGGAGGGTGGTTGATAAGATCTAGAAAACAATGATGCCGAAATAGTTGTTGAAGCCGTTGACGCCATCAAGGATGTTGTCGTAGCCACCGATGATGTTATCGTAGCCGCCGAGGGGAGCATGAAGGCCATGCAAAACCCCTTCGATGGCCTTGAGATCTAGAAAGATGGAAGAAGTTGCTAGGATCGAGAAGGCTCTGATACCATGTAGAGAATTAGAAAATGCAAAGTTATTTATTCATCTAACCCTAATCTCTCTTAAATAGCGATTAGGAGGATATTACAAAATAGGTATGAGATAGAATCATATCCAATCACATCTCACAATATCTCAATAATATCTCCTAAACCTAAATACCAATAATATCTAACAACTACTTTGACAATGGACAAAGCTAAGAGCCACACCATGCTAAAGACAGATGAATCAATCAGATACCTTGAATATATAAAGAAGAGATATATAGCACTCGAGATTCAACAATATTGTTTGAAATTATAAACATGGTCAGCTGTTCCTTTGAAATATGTCACCAAAGATAAAGAATAAGAGACATCAGAGCTCCATTGAATGATTAGTTGGTTTTGATCGTTCCATCTGAATCCTGTTTCTGTTGGCCTTTTTACTTATTAAAGGTATATTGCAAGCATTGTTTTGGAACTAATCAGAGCACATAAACAAGATACCAACTTTCAGGTGGTGTTTAGAACTAGTAGAGCCATGTACTATAGACACAAATAATGAAGCATGACAGGTCTGACACGTTCAATACATGTATCAGAAACGCAAATTGGATGCAATACTTCTGATTTATGTGTACTTATAACTTTATGTGTACTTATGTGCCGTGTAATGAGAAAGTATTGAATGATCCCCGGTTCATGGGGATTTTATGTCCACCAAAGGGATGTCAATCATTGGACCTCGAGATTTGTGCACGAACCCAATGGTTAACAGCTATTTGGTGCACATTAAATGCCATGAACTGTCCCCACTAAATACTTTCTCCTATGTAATATCACACGCATGCTAGCATGTCCGTGCACGTGTAAGTTGTAACATAGCTGGGAAGAGAATGCACACAAATATAAGATGTTTAATAGTTAAACAAAAGAGATTTATACACACAGTGACAGAGCAGATAAGTCTTTCAGAAGACAGCATAATCAAGGCATTAAAAGATGACCAGCTAAGTTCATAAATTGAGACATCCCAAAGGGGAAAGTTGAAACAGTATGGCTGGCTACCAATTGATCTATCCATTAAGAAGCACGGCTCATCTTTGCATAGAAATTTAAGCCTTTTTTGGGAAGAGAAGATACATGATACACATACACAGACATATCATGTATGCAAAGGCACATGTGTTTGTATGTGTGTGCATGAGTTGTATGTGAGAATGTGTGGACAAACATGTAACATGCTAATAGATTGAGCGGGCTTTTTAAGCAGGTAGGCAGCATAATGTACTAGGTATAAAAGATGATAATTAGTTGGGAAGGAAGTAATCTTATTTACAAACAAAAACTAGTAAATATGATATTTCGGTCACAGGAAGGTACAGCCATAGCTTCCTCACAATGCAAGTAAGAAATAACTCACTGAGATTGAATGGTGGAATAGAATGCAACAGATAAAAAATTCCAGTTACATTCAAAATTTGATCAGTGGCACATTTCTGGCCTTCTCTTTTTGGTAGCTGAAAACCATAACATATTACTCAATAATATTGGGAAGAATCATTAATGAAGGTCAGCCACTTGCCACCCCGGAAGAGATCTGGCTCCACCCATGCTAATTGATATACACGTGTACACATATGCTTCAACGTACACACATGCACACGCCTGAATTCACACACATTGACATGCATGCATGTGTGTTACAGTGTATACTAGTTCAAGAAGAAGAAATTTTTAGATGGATTAAAGCAATCACTTTCATAAGATAGTGTTGTAGAACTTCAAACAATTTCATATGCTCACAAGAAAGAAGAAAAATTCTTGTATAGGCTTCTTGGCTTCTCATCAAATTTCCAAGCTTACAAACCCATGAGCTCATGTGCAAGTAATATACCACTTAGAAGCTTTGATTTGATAATGTTAGAAGAAACATTATTCATAATTAGCTTAACATATCACTTAAACAAGGTCATGAAAGGGATAGGCTTCTTGATTTCTAGCTTCATTCCCAACTTTCTTTTTAACCCTAACTTACAAATTCCCGTAGTTTAGAAGTTTGAGGGAAAAAAAAGGATTATAAGTCGATACCTTGAAGAAATCTTGTAGTCACTTAGCACCTTCTTTCCTTCCCTAATTTTATAATCATTTTCCCTTCTTCCTTTCTTCCCTGTTTTTTCTCCTCTACGCTTCAGTCATATTATAGATGGGAAAAGTGAAGGGGGAAAACGAAATATAGTTGTAGAGAGAGATATGAGAGGTAATTTATTCTCCATTCACACAGCTTCATTTTTACAAAGGGAAAACTCTACACCCTCCACACAGCTTAAACTCAACCACATACTTGTATAATGATTGCATGATATTTGGCCTAACTAATTAAGCGAAACATTACAATGAAATACAATGTCATCATGACTGTGTAAATACTCCTTAAATAATTGCATAAAACTAAAAGTTATTAATCGATTCAGTCTCTCAGCATTATTAACTAAATATTGGATTTTAGTTTAGACTAAGACACAAATTCATTTTTCAGAGTCTACAAGTGTTTGGAGTGCACAACTCGTCAAGGTGGAGAAAGGTTAGGGAGTGTTGTCATAGGGTGGTGTTAGGCCAATATCACTATGCTTCCTTTTATGCCTTCATTTTGTTACTCTCATTAGCTATGTTTCTTGCATTCTATTGACCGAGTTAAATAGAACTTTGATTTTGATTTGTTAGGGTTGCTTGATATGCGTTGTTAACTCTGCTTGATATACACTGACCATAACCTCTCAGCTGAAGTTTGGATGAACTCATTATATAGAGCATTATCAGAATAGTAGGTTTCAAGAGGACGTAAATTCAAACATCATCATCTTTAGCAAAATACTACAAATATCACACCAACATCTTTGAGAAGGTACAAGATGGTAGAATGAATTCCTGTAGGGATATGAATTCAATTATAAGCTAATATGTAGATCCACAAAGGCAAAGACAACAACCACTTCATATTTATTAATTCTATAATTTCATAGAACATTCCCTCCAAATAGTCCAATGAGCTACTATTCAATTCCTTAAACAGTATAGAACCTTCACAGGTCAAAGTATGTTGATATCCACCAGATGTATGCTAACTTCACTTTCAAGACAGTTTTGCATTTGGATGAGACCAAGACCAGTGTGATTTAAGGATGCCCATCAGCCTTAAAATCAGCCGATTGATGTCAGACTTGGGAACTTCCTCTTCAATAAGCAATATATTATAGGGGTTGTTTGGTTGTGAAAATAGAGCTGCATAAGTAAATATACTGCAACCGGATTTATATTTCAACTGTTTGGTTTGCAACATTGTGATTAGGAAAGGTAATTAGACTTAAGATTTGTACAAAAACTGTAGTAAATGTTGTAGCCAATTTGGTGGGAGCAAAAGTTGCAACCTCCAAAAAAGAAAATAAAAAATAAATATAAAAATCCACCTCATCAAAAACACAACACCTGTTTTTCCAAATATGCTAAAAGCCTAATAACTAGCTTTTTCCCCAATTGTTTTTCAACCATACAATGAAATTTCTGACATTAAAATTGCATATATCCAAACAATGGATTTGAACTTGATTTCCTACAACATATGATGCCTGTAACATTTGATACACTTATATTAGCAGCAAACCAAACAGCCTGTTAGGATTGCACCAGTTTTTTTAACAACAAAATGACAGGACTATAGCACTGTGATTTTCTGCAATTATAAGCAGTATGTGAAAAAGAATATACACAATAAGAATAATAAGTATGCTATCTAAAAGCATAGTAGACGAAATATAGACTAGAATATCAGATCAAAAACATGTAGGTTGTACTATGAATAATTGACTATTGTGCTAAATCAAGGAAAAGCTCTTTAAAACCTTTCTATCATGAATTACAGCCATTTCAAATTTACTAGTATGAATAAAGTGAGTGGAGAACTAAGTAGTGATAAGCTATTCTTGTGTATGTAAATGACTTGATCCAAGAGAGGGAGAGCAAGACTTTATTTATGGCGAGGTGAAGAGAACATGACTACAGAAATTAACTATGTGGGACTAAACTAATACTACTTCAATACTCTAATAGCTACAATTTCTAAAGCAAGAATTAAGATAGAAAAGCTGTTTAAATCTACAAAAAGTTAGATTTGACATAGAGTTTGTGGTTTAGCCATTTGAAATGTAGGTTTATTGCCTGCCAAACAACATGAGTATGAATTTTGACATTTGGCACACTAAAATAAATAGCAATGAGTACAGAATATATTACCCTCTCGGTCCCAAGTTTGAGCAACTCCACGAGTAAGTAACCAGATTGATAGGCCTCAATAGCACTCTATGTAAATACAATCCCAGTAGATTCCACAGCATTGACGAAAGCTGCAAGTTTAGCTCCCGCTAGCTCATATAAATAGACTCCGAACTGATGTCAATAGAAAAAGAAAACCTTAAGTATGTGCATTGTAGTACTCAATAAGAAAAAAAAAATATAGAAACATTTAACAAATGGTAGTTATTGTTTCTAAAACAACTGATTAATCAAAGCTATAGGCTTCATTTTAAGTGCTATCGGCGTAATCTGAACCTTTTAAGCATATAGTGAAGCAGTGGTAGCTTGAAGATGAGTCTAGTGACTAGAAGTAAATAAATATACTGAAGTCAATTAACTTGCAATTGGAAAGGGATTCTGATGGGCAACAGATTTTGATTGAATTTGAAATTGAAAACGCCATTGGAAAATGGATTAAATGATCGTTGGAAGATGAATGAACAATGAGTGAACAGTCACCCATGAATAGTATTAGATGAACAGTAGCTTTTTTAAAATAAAGAAATCTAAGATTAAAAAAATAGATAAATTAGGATCAATGATTTAAAAGTCAGCCGATATTATCGAAATATCGGCGATATATCGGGTTTTGACCCCTTCCGATACGATTTTTGGAGAAAAAAATCGGTTATTGTTTTCGCCCGATTTTGGCCGATATATCGGCCGAAATCCGATATATAGGCCGATTTTGGCCGATATATAGGCCGATTTTTTGGGGGGGAAAACCAACTGTTTAATTGGATTTTGGGTCATATAACCCATATTTTTCAGACCCGACCCGTAACTTAAAACATCTAAATCCTCCCAATCGCTTCATCGTTCACCCAAAACCCTTATATCACAATCAAGAATTAAGTTTCAACAATTGGTTAGTGATCTAAACATGAGTTATTTATATTTTAGTATGTTTATACTTCATTAAATGTGCTTTGAATCTTAGATTACATTTTAGGATATTATATTATATATCCGATACGACACTCCGATTTTTACTACTTATCCCCGATATATCCCCGATAACCGAGATCCAATATGAATTTTGACCGTCCGATTTATTTCTGATAACCGATTTTTAAAACCTTGATTAGGATAGACCGGATTCACTTGTAGCATCTAACCTATAAAATAATGGCTTCACACCTAGCAACTCATGCTTCAAAGAGAGATTTCTCAAGCTCACATATTTCCATTATTCAATATCCTTTCCTCATGAAGGACACAACTTATTTATAGAACAATACATAACAATTACGATAACATCAAATCACCTAAATCTTATCTAATAAAATTGAAAATATTATCCTCACTAAATATCGAACAGAAACATCTAAAAGATAAACTTTCAAATTGCAAATTCATATCAACTAAAATAAAATCTCCTAAATAAAATCCAAACTAAATTACCAAATAAAATCAACTCACTCCTAACTTGTCCTGCATCAAATCTCCCTTTGTTAGAGAAAACTCGACCTCGAGTTTTATAAAGGGAGAGTATAAAAATTCCTTCAATCAGTGGGTAGTATTATTGTATGCACCGCAAGATCTTTAAAATTATTTGCATAATTCGATATGTGTAGGTGGCGGAGGATTTGGGATGACAAACTCTATTATCGAATTACTATAGATTGGAAGTATGACGTACTGCACTTCAACTTTGGCTCGGGCTTTGGGTTCGATTCAAGCTCAGCCTCTGGGTCAACCTTGTGCTCAATCTTGGGTTCGGGCTCGAGTTGAATCTATCTTATGATTTTCTTCTTATTCTGGATCTTGTTCAGATTCGGGTACCGGATTGGCTTTATGATCTGGTTTTGGTTCCACTTCCGGTTTTGGTGTCGGCTACAATTTTGACTCTGGATTTGACTTGGGTTCATATTGCCGATCCACATCTGACCAGGTTTGGTACACTTTGTCTTGGGCATTGAAGAAAAATAGTAACATTTTGTAAGTCTAGTTGGATAACTAGAATATCTCCCTTCAAGCAAAAACTTCATCGATACCCACGAACGTATATATGATGAATGACTAGAATAATTGTGAAACCACCAATCCTGAGCTTCTCCTCTTAACTTACACTTAGCATACATATATATCTCCCAATCCGACAAATCATAAATAGTAAATAAATCTTCTAAGTCTTGCATCCAAAGCTCAAAATCATATCTTTTTTCATATTCATCAAATCCCTATAAAAATAAGGCACATTGCCGAATTTCAAAGGATTAAATTCAAGTTGTTGTGATGGAGGAAGTGGATAAGTACCCATGATTATCGTGGACTGTGAACTTGCTCTGATACCAAATGATGTGGAACGGAGGTGAACAGTAACTTTAGTGATGCGGAATGGAGATGCTGATGAATAATGCATGTGTGAACAGTGTTTGTGAACAATAACTTCTCTCTTTTTAAATTTTTTTGTCAATAAATGGCCAAATAAAAAAAGATAATAAATAGGTTAGACCGGATTCACTCATAGTATCTAACCTCTGAAAATAATGAAAAAGGCCGCTTTCGCACACGAACTCCTAGTCAAAAAAACATAGCACTCCTCACACTTCATGATTTTTTTTAAAAAAAATTAGTTGCTAATTTTAGACCTGAGCTCTAATACCAAATGATGGGGAACGGATTCTGATTGAATTTAAAATTGAATATATCGTTGGAAAATGGATTAGATGATCGTCAGAAGATGAATGAATAACACCAGCTGAACAGTAATCCTTGAATAGTGTCAGGTGAACGGTAACTTTTTAATTAAAGAAATCTGAGATTAAAAAAAAGATAAATTAGGATAGACCGGATTCACTCATAGCATCTAACCTATAAAACAATGGATTCATGCCTAGCAACTCATGCTTCAAAGAGAGATTTCTCAAGCTCACATAATTCCATTATTCAATATCATTTCCTCATGGAGGATACAACTTATTTAGAGAATAAACTTAACAATAAAGATAACATCAAATCACCTAAATCTTATCTAATAAAACTGAAAATATTACCCTAACCAAATATCGAATAGAAATATCTAATGATAAACTCTCAAACCTGCAGATCCTGTCAACTAAAATAAAACCTCCTAAATAAAATCCAAACTAAATTACCAAATAAAATCAACTCAATCTAAACTTGTCCAAAGATCAAATTCTAGTGAAAACAAAACAAATTTATAATATAACAACTCAAGTTTAGGGTTTCCCATATGACAAGACATTTGTTTGTACATGTTATGCTTATTATGAATGTTACAAATGCACATGTACTAGTTTAAAAGTAAGATGTAAGTGAAAACTAACTCATTCCTTTTGCACAGTCATCCTATTCTTTGTTTACATTACATATTCGAGAATCGAGACATTTATTTATAATAATTTATACACCAAAGACTAGAGTGGAAAATGCTATAAAATATTTTCTTGTACTAAACTAAGTTGAAATAATTTCTACCACTTCATATAAAGTTAAAGAGCAAATCATAATCCTTAAGTCATATAAATGGATGGTAGGTCAAAAATAGCATACATGTGATCATTATATGTTTTACATTGTTGGAAATAATAGCTTAGACTTTTGAATACAAGAACATGTGTATGTATGCATGTATATAATTATAAACTCTATCATTATTATCATAGTTATTATTAAAATATTAAATAGAAAAAATGGACATGAGCTGACAACCCATTTAAGAACATAAGTTGCCAAGAGATAGACGCTTATGAGCTCCCTGCTAATCACATCGGCTCAGAGCGGGAGGCTCACAAGTCAGTGGCTTGGCAGTCCATATTCTAAAATGGGCTGTCATCCAACATCCATTACCCTTTTATTGTATATATTCTAATATCATGATGTCATGTTCCGTGTCCATAGCCGTGTTGTACCCAACTCAGTTACATGTCCATGCTACTTAGTTGATACTCAATCCAAATAATAAGAACTCTACTTTTCACACTGTCATCATTAGGATCAGTGTATTGACAATATAAGATTCTCTGGAACAATATTTTAGCTGATACTGTTGAATCGTCTTCATGACTCGTACATGCTAAAGAAAGGGGATGATTGTAATCAGAAAATACCAAGCATTTAAGAAATAGACGCTTGACTATATAAAGTTTTGGTCACATTGAATAAAAATACCACATAATCTACTGTAAATAATGCCCTAATCAAATAATAGCAGCAACTTCATAATGACAGGATTGTGAACATGGTGCACATCCTATGAAACAAGGTAAGACTTTTGATTGAATTAATCAAAGAAGTATAGGATTGATGATAATATGAGGGGGCACAACGACTGAACTTCGTAGAAATGAAGATTGAAGGGTTTATACACAATTTTGGCTTTACACCTTTTATGATTCAGTGCACCAAACCAGTCCTAGTGGAACACTATAAATTTCTTAACATGGTTTAAACCTCTGTGTGCATAAAATTAAAATAAGGTTTAATGATAACAACAATCAAGTTAGTTATGTTTTAGCATGAGCAGAACATTTTCGTTTAGTTGGTAAACCTATGTGTTTGTTTAAGTCTAAACTAAACGTATGCATAAATGCAAGAGAGCCAGTTAAAGCAAGGTTTTAGTCATACTTAAAATTTTATTTTCAATTAGCTAAGCTATGTATTGCTTGAGTCTTATCTTTAAATATCTACAAACATAAAATTTAACATTGGCGTAAACTGACAAATGGACTTACTAAGTGAAATTAAAAGTTTATTATGACTGAAAAATTACTTCAGATATTCAATACACATAGATATCAATGTGTGGCAAAAATGTATAGCAATGGATTCACATTACTCATTGCACTGAAATGGAAATTTATCATTGCAAGCTATAGTTCTGTTGAAGCTCAAAGTCAGGATTGACAAGATAAGCATAAAATCTTGGGCAAAAAATCAACAATATCATAATTACCTGCAGGATCGACTTAAAATTGCAAACGAGATCGATGAAGGAATAATAAGATATAATTAGCATCTAGAATTGCATAAATTACGGAAATCAAATGGGGAAAAAGAAAAGCAATAAATAAAAATAGAAACCTGGGTGACGGCGAAAGAGCGCTTCCCTTATTTGATCTTCTCCTCATTGGTTAAGGTACCAGTAGCAAGCCCCAGAGATTTAGGGTTAGGGTTTGATATCCAAATTGGGGAATCCATGAGGCGTCAAAGATAGAGATAGGTAGCAGCATAGAGCGGCCATTGATTGTTCTCTAGGGTTACTCTATGGATCCTCAGACGAATGGTAACAAATTTTCGAAATTAGAAAGAGAGATCTCTTAATTTTTGAACAATTTTTGAAATCTTGAGAATAACAAGGCGACGAATGCGGAGTTCATTACTTAAGAGGCCCAAGGAACCGGCCTGTAAAACTAACTTTTTTTAATTTGTAGGGTTTTTCGATATGAGTCCCTACTACCTTTAATACTTTGAAACTAGTTCCAAGATCATTGAAACTTCTGTTATGTCCCCTCAATTCTTAAGGTATTGCAAAATAAATCCTTTAAATCAATAAAATTGCTTTTAGGTCTCTCAATTCTCAAAAGTTACTGCAAATAACATATTCAATTGCTACTTCTACTCTTGACATTAGAGGCACTAATTTAAAATAACTTGTGAGAATTGAAGGATCCAATAATTATTTCAGTAATTGTAGGGACTAATTTTGAAATAACTAAAGCATTGGATTCCTAATGGCATTTTAATAATTAGAGGGACTGATTCATAATATTAATAACGTAAGGGACTAATTTAAAAACTAACTTATTTTATTGTTTTTTATTTTTCTCTTCTCAAATCCGGACATTTGAACACAGTTTAATTGTCAAGTCTCCCGACCACAAAACACGAGGATACAGTGAGTTGTTATAACAATATTATAAGAGTAGTGGACGAATGCCACCAAACCTCTATGTGGATAAGTTTGGAAAATTTTAAGTTTTCATAATCGGATGATAGTAATGTCTTGACTTTAAAGAAAATTTAAGAATAATTATTTTTTTGAAATAGTGGGTGGTAAGGCATTTTCTTTAGCCAAGGGCTCAATTGATCTAGCCCAATATTGAGGACAATCACCGGTCCCGACTGTCCTTGGACACTCGCGGAAGATTAAATGGCAGTAGGTTGGGTTAGGTTTGAGTTTAGGGTTGGGTTTAGGCTTAGGGTTCTTGTTACATGGCCCCATGTACGGCTAGTGGGAGCGACGCTTGCGGTACGCGAGTGTCACTAGAAGTCCTCAGCCCAATGCTGTGTTTGGGAGTTAACTAAGGGAAGAGACAGAAAGTTAAATAACAGAAAGGAAAGGAAATGTAAGGAATGGAAGTGAAAAGATAAAGTGTTGTTTGGGAGTTCAGTCACGATAACGGAAATAAATTTGTTTTACCTTGTTTGGGAGTTCTATATTAGAGGATGGAAGTAAAATGAATATAGTCAAAGTTACATAAATACACTTATATATTGGATGAGAATGAATCTTGGCCATAGATTTTAGTGTGATAAGGGTATTATTGTCTTATTACATTGTAAAATTTTACACCCATTTCCATTACTTTCTCTACCGCCCAAATTGGAGGGGAGAAAAATGAGTGCAAATTTTACACCCGCTTCCATCTTCTAACCCCTCAAAAAAATTCCCAAACGAGGTGAAAATAAAATTTCACTTTAACTTCCATTGGTTCACACCTATCCAAACACACCACAAAGATATCCAATCATCTCTATTCCAAGTTCAATACTTAGCTAACAACAATCTAAGAAATATCCTCTAACCAGATTTCCAGCTAACCAGGTGTCATCCTCGGTGTCATTACCATCTGAAATTACTCTCCGAGTGCTGCAGCCAACCTCCATCTCCTATTCTGATATGCTTGATTATGTTTCCATATACCACGTACCAGAATATTAGTCATTCCATTAAAAAGAGAGGTGTCACTCTCTTAAGGGGGGGTTAGTCAAATAGAACTCAAAACGAGAACTAGGATGATTTGTGGGATAAAATTTTATAGTGTTAGTCAACTAGAACTAAAACTAGAATAAAATTTTACAGTGTTAGTCAACTAGAACTTTAACAAAACTAGAACTAGGATAATTATACAAAATTATCCCACTTTTTTTATTTTTCTATACAAAAATGAAAGTTCTAGTCTCTCAAAATATCCCAAATTTTTGTTTGGAACTAGGTGGTAAAAACTAGAACTCCTATTTTTTTTTATTTTTTTTCTTTACTATGGTCATCACCATCATTAGACCATGCTGTCAGATCAGATCTCGTCTCCTCTTAATCATCTCTCGATATCTTCTTTTTAACCGAATATTATAATTATATAATTAATTTAAATAATTTAAAATTAAAGATTGTATCAATCCATAATTTATTAAACAATAAAATTGAGAGATGAGGGAAAGAGATCTCGGGGAGCAAAATGGAAGGAAATTTTGAAAAGTTTTTAAACTTGTACTATAATAATAATTAAAAATAAAAAGCTATAACATATATTATAATAATAATTGTCAATATCTTATAGTCTAACCAAAAGTTATTTAATAGTAAATAACATTCTCGTAAACAATTATCAATCAACAATAGTAAGTTTAAAATACATAAATAGTATTTATGTTCTCAAAATGCATAAATATATATGTTCTCAAAATGCATAAATATATACTTCATGATTATAAAAATTTATCACATGTTACTTTATCAAAATATCCCGCTTCATAAAATTATTCCTATTTATCCCACTAAAATATCCTACTATCAAAAAATTATTCCGCTTTAACAATTATCCCACTTCGCATGAAAATGTCCCAATTGACTAACACCCCCTAAGGGATCTGATCCATAAGACGAAGAAACTTAGGGCTAGAATAGAGCAGAAGCACCCCCAAAAATCGAACACCCTCAACACATCATGCACTAGATTTCTCCTTTCCGTTAGCTCTTAGCTGTCATAGTTCATCCTTTTCAACTATAAGTCAAAGGCTTGAGTTCTGGAGGAGTTTGGTTGATATCAACCCCTCTCTGGCATGTTTGTTTGTGCGTGTAGGCCACCCAAGTACTAGGGGTGGGTGTGGGGCAGGCGGTTCAAGCCATGACCAGGCCGCCGGGTTAAAAGTAGGTCCAACGGGAGTCCCGGAAGTGGTAGACTATTTCTCTGATCTAGAATCTGGGATTAGACCTAGCCCGGCCCACGACTCACTAAGGGGCGGGCTGGGTTGGGCCCGGCCCACCCACAGGTCGTGGGTCGGCACGTGGGTTTTTTAACTTTTTGCTAATTTTTTTATTTTTAATTTCTAAGCTATATTAACTTTGTATTCATTATCTATTAAATTATATTTAAATTATTTTTTTCTATTCTACACTTTATTTAAAATGATATATATATATATATACACACACACATTATACAAAGATAAATATTACACAGAAAAACATTGCAAACACAAATATATACGTTGTTCGAACTTCGAAGGAAGACCTACATCCACGGGAAGTTAATAACTTTCATTTATATTTTGCAAAAAAAAATTAAAAACTACACACTAATAATTAAAAATCTGGGTAGGGCCGGGCCGGGCCGAGCCGAGTCGATGGTGGGCCGGGTCAAGGTGGGCCGGGCCGATTTCTCTCATCCTGAGTCTGGAGTTAGACC
This sequence comes from Asparagus setaceus, assembly GCA_012295165.1. Lineage (NCBI taxonomy): Eukaryota > Viridiplantae > Streptophyta > Magnoliopsida > Asparagales > Asparagaceae > Asparagus > Asparagus setaceus. Next base: position 18,554,230 of record CM022710.1, read on the forward strand.
CAGCCCGGCCCGTAACCTGCGTATATCACGTGTCGGGTCGGGCCTGGCCCACTATGGGCCTAGCCGTGTCGTGACCCATGCCGGGCTGGGCTGGGTCAGCCTGCGGGTCGACCCGGCCCGCGCCCAACCCTACACCCAACTGACACGGCTTTACAGCCCAAAGATAGGTCATGCCAACTCCTCTCTAAAGTGACTCTCATTCCTACCATAACATACCCTTGAACAAGTAGTAATTATCTCCATCATCCCCGTTATGATGCCCAACTCTTGTCACGTCAAACCCTCTGATGAAACAGGAACTAAATCGATAAATCAAGGACGCTAAGGATTTCCAACTTGTGTATTGAGTAAACCATAAAAAGAAAAAAGGAGTCTAGAATATTCAAGTAGTAAATGAGTATATTGATAATTTGATATATTTTCTAATGATGTATATCTAGATTGCCTCAAGATCAAAAGTACCTTGTATTATTTACTTGATCTCCGACACAATCTCAATTTCTAAAACACCATTTAAAATGGTTTTGAGATGAGATAAAAGAAAAAAAGTACTTACAAGAACTATCAAAACAAAGGAATTTGTCAGAACACATTTATCTCCTTGGAGAGCTCTTGAGTAGTTTGTTAATAAGGGGGTGTTTGTTTGAAATCCCAAAATTTTAGGATATGGATTTCACCATGGGATTTCAAATCCATAAATTTTTTATGATGTTTTGGGATTCCATAAACTTTGTTTGTTTCATCAAAATTTTGGGATCCCAAATACTAAAATTTGTAATGTTTTGTTTGTTTCAAACTCAAATTCTAGCATATCAATTTTTAGAATTTGAAATCTTGTGTTCTAGCAAACAAAGTTATGGATTACAAAAGAATGTGAATACCCATTGGTGAGCTTACCTCCCACAAAATGACAAACACAATTCTATTTAATTGGGATAACCATACTCATTCAAATTTAAACCCCAACGGCTATAAAAGGTCATAAAACGGTCATATTTTGCCAATGGCTATAAAAATAGCTCAATTTCACTAACTTCATGAAGCCTCCACACATCAAGATGGAGATGCAAAAAATATGCTACTGTAAAATCCCGACACCCTTGAAGCAATGCAAAAATGGTAAAAATCAAGGCTGTTACTATTGGGGTTGCGCTAGGTATCCAAAGAAAGAATGTAATTTCTTTCAATGGGCTGATGATGATGGCAAATACATGAAGAGTATCGACAACAACGAGGTATTGGTTGAAGATAGGAAAAAGCTCAAAATCAAGAAATTAAAGTCAGAATTGAAAGCTGCAGAACGTCAAATTCTAATTTGGAAAATGTATGTACTCTTTTTAATTTTTTTTCTGTATTTCATTATTTTATGTCTTGTTCTTGCAAAATGTATTGAAGCTGAAATGGAAATATTATTCTCGCAATTCCAAATCTTCAAAACTAACCCACGACAATGAAAAAATGGTAAAATAAATGATAATACGTAGCTCGAACCGGTCAATTTTTCAACACCTATTTAATGAAATATCATTGTTGATTGCATTCAAATAATAATGGACTGCCTCGCCTAAAAATTGCAAATGCAAGAAATAGTGCAGAGAAATAGTGCAGAGAAATAGTGCAGAGAAGAAAATAACGATCCAAACCTGCCACAAACCCGTAAAGGCAACAACAACAACAGTAAACCGTTGCGATAAACCGAACCGAATCAAATCAAACAATCACCCCACTAATAGGCTGCCACAACCTCGCAATCCATCAAAAACAAGCTCAAAAATAAGTTCAAACCAAACATGAACAACCAACAACCTGAAACAAGAGCTGAAAGTTCATCAAAAACAAGTTCAAACCAACAAAAACAACTAACAACCTGAAACTGAAGCTGAAAGTTCATACTCAAGCTCAAATAACCAAAATTGAAAGTTTATCAAAAATAATTGATTTGAAACTGAAATAATCACCCCACTTATAGGCTTCCACAACCACGCAAGCCTTCATAAAACAAACTCAAAAACAAGTTCATACTCAAGTAGCCAAGACTCATCTTGTTAACCAAGCTCAAACTCACAAATAACGATCCAAACTCGCCACAACCAAACCGAAAGTTCATCAAAACAAGCTCAAAACAAGCTCAAACCAACAACCAAACCGAAAGTTCATACTCAAGCTGCCACAACCGAAACTGAAAGTTCATCAAAAATAACCAACAACCTGAAACTGAAATAATCACCCTACTAATAGGCTGCCACAACCTCGCAAGCCATCAAAAACAAGCTCAAAAACAAGCTCAAACCAACAACCGAAACTGAAAGTTCATAGGCCACAAAAACCAACAACAGAACCTCAAGCTGCAATTAAACAAGGCTGCAAGCAGCAAACATCAAATATATGTTGACCACAACCTTCAAGCTCAAATAACGCAACAACAAACCAATGATGTTCAAAATAGGGGCTCAGATAGTGTTATAAAAATTAAAAACATGGATTGCCTCATCTAACAATGAAATCGTAATGTAGATTGCAATCACATGGATGGATTGCCTCACCTAACATTGTAAATACAATGTAGGTTGCATTCACATCCTGGATTGCCCTACCTAAACATCAAAAAAATATTATAGATTGCATTCTCATAATATATGAGTATCATCATTGCCCAAAATAAAAAAATACAAAATAGCCATACCAATACATAGTGTGCAATGTAGGTTGCTATCAAGTATCATATCCTTCTATATTTACATCAAGTATCACCTCTAATGGATATATAAGCCTGCAAAAAAATCCAATTTATAATGAGATTGCAATTGAAGTAGTGAAATATGCATAAAGTTACACCTATAAGTGTTCAACTTACAAAATTAGCAATATATCCATAAGCGCTCAAATTACATCACTAAGTAGTTAATATGCAATGAGATTACAAAAGTAATAGATATGTCAAGTTTTTAAAAGTAGTGAGGTATCAAGTGCTCAAAAGTCAAACCCAAAATGCAACCTCCTAGAATCCTTGATCTTTGATAATCTTCTCTATAAATAGCTTTTGAGCATTTTTGGTTTTGATGATCAACCTCCTAGAATCTGATTCATTATCATACAAGTAATCAAGCACTTTATCCAATGTGTCCTCGGGAAACTCATTCTCATGCGCCATTAGAGCCTTCGCCATGACCTCACTCCAATGTATAACGTGTTGACTTTGATTTTGAATTGAGTATGACATTGACTCAACAAAATCGCGTATGATATTGTCATCCTCTTTAGCCTTGCTACTCTTCTTCCTAGGATTTGATGTATCAATTGATGAAGAAGCTACCCCACTAGAACTCTTCAATTTTTTAGCTTGGGTGGTGTTGTTTTGCCCAATTGATTTCTCGGGCTCAAGATATGAGCTAGAGGACAAATCAACCTCATTATCATCAAGATCGACATGATCCTCATCAAGATCGACATGTTGCCTATCCCCAAGCTTTTCGGTCATATCTTTGGTGAGATCACCCTTTGCTTGGTCATCTCCCGCGATATAACTCAAGTTCCCATAATGGATGAGAGGAGTGTTTAAATACTCCTTCAACCTAGAGCTATTGCATTTTTTGTCCTATATAATGAAATATAGTAAAATCAGTATACTCGTTAGGAAATATTCAAAGTTTGCTTATTTAACAAAAGTATTACCTGTGTCCACCTATCAAAACAATCTGGATCCATGGTGACAATCTTAGTATCTGGATCATAACCAGCCTCACTCATGTTCATGACAGTGCGCATATCAAAATATTTACCCTTCAAGCTCTTGACATGATTCATGCCATTCCTTTGTGAATTCAGTGCCGCACTTCTTGTTGACCTCCTCTGCAGCTCTTTCATATGCGATGGACTTAAAGTTTTTGTCAGCTTTTAGACCAGCCTTCGCCATCCGAGCAAGAATTGGGATTAACACATCATCATTCTCTGCAGTCCATTTAGCATTAGGCACCCCCCTTGTGTTATCTTTCTTGTTTAAGACTTTTGGTTGTATTTTTCTTTTAGCAACTGCCCTCCTCTTGCTTTTGCTTGGTGAGGTAGCTTCATCCTGAAGATCAATTGTAATTGGTCTCTTCAAAGAATGAGTCTCACCAGAATGGGTGGTGGGGAAAGTATGGGTAAGTGGGTGGCCCACTATTAAACATATTCATAAATGACATAGGTTGTTGAGTCATAAATGAGTAGTTCATATCATAAGGAGGATTGTAGGAGGGATAAGGTGGAGCAGAGTATTGGGTATGAGGGAAAGATAGTGTAGTGGGTGGTGGTGGGAAAGGTAGTGTGGTGGGTGGTGGAGGGAAAGGTGGAGGGAAAGGTAGTGTGGTGCGTGGTGGAGGGAAATATTGTCTAGGTGTTCTAGGTGAAGGAGTGGTATCGTATTTATCACTGTCATCAAAATCTGCCATGCCTGCTTGATACAAATAAAAACATACAAATAACATTAAAACATCAAGTTAGTACGATATACATGTTAGTACAATAATAGAGTGCGCATATCGGAAAATAGCATTCATAAAGATAAAAAGTTCATTCATAAAGATAAAATATTCATCATTACAATAATATCAAAAGAGTACATAGAGATAGTAGACAATATGAAAGAACAATAATGCATGAAAAATAGAACTTAAATTACATCCCAGTCTCGGTTGTGTCTCCACCACGATATTTATTACAATAATCTCCCCACATTTCAATTGCGATATGATCCCTCTTTGCTCTCCATTCATTTCTTGAATCTCTTTCCTCTCTTTGCGTCATAGTTTGAGTAAAGTCAATAACACCCTCTTCACCTTCATTGGCTATTTCATCACCATCTTCTTCAATAAAATTGTCCTCATGCAACAACTCATCTCCCGGATCTTCTATGGCTATATAGTTATGAAGTATAGCACATGCAATAACTATATCAACTTGAGTTGGGAAAAGGGTAGTGTGGCTTCGCAGATAGGATTTTGAAACGGTTTTTCAATACCCCAAAAGTTGATTCAATTTTAGACCTCAGAGATGAGTGTCTTAAATTGAACAACTCTTGTCTATTATTGATTGGCCTACCCTTGTGCTCATTTAAACGATAACGCACTCCTCGATATGGGGAGATAAAGTCAGGCATAGTAGTGTAGCCCGCATCACACAAATAATATTTTCCTACAATTACCAAAATAAAATTTAGTCAATTTTTAAATTTTAATTAAATAGACATACTTTATTTGATTTATTTATTACCGTCGTAAACTCTCAATCCGCGAGGTTGTGGTCTAGATAGCGCGTCTTGTAAAACTCTATAATCATGAGCGGATCCCTCCCATCCAGCTAGAACATACGAAAATAACTTGTTGGGAGTGCATGCAGCTAGAACATTTTGAGTTACACCTTTACGACCTCTAAAACGTGCAACAAGACTAGCGGGAAGCATGGCGTTGATATGGGTTCCGTCTATCATCCCAATGCAATCCTATATGATGTATTAAACAGTTATTAATAATAGAAAAGAAAAACTAAGTGTTATATTATAAGTAGTTATATTATCATAGTCGTTACCTTGAAATAAGGATAGTACAACGGGTTGGTGGCAATCTCTGACGATAATTCACTTGGTGCTTGCTTCATGTATCGCCCCCTTAAACGACCAACGACTTCTAAGCACTTGTTAAAGTGTTTTGAAACGGTTTCTCCCGATCTTATGAAATGTGACCTAACAATTCTATTTTTTATTTTATGGCCTAATATATTAAGGAACATGAGCAATTGTTCTTCTACTTTAACACCCCGTGAATCTTTTAGTAGGCCGGTACATCTCATTATTCTAACAAGATTTTCAAATGCACGTGGCCTCATTCTAATATAAGCCCTACAACTCTCATTATAGCCATTGAACATACGATTTATGTGCCTAGCTCTAGAATCTATCTTCTCTTTTTTCCCCACCTTAGGGTGATAAGTAATTGATTTCCTTCAACTACGTATCCTCATTAAACAAGCAAACACACAAATGACCGCAGAGACAGTAGCATTAGAAGCCATCCTCATTAACATTTCTTCATCAATGTTGTCCATCTACATTGTTTTAAAAAGAAATTTCCCATATAAATATTAGAAATTATTTTGTATTCACTAAGACAAATATTAGAATGATAATACAAAGATAAGAATCTAATTAGAACACACAATGACACTAATAGCATACAAAAGGAGTAGGATCTAAAATGATTGGATCAATAACAAACAAATATATCTTGACTATCAAAAGAAAGTGTACCCATATGTAATAAAACCAAAATTAATGGCCAGATTAAGTTAATTGTTTGTGAATCGAGGATTGTGCTATCCTTCTCTGTTCGGATATTTGTATCAAATGATTCTGGTTGTAACTTTTTTCCCCTTCTACTGGAGTTATGGATTAATTATTTGTTTATCTATTATGTCTCTGTTAATTGTTAGGTAAAGAATTGCTTTCTTGTGAGGGATTGCAACCATGATCAAAAGCAAGCAAGCAAAAACATAGAAATGCACATTAGAGCTAATTAAGTAGCGGGTTAAGATTGGAAAGCAAAGCCACCTGCAAATGACATCTACAGTTCTAATAATGTTACATAAATGGAAAATGTACCATAAGTAAGAACCAAACGAGGAAGCATCCACAGAAACAATTACAGTGAAATAGGATAGAAGTTGATGTGATGAAGATAATGACTAATATCGAAGCAATATACATGAAACATTGCTACCCAAAACAAGTTAGTGTAAATGAACTGTATGGAACACACAAAGCAGCTTAACATTCCAAAGAAAGCACATATCACACAGAAAATGTTCACAGAAATCTTCAACCGAGAAATTAGCCAAAAACTAGACAAGCCAAATCCAAAAGGATAATCAAACATATGAAACAAACTGGATATATACTGTCAGTTGAATGAAAGAAAAAAGGGAAACGAGCATCCAATCTAACAAAACCCACCAAAAATAAACAGAAATTAGAAAACGGGCAAGAAACCATGGTCAAAAGCAAGCAAGCAAAATATACGGCAGAAATCCCCACTGCAGAAATCCCCAAATCCTAAATGGGAGTAATCAAGCCAACTAACCATGATCAAAAGCAAGCAAGCAACCCACTGCAGAAATCCCCAAATCCTAGAATCGAAGCTCTAATTAGAGAGAAGGGGTGCGAGAATTACCTGCGGGGTGATTGTGAGAATTGCCTGGAACCCTAGAATCACTGAATCAACAGAAATCCCCAATTCCTTTCACCCAAATCTTTATTTTGACCTTCAGCTCTTCTTGCAAACCAAATATACGACAGAAATGGAGGAGGCGAGTACGATTTCGTCGGAAAATTATTGAAAAGGGATGAAGAACGGTAGGTTTTGGTAGCGGGAAATGGAGGAGGCGGGTAAAAGAGGAGGGAGATGAAAAATGAGGCGGTGACTCTAGGGTTGTGAGAGCGAGCAAGAAAGGGGAGCTCGTTTTCTCTTTTGTGATGAGTTGGACAGAGTTTGTCAGATATCCAGCCCAAATCCTCTTTGAGAAATGCTAAAAAATAATAGTATTTAATTATTTGGGGATCTTATATCCCAAAAATATTTTTGAAACAAACATGAGTTATGGAATTCTAAAACCCACAAAAACCCACTTTTTCATCCATATCCCACCTATATCCCAAAAAAAAGTTGAAACAAACACCCCCTAAGAAAGATACATTGTAGTATGAGATTAGATATTGATTATCGAGAATTGAATAAGACGACAATGAAGAATATGTAATTTTTACCGTGAATTGATGATATACTTTATCAGTTGCAGGTGCTCAAGTTTCCTCAAAAATTGATGTAGGAGTTAGGTACCGTCAAAGGGTTAAGAACAAAAGCATATACCTAAATCACATTTATAGCTCCCATACGAGCAATATAAGCATCTACCGATGCCTTTTGGATTTTCAACTGAATGTTTTATGTGATAGTGTATTGAGATTCGGTTGGAATAGAGGCATATCTGCATAATGTCCAAAGGTATCATATGATACCATTGAATTGCCTACTTGTATAACTACTTAGGATGCCACTAGAATTAGAAAAAGGCGCCACTATGTTAAATGTGGACATTACATGAACATACTCCTGAATCCACCACTCGATCCCGTAACGGCTGATCTACATAGTGTCTTGCCGTGTCAAATAACCCTAGTAGATTGCCTCGTCTTACTTGTATGCACTACTTAGGGCACTACTAGAATTCTAACAAGACTTAGAGCATGTTTGAAAACTTTAGCTTATAATATATTTGTGGATTATAATATAAGTGGATTAAAATTTTAGGTATTTGATAAAGATGGTGGTTTATAATCCATATGTCTTTTACTAAAATGACAAAAATGTCCCTTAAAACGGAAGGAGAAAGAAAGAAAAAGAAAGAAATGTAAAAACAAAAAAAAAAGTGCCAGTTTTGTTTTTTAATTGGTCAAACATATGGATTGTAATTCATCAAAAAATAATCTATGATTCGTTGATTATTTTTTGATATGTTATAATACAAAATAATCCCCTAAACTGAATATGCAAAAGTGGTTACAATTCTTCAAACAAGTTCCAGAATCAGCCACTAGATACCTAGATACGTCCAAGCGTTGGAAAGCTTTAATCTCCACTAGCCTCTAGTCTGTCTCCCTCTCTCATGACTACCCAAAAAGCTCCACTTGCTAGAATGCTCAGTACCACCATGACCGTTTGCTCCCACTTGCAACCGTCCTTGGATAACCACTGTCCCCTTGACAACTGTCGCCCAATAGAAATCTCTCAAAACAAACACGTACGAAATCAGCAGCCACCCCCTTTGTACCTCTAGCCGGTCCCGTCACCTCCCGTTAAACGACGCACGCACTCACCCGCCGGGCCCGCCCCCACTCACATGATAGTACGAAACGTGTCGACGAGTAAAGCCACTTAGCTAAAGTTACCGCCCGAAACGGAACAGCGGTGACCCGACCGCACAGTACGTTAGCCGTTAACACGGGAGTTTGAGCAGAATTGACCCTTTACCCAAACAAATAAAAAAGAGAGGATTGCGTTATGACAAAAAAGGACAGGCGTCAAGTCCACCCAAATAACTCGGGACGTTTCTCACTTCTCCGAAGCATTTTGTACAAGACATTATTGTCATTTTACGTAGAGGAAGAGGGTATTTTCGTACAATCAGGTGGACGCTTGTCGAGCTGTGGTAGGCTGGAGGACGGTGCTCGTGACCCGAACCAAATCGAATGCTCTGTTGACCGTAAGGAGGGGCTGAACAAAAGGATGTACCTTTTCACGCGCATTTTATACAGCTGCGCCTTTAATAATATTTTATTTGCACAACTCACAAAACTCTTTGCGATGTTCGTTCCCAGAAAGGCAAAATTGTAATTTTCTTTTCACGTTATTCTCTAGGAATGTAATGTTAATTAGGGTGAATTACGCTAAATCCCCTGAGGTTTATAGGTTTGACCCAAAAAAAAGCCCTCTGAGATTTTAAAAGTAACACTTGCTCCCCCTCATTTTAAAATTTTGATCTCATGAGTCACATGACACGCGTATGGCCCTTCTAATGTCTAAAATACCCTCTCTTCTAGGGGTGCATTCGGTCCGGATACGGCTCGGATATGATATTTATCATATACATATCTGCTTATCCATCTCGGATACGGATATACATCGGTAAGCAAAATTCATATCCATATCCGCTAAAATAGGATACGGTTACGGATATACATGCGGATGTATAAGCGGATATGCATGTGGATACAAAACGGATATGAGAAAATTAGATAGTATTAAGAAAAATAAGTTTCTGTGATACAAAAGAGTTCGTTAATATGTTCATTATAACTGAAAAGCTAAGATTATTCATCTTGATCATCAAAATTAACCACAAATCCATAATCTAAGAATTAAAACTATCGAAAGAGTATGGCTAATATGTATTCAGATATTTCGGATACGGAACCGGATATGTCACTACAAAACTATATCCATAACCATATCCTATCGGTTATAGATTTGAGTAACCATATCCGTATCCTAACGGATACGGTTCCGGATATTTCCTCGGATACGGATACGGTTTAGCACCCCTACTCTCTTCTCTCTCTTTAAGGGAAGGAACTACCATGTTTCTTTCTTCTTGTTTTCTTTTTTTTTGGTAAAACGCATTTATCCCTCCTAAATTTTCTCATGGTTGCACTTATCGCACCTAGAGTTTAGTTTTCATCAATTTTCTCGCAAAGTTTATTTTGTTAGCATTTTCCCCTCCTGCAATATAAAAATGACCGCATGATTATTTTTGAGAGAAATGTATCACAATTATTTATAAAATCTGAAAAGAAGATATAAATAAATAACATTAAAAAGTAATATATACTATAAATATAATTATCTATGATATTTTTCTTATTAGTCATTGCTAAGGTTTTTATTTTAATTAACTAATTACAAACTTCAAGATTTCATTTTTCTTGTAAATATTAAAATTTTCAATTCATATTCAAAATTTAGGGATTTGATTTTTATATTTTTATTGGATTTAAAATTAGGATTCTTTTAAAAAATGATCAGAAGGAAGTGATGAAGAAAAAACGTTAGGAGGGATAATTGCAGTATGAAGATTATGGAGGGAAAATACAATTCAATCAATAACAAAGAAGAGAAAAAATATGCTCATTTCTTCTCTAGATTTATGGTTGGTTCACAAGTTAGGAGGGATAATTAGGGGTGTTTGGTTCACAAGTTTTAGGAAAAGTTTTTGAGAAATGGCAGTTTCGTAAATAAAAGTTTTCCTATAATTGAGTTTTCATGTGTTTGGTTCACTCTAGATTTATGGAAAACATTTCTTAAAAAGTACAGAATAGTGGGAAAACAACTTCCTAGCATTTTGAGAGGAAATCTCATGGAAAACTAACAATACTATTAAAAAAGTAATAAACTCGTACTTTTTTACTTGTTTTGAACCAAACAACTTCCTAGAAAAAGAAAACTTAACATTTCTATAAAGTACCAAGGCCCATTTTCTTGTTTTGAACCAAACAAAAGAAAAGAAAAATTTGTACTTGTTTACTTCTCAAAACTTTATTTGGGTGGAAAACATTTCCTATAATTTGGGTGGAAAACATTTCCTATAATTTCAAGAAAATGAACCAAACACCCCCTTAAGAGGGAAAGGGGGTGTCTTTGGCATTAGAGGGTCACATGAGTGTCATGTGACCTATTAGAATGAAAATTTAAAAAGAGGGGGAGAAAGTGTTGGTTTCTAAACCTTAGGGGTTAGTTTCTAAATGTCAAGGGGGTATTTTGTTAAATCTATAAACTTCAAGGGGATTTAGTGTAATTTATCCTATTAATTATTATTCATGCTAAATTTCAGAAAACCGTGCTTAAGTTTATGGGTAATCAATCTATCAAAAAAAAGTTTAGGGTAATAAAAAATCCTCTTTAACTTTAAAATTTTATCATAAAATCTTGTAAAAGTATTAAACACAGTTCTCATATAGGTGGGCAAAATTATAGAGGAGGTTATTTCGCTAGTAAAATTATGATTCACACCTATAGGAGATTTTGGAAAATATTTAAACTTTAAAGGGGTCTTCTGAACCCCTAAACTTAACTGGAATTTTTGATATTTTGAAAGTTTAGGTGGTCATCTAATAATTGCTTAAAGTTAACTTATTTTTTGTGTATTTTACTTTATTATTTATATTTATCATACTTATTTTCTGGATATTTTATTTTGGGTATTTCTTATATTGGCCCCAAAAATCTAACCTATTTTTAAATAAGTCCACAAATTTAAATGAGTCCTCCAAATCTATAAGCTCTCTTAAATAAGTCTCCACATCTCATATAACTTGACTACCCCATTAATTCTCTTAAATAAGTATCTTTGTGTTAAATATTTTTAAGGCTAAACCATAAAAAACCCATTAACTTTGGATGATGATCAGTATTAACTTTCAAAATATCAAAATTCCCGCTTAAGTTTAAGGGTTATCGAAAACCACTCTAAATTAGGGGTTTTCTAATAAAATCTGAAAGTTAAAGAGGGCTTTCGATAAAATCTGAAAATTACAGAGGGTTTTGTAATAATCCCTATACTGGTTCTAATATTTACCCTTTTTTAACTTAACTTCATGTTAACTAAATTCTATTTATTTTGTATGTTTTCCTACTCCTTAAGTAATTATCTAACTAAGATGAATGAAAAACTAGCAAAACTAATGATGTTATTTAAGAGAACTTATAGATTTTTATATTTTTTATCTTTTTGGTGTGGGGATTGTTTAGTTAACACATAAAAGATTTTGAAGATTTATTTATTTAAGAATACTTATGATTTGGGGACTTATTTAAATTAAGGGTTATTTGCATATATACCCCTCAAATCATCGGTATTTGCAAACCTACACCCTAAAATTTAATATTTGCAAAACTAACCCAAATAATCAACTTTGGGAGAAAATAACCCTAAAATCAACAAATTATTAACTTGATGAGTAAAAAATTGGCTATTTTGTTGATAATTTTACACTACAATTACAACTTAGTCTATCAAAATTGATGATTGATTGATTTGGACGTATCTTTTTCCAAAATTGATGATTTAAAGGGTAGCTTTGAAAATACTAGGTTTTGGGAGCCGTTTTACAAATACTTGTGACTTAAGGGGTATATATGCAAATAATCCTTGAAATAGACGTATTTAAAAATAAGTTAGAATGGGGACCAATATAAGAAAAACATGTTCTTTCTAGAGGATATTTAAGATATTAGTCTCTTAAATCATAGGTATTTTGATATTACTCCCCCAAATCTTTATATTTTGATATTAGTCCCCCATATTACCTTAATATGTTGATATTAGTCCTTCTGTTAGGTTTATCATTCAAACCCTAAACCATGGTTGGATTAACACTACTCATAGATGGGGAGTTACCTTATTACCCCCCTCTCTCTCACCTTCACCTTCATCAACTCCACCACCGTCGCCTCCTCCATCTTCACCACTATCAACTCCTCCTCCATCATCACCACTATCAACTCCTCCACCTCCATCATCTTCTATACCGGCATTCTCACCCCTGCCATCGTCACCATCTCCATTGGTAATGTCACTGCCACCACCTTCTTCATAACCACCCTCTTCCATATTTATTACGAATTGTGAAGACATTAGAGCATGCCTAATGGAGGAAAGGAGAGGATAGAGAGAAAGTGGTGGCGGTGATCGAGGGCTGAGAGTAGGTCAGAGCGGAGATGAAGGAGAGGGGTATAACTGTCCATTAAAGAAAGAAGTTAAAGAAAACGGAATATTACATACCTATTTTAACACCAGCTAACTAGAGGAATTAATATCAACATATTAAGGTAGTTTGGGGAACTAATGTCAAAATATATATATTTGAGGGAGTAAGATCAAAATACCTTTAAGGGACTAATATCTAAAAAACCCTTCTTCTTCTTTTTATTTATTTATTTTTTTATTTCTTTGTTTGCCAAAGTAATGGTGAACTATTTCACCTTTTATCTATTTCACCTTAAATTGTATGAACTACTAGGGTTGATTGTCCAAATGTAGTAGGTTTGATGTAGCAAAGCTGTAGACACTAGTAGAAAAATGAGCAATCTAGACGGAAAAAACCGTCTAGTTTGCCCAAATTTCCGTCTAGTTTGACCAAACTAGACGGAATTCCATCTAGAAAATTTCGTTTAGAATATTTCCGTCTAGATTGAGTCAAACTAGACGGAATTTCCGTCTAAATTGATCAAACGAGATGGAATACAACCTAGACGGTTTTTTTTCCGTCTAGGTTGCAACCTAGACGGAAAAACCGTCTAGGTAAGAAACCTAGACGAATTTCCGCCTAGGTTGCTCCTAGACGGAAAATCCATCTAGGTATACAACCTAGGCGGTTTTTAGTCTAGGTTTCAACCTAGACGGAAAATCCGTCTAGGTTGCTATAATAGCAACCTAGACGGATTTTCCGCCTAGGTTGTTATAATAGCAACCTAGACGGATTTTCCGCCTAGGTTGGTCAACCTACCTAGACGGAAAATCCGTCTAGGTTGCTATTATTCGAAAAAATAAATTGCGTAAATATGGTTTATTCTCAGATTTTACATTTACGATATACAAATCAATATATATTTACAAATAAACAAAATGTAATACACATCCAACTATATTCCAATCCAATCCAATAATACGCATCCAATAATCCAATCCAATCCAATAATACGCATCCAACAATCCAATCCAATCCAATAATATGCATCCAACAATCCAATAAACTGTTTCAACAACCCAATCCACTCCCACAACCACATCCAACAATCCAATACACACATTCAGGAATCATTTTTTTACAACAAATATACAAAGAATCCCGAGTACATATAACACTAGATAAATAACATAAAGTATTCTTGCAAATAAATACTGTTTAGTGCATAAAATTCCAAAAAAAATCCAAACCTCACTTCTTGTCATTGGCAACGGGTTAATTATCGTCATCTCCAGCCTGAAAGTCAAATTGATTATGTTATAGAATCATGTGAATTTGACATTATATCAAATCTAAATGTTTTCTTTATGTATTAGTCCCTAAATATTCAATTTAGCATTAGTTCCTTATGTTTTCACTTTAAAGAAAATAATAAGCAATTATTGAATTTTATGGGACTGATATGCAATAGAAATATTTTCTAAATAGTATGTGACTATTAAATATTATGGAGACCAATATATAATTATATGAATATTTTCTCGCATTTAAAGGAGTAATATGTAATTATAATAGAATTTATGAACTCATTTTGAAATTGCATTAACACGAAAATAAGATACTCACGCTTCTTCCGTAACCGTACTACCCGCACTGATGTTATAAGTCCTATAACATCACCGAACGATCGCCAGAATCACACCGCCAAGCAACATATAATGTAAGACATGACCTCGCCCATCGTATGCCCTCAACACAACAGTACTCATCTCCTTAGTCACCGAACGAGCAATTCGGGGTCCATCCTTCCACGAAAGCCGGAGACACGAGAACAAGTGGCATAGCGAAATCTTGGCGGTCTTTGTTGGCGCTGCTGTAGATGACATGGAGGATCCGATGAATGATCTAATGCCCGGTGTAGCTCCAACACCGTGCAATGGATATCTTCCTCTCCTATTATTATAGTTGAAAAGGAACCACATAAGTTTTATGTTTTGAATTTAATAAATTAAATAATCTTATTATGTATATTATTCAAAATACGTTAATATTCACTAAGTACTCATGAATTTTTATCAAATACCAAGGTTATATCAATATTTAGTATTCGTTTTGATTGTTTACCTATTATATCCCAACACGTTCTGAGTAAGATTGATGTTATCCTCTACTGATAGCATGTGAGGATCAGGCTCTCCTTCTACTCCCTCTTGAGACATATGCATTGCTGCCTCCTCCTTTGTTGCAGTTCAAACCCCTCCTACATAAATTATCAAGATTAAACGTCAATTGCAACATTGAGAAAAGATCTAAGAAAATCTAAAGAAAATTCAGAATAAATTCAATTAACAATTCTAAATAAGTTATAATTAAGTCTTACCACCAACTCGAGGTTTGCTTTCATCTTATCCTTATTTTTCTCATCAGCTTTATACCGATCACTGAAGTTAGCATATGCCAACTTTGCCTTTATGTTCATCGGCATTATTGATTTTCCCTGTAATTTTATAAATTTATGAGACTTTGTCGTCATATTAAGCACAAAGATCTTTTAAAATTTTAAATAATATATACCCGCTCTCGACAATAATCATCCTCCAGGATAGCATAGGAGTGTGAACCCAAGTGGTGGTCATGCAACTTTTTTCCTCTATTTACTGACCCCTTCGTTGATTTGTTCTTTAAAAAATTAAATATCAGTAAAGTTACAATGAATGAATATATCATGTCATGTATATAGTATATCATAAAACTAACTCATGCTGACCTCGGTGTCTCAATACATGAGGAGAGTGAAATGAAGCTTGTCAACCCTTTCATCAATATTTAAAAATCGCTGCCAGTCCTCCGTATACTTATCATATGTTTCTGTCTTAATTTGATGTCTCCACTGTTTGAGGATGGTTTCAACCTTAACATTAAAAACATAGTTCCAAGCCCCAGGAAAGTCCTCAAGATAAAAATGGTCCTATAAAATATACATGCATATTTTAATTACGATAATACAATATCTATTGCTATTCAATAATAAATGAATAACATGAATAATTATCATAAGGTCCTTCCATATCTGCTCATATGCTGTCCACGGTAGTTTTTAAAATTAAAATAAGGATTGACGATGCTTGCTCTATGTACGAGAACCCCAATGTAACTATTAAATCTCGGCGCCCAAGCACCAATAGGCAATGCTTCATTATTCCAGCGAATAATGGCTCTCATGCCCCTTGGTGGTTGTTTGGACTCGGGCTTGCCCCGACGTCGTCCCGCTATCCGATTTGGCATAGCACCTATAATAATAACAATATGATAATATATCATGTAACTAAAGGACACATAGCCACATTGCAATAAAATTAAAAGTGCTTACTACAGGACACCTATAAAATTTACCTTTATCTTCCTCCCTTTTTTTAGCTTCGAGCGCAACGGTCATTCTAACCTCCATTATAGGCATGATCTCATTATACCTTTTATCCGCTAATGGGTGGTGCTTCATTGCTATTTTTCTGAACGTAATCGCGTCCTGAGGGAGGGGTAGACGGTGATACTCATCTGTCTTGGGCCGCAAATCAGTATGAAATGTAGGAGAAGAGAAGGAGGGTGTCCATGAGTCTGCAATCAATTAATAAAGAGGATAATTAATATAAAAAAATTAATAAATTATAACAAAAATATTAACTGAGTATTAATACCTGTCTTAGGTGATTGTTCTGGTAGTGCACCAGATGGCCCGGGTGTCGAAAAACCCAAGTCTGCTTTCAATAAACAACATGAGCTACATTACTAAAATTTTTAAAAAAAGTTATGCAACTATTAAACCAATTGTACCCGCATAAGGCGATATTGGTGGTGCACCAAGTTGATCTGGTGTTAAAAAATCCCAATCTGCAACCAAGAAACGATATAAGTTAGATGACTAATTTTTATTTAAAAATTTATTAATATATTAAATAATTTATACCAGTATGAGGATGTGGTGGTGGTGGTGGTGAACCAAGTTGGTCTGGTGTTGAAAAATCCCAGTCTGCAACCAAAAAACAATATAAGTTAGATGACTAATTTTTATTTAAAAATTTATTAATATGTTAAATAATTCATACCCTCATGAGGAGGTGGTGGTGTTGGGGCACTAGAGGGTCCAGGTGTCTTCTCATTGTGACCTGTGCCGGGGGTGGTACTCCGGGTCTTATCACGATTCTTACCGAAAAGCCCCATATTCCTCATCTGCAAAATAAATTATCAAGAAACTCAACAATTAATATATACATGCATTGAAAAATTTGGCAATCTATTATCATACCCCCATTAAATAATTTTATTAAGCAAATTTTTAAAATAATAATGCACTGTAACGTAGCTCATACCTATCATCATTATTTTGCAATAAGATTCGGAATGTCGGTTTGATTACCATGATCGATCATATCAAGCGCCACATTTTGCGTGTACGAGAAGTCTTGCCAAACATCATCAGATGACTCAATTGGTTCATTACAATTATCTTCACTTTCCTCATCATTTATTTCATTGTTATTAGGAAGAACAATGGATCTTGGCTCCTTGTACAAAACCACCCATTCAGCAATAACATTTGGATCTTTCACATAGAAGCACTGATCCGCTTGTTCTGCGAAAATAAATTTCTCATATTGATATATTTCTCGGTCAAGATTGACAAGTGTAAACCCGTAATGATCCTTTTGTATTTTTGCAGGACACCACCGAACCTTGAACATCATGTAACTACATTGTTCGGGTTTACCAAAACCATAGATTACCTCCACAATATCTTCTAGTTGGCCATAATATAGGATGTCAGCTAGAACTGGGTTCTGGTCTCTTGTACTTGAAAAACATTCTTGAGCAAAACAACCCATGACTCCACTATTTTGGGTTACCCTCCTATCATCGGTCTTTAGCGTTCAGAATTTATACCCATTAACAATATGTTCATTATAACGTCTTACTTCATAGTAAGGACATTGTGCATGAATAATAATTTCTTCAGATAATATAGTGCCCTCAAAAAGTGATGTTTCAACCTAAGCAAAACAATATCAGTGAATATTAAAGACAATATTAACTTAAAGTTCGTTGCTAGAATCATACAACACTTACATCAATTCTGAACCAATCTGCAAATTTTTTTTCATATTTTTTCTGAATAGTATGCGCTGCATTCCTACCGGTTATTTCATTCTTAAGCTTCTCCAGGTGTCGCCTATTAATACAATATATAAGATTATATTGATGAGTTAAAAGTAAATTATTATATAACATCCATATTACTATTTTTATTTGTTACCTTCGATAGTCTTTGAAAATATCAAGATTTTCTAATACATATGCATGAATTTGATCTAAGTCAGAACTTGAATACTTTTCACGCTTCTTATCCTTAGGTGGATTCTAATATGCGGTTTTCTTCTTACGCATGTAACGTGATGCAAACACAAAGTATTCGTTGGCCACATATCCTTCAGCTATCGAACCCTCCGGATGAGCTCGATTGCGAACATAGTGTTTCATGCAACCCAAATATCTACGATAATTTGAAAATAAGCAATTATTATATGGAGTCAATATAAGAAATGCATACATAATTAAAGAAGGTCATGAAATGCCTAACCTTTCAATCGGATACATCCAACGATAAGTAACAGGACCTACAATCATAGCCTCTCTTGCAAGATGTTGGGTAAGATGGACCATGATCGTAAAAAATGAAGGAGAAAATATCACTTCCATATTACATAAAGTAACTCGGATATCTGCTTTAAGTTTATTAAATTCACCCACATCTATAACTTTAGAGCACAATTTTCTAAAGAATCCACAATACTCAATAATAATCTTCGACGCTTCTTTATCCATATTGTTACGGAGTGCAACCGGGAGCAATTGATGAAGAAGGACGTGGTAATCATGGGTCTTCAAACCTAAGAGTTTCCTCTCTTGCACCTGGACATTATTTGATATGTTAGAAGAGTAACCATCCGTGACTTTACCGATTTGAGAATTTCACAAAATCTCTCGTGATCTCACCGACATTGTAACATGAGACGGAGGCAACTTCATTCTTTTTGACCAACGCCTTGTGCATGCAAATCATTCCGAATATTCAACGCCGTCAAGTCTTGGCGAGCCCGTAGGCCATCCTTTGACTTATTGGCATCCTGCAAGAGAGTTGACACTATATTATCATAAATATTTTTCTCAATATGCATCACATCTAAGTTGTGTCGGATTTTAAGCTTTTGCCAGTAAGGTAGCTGAAAGAAGATACTAAATTTAGTCCATCCTCTAGGCAATTTTTTGGCTTCATTCTCATCTTGCAATCTCCAGATATTTCTCTTACGCTTCATTGATTTTTTTCTCTTTAAGGAGTCTCTTACTCTGAGCTTGGCGTACTTAGAATAACGATTTTTTCTAAACCTTACTTTTGGATACCCCTCAAGCAACTGTACAATCTCATCTCCAGTCAGCTAACGCGGCTTCATTCTCTTCTCAACTGTGCCATCAAACATAGCAGATATTTTTCGAAACTTATGACTCAAGGGTAACCACCTTCTATTAAACCAATAGCAGCTCTTTCGGCTATGTGGTAATTGAACAGCTTCAAAGTTCGGACCACATACCGGACAAGCATACTTGCCCTTCGTAGACCAACCGGACAGATTAGCATAAGCAGGAAAATCATTAATCGTCCACATTAAAATAGCACGTAATCTAAACGACTCTTTAAGATGAACATCATACGTCATTACACCCTCATATCACAAGCTGTTTGACTCATCAATTAGCGGCTCCAAATAAACGCCAATATCATTCCCGATGCGTGCTTGCGGTATCGACAACGAGTATCATATATGGCTGTTTCATACAAAGCAATGGAGGTAAATTATATGGCATTAATACTACTGGCCAAGTAGACCAGCCAGAACTCATTACCCCAAACGGATTGAATTCGTTGCTAGATAAGTCCAACCTGATATTTCTACAATCATCAGCAAAACGGGGATAGATTTTATCAATATGCTTTCAAGCTAAAGCATCAGCAGGATGTCTCAATTTACCATCATCTACTCGATCTTCCTTATGCCACCTCATGTTCTTTGCGGTCTCTTTGTTCATATACAATCGTTGCAATCTAAGGACCAATGGAAAATGACGAAGCACCTTTGCTGGAATCTTCTTCTGCATCCCCTCTACTTCTGGTGTCCTCCCTATTGAAAAGTTTTTGCATTGTTTCCACCGAGAAACTCCACACGTCGGACACTTCTGAAGGTCTTTATTGGCTTTATAGTATAGCATACAATCGTTCGGACATGCATCAATTTTATTATAATCAAGACCTAGAGCGAAAACAATCTTTTCAGCCTGATAAGTTGTTCGGGGTAAGCTAGCCTCTCCTCAAGGAATAACCGTCCGAAGCAAATCTAGAAGCATTTCAAAATAATTATCAGCCATTCCACTCAGTGTCTTAATATGCAGGAGTTTCAGCATAAAAGAAAATCTAGAGTAATCGGTACAACCCTCATATACCTCCTTTTCATGATCTTCTACTAGCTTCATTATCTCCTCTACATCTGCGGAAGGCGGCATATCTTCAAGATTTTCCTCACCTTCGACATCTCCGACCTTTTCAGGATCATTTCCGATATCATCTTCAATGTCATCTCCGGTATCATCTTCCGCATTATCATCGATATTATTTTCGATCGGACGTGAAATCATATCATTGAACATTCTCTCTGTGTCGTCTAACCGTAAGCCACCGGACGTACCAACATGCACATTCGGCTCCTCATCTTCAATACAATCTTCTCTGTGATATGACCAATATTTATAGTTCTCATCAAAGCCTGATTTAATTAGATGGAGCCGTATATCATTTCTATTCAGTAGCTTCATATTCCTACACCTACAACAGGGACAATACATAGCACCGCTACTTAGATTTCTCGGATTCATTTCGGCATACCGCATGAATGCGTCACATCCCTCCTTATATCGCGTGTCACGAAATCTTTCAAGTCGAGGGATATCTATCCACGATTTGTCAGGAATTACCCTCATCTATAAATTTTATACAATTATTAACTACAATTAATCTCACTACTTTCATGTAAATTTATGACTCGTGCGTAATAATATCGCACAACTCACATCCTACCTCTCATACATACATCATTTAATAATTAAAAAAATTTCTCTCTTAAATTAAATTTAAAATGTATATAGGAAATAATTACCACAATCTACCGGCTGTCATAGGAAGGCTTCTATCCCATTAAGAATATAGTAGTGCCTACATCCAACTTCGTATACTTTATCGTTTTCATTTCTTGTAAATTTAGTGACACCTACATTTGTTCTCCACGTACCTTGTCGCGGATGTTATAATGCGTATTGACGATGGTAGAAATGCGAGAATAATATCGCTTATTGTACACGGAGAACAACGAATCGTGCTACGAAACTTTCAAGAAATGAAAACATATAAAGTATACAAAGTTGAATGTATGCACTACTATATTCCTAACCCGTCCGAGAAGGACAGATCTAATAATTATGAATTTTAGTACCAATTCTTTCTTCTTATAATATAACGTAAACGATCAATTTTGGGTAGAAAATTTCATCTCCTACCCAAATATGAGTCGTATATCTTATATATTATAAGTCAAAAGAATTGGATGTAATATTGGACGGAAATCTAGGGGTAGCGTTATCTTTTTCATTCACCTAAATTGGATATATAACACATTATAATTTATTATAATGTGTTATATATCACTCTATTATGGAATTTTTTATTTCACGTAATTTAGCATCACAAACTCATATCATCACACATAATTATAGTATGCACGGAACTTAGTGTAAATCGACTATCATAATTGGTGTTCAATTAGAGTTAATCTTTAACTAAGTATTCAATTAAATTTATGATTAATCGGGTTGTTCAAATAGGGTAATTAACTAAAATTTTTAATTAGTTTTATAAAACTGCTACTTGTTAATTTTAGGTCATAATTTAGGTATTTAAACTAAATTCACAATAAACAAAATAAAATTTGAAAACTTGAAATTTTAGAAAAAATACCTTTAAGGCGATGGCGGCGATGAGATCAAACTGACTGACCTCAGAGGCGATGGGGTCCATGGCGCGATCGCTCGATCAGGGAGGAATCAAAAAATCAGGAGGGTATAGGAGTATGGGAGGGAAACGAAAGGGGTTCGAGAAGAGGAGAAATGGAATCCCGGTGATGGGGGCATGGAACTCCGTGAGAGAAAAGCGGACGGCGGAGGGATTAGGGTTCGGTTTCGGGTAATTTTTTTTTTGAAATGCTGTGGCGGCTGAGGGAAGGGAGAGACCAGTTAGGGTTTGCTTTTATTTTTTTTTGGGTGGGGTCCACCAACCTAGACGGAATTTCCATCTAGGTTGCAAAACTAGACGGAAATTCCGTCTAGTTTTGCAACCTAGACGGAAATTCCGTCTAGGTTGATTTTTTAAAAAATTAAAAAAAAAATATTTTTCATCAAACTAGACGGAAAATTTCCGTCTAGTTTGATCCGTCTAGTTTGCTCATTATTCTACTAGTGAGAAGAAAGCATTTGTGAAATCCAATCGTTTATTGGTATTTAAAATAGGACTATTTTAAGCAAACCAGAGTTGTAAATCATGCACAAACCTAGTACTTGATCATAATAACTTAGAGAAACCTCGTCACAATTAGTTTACCTGTATTATTTCATTAATCAACTTGCATTATTTATTAATCTTATCACAAAATACGATGCAAGGCCTCGTTTGGTACGCGGGAATGAAGTCAAGTGAGAATAAAAAGAATGTAGGAATGGAATGGAATAGATGTGGGAATGGAATGCTCATTCTCATTCTCATGTTTGGGCGTGTTTAGAGAATGAAAGGGGAATGACAATCTTATTCTCATTCCCACGTTTGGTATCATTTATTCACAAGTGAGAATAAAATTTAGTTTTCTAATAATGCCCTTATAAAACACGTAATTTTAAAAACATAAAAATATTTTAAAAATGACTAAACAATTTATTTTTTTTAGAAAAATAAGTTTTATAGAAATGATATTTTTTCTTATAGAAATAATTTTTCATGTGATAGTTATATTTTGGCACACCGCCTTAGCAACAATTTCGGACTTTTGGCTTACTAATTGAAAAATAATTTTCATAGAAATTATTTTTGATTATAAATAATTATATTTCCACCTTTCTAACTTCTAATGCTACATGTCTATTATTTGTACGAGCAGCTAATGTTACTAGCATCACTGTGTGCTAGTGAAGAGAAGAATGCCTCATAAGAGATACTGGATTTAGTCAAAAAGGTTTCTTATCTAGATGCCAACATGATTGTAAAAAAAAAATAAGACTTGATAAAATAAGAAAAAATCAAAATTGTATGCTTATAGATCTACAGACCCACCATTACCCACGTTAATCAAAATGTGTCTACTAAATCGTGAATAATCGAGCACCCTTCACAACATCTCCTAATAAAAGAAAATTTTGAGATTTCATGTTTAGGGGAAAAAATGAAGAAAAAAATAAAAGAAAGTGCACTACATCATCCATATGTCCAAACTTAATATAAACGATAATATCTATAGTTTAAAATTTTATATGCATAAACTATCCCATTCGACAGATTATTAAAAATATCCAAATTCTAATCAAAATATCCATAAAATAATACCAGCAAAATAATTGGACAACCATCAAAGAATCAAAATATTAAGTTTTGAAATTGCAAAATGATAAACTAGCCTATAACTCCAAAGTGCCACCTAATACTCCCCGCTGTATCGCCTCACCCATGTCTCCTTTAGATTATCGCTAATTGTGAAGAACAAATCTAGCAAATTTTGGTTAGCACCAATCGTCCCTATTGCTGTAAAGCACTAATCCGTAGTTAAATTCATTTTCATTACTTGTTCAGTAAACCTTTGTCTCTTCTCGTACAAACTCACTTCATCTAAATCATCCTTGATCAATTGGCTTGATTTAACAAGCTCACTTCCCATATATGCACTAGTTTCCCTCATGATCTCTCCTAATGAATCGCTATCTCCAGACAATCGTCTCTTTCTTTTTCGCTTCAAGGAGACATCACTCGTGTTCCCTGTAGTTGCATCTTGTGAAGGTGAGTCAATATCAATAAAATATTCTCCGATCCCTCATTCAGTCTCTTGACTAACATCTTTATCTAATTCCTCTATAACGTCATTAGGATGTTCCATTCCTTTTCCTGTTACCTTATCCTTCCCGAACACAATTGCCAAAGTTTCATAGTGTGGAAAAGATCTCTCTCCGAAAGGTATTGCATTTTTGTGGGCCTACATTAAGATTAAAAAAATCAACAGTCGTTAATTAATAAAATATGTCAAATGTAATAATGATCATGTGATAAATTAAAATTTAATAACAAAATACCTGCAAATATTCATCCCAAACTTCTTTTTTAGTAGTTACACATTGCTTAGTTGCATCCTATCCAAAGCCACTGCAGTTAAGCATATCAAACACAATGCTAAATTGTGTCTTAAGTGTCTTTATCCTTGATCTAATGTGCGGATCAGCCTTTAACCCTGAATTCGATAGTGATTCAGAAAGTAATCTTTCAACAGGATTGTAGTGTCCAGGCTTAAATCCACTGTCAGCATTGTACTTTCTAGTGTTATGTAAATCCAACAATGCATCAATCAATTTCTGATCTTCTATAGTAGTCCATGTGTGCTTATTCCTTCTACGGTCTTGTTGGTCTTCTTGATCCATTCCTAAACAATTATATTGCTTATTTATCACTTATCACGTCTCTACGTTTCTTTTAATATATGTAAATTTTTCCTGAAGCATTAGCCTCTCGAGCATAACAATATTTGATAACAACAAATCACTATATTGTTAAAAAAACACAACCATAGATCTATATTACAAATTGTATTACATATAATAATAAATAATTCCATGTAAATATCCATGATTAAGTTTTGTACGTGAAAACAAAAGAAAAAACATATGACAAATATAGAAACCAAATCATTATTGTTGCCCTATCCACTGGTTATACATAGAATCTGCAAGGTTATCTCGCCACGAAGTCCAGTCTGAAGTAGTTTCAATTGTCGTGATTGGATCATTAGCATTGACAATTTGAGTTGTTTCCTCCAAAACATCAAGACATTCTTCAAATGGATCAACCTCCATCTCCCTCCTTATATAATTATGAAGGAGACTACATGCCATGATTATTTGATTTTGTATTTTGATAGGGTAAAATGAAGGACTACGTAGGATCGCCCATCTTAATTTAAGCAACCCGAAGTATCTCTCGATAACATTTCTAGCTGATGCATGTTTCATATTGAAAAACTCATGTGCAGTTGTCGGTTGGTGTCCGTCTCTCCATTCATTCAAGTGGTAACGTTGGCCTCTATATGGTGCAAGGAAACCATCACAATTTATGTATCCCGCATCAACAAGATAATAGTAACCTATGGTTGGACATATCAATTATCTAAATATTAGTGAATTTGACAGTTGCTAAAAGCAAATATTATATAAATTATAAGTTACTTACCACGAGGGACTTTTAACCCATTTCTTCTAGTTATTGCTTCTCGAAGTACTCTACTATCAACCGCTGACCCTTCCCACCCAGGTAGTATGTATATAAATTGCATGTTTTGAGAACATACACCCAAGACATTTGTTGCAATTTCACCTTTTCGTGTCCTATACCTAGATTTGTCCTCCACAGCTACTCTCACTCTTATATAAGTCCCATCTAAAGCTCCAAGACAAGTCTAAATATAAGTGAAATTAACATGTTAGATTACTTATAAAAACTAAGAAATACAAATAAAAAATAATTTACAGGTTACCTTGAACCTTTTCCACCTCGTGTCTGTTGAGTCTATCGGCACTGGATCGGGTTTTTGGATTAAGACATCATGTAGACGTATCATGGCATGTAGCACATGAGTAAAATGCCTACTAATAGTTTCCCCTGAATGTTGAAATATTTGTTTAATCCCTATTCTTCACATGGTGGGCGAGGATATGCAGAAACATTGCAACTTGTTCGTGTACCAATATATTTTTTGTATCTTTCAGCCCTACATTTTCTAGTATATGCACAACTTCCTAAAAGAGCTCCTATACATTCTAAACTGATCTAAACAAGTTACATCACTCGCATATGCAAGACGATACATATTTTTTCTTTTGGAATAAAAATCTATCAAATATCGCTCTCTTAGTAATTTCTTTTCTACATAGATTTTCATTAGGTGTGATGAGAAAAGAAACCACCAAGCCACTATACTTTGCATATTTCTCATATGTGCTTGGACAGCCACCAGCTTCTTCATCTTTCTTCATTCATCATCAGAATCCATAATGTCAAATACGGCTACTGCATAAGGGTAAATAGGTATACTTATTTTAGAATGTAAGCATTTTATCAATAGGGCTGTAAGGGGTCTACTGACCTCCTCAAACCTTCTTAATAATTTTAAGAGTAAAAAAAAGAAAAAAAAGAAAAATCACTCAGGGAGTCTACTTGCAAAAGTAGAACTACAGGGGGGGGGGGTCTATTGGTGATTAGGTGATACTAATGGGGGTCTGTTCGAAATTAACCCCGAATAATATGTCAATGTACCTTGTTGCTGACTGTAACACACAACAGAAGTCTCAAAAATTTATACAAACACTCGACATATTGCAAAACGAAATAAAAGCACAAACGTATACAATAGACTGAATTCCATATGCATGCTACATGATTTATGATTGAATTCCATATGCATGCATGAAGAGAGAGATCAGAAGAAAACACTAAAATTTGAAGGATTAGAAAAACATGTTAACTTTTAGTCTGTATATAAAATTTCTATGAAATTTTAAATGCACCTTTAACTTTCAAAAATTGATTAGGAATAGAAAACATGTTAACCTAGAAAGTTTGAAGGAATAGAAAACATGTTAACCTCTAATCAAAATATAAAGTTCCAAACACACCTCTGATTAATTAAACACATTGTTTCTTGTTGTGAGTGCTTTGAAAAAATTACTGTAAAGATTTAGGCGTATATGCTTCAATAGAACTTCAAATCATACATCCAAAGGTAAACTTATATCACATATTATAATCATGAAATATTAGCCACACATATATATTTTAAAAAGAAACAATGATTACCAAAGCCGAGTTGCGTCTCGAGGAAGACGAAGATTTTTTTCTACTTTACTTGTAGACGCGATGTGGAACTAGGGCAAAGTCGAACAAATAATTCTATTTTAATAATTTACATCTATTCATATATTTGTACGAGCAGCTAATGATATTTTTCTATAGAAATAATTTTTCATGTGGGAATTTATATCTATTCGTATCTTTTAAGGAGGATATAATCGGAATTTATTTGATTATTTTCATTCCCACTTAAGTGGGAATATCAATTCCTTGTTAAATGGTTGGGAATGACAATTCCCACATAAAATGGGAATCGATAAGAAGTGGGAATAGCAATTCTAGCATCTAAAAATACATCATGTTTGGTAGACATGAATAAAGAGTTGGAATTGCATTCCATTCCCACTCATTCCAGCATACCAAATGAGGCGTAAATGTTTGAACATTGTTCTATATCACAAGAGTTAAAAACTAATTACTTATGAACTTGATGCATCGCCAAATCTTTTGTGACAAAACACTATGGGCAATAATTTTTTTCTCTTTTCAATTAGCATTATTGTACATACAAACACATATGTAACAAAAATTGAAACATAACTGTTCTAATTTTTACATAAAAATGACTTTAATATCCTAAAATATCATCAATTTTTACATATGCTTTTATAAGGTTTTGCTAGTTATTGCCTGATTAAGGAGGAGAGAGAAAGAGACAAGTGAGAGAGATAGTGAGTGGGAAATATTAGGCTCCACTCACCCTCATCTTCTCTATCTCTCCTTAACCATTGCTCATAATTCTATTTTATTTATCATATTTGAAATTGACTGTGACAAATATTTCAATTTGAGTGATGACATAATTTTTCTAGATAACGTTATTTAGAAGTGTCTTTTTCATATTTTCTATTCAAGTTATTATATTTAATTATTTTTAATCTAAGCATCTAGATACATATTTTGGATAATATTTACATTAGAACATATTGAAATTCTTATTGTTATTTTTATTGTATTTATTATATCTTTTTGGGAGAAGAACTTTATTATCTAATGTTTATTTCTATTATAATATGTAATGCAACAGATATTTTATTAGTGAGCTTTAATAATAAGCCCACATCAATATTTTAGAAAGTTCTAGGGGAAAAAGAAAGAGGAATGAAAAGAAATGAAAAAGTACACCTATAAAATTACAATTCTACCCTTCCAAATACAATATGAATGGAGTAAATGTCCACCTCTCATTATTTTTGCCTACCCCAATATTTTCATTAGATAGTAGTTTAGATCTCTTTGCATAACTTTCAGGATTTGAGATATAAAATCGTAAACATGATCTATCAAAACTTACCTTATGTATAAATTAATTTATTCACGTCATTCGATAATGCAGATATACGAAATGTATCCAATACTCTTAAGATACCACGTCATTATACCCATACACAAATGGCGGAGCTACATTATACACACACTAGGTAAACAACCACTCTAAAATTTATGTAATGGATGGACATTCCTAAAGATTATACTTCTCCTTAAGATTTAGCCTTGGAGCATGTTTGACAACTAGTAAAAGTGGCTTATAAGCCACTGAGATATGTTTGGAAAACAACTTATTTTGATTTACAAGCCAAAAAATGCTGCGGTAACCCATCTTATTTTTCGATGACTTATAAGCCATATAGTTTGATCGAGTAAAAGACCACTTTACCCCTTAATATTTAAGAAAATTCCAAAATGCTTTTTCTCTATCTCCAATTCCTTTTTGGTCATTTTGATAACAAGGATGGATTATAAGACACTCATTTGCTAAACATTGTACTATTAAAATATATTATAATCTGCTAAATTTATCAAACACTTTGAATTACGATCCACTTAGTTATAAGCCATTATGGATTTTAAGCCAAATGAGTTAATAGTAGAAAGTTACCAAACATGCTCTTAGCATTGTCCCAAATCCCAATGTTAGTCAAACATATTAATCGGACTGTCCAAGAAAATAATTGGATCAAAAAAGTAACTTGGGAAGACATGTATTGCCCATTATAAGACTGAATTAGCGAGGCAAGTATTGCCTATACACAGAGAGAGAGAGTAGAGAGAGAGAGAGAGAGAGAGAGAGAGAGGGTCCTTGCAGCTTAATTGTACATAGAGAGAGAGAGAGAGAGAGAGAGAGGGTCCTTGCAGCTTAATTGTACATTATGTACAATATACACTATGTGCATTAACTGTACACTACGTACTCAGTACACTATGTAGTATATATATTAA
This sequence comes from Asparagus setaceus, assembly GCA_012295165.1. Lineage (NCBI taxonomy): Eukaryota > Viridiplantae > Streptophyta > Magnoliopsida > Asparagales > Asparagaceae > Asparagus > Asparagus setaceus. Next base: position 18,584,022 of record CM022710.1, read on the forward strand.
ATTTGGATCAAATAAGAGAGAGAAGAGGAAGTATTTTACAAATAAGCTCTCAAGTTTTTCTTCACGGAAGGGCATATTCTCTTTATTTAACCCTCACTATGAACTAGTCAATCGCCACTACCGTCCATTTTTTCATTGCATAAAAATATAAGATACTAGAGGAAGAAAGGTTCTGCTGTTATTTTTCAATTGCCCTTTTTTTTTGGTTCGAAATCATTGAAAAAAGATGAAGAAGAAAGAAGAAAGAAGGAAAAAATATTGAGGATTAACGAGGGTAATGTCACATGATAATTTTTGAATGGCTTGAGCATGGGGTCGCAAATGGATCAGGTACAAATTAGACATGATACTTGCTATATCCCTACCTACTTGCCAATCATAGATACATATAAGAATATAGATATGTCTCAATAATAAAACTTAATTCCGCATCCATTAAAATTGGAATATATATACTCACACACACTAGAGAGTCCATCAATATATTTGACGGATCTAGGAAAGTTAAGATTACATTTGAAGGATCATCAAAGTTAACCTTAAATTCATGAATCTAATGGATAAACCAATATAAAATGAGTGATTGACACATATCGATATTTCGACTTGATTCGAATATTTTAGATCACAATTGAGATATTTCATTATATATCCATATCAAGATCTAATGAGATATAAATAATTAGTATCCATATACATATTCATGATTCAGACATAATTACAAATATAAATATTTTTCTCACTCATGTTTGAAATTCTTGGAGAAGATTTTGAGGGTGTTTGGGAAGGCTTATTTTTTTAAGCTTATAAGTTATGCTAGCTTTTAGTGGTTTTTGGCTTTTATGATAAAAATATTATAAAAATTATTTGGATAGTATAATAATTTGTTTGGTCAAACCTAGCTTATTTAGGTGAGCTAATAAGTTAGTTTTATAAAAGCTAAGGTATACCAGCTTTTTAAAATGTGACTTATAAGCTAACTTATTTCGTATTTTACCAACCAGGTAGAAATGAGAAAGATAGCTTAAAAGCTAGTTTGACCAAAAAATAAGCCGTCCAAAACACCCTCTTTGACTTGACAGTTTCTCATAGACACAAGGTCATTTTGGTATTCTTTTTATCTTTGCTTTTGTTATTTTTAACAAGCGATGAATAGCGACTTTTGTATAAAACTTATTTTGTATGTTTATTAAAACTGGTGCTGCTTTTAAAGGGGTGCTTTTATAGGTAACTTGAGGATACTTTTAAAAAGCAGTTTCTGCTTTTTATAGTTTCATATACCTTTAGCTTTGGCATTATTACCTTGTCTATCTTAAAATTATCTCATGTATTTTGATAGCTAATGTTATGTCTATTTTGTCATTTCACTTAATTATAATGATTTTAAGCGCTTTTACAAACACCTTACTAATTTTAGAAGTAGCTTATGATATAAATTATCAAATAACTATGTTCAGGTGCTTATATGAATTTCTTCTATAAGTTTCTTATATATTCAACTTATTATATGCTCAAGCAATATCAAATTGGTGCATAGGCTATAAAGAGTATTTCCCTGCTTAAAAAGAGGTTATAAGTGAATACCAACAACCATCTCAAATATTTGGAATGTGAAGGGCTTATATATAAGAATAATAATGAACGAATTATTCACTCCAGTGCTTTCCTATTTCATTGCCCCCACTGTAATTCGGCCAAATTTGACTGCGGTAAATCAATAAGATTTACAATTGGAGACCTTATTTAGGCGGGCCATGAGGAAGCAGTAGCAGCATCAAGTCTTCGTCTGTTTTTCTCTTTCTCGTTTTTTATTACTCCTACTTCTTGAAGAAGATAAGAAGAAGCTTCTGAATCGATCAGCGAAGATAAGTTTCGATTTCTTTTCTTTTGTCTGAGCATCTGTTTTTAGATAATTTTGCAGGCTTGCTGATATCTAGGGTTTGCTTTTTTTTTTTTTTTTGTCCTCTCGCTTTTTCTTTGCTGATCGAATCTTTATTTGATACTAATTTTGTAAATTAAATAGGAATCTGAGAGGTTGGTGATGATGATGGACGATGATGATGATGATGGAGTTGACAACGAGAGAGAGCACGCTGGTCGGCGCTCATGGAAGATGGGGTCCACGGCTGCTTACTTGCGTGCTCCCCCTCGTTGTCACCCCTTCTCTCTTAGTGATCTCATCGCCACGAAACAGCTGCAAGCTTTTTTTTCGGTGGGATTTCATATTTTTCTCTTTAAATTAAATGTTTTTAACGAATGATGCATATCTCATTTGTTTCCTTTTAAAAAAAAACAGCTAAAATGTTGTGTAGTTAAGTGAAGATGCTGTGATTGTGTACAAAAGATATGGGATATCTCGACAAGGTCAGTTTTATCAATTACTATTAGTATTATGCTAAATTTTTATTTTAATTAATTTTTGGGAGCTTCGGATTCTAACTGATAGGATTGGTACTATGCGATCTTGTAAAATTTATGTTTGGTGTTGTTATCACTTTGTTATATGGTATATTAACTCTGATTTTTTTTTTCCTTTCAATTGTTCTGTACAGTGTTTGTTGAAGATCAATTTGGGCATATATTATATGATGTTTTCATTTTCCGTTATTACATGTAAATTTGTGGTTTTGGCTCGTTATATGTTTAGTATTCTTCAAAGATGGGCTTTTAAACTTTAAAGAGCGTAATGATAATTACGGACTGCATAGTTTAACGCTTACCTTTTTGGCAATTGTAATTTTAGTATGGAATAACTGTGGAGCTATGCAGAAGGATGATGCTTCTGGTTTTACAGGTAATACATATTTTTAGGGGATTTTCATTGTTTATTCCGACCGGTCGATCTTCTTCCCCCAGTGACGTTGACATTTCATGTGCACAGTCATCATCATGTCTAAGACATGAATTCTAACATGAAAAATAGACACTTACAGGGACGAAAGTAAGTTTTAGCAAATAAGACATGGCCATGGTAAGTATATATTACGGAACATACTTTATGCGTAATTGTAAAGTATGTGACAGTTACAATATCACAATTTAGCTTAGTTTGATATTCCACTAATACATATGAATTCTTGTCAGTGTCTGGGCGCTAATATATATATATATATATATATATATCGATAAGGAATTAGGAACTAAAAATGTAAAACCTGCAGATCTAGAAGCTTGACTTTGCCTGACAAGGTCCACCCGGACCTGTGCCTGCGTGTACAGACACACACATACACTATGTCCCATGCATGTCAAGAATAATCATTCCACTGCCTGCATACTCCATTACAAAGATTCTATTTATTCAATTTTCTATGGTTTGATTGTCTTAGCTGACTCATGCCTTTTTGTGTGTGTGTGTGTCATTTTCTGAACTTTCATTGGAGACATTATTTTCTGCCGAGTTGTGTCCAGGCTGGGTGGAATAATGTTAACTCATGATGGTTCATATATAGTGGATGATATGAAGGGCTATATGTCTGAGTACATCTGCACTTGGAATGATACTCTTCTTTACTAGGTTTGGGGTGTGTACCGTGCATGCCTTATAGTAAACCTTAGGCAAATTCAAAGGTAAAAAAGACAAGTTAGGGCACATATAATAAAAGTTGTTGTGGTTGTTTTGATATAGATATGTGTACATAAATGAACGTTACATAGTTTATTCCTAAATGATGTTGATATGGACGGCTAGGATCTTGCAGAGCTATAGACGGAAATGGACATTACTCCATGAGAAAGAAAAATGCCTAGGAGTTTGCAGTATAGTAATATATCAATGAACAAATCACAAAGATTGCAACACATAACGTAGAGGAAGACACAGTAAAAAGGCATGCTAACTTGTTGTAGGTTAACATAGTTTATATTTAATCTTATTTAGTTCCTTACTTCATCCTTTTCTCTAGGTTTTTTTTTCTTTCATGTCAAACTATTGTTTACCGTAGGATTTGGTCTTCTGGTTCATGACGCAAATGGTTAACTCGATATCTTACTAGATTCGTTTTTTTAAAAGAGGACAATTCTAATTATATGTTTGTAATATTTCAGTCTTGAAAGGGTATCATTGTGGATCTAGTTGCCTAGACTTGCAAATCTTTCTATTGGAAAGATGCTATTTTTCAGTCTGCGAAATATGTCATTTCATTTTCCTGCAACATAGGTGGTTTCTAGCGCCATTACCCTAAAATTTTGAGAAAGCAAATTGGTATTTCCCCAGTGATTTCAGACATGCATAGACTTGCTTGCTCATGATTTTCTTGTTCCAAACAGTAGTTTTCCTACATGCTTTATATTTCGGAACTGCATTGTCAAAATTCAAATTCCCCTTTGATGAATTTCTTTTCGGCAGTTCATTTCTTTTTTTTATATTAAATTAAACTGTTGGAAACTCCTATGATGCAACCTTAAGATCCATCATCTCATTTTATATACAAATTTTCATGTAACATTAGCTTACTGGCAGTATTATTTTTATTATAAGGGATAAAACAAATAATTCCTTACCTTTTCTACCCCTGAGAAGTGTTTGTATAAAGTCTTTGGCTTATTTGTTTTTGCTAGCTGTTCTACCATTGCATATTGCTTATATCCTTGTGTATTTTATGAAAATCACACCAGATACTTTTTTGAGTTTGAATTGCCTTGACTCATCAAATACTCCACTGTTTTTTTGGTAGGAAAACATTGCAGGCAATTATGGCTCTTGCATAGCATGTATATGGTTAAAAAGAATTGTAAGTATTGTTCTTTTTTTTTTCTTTTTCTAACTGCATTGTCAAATTTCATATTCCTCTTTTGTGGATTTCGTTTCAGCGGTTTATTTCTTTTCTTTTCTTTTCAAAAATTAAACTGTTGGAAACTCCTATGAAGCAACCTTAAGACCCATCATCTCATTTTATATGCAAATTTTCATGTAATATTAGGTTACTGGTAGTATTATTTTTATTATAAGAGATAAAATAAATCATTCCTTAAATTTTTGCTTCCCCTGAGAAACGTTTGTATAACGTTTTTGGCTTATTTGTCTTGCTAGCTGTTCTACCATTGCGAACTGCTTATATCCTTGTATATTTTATGAAAATCACACCTGAAACTTTATATTTGTCTTGTATAATTGTCTTGCTAGCTTTTCTACCATTGCATAGTGCTTTATCCTTGCAAATTTTATGAAAATCACACCTGAGTTTGAATTGCGTTGACTCATCAAATACTCCACTGTTTTTCATAGAAATCACACTTGGAAAGGGTGGACAATTAGCTAGAGCAGCAGGCGCCGTAGCGAAACTGATTGCAAAAGAGGGGAAATCGGCCACATTAAGATTACCCTCTGGGGAGGTCCGTTTGATATCCAAAAACTTTTTATGCTTAATTTCTTGTGGCTCTCTATTTAACTTCAGTTTAAACAGAAAGAAGGCACATGAATTCTTAGTTGGGGAGGCATGGCATATTGTATTACACATGTTATCGCACTGGACATGATTTTAGGGAAATGCTATAGGGTTTGAAATATATAGAATCAAACATGAGAGAACCTATTAGGTTTCTTTTTGGGATTCGAACCAAGATTAAAGGTCAAGAGAAGCCGTATTTCACTACGAAGAACACCTATTGCTTAGAGGCTTCCTCCATAAAAATAAATTTTGGGTATCATCAATGGAGAAAATTCTGGAATGATAGTTGACATATTGGGCATCTGTGTTGTAAACATTGGCTGTTTCGGTTGATATAGTAAATGGATCTTTTTACTGCCAAGACGACTAAATTTGTATTACTCCTATGCACTATAGCCCTCGTTTGACTATTGAGTTCTTGCAACATGCAATGTTATTTCTAATTTCAGCAGAAGATAAAATGCAAAATTCCATGAGTTGAGGATGTCAAAGAGGGAACAAATGTTCAAGACATGTACCACACTTGAAGAAGGAATTGTTTGATTTTCATCTCCTTGTTATAGCAATAGACAAGAAAAGAAAGGTGTAGAAGAAGAGAAATTGACGTGGCAATACATCCTGAGTAGATAGCTAACTAGCATGTTCAGATCATTAGTTGCTCTAGCTGATATGTACAATCAACTCATGGAAACGTTTTGGTGAGAAAGGCATTTCATGTTTGAATTTATGGGCGCATGTATGTGCTAATTAAGGTGTCCCTTGTACCATTAACCTTTGATGTCCTCTTTAATACCAAGAATAATCCTAATGGGAATTTCAAGATGTAAACATTATAAGATGCCTTATGTCAGTTTGATCCTCTACATTTTAGGTCCCTGTATATTTTGGGTAAGTCAAATTTTTAGACTGTGCCCAAAGTTGGGTTTAGAGGATGCTGCTTGAGTTTGCGCTTTTCAAAACAAAAGGAGTACTTGTTGAGAAAAAAGAGTTGAAACATGCATCTCATGACAACCCCATGGCCCCAAAAAAAGAAAAGAAAAGATAACGTTGAACTCTTCTCATGATGTACAAATTGATAATTTGTGATTGTGGGTAAAGTTATTCTCATATACATTTGATGGTGGTTAAAAATTATGAAAACGGAGAGTTTTTTTGGGGGATCATATGATGGGGTACAAGTGGGCTATCTTATCATGTTCATGAAAACAAAACATGATCCTTATTTTTAATTAGTGGGTCGTGCGTTAAGATAACTGTTGAGGTGATTAATATGTGAGTATAGTCCCACATCGGATAAGTTAAGAAAGAGTGATGAGTTTAAATAGGAGTTTAGGTCAATACCTAATAGCTATAGCTTTTGGGTTAAAATTGATTCATGGCTTCTGTTTAAGGCCGATCAACTCTAGATTGGGCCCGATTTCTATCTAAAAAATGGTATACGATAAGAAAAACTATATCACTCCTACAGGCATCCGTGGGTTCTCCCGACACCTTCGGGCTTCACATTGAACTTCATCTATTTTTTTTACAATTACTTGGACCATGACCTTAGCTCTGATACCATTTTAAATTAAGTCCCTCTAATCATTACATCAAAACTCCGAAGTTATGATGAGGGTTGAGGATTATAGTTTTATATTAATTCTAACAATAATTTCCTCTTAACTCAGCAACAATAATAAATCTTTATAGCAAACTTTTACGCTCATAAGTTTCATCCTCTTTGATTATCATTATATGTTTGTAATTTCTTAAACGGCAACAACTCATATTATTATTATTTTTTCCCTGGTGCAAGGAACCTTGGCTTACTACTTGCCAAGTAAACCCCAGGGTCTGGGGACATCCTTTCACAGTCTAGACCCAGGTGAATAGCATAACGCCTAATAATTAGAAATTGGAGATGGATATGCCATAGACATGGATCGACCATTGGCCTTTTGAGCTAAGGCCCAAGCCCCAGTCACTAGGCAACTTGCTGGGGGTATATTTTTCTAAAGATATCTTTAAGTCATTTATATGATAGCTTTTATTGTGTTGATGGAAATAGACTGTAGAGTGAACATTTCGTATCATATTGTTAGATTTAGAGAAAGCAATCTTTATCGATATTTCATTGACATATATAACAAGAGAAGAGTACATATATTTATATATGATTAAAAGCTAATCGTAAAACACTACTAAAGAATTGAAGTAAATCTTAATGCATTAAACATCAAATAAGATGTAGGAAATAAATGGATATGTGCAGTACCAAACATAGATAGGTGCATTACTAGTTGTAGGAGATATAGAATAATAGGATTATACCCTACTATAGTTAACATTTTTACTACTATATTCAACATCCTCCCTCAAACTCATTGTAGGATGAATAATGTGAGTTTCGATAAGATGAGCCAAGATTGTCTCGGTGTCTAATTCTTGATGAAAGAGTTGGGGCATATTGCATTATAGGAACCCAACAATATTGATGAAGAAAAACCCAACGATTGTAAGATCAATGACATAGGACAAGAATCCAAGAGTATTGATGAAGAGGAACTTAATAACAATAAGATTAATGCCGAGTGATTGGAATCCTTATATATATCAATGGAGAAAATATTAGTGGCGATGAGATCGAACGACACATGATAGGAGTCCTTGTACATCGATAAAGAAATAATTAGTGGTCTCGATGCCAAGGCCGTCGGGAAGAGGAATCGGTTACTAAGAAAATCTCAATGGAGTGTCGAGCCTGTGAAGAAGAAAATCTCGTATCAAGGAGATCGACACTAGTCAAGCCAAAATATCAGATATGATGATAATGAGTTCTCAAAGAGAGCTCAATAGAAGATGCGAGAGGGCAAGATGGTGTTTGTTGGATGTGGATAGAGAATGCAAAATTGCTGGGGTGATGTCGGGTTTGATTGATGATTAACATAGATGAAAATGGAAGCCGCAAAGATGTCAAAGCTACCGAGAGGAAGTGTTGAGATGAACAAAACTTCTCAACAACCAAGAGATTGAGAACAAGAGGGATATCTCTAGGGCTGAAAATTTTGCTCTCCATGTTAGATTTAGAGAAAACAATCTTTATTAATATTTCATTGATGCATATTATAAGAGGAGAGTACATATATTTATATTATGATTCAAAGCACAGTACAAAAAGCGTCACTAAAAATATCGGAAATAAGGGGATATATCATATATGCACTACTAAATATAGATAGACGCACTTTCATCACACAAAAAAAAAGAAAGAAAAGAAAAAGAGGCGCACTACCAAGTGTAGGACTTATGGAATAATAGGATTTGCCATACTATATTTAATATATTCTCCCTACTATATTCTAAACACGTTTCTTAATTTCCAGATGTTCTGACTCCGAGTACTACATATAACCATCGTATGGTATTATCCTTGAAATTCCAAGATATTTCATTGTTGCCCAGTCTAGTTTATCAAAGAGGTAAAGTGATTTCAGGAGTAAGGTGCAAGCTTCTAGCTCTATCAACTGATTCTATCTCTTGGGGTTGTCTCAATATTCTGCCTGTTAGGGTCGTCTCAATATATAATTACTCTACATTTATCTTTTATTTTTTATTTTGTATATTTTAGATTCGAAAGATTCTCGTAGCATCAAGTAATTCAACATCTTTAAGAATCATACAAGTAATATAACCTCATTTTAGATAGGCCTTGTGGTTTCATCTGTAATTAACAAAAAGATGTGAAATGTTGATCCCAAAGTGAGACATAAGACTAAAGTGATGCGAACCCTCCCCTAATTGCTCACATGCTTATTAGCACTATGGAATGTCACCTATTTTCTTAAGCGAGCACAAAACTTGGGAACTTGGTGACTTATGACTTGAAGAAGTTGAAAGTCCTAATAGCAATTTGTGGGTTTAAGGTTTATGATACTCCTTTAAATGGTGCATGCTAGTATTTTGCTCTAGGATGTGTTAGGCTTCTTGTTATCTATGTCATGAATTCAATGACCTAGTCAATCTAGAGGAGCATCTGCACTATGATCCTAGGAAGAAAATCAAGAGAGAATTTTTGTAGAAGTCTGTGGTTGAGCAAAGGGTTGTATATATTATTGGTAGATTTCTATGTACCTTATGCATTTGGTATTCATATGTATGATTTGGTTGGCCTTTATATTTAGAAGCCAAACGCCTCAACATTTGAGAGTTCTTTTACCTCTGTGTCCACCATTGATGAGTGAACCTCTTCTTCCTCATCCATGAAGCTATCGGCCACACCATGTTATATTTACATGTCTCTTCTTCTTTGTTTATTTAGTGTTTATGTATGTACTTGATCATTTTTCTTTTTTTGAAACCTCATAACAGTTCGTAGTACAAACAAGTATGGGTGCACTACTTCAAACAATTTGTGGTATAAAGGAGATAGACTAGATCGAGTTTGTTCATGATACTATTGGGAGTATTTGCTAAGATACTTCAATGTTGTGCATGTACTTTTTGTGTTCATATCAACACAGGAGACATATATATATATATATATATATATATATATATATATATATATATATATATATATATATATATATATATATATATATATATATATATATATATATATATATATATATATATATATATGTTATGGTCCTAAATTATTGAACAATAATACAAGTTTAATGACAGACAAGTATCCCGCATTAAGAAGCCTAATCTAATCAAGAACTACTCAAACCGCGTCCCGGGCGACTTGAGGCAAGGTTTGTCGACCCGCCGACTCCCTCGCCGAGCAAGTCTCTTTGCCGACATCTTTCAAGCGCAACTCAAAAGGCAGGCCTTGCCGACCACATCGAGTAAGTCGATCCCCGCGTCGACCTTCCATCCAATCGGTCGACGCTTTGCGAGTACAACTCAAAAGGCGGTGCTGCTCGACATGCCGCCTAGAACAAGAAAACAACACCGATCTCGGACTTCCCCCGAGATGAGTCGACACCGCATTGAATGCCAGATCTTACCCATTAATTCTCTGAGGTCGTAGATCTTTAAGACACGTCGTACCACGTGCTCCCTGTCACTTCGCAATAAATGCCGACTCGACTTCCTCCTCTCAACGAGCGACACCTATAGAGGCAAAATCTGATTTTGCCACCGACTCACACCTGATCAAAGCGATCCCCATCTACTCATCGGCTGACACTTGTAAAGTAATAATTTGACTCGACCGCCATCTCTTGGTCGACCAAAGTTACCAATTTGCCCCTAGAGTATCACTATAAATAAGAGAAATTGTATGCAAATCAAGGTAAGCAATTTCCTAAGCCTTAACTCAGCTATAACTGATCCCAAATTAAACTTCCCCACTCAAGATTATCCACTAATTTGATCGTCGGAGGAACAATTGGAGATCCACCCCCAACCTCTTACGTGTTGTGACATGTGCAAGATTGCTCAAGGAAGTTCCGGTTCAGACATTCAGAGGAGTTAGAGGACCCTAATTACTTGAACAAATATAACTAATTAACTGTGTGATCCATAGCATCAACAATATATATATATATATATATATATATATATATATATATATATATATATATATATATATATATATATATATATATATATATATATATATATATATATATATATATATATATATATATATATATATATTGAGTAAAGCTCCTATAAACTTAAGTGTATATGGAATAGTCATACACCAACTTTTCTATCCATTGATGTTGCCTTGGGATCATGAAAGATATAAAGTCCACTTTGAGATTTGTGCAACTCTTGATTTCACAGTTCAAGGCAACATCAATAGATATAAAAGTTGGTGTATACTATTTCTATCAACTTAAGTTTATAGAGCCTTGCTCTATATATATATATATATATATATATATATATATATATATATATATATATATATATATATATATATATATATATATATATATATATATATATATATATATAAGATTAATGGGTATCCTTGTCATATGAGGATTCTCTCATATCTGTTGAGGTGGCACAATCTTCACCAAGCTAATAAAGTAGGAGAGAGAATTTCTCTTATTTTATTAAAAGCATACTTGGTAGAGATTGTGCCATCTAAGCGTATATGAGGAAAATCCTCATATGTCAAAGGATATCCATTAATATATATATATATATATATATATATATATATATATATATATATATATATATATATATATATATATATATATATATATATATATATATATATATATATTGAGTAAAGCTCTATAAACTTAAGTGTATATGGAATAGTCATACACCAACTTTTCTATCCATTGATGTTGCCTTGGGATCATGAAAGATATAAAGTCCACTTTGAGATTTGTGCAACTCTTGATTTCACGGATTTCAAGGCAACATCAATAGATATAAAAGTTGGTGTATACTATTTCCTATCAACTTAAGTTTATAGAGCCTTGCTCTATATATATATATATATATATATATATATATATATATATATATATATATATATATATATATATATATATATATATATATATATATATATATATATATATATAAGATTAATGGGTATCCTTGTCATATGGGGATTCTCTCATATCTGTTGAGGTGGCACAATCTTCACCAAGCTAATAAAGTAGGAGAGAGAATTTCTCTTATTTTATTAAAAGCATACTTGGTAGAGATTGTGCCATCTAAGCATATGAGGAAAATCCCTCATATGTCAAAGGATATCCATTAATATATATATATATATATATATATATATATATATATATATATATATATATATATATATATATATATATATATATATATATATATATATATATATATAAAGTGGCTGACTCATTTTGCTAAATGAGCTATCAAGAGATAGCCATGTGATGAGGCCCACATTGCGCACATAGCTAGTCACATCAAAAGGTGTGGACCTTACCACTCTATTTTTGGTAGCTCATTTAGCAAAATGAGTCACTCACCTCATATCCATCATTATATATATATATATATATATATATATATATATATATATATATATATATATATATATATATATATATATATATATATATATATATATATATATATATTGAGTAAAGCTCCTATAAACTTAAGTGGATAAGAGCTATTTGTCCACCAACTTTTTTATCCATTGATTTTGCATTGAGATTTGTGCTAGCATGTGATGCAAATAAATACACAATCTCAAAGATAGCATTGATGTATAGCACAAATCTCAAAGTATAATGAATGGATAAAAAGTTTGGTGGACAAGTACTCCTATCCACTTAAGTTTATAGGAGCTTTACTCTCTCTCTCTCTCTCTATATATATATATATATATATACTTTTGAGGATATGTAAAATCATGGTTTTGGATAATAAAAGCTTTCATATTTTAATATAAAAAGAGAGAACTTTTAACTTTTTTGAGGCAAGAAAGAAAAATTCAACTTAATAAATCTAATCATATTCTCATAACATATGATCAAAGTTCAAACTCTGACTTTAAAGCCCTAAAAGTATGTCCTCCAAACTATAAATGACAATGATGCACTGCTAAGGCTATTTGGGATAATGTCACATAGTGGTTAGGCACCGCTAAGGCTTTTTGGGGCTATAGCAGTAAAAAAGCAGCAAAAAGCGCAAAGTTAAATAGTGGTCTAATTTTAATATGTATAAATATTAAAAAAATAAGAAAAAATAAAGAAAAATATAAAAGGTGGTGAAGATGGTGAAGAGAGGTGGCAGAGCTGGTACAGAGGCGGCGAAGTTGGTGGAGAGAGGAGGCAGTGGAAGTGGAGACCGGAGAGGAGAGTTAGGGTCAGGATATTGAGCTTAGGAGGAGTTGGAGCAATGAAGAGAGGAGGCGGAGCAGGTGGAGGGAGATGACGAAGCTCGTGGAGGGAAGTGGAGTTAGGGTTTTTTTCCCTTTGCTAGATTTGGGTTCGAGTCGGGGAGAGGGAGGGAGAGAGAGAGAGAGAGGTTTTAAGTTAAAAGCGGGAGGGTTTAGGTTGGGCATTTGAAAAAGCCTTTCATCTGCACCCATTATTAAAAGTAGATTAAAGCGCTCTATCTTGACTTGCCAAACGTATAAGCCTCTATCTTGATGAGATATTAAAGTTTTGATATTTGTTTCTTCTTCTTTTTTTCCCCCTTTTCAGCAATTTTATCTTTAATAGACCATAACTCATATTTATTAAAGAAACAACTATCCAAAGTTTGCTTGTGATCTTAAGTTTAATTGTTTTGCTTATATTATTGTAAGAGGATTCATTTAATGGCTAGCTTGTCTACAATAAAACTATTTTTTTTTTGTCTTACAATGTTACTGCCTGCGAGACGTGTCTGTATCTTGTGTTTGTGAGTTACAGTTATCATTCATTTAGATGTATGGCTATAACCTATGATATATCTTTCATTAAGAACCAATGTGCTTGTACCCCTTTGACATTTCTAGTTTATTTCTTCACTTGTCCCAAGTATGTTTTGCCGCTCCTTTTCATAACTCTTCACCTGTTATCCTCTTGTCATTCGGACAGACTTTTTTTTTTCATATTGCCAAACATGTTTTGCCCGTCCTTTTCGCAACTATTCACCTGTTATCCTCGTATCATTTTCAATATCCTAATTCTAGACATTTTTACTCTTCAGATTGTGAGTAGTAGAACAAGATCATAAAACTTAAGCCTTCTGTCATGTAAATACTAACACTAATAGATAAAGAAGGACAACGATTAATATGAAAGAAATAATCCTAGTAGACAAGAGATTTTACAATAGTAATACCCTGAAATTAATTCTTAGTCGAGTAAGTATCTTGAAGGCAAAAAATGCCCACAATATTTTTTCCTATCTCAAAGCTATCTTTTGTCAGGAGTAGGAAAAAGTTTACAAAAAATACGAGTGAAGTTTCAAGGGTTGAACAAAAATAAAATGAAAATAGGTAAGAACATATTTCTTACTTGTTAATCTTTATTTATTTATTTTTGGGTGGCGGTGGATGGGAGGTAAGAAATGAAAACAGTTGACATTGGTATTTGATATTAGGTAGAGGGTATATAAACGACTACATTGTAAATGCTCAACAATGGAGGGGCAATGGTTGAAAACTTCGTATACGAAGCAACATATACAAGTACAGATAGGCGCAATGGTAAGCAAATCATGAATGTGGTCCGGGAGGTTTATATGGCGTAAACCAGTAAGGTATGATAAGAAATTGGTATCTGCATAGATCATTCATAAGGTTAAAAGTTGTATCAAAGAAACGTATTATGTATACAGGGGAGATATCAAGCAAGTATCAATAACATCAAAGCCCACAAATTAGCAAATCTAAATTTTGACAAAATTCTGAAATAAAGGTTAACAGGGAAAGTTGTGAGTATGGAGGGAGAAATGAGGAGAAGCACAATTTGGAAAAAAGACAATCTTAAGTGCATTGAGGTTGAGGATGGTGTTATAGACATGGAAATATGGGAAACCATTTCAGGTAATATTTCAAGGGTTATTAAAATGAATTGAGAACATGTCATAGAAGTGACTTGTAGATGGGAATAAAATTTCCATAAGATGATGAAAACTACTCGAATGTAATATAAGTTTGAAGTTGGGAAGCAAACTAATGCAATTGTCTGAAATGGCTTAATGGTCAATATATTTAGAAGTATAACAGTGAAAATTTTAGAAGAAAAAGCATGTGATTTATAACAATATTAGGGATACCTAAAACTTTATGAAGTTTACCGTATTCGATAGTGATAACCATGTATCAGAATCTTTACATAAATTTCTTTAGTTGTTATCGACATTTTTAAGTATACTTATCAGTCGTTATATATAAAGGTGCACGTATCCCTGTTCAGAGAAGTTTCCATCCTGGGATGAAATAGTATGTTGTTAGCGTGTTCTTGCAAACAGGGACACCTAAGATTATAAGAACTTTAATACACTCAAGAGGGAGGTCATCTGTGAATTAGAATCTTCACATGTTGTTGAAGGGCCTAATTATACATATTAGCATATTACGTATGGATATAATGAGTACATCACTAAAAGTGGCTGTTGTTGGTTTGATATTATTGCATAGGGCTACGGCAATATCTGAAGAAACAGATTTCTATAATTGGGATTTTTGGTAGGAGTTACTTGGGTTTTTAGCAATTTTGGACTTGGATGGAGACAATTTTGTGGAACTTTTGATGTCGTGGCACTATTTATTTTTTATTTTATAAATATACTCGAGAAAATCATTATTGTTGCTAACCTAGCAATAATTGATTATTTTATCATGTAAATATTGTTGGTATTTAATTATGAATGATAAATAATTAGTTGACTATTCTTAAATTAGTATGGCTTTGGTTATAATCGTAATATATTATGATTAAATAATTGTTAGTTTTCAATAAACTAGATAATACTTGTGATACAATACATCCATATATTCATCAATCAAGTTGTAATTATCATTCAATGTCCACAATCACCATAATCTAATGCGTATGTCTAATGCGTATGTGATTAGCATTGGATTTTAACAAATTCTCTAATATCTCGTTAATTACGTGAACGTATACCTGCATAATTTCTAATGAATTAAATTTATACATAATAATGGATTTCTCTCAAAAAATAGTTCAAAATATTTGTAAGATTATAACGGTGCATGCATGATATAGGGCAGGGAGGGAGGACTTTGATCTATAACATAGTTTTACTTCATCAGGAAAGAAATATTGCGGAAATATCGCCTCTTCAGCAAGGACATGCTGAACAAGTTAAGAATGCAGCATTTCTATTTGTTCACTTGACAGCCTTTGGCACCAGGCTGCAGTTTGTTGTCAGAAAGAATAGTCACGAAAAAAAAAAGAAAAGTACAGAACCTAAGGGAAACATGTAATGATATATCATTGTGTTAAAGAGGTTGGAAGGTAGAGAGATTGAGATAACAGTCATATTGGACTGGGCTAAATGCCAATTATTTGAACATATGAAGGCTACAAAAATGGTGATATATAGAATCTCGTGTCAATTGTCAGAAATAAGATGGTTCTTCAGTAAGTTTGGATCAAAAGAAGGCGACAAGATCATTTAGGGGCACCATTAGTGCTTGTTAGACGGGCAGCGGGCCATGTTGAGGGGCTTCCTATTATCTGTTTTGGTGTAGTTTCATGTATATAAATTATTGTCCCAAGAGATCATCTCAGTGGGTGCAAGTCTGGTTAGGCCGCCTTTGTACATGGACGATGCCATGATATATGGAGAGGCTGGTTTTTACTAGCGTGCACGAACCAGAAGTATAAAAAATTCTTAAGAAGGAAAGAGGTAAAAAGCCACAACTTTAGTTTTGTTCATGAGAATAATCCAAATGGATTAAGAGACTCAAGTAATCAAGAAAGCATTTAGAGAGGAAAGAAAGATGAAAATATCTGTTGAGGTTTCACACTGAGTTTGAAGTAGTAGACAACCATTTGTTGCAGTATGGTAGAAAGTTGAGTTTTATATGATAGAAAGTAGAAGATTTCCATATAACATGTTATCTTTACGAATTTAACCACATTCATTTAGTTTTCATAAAAGTGCTAATCGCTCATTGTGCTGATCTTATTGGATCTTATCTACACCTTTGATTTTACATAAGTAAATTTGGTATAAACGCTTATTAACTACGGATGTCAAAGACATACTGATGCATGACAAATTCAAGAAATATATCTCTTCCAGATAAAATTTTAGATTATAACAAATTTATCTAATCTTATCTGGAAGAGATATTTCTTGAATTTGTCCTCCATCACATACAGCTTCATGCTCTTTGATGATGCTTGTCGAAATTGTATTAATCTTGATAATATAATAGGTATGCTTTGCAGTGTTGTATGACGTGATCCTAAATTGGAGTAAGTTCCTATAATTTTGTAAAGGAATCCCTTAAACTTCACATACTAAGAATTTGTTTTAATTTAGCTTGAATGAAGATTGATGCTGAGGTTTGAGTAAGAATGCAGTTAGTTCATAGAATCTGGAGAAAATCATTTACCAGGAGATTGTCTCAATAGCTCTTAGAATGGAAATATTAATACAGTTTGAAACCAGGTTTCACTCTAGTAAAAGTATTCCTTCTCAAAAGCTACAGTTTATGTATTTCTTTGAGATATTCATGTTCCAATAAGTTGGTATAATTGAAAGAGCTGTGTGGTATATTGGAGAAACAGGGACATGGTTTATAAACTAACAAAGACGAGTCTGCATCCTTTTGCTTTTGTAAAAAGTAACTTTAGGCGTCACGGTTGTCCTTTTTTCTTGATTGTTTTTCTTTGCTGCTGTCTTTCAGGAACAGCCAACGTGTTTGACCTGGCATGTACTAGGGTGCAAATGAGCAAGTAATTAGAAATTAATTCAAAATGGTAATGCAAGATGCAAGTACCTTAATGAATATGGCTGCTTCTGTCGTGATTGTTATATTCCAAATAGCACTACAACTGATTGTCCTAGCGGTGAATATTTTTACTCTCAGCATGTTATTGATATTCTCCTGGTGTTACTTATGCATGAACTTTCCTTGTTCACTTAGGATGTTTATGCTTATTGTATATTTTTTTAAAGCTTTTTCACTGATATACTGATGTTGCTTCATAATGTGCTTGTATTGGCGGAATGTGTCTCTGCCACAGCCTGGACACTGTTTCTCTCTCTTAATTATAAATTTTCTATATTGGTCCTTGCATTTGTAAGGAGAAAGTCACCCCCTTCCTCCCTCTCTATCCATATTAGTTTCAATAAGATGTTAAGTGAGAGAGTTGTGTGAGATATTGGAGAAAGAGGGACATGGTTTATAAACTAGCCAAGAAGAGTCTGCATCCTACTGCTGTTTTAAAAAATACTTTTAGATAAGGAAACTTTTAACTCGTTGGTCTTGGTTGTCCTCCTTTTGTTAATTGTTTTTGTCTGATGCAGTGTTTCTCTCATTCTATGAAAGTTTGGAGTATCTTCCTCTTCATGACGTCATCTGTTTCCTAAGCTGTGCCATTTACAAGCTCAAGCAGATCACGGATGCAGCAGAGCTAGTATGAGAGTTTACTCTGCAATTCGTGAAGTTTGGTTGCTTAGAGCTGCCATGATTTGGTCCAGCATTAATAAGTGTTCTGGATATGTTCAGTATGTCATGATGCGGACTTTTCAATAGTAATATAATGCCTCCACAGGTGTCATCCTAAGCATCATCTTAACCTTGAGTTGAGATATAATATTACTTTCATACTTCTTTGTCCCCTGGTTACTAGAAGAAAGGCACGAAAATGAACTATCTGTGCAACACTAGTGGAGGATTCGCATGCAGAAAGAGGATGACCTTTGTTACTTCGCCTGGCTTTCTATTCCCTTCCCTTCTTTTTCGATTTGAGCAGAAAGTAGAGGGGTTGGTTTTTCACTGATGCCTGGACATAGAGTAACCTTCATCCAAGAAAGTGAAGGGCTGGCTTTTTATGCCTGGATCAAGGAGGTACAGACAAGCTTGTGATCTAATGTGCGCTATACTTCAATTATGTTAAGGGCTTTAGTACAGATCATTTGAGGGTGGGGTGGGGATTTTAAGAGAATTCTTAAAAAACCTATATTATGTTCTGAGTACCAAAGCAGGTTTCAGGAACAACCGACGTGTTAGAGCTTGCATACACTAGGGGTAAAAATGCACAAGAAATTAGAAATTAATTTAAATAGTTATGCAATATATGCAAGTACCTGGATCGATATGGCCACTTCTGTCTGTGTGATTGCTGTATTTCAAATACCACTAGACCTGATTGTCCATGTTAGAATATTTTTACTCTCAGCATTGTTATCAATATTTTCCCAGCATTACTTATGCATGGACATTCCTTGTTCATTTAGCTTGTTTACACTTTATATTCTTTTAGCTTTCTTAGTGATATACTGATATTGCTTCGTAATGTACTTGTATTGGTGGCAGTGTCTCTGCCGCTGCCTGCACACTGTTTCTCTCTTAATTTTCCATTTTGGTCCTTGCATTTGTAAAGAGCAAACCCCCCCATCCCCCACCCCTACCCTCTTCCATATTCATTAGGCATTGCATACTGTAACAATTCATCCTCAACATTTATGGACTAAACAGTAACTGCATGGCCTGAAATAAAAAGCGAAACAACATTGTTGATTATTAATATGTGATGGCTCAAAATAAGGATGTGTAGGTAATTATCTCATATTAATATTGCAGGCATGCAAAAGCTCGGACCTCCAAAGGTCTACTGGAGAAGGATTTTGAGCAGGTTGCAGCTTGTTTTCGTCAGTTAAGTTACCATCTGCATTAAAAACTTGGGGTACAAACACAATTTTAAGAAGTCTATAATGAATAAGGACACCAAGGACCTTAAAGAAGCAGCAGAGAAATTTGTTGGTTCTTATCATGTGCTTGCCCTCAGAGTCTGCCATGAGGTATGAAGGTTAGGCATATTCACAGTCTGATGTATGATATTCTTTACCTGTGTATTTCATGAAGTCTTGTCTGGGTCTTGATCTTTTTCATTATTATCTTTTGAGTAATTATAGAACCTTCCTTTGGGTCTTGTTATTAGTAATTAATATAAAAAATTAAACTCCCTCGTTACCTATATCTAATTTTTTATCCACTTTTGTATCAACTATATATGCACATATCTGCCTCAATCTCTTGCACCAGGCACTCTTATTAATAGAAAATTTCTGTCTTCATGTTAAACTAAAACATCATATATATAGATAATTCACTATATATTCTCAGTTTTTTGTACATGGAATTGCCTTGCAGCTATCAAGAAAAGATCTGGAAACCAAACTTTGTTATAAATATTATTAGATAAAGGTGGAGACAAGCAGGGGCTATCAATATGATAAGTTTTTTCTTTCTTTGCAAGAAGACTGAAACATGATGTTATCTTTGGACAACTTGGTACTTGCTAGTAAATTAATTATTGGATTCTTCTTGCTTCAACTCTCATGGACCTACATCAAGACGTTTTTTTCTTGTGACATTTATGGTCCACGATGAGTTAAATTCTTTACCTCTTGCCTTGTAACCTTCAAATCTACCATAGTAACAATTGATGCATCAATTCTAAAAGCTTGTTGAACGATTAGTCACAATATAGGAATTTTAAGGGTTAATTGCGGATACTCCTCTTGTACTATCACCAAGTTGTAGATAGACCCAGTACTTCTACTGTTGCAGATGGACCCCCTAGATTCTCAACTCCGTTTCACGTAAGATTAAGCTTCATAAATTGAAAAATACAAGCTCCATAAACTGCTTTACTTGCTATGAAACTTGCAACTATTTTAAATTGGAAAACTAATGAAGTTGAGAATCCAGGGGTCTGCAACAATCAATAGAAGTACAGAGGGTCTATCCACATTTTGGCGTCTATCTACAATTAACCCATTATATAAAGTATCAAAATCCTATGTCCCTCGACCATCATGAATCTATAGTAATTTTTAACTCAAACTACACAAGCTTGTTCAATGAGGAGTCATATACGAATCATATAAACTATTAAAATCCTATGTTCTTCAAGCATCATGAAGCTATAGTAATTTGTAGCTCAAACATCAAACATGAATAGTTTTTACATGAGACCAGTCTATACAATTCTACATCACCATCAGCATCAAAAAACAAGAACAGAGACAAACCAGTGAATTTCATGATTCAGATATTGGCCTCAAACTGCCTCAAGGAGAGAGAGGGGAATGGCACTGACATGAACTCTGGCGCTTTGTCCCAACTCTGCATGGGCGAGACCTCGTTCAAGCCATCCCATCCTATATGGCCAACATGCTGAACGTCAGTAGGGAATCCAATCTCCATTTCCATTTCAACCTCGTCGTCTTCTCTGTATGCTTGGAACTTTTGAGGCAGGCTCTTGAATCCCTTCACTAGCTTCTGCAGCCTTTCACTGATATTGGGCTTTGGGATATTAGCAAGCCCAATTGAGCTCTTCAACTTCTCCTCTACCTCCTTACCTGCAAAAAGAAGTATCAAGAAAAATGGTTGAGTCTCTATTTGCATGATAGTCATGAATATCACTTAAATGTCTTGATATCTAATATTACAAATAACCCCATCATCTGTGCCTTCAGTAACAATTATCACCTCTTAATTATTAGCACTTAGCACCCCTCAATTTTCGCCAAGTCAAAGAGCAAGGCAAGCCTCCTTATATTAAAATAACATGTGAACCAGGGATGATAAGTGCTGGATGATAGGGCTTATCCGCAATGTATCCAATTTGTGATTTTGACAGGATGATGATTGATGGAAAGAGCAAGAGAATTACTTGGAGGTGATGGATTTGATCCCCTATATGATTTCTTTGGTTGATTGTCTACTACATCGACGCTAGAGTGAGAGACGCAGCCCATAGAAAATGGAAGGATAGAGAATCTCTCCATTGTTGCATTCATGTATGAGAGGAAGAGGAAAATGAAGATGTTTATTTAGAGAGAGATTGAAGGTAGAGGATAAGGAAGAGTTGGTTTGGTGATGAGGGGGTTTGTTATATATGGATATAGAGAGTATGCGTTAATGGCAAGTTTGAATGATATTTTCTTTATGTTTATTGTTTCCTTTTTGTTTTTGAGAGGTAGAAGTTACCTCAAGTTTGGTGAGAGGGAAGGGGGAGTAGTAGCATTTGAAGGGGAGTGGGTTGTGTTGGTTGAGTGTTGGTTGGTACCTGCTTCTTTTTGCTGGTTGTTATACTGTGTTTGTAATTGTAGGCCAGTTAGAGCATACCAACTGTCCTTTTGTAGGTTTATGTCATGTTGGATTTCGATAATCTCAGCTTGAACACCTCTAGATCACGGGGTACCATCTAATTGGATTTCTTTCCTTTTCTTGTGTTATTATTTACCAACCACTACATACTTCAGTACTTTTTTGAGTTTCACCAGAGGTGAAATAGAAGCAACTTGGTAAATAGATCCATAGAAAAGATTCTTGTAAGAAACATATATTTTGACATCACGATAAACCCCATAAGCATAGAATATTTCTTAGCTTTGGGTTTGTTTTTCAATAAACTTTGAAGTTGTTTACAATCAATCTTATTTAGTTTACAATTTATAATTAATTAGGATAATCCTATATGGAACTCCTCAGATCATGGGGTAACATCTAAGAGATTTCTTTCATTGTATAGTTTTCCAACTACTGCAACTTTAGTACTTCGAATCTTACCAAAGGTGAATGAGTAGCAACTTGGGAAATATATACATCAAAATCCAATTAAGAAATAATTTGAGTTTCAAACACACCTGAAAGCAGACCGTCTATAACCATGCTCCTCTTTCTTTTCATTATGATGGTATTTGTAAATTGAATTTAATCATTTTATATTTGAATGAGTCCAAATCTTAGTCTAGTTATGTTTAAATTTGGGTTGTTTTACATAAACTTTAGAATTATTTCAATCTTAATTAGTTTAAAATATATAATTAATTAGTTGTTGTTGTCTGATGAGGATGTTTATGATGATTACAATTTGTATGAAATAAAAGTATGGCAAATCCTCTATGAATTACATCCATTTTCACTTTTATGTAGATTTTAATGGAGAAGAACTGAATGCAAGTACAGAACACAAAGTGAAGTAAGATACAAATATATACTTGATTTTTTAAAAATTCTCAAAGGACTAAGACATCGTATCGCAATCATTCCTTTCGTACGTCAAAATTTAATAACAATTGAAAAGGATGGCGTTGAAGTAAATAGAAAACATTAGTGTAATAAACAAGAAATATTTTAATTAAAACTTCTGAATTCAAGAGTCAAAGGTTTAACTTTTAGATAAAGGGCATGCTTCTGTACCTAAAAGTAATCTTGTGGATTAAGTTTAGGTAATTGCTGATCATACTTGTCCACAGTCATCATAGCCGGTTGTTTCGGCCACACATACTTTGAAAAATTATCATTACATGTATTTAGATAATTAACGTGTTAAATTTAAAGTAGCAGGATGAAATGATACAAGTTAAGAAACTTAATCATTATAAAGGCATGGAAATAATTTATATAGAGACGCCCTCTTTTGAAACTCTTACATATTATTTAAGAGAGGAAAGACTAATTTATAGTTGTTTCAATATCTAGTTCAAAATGGTTTTTTAAAAAACATTACAAACATAATACTACAAAATTGATAATGGTAATATATGTAGCATTATGTTTGTAATGATTTTAAAAAACCATTTTGCACCAGATATTGAAACAACTATAAATTACCCTTTCCTCTAGAGTTTCAAAGAGGGCGTCTCTATATAAATTATTTCCATGGCTTTATAATGATTAAGTTTCTTAACTTGTATCATTTCTACTTTAAATTTAGCACGTTAATTATCTAAATACATATAATGATAACTTTTCAAAGTATGTGTGGCCGAAACAACCGGCTATGATGAATGTGGTTGAGCATGATCAGTAATTACATAAACTTAATCCACAAGATTACTTTTAGGTACAGGAGCAAGCCCCTTTATCTAAAAGTTAAACCTTTGACTCTTGAATTCCAGAAGTTTTAATTAAAATATTTCGTGTTTATTACACTAATGTTTTCTCTAGTTACTTCAACGCCATCTTTTTCAATTGTTATTAAATTTTGACGTACGAAAGGAATGATTGCGATACGATGTCTTAGTCCTTTGAGATTTTATTTTATTTTAAAATCAAGTATATATTTGTATCTTACTTTCCTTTTGTGTTCTGTACTTGCATTCAGTTCTTCTGCATTAAAAGCTACATAAAAAGTGAAAATGGGTGTGATTCATAGAGGATTTGCCATACTTTTTTTTTCAAAAAAAATAAATAAAAATAAATTAAAGCTTCATATATATAGAGATAAAGTACACAAGGGGCTCTCCATGGATTGAGAAGACACATCCACAGATACCACAAAATAAGAGAGGCATACCTTTTCTTGTATGTCAAGGAGTAAAAACAGATAATTACAAAATAGGAGCCCATGAAAATGGCTCCTAAACAGAACAAAAAACAAACTATTAGTTAGCTATCACGGCTGCGATGTGAGCCCATTTTGTCAAGCCACAGAAGCTTTCTGACCTGCAGTGGTACGTCCGAAACATCAAAATAGTAAGTAATTCCCTTAGAGAGTGACCAAGTTTGGATAGACAGTCCGCGACCGAATTACTCTCACGATACCAGTGAACCACCGGGATGGATCTCAAAAACTGATGCATATGCTTCCATCTATGGTACATGGGCCAAGGATTTGCCATACTTTTATTTCATATAAATTGTAATCATCATAAAAATCCTCATCAGACTACAACAACTAATTAATTATATATTGTAAACTAAATAAGACTGAAATAATTCTAAAGTTTATGTAAAAACACCCCAAATTTAAACCTAACTAGACTAAGATTTGGACTCATTCAAATATAAAATGATTAAACTAAATTTACAAATACTATCATAATGAAAAGAAAGAGGGACATGGTTAATAGAAACCGACTTAAACTTAACAGAACATAATTAGACTTAACATGAAATGACTTAAACTTTACATTTTATAATTAATGTGAAATAAATTAGACTTAACAAGAAATGATTTACATTTAACATAACATTGTTTAGACTTAGAGCACCGATTAAACTTAATAGGAACCTAATTAGACTTACCATGATATAACTTAAACTTCACAACAAATGATTTACAATTAACAGGAAAAGACGCTTAAATAAAGTATCAGAAAAACTTACATAGCCTATTGAGCCTTTCTTCTTGACTTCCTTAGTCTTCACCTTCTTCTTTGAACTCTTCTCACTAGCAAGTCGTTTAGGCTAACGATGCAGATTTTATTTCCTCAATGCTGGGGGTGAGATTCTTTTCCTTTTGGGACTTGAAACATCATCATTCCTCACATTAGGCTTCCTAAGTGGGTATTTTGAGAGCCGAGGACCAACTTCAATAATATGTTTCTCAACTAATGTTATGGAAGCTTTTCCTGCCTTTGAAGCAATCGTCCCCTTCCTCAAAGATCCAACTTTCTCACCCTCTAGTACCCAATTAGTCATTGGAGGCTTGAATCTGTTGCTAAGGGCATATTTCTTTATGCCCGCCATCTCATAATACCAAAGCTGTAAAAAATACAATCACCATTCCAACAATTAGAAAATGACTATATTCAAAATAACAGTAACATCTTATAATTAACAAGAAATAACTTACACATAACATGAAATGATTTAGAATTAACAGGACCTGAATTAAACTTAACAGGAACCTAATTAGACTTAACATGGAAAAACTAAAACTTCACAAGAAATAATTTACACTTAACAGAAATGAAATAGACTTAACATGAAATATATTATACTTTACATGAGGAATTATACACTTAACATAAATACTTAAAAGTCTACTTAATGAAAATAACATTCACATATTATACTTAACATGAAACGAAAATCATGCACATAAATTTTACTACCTCAACAATTTAAATATAAAACTTACAGGAATTAGTGGCAGGCATCCAGGGATATATGTAACTCCTGTCTTCTTCAAACCCCCCAAAGCAATTTTAATGCCTCTAACAGTTTCTGTATAAATGAATTTCCCCTGTGCAACTCTGTTCACCCTTTCAATGCTATCCACATACTTGAATAATAGCCTAGGGATACCTTGCACGCTTCTGGGGTACTATATCATCGAGCATTGATAAAGTATTTACAGCAGAATAAAGTCTTGAATATCCTTCTTTTTCTTTAATTCCACAAGACTTTCTAGTAGATCTTCAACATGTGTTCACATGCTCATTGGTTCTCTTCTTTTTTGTCCCTTCTCCCCCTCTTCATGCATATTTAGGTTAGCAAAATATTCCCTTCTTATTTTGCTATTGGGGTCCCAATTGGTATAAATAATTTCCCCGTCAATTGAAAAACCAGTATGATCATGAACCAAATCCAAGTCAAACTTGGCAATTCTTTTTTTTTTTCCTTCCAATTTTAGCATCATGGATAGAAAATATTTCATTACCAAGATCATAATAACTCAGCACTAGCTCTTGGACGATTAAGTGCAGGAGCACCAAAGAGAATATAATGCTCAAATGTGGATCCCTTATATGCATCCCTATGCCACTGACACATCTTAGGGACAAGAAGCTTCATAAATGCATAATATGCACTGAAACTAGCAGTTGGCCTAATTTCAGCAGGATCATCAAGCTTTTTTCTGAAAAAAAGTTAAATGTACACTTAACATGAAACTCAGTTTAGTTAACATGCATTATGTTAAACTTAACATGAACATCACTTTAGTTAACATGAAGCTCAATTTAGTTAACATGAAACTCAATTTACTTTTTATGTGTTGAATTAAACTTAACATGAACATTAGTTTACTTAACTGATTTTAATTGATAAGTATTGGAATAATCTTAACATATACTTTGTTATACCTAACAATACAAACTTAACATATCATTTGTTATAATTTATTGCATTTAAATTACCATACACCATATTTTCCATTCTAAAGAGTTAACATGTAATGAATTATAACATGCAATGAATATCACGCAAAAATTAACATATTTTACTGTTCATATGTGCAACACATTTAACATGCACTGATATAAGTTATTATATACTACTATACAGTTACATGTATTGCGATAAAGTTAACAAGAAATTCGCGCTTAATATGAAGCTCAGTTTAGTCAGCATGAAACTCAGTTTAATTAACATGAAACTCAGTTTAATTCTCATGTATTGGATTAAATTTAACATGAACCTTAGTTTAGTGATTATCACATTTTAATTATAAATTTATACCCTCATTACCTATTTTATATAAATAAATATCCTACTAATAACTATTTTTATCTTAATTTGCAGGTTAATGAAGAATTAATGAATAAAGGCTAAAAAGAGAACTCAAATTTCCTCATTTTTCAACTTTTTACTGAAGCCGGAGATCAAGCCAAGCAATCTACAGAAGCCGAAGATGCAATGATCAAATATAAAAAGAAATCAAATAAAAATAATGTTCAAGATGTTAGCCACAAAGAAATGACGATATCTCTCAATCTGGAAGGCGGAATTTAACATATAATATATGAAAATCGCCTATCTCGACGAGACGGAGCTAACTGTATTTTTAGTTTTTTTAAATTCCAATTGGTTCACCAACCGGTTGGCCAATCGGTTGGCCAACCGGTTGGCCAATCGATTGGTCCGTAACTAACTCGATTTGTGGCTAAGATTTGATTCTTGGAGCCCAAGTTTCATCCAATGGTTCATGTGCATTGCTGTAGGCTATAAATAGGGGTTGAGGGGGAGAGGTTTGAGTGTGAAATATTTTATAAAAACTCTATTTAGAGAGGAGGGTTACTCTTTATTGAAGACCTTCCAAAATTATAACTTTTATTACACAATAAATAAAATTTTTCACCCCTTCAATTTCCTTTCTCTTCTCTTTGTCCAAGGACCAAAGGAGGATGAAGATGAATTAGGAATTGTGAGTTTCTTTTATTTCTTTTCTCTTCTTTATTTTCTTATTTGTAGAATAGATTTACTTTCGTGCAATTTATTTTCTTGCAATTTACTTTCATGTAATTTAATTCCATGCAATTTACTTTCATGTCTTGTCTTTAATTCATAGATTAAATTTACTTTCATTGCAATCTTTTTTTCTTTTCTTTTATTTCTTGCTCTTTTTATTCTTGTAATTATGTTTATTTTCCTCCTCTCTCTCTTGATTTCTTTTATTTTTCTAAGATGTGGAACTAAACCTCTTGTGGGGATCTAGTTTTGCATGAAACTAGTCTAATTTCTCTCTTATATTTGTGAATCACTCTCTTATGCTTAAAAGATCATGCTTAGGATAATCAGCTAGAGAACTAATTGGTAGAAGAAGTATTGGATAGTCTATGCTTGCCTTAAAAGTGGTAGGATAGAGTATGCTAATGAATTCTAGGATTATTATCTTGTTGTTATTCTCCTCATGAGTATTGATTTCATTTAGGTGATAATTTGATAGGTTATGCTTTCCTTAAGTGGTTTGATAGTCTATGCTTAATAAATCTAAAATGAAATGTGATAAAAGAGAATGGTTCATATTTTATAAGTGAGATTAGCTAGTGGATTCAATTCTAGATTCCTTCATATCTCTAATTGAATCCTTCATCTTTGCCTTCTTGATTTTGACTTCTTTGATTTCTTGTTTTCTTGATTTTGATTTTCCTTTACCCTCTCCTCTCTCTCAATCTTGCTTTCTTTTATTTTGCACATATTTTCTCTCACTCTCTATCTCTCCATTTTCACTTTCATTTTGATTTATTCGCACTTTGTCACAAATCACACTCTTAATCTCTCCACACACATTTTCTTCATCGTTTTTCTTTTATTTGCGCATAATCCACAATCCACCCTCTACTCTTTTCATGACCACTTTCACTATATACATAAACTCCTAATTGTCGCGCATAATTTGAGAACCAAAACTTGAACAAAACTCTTCCTACTTCCCGTTCCTTGTGGGATCGATAATCTTATATACTATAACTTGATAAAGGTTGTATACTTGCAACTTAGGAGTAATCATTGATAAGTTATAGTATAAAAGATTATCGATCCCACGAGGAACGAGAAGTAGGAAGAGTTTTGTTCAAGTTTTGGTTCTCAAATTATGCATAATTAGGAGTTTATGTACATGGTGAAAGTGGTCATGAAAAGAGTAGAGAGTGGATTGTGGATTATGCGCAAATAAAAAGAAAACGAGGAAGAAAATGTGTGGAGGGATTAAGAGTGTGATTTGTGACAAAGTGCGAATAAATCAAAATGAAAGTGAAAATAGAGAGATAGAGAGTGAGAGAAAATAAGTGCAAAATAAAAGAAATCAAGAGAGAGAGGAGAGGGTAAAGGAAAATCAAAATCAAGAAAACAAGAAATCAAAGAAGTCAAAATCAAGAAGGCAAGATGAAGGATTCAATTAGAGATATGAAGGAATCTAGAATTGAATCCACTAGCTAATCTCACTTATAAAATATGAACCATTCTCTTTTATCACATTTCATTTTAGATTTATTAAGCATGAACTATCAAACCACTTAAGGAAAGCATAACCTATCAAATTATCACCTAAATGAAATCAATACTCATGAGGAGAATAACAACAAGATAATAATCCTAGAATTCATTAGCATACTCTATCCTACCACTTTTAAGGCAAGCATAGACTATCCAATACTTCTTCTACCAATTAGTTCTCTAGCTGATTATCCTAAGCATGATCTTTTAAGCATAAGAGAGTGATTCACAAATATAAGAGAGAAATTAGACTAGTTTCATGCAAAACTAGATCCCCACAAGAGGTTTAGTTCCACATCTTAGAAAAATAAAAGAAATCAAGAGAGAGAGGAGGAAAAATAAACATAATTATAAGAATAAAAAAGAGCAAGAAATAAAGAAAAAGAAAAGATTTTGAGTTGTATACTTGCAACTAAGGTAATCACTCAAAATTTACCCATCAAGTTTTTGGCGCCGTTGCCGGGGAACGGTGCATAAGTAAGATTTTGATTAACTTTGGTTCCTTAACTTGTGTGTTTTTCTTTTGTGAAGGAATTTGTAACTTGAAGATTAAGAGTTGAAGAATCAAGATTGAAGATTTGCCTCCAACGAGGCTTTGGATAGCGATTGCGTGGTTAACTCTTCTTTCTAGTATTCTCAATTCCACCCTTTAGATAGATCATTCACATTAGAAACAATTAGGATAAAAAAAATAAAAAATTAAAAAAAAAGATTTTACCTTTGTCGACCCTAATAAACTTCATTTCTTTGATTGTCGACCATAATAAAAAATAAAAAGTTTTTTTTTGTTTTTGCATCCTTTTTAGTTGCTTTTAATTTCTAGGGTTGCATTTCATATATAGTAGGAATTCACCAAAGTGATTTGAGCATCTTGATTTGGCACTCACTTGAAAATATTTTTAAGGGCAAAACCCATTAATCAAGATAAGGTGAGGGATTTCATCACCCTTTCCTTAGCCCAAAAATCACTAATTCCTCACTACACTTACCCAAGCCTCTTAAAATTTGATTAGACGTTGGCCCTAAGGATTCGAGCTCATTAAGGAACAAGAAATCCTTAAGTGAACCGGTCCAAGTTTATCTGGATTAAATTGTGTCTAAGGTAAGGTTTAGGGGTTGCGTAAGGCGCTCCGAAAGGAAAGAGGTACTTAATTGATCTTTGATCTCCCTCTAGTACTATCCTTACCTGGCTAATTACCTGAGTAAACTTTGATCTTTTCACTAAGGAAATTTTTGGTTAGGAGCTGGTCTAAGTCAAGTTTAGGCTTAACCTTAGAGTTAGGGTGATTGAAAAGTGATTGCCTTGATTTGCTTTCAGTTAGTTTTTCCTTTTTCTTTTTTTCTCATCATCTTCTTAACTTTTTCTCTTGTCCTTTTTCATAAAAAAAAAAAAAAAAAAATTGATTTTGGTGTATGCAAACTTGGGTTAGGGATAATACCAATCGTTTAATTCGTTTTGATCCATCTCTTGAACCAAACGAAATGGCCAATACCAATCCACCTGTTCTTCAAGATGTTTGTTACCCCACTAGAAATGCAATCCCCTCTTGCATAAAACTCCCCGAGGTCAATGGAGCAAATTTCAAACTTAGATCGCATTTTATTAACATGCTTCCTAAATTCTTAGGAGTAAAAACCGAAGACGCTTACATTTTCATCTCCGAATTTGAAGAAGTTTGCCTCATGATCAAGATGAGGGACTTAACCGAAGATGCGATCAAACTCCGATTTATTCCATTTGCCCTTAAGGACAAAGCCAAAAATGGTCAGATAGCTTGCCCACGATTCCATCTCAACTTGGGGTGAATTTGTAACAGTTTTTCTGAAAAAATTCTTTCCTATCCACAAAACAGTCAAGCTTAGAAACAGCATTCAAAATTTTAAAATTATCCCGGGAGAACCTTTTTGGAAGTATTTTGATAAATTCAAAGATCTTTTTATCCAATGTCCTCACCATGGTCTTGAAAAGTGGCGATTATGTCAAATCATTTATGAAGGATTGGATTATTCTTCAAAAACTTCCTTAGAGTCAATGTGTCAAGGGGATTTCATGAAGAAAAATGCTGACGAAGCTTGGGACATTTTAGAGAATTTATCAGAAAACCATGCGATGGGAACAACGTGATTCATCAGTTCCCCAATCCAGTTCTAGAGGTCTTTCCTTAGAGTCAAACATAGCCTCTGAAGCTAAGATGGCTACAATTCTACGCAGGTTAGAAACTTTAGAAACCAAAGAACGAGCTCCGGCACAAATCAATCATGTTTCTGCCTCAAGTTGTCATAACTGTCTTTCTACAGCCCATGCTTCAAAGCAATATCCACTCTTAGGAAATACTCAATCTCTAGAACAGATGAATGCTGCATTCCAGCATCCGATTAACGATCCATTTTCTCCAACCTATAATCCAGGTTGGAGAAATCATCCGAATTTTGCATGGAATCAGGGTAATTTCTCGGGAAATCAGAATTTCACTCCCTCTTCAAACCAACAATTCCCTAGGGGCAACGCAGTTTCTTTCAGTTCTCAAACTAATTTTCCACAATCAAATCAGCCATTTCCAAATCAGTTTCCTCATCATCAATCTACAAATCATATTCCTTCAAATGTTGAGAAACGCCTTAATGTTTTGGAAAGGGGTTTGGAAGCCTTGATTAAAACCTCTACACAGACCACGAACTTGTTGACTCAAACATCTCGCACGATGAACTCCTTTATGCAATCAACAGGACAAATTCTCAACTCCAACACTCAAGCATAGCTAGATTAGAAACCCAGCTTGATCAACTAGCTAGCGCTATAAGTGAGAGAGAGAAAGGATCATTTCCAAGTCAACCCATGACCAATCCAAGGAACGCGGGGTCAAGTTCAACTTTTCAAGATCAAGTGAATGCAATCCATTCACAACAAATGTAACTGTGTTAATAATCAAGTCCTTCAGAACGAGAGAATTATGTTGAATACATGCATCTTGAAGCCAACATTTGAAGAACCCTTTGTCAATGAACTTAGATTTTTGGAAAATAAAAAACAACAAGATTTCATTTTTGATAAAATTTTTGTTAATAACGAATCTAAGTTCAAAAGCATCTGACCATTAATACCTACCTTTCATTCTTTGCAAACATCACTAAAAATCCTGAAATTTTTGGAATTTAAGCACATCAGTGATTATATCATTTTTAAATTCTTTAAATTTCGGGGTAGAATTTTTAGCAATAAGGTAGGATTTAATGTAGAATGTGAGCTTCTCATGTTTCATCTTTTATTCTACATTTTTTATTTTTTGTCTCATAATAAAAAAAAGAATTTATTCTTCTCTCATGTGAGAGTTTCTTGTTATTCTTTATTTCAAAAAAAAAAAGAGAGAGAGAATAAATTTTTTGCTTCACCCCCCTCATCTTAAAGGTATTTGCAGATTTTTTTTCCGAAGCTAGCCGAACAAATGTAAGTGCTTCACTTGTTATCTGTTTTACCTTGTGCATAATAGAATTTGCATTGAGGACAATGCAAAATTTAGGTGTGGGGGTGGGAATTAGTCATTTTTGCTCTTTATCTTAGTCATTTTTCCTCTTTTTCTCACCATTTTTTCTTTTTATGTCATTTTTCCTCTTTTCATAAAAAAATAGTCACTTGCCAACTTAATAGTGTTGATTAATAATTGATCTATTTGATAGAATTTAAGTCTTCTAATCCTTAGTTAGTTCTATACTCAAGTTTACCTTTTATGATAACTCCAAATAAATTTCTTAAGAAATGACTTTCAAAGTAGTATACTTTACTTAAGTTTTAACTTAGATTTTTAATTAAAGTAATGAAATTTTTTCATGCCTAACTTAGAGTTGAAAATAATTTTTCAAGTTGTCTTGATCCAAATATTGTTCAGAATATATATACATATACACA
Source organism: Asparagus setaceus (assembly GCA_012295165.1). Classification (NCBI taxonomy): domain Eukaryota; kingdom Viridiplantae; phylum Streptophyta; class Magnoliopsida; order Asparagales; family Asparagaceae; genus Asparagus; species Asparagus setaceus. The sequence continues at coordinate 18,617,425 of CM022710.1, forward strand.
TATATATATTATACTAACTTAACAAAAGAAGAAAATTTTCTCTTAATATCATTAGTAGTTCTATTTTACTAAGCCTAAGTTGGTGAGTAATTAAGCCCGAGGAGTATTTCTATGCTTAATGACCTAAGCCCAATTGGGTTGGGATTCATTGGCCCAAAACTCACTAAATGGTCACTTAGAAAGCCCGATTAAAAAGAACAAAACCACCAAGAAATAAAGATTAAAAAAAAAATTCATACTAACCATGTTTTTATATATAGTTATATTTGTATATGTTCTTGAAGAATTAAATGGATTAAAAGGCTTGAAGTTTGTTTAAAACAAAGAGTTAGCATGTTCTTTTCAAAACTTTTAAATTAAAATTTTGAGTTAAACTTGGTTTTGCATAACTATAATGGAAGGATTTTCTTAAGAAAATTACATTGGAGTTATGATAAAACGTTTTCTTGAGTATTAACCAACTTCATTTGGAATGGTTGAATATATCAAATGAAATAATTATTTCATTAACTTCTTTAAATTGGCAAGTTGACTGAATTTTGTGGGTATATTCACTGCAAACCCTCACGAGACTACAACTCGTCCACTAGGGTAACCTAGGGGTTTAAAGGCTTGTTGTATACGCTAAATACACCCGCGATTCCTACGAAAGTGAGTTAGGTTTTCTTTTCTTTGCTAGAGGACTAGCAAAAGTTTAGGTGTGGGGGTATTACCGATTGGCCAACAGGTTGGTAAACCGATTAGAATTTAAAAAAACTAAAAATACAGTTAGCTCCATCTCGTCGAGATAGGCGATTTTCATATATTATATGATAAATTCCGCCTTCCAGATTGAGAGATATCGCCATTTCTTTGTGGCTAACATCTTGAACATTATTTTTATTTGATTTCTTTTTATATTTGATCCTTGCATCTTCTGCCAGAGATTGCCCGCTTGATCTCCGCTTCAAGAAAAGGTTGAAAAATGAGGAAATTTGAGTTCTCTTTTTAGCCTTTATTCATTAATTCTTCATTAACCGCAAATTAAGATAAAAATAGTTATTACTAGGATATTTATTTATATAAAATAGGTAATGAGGGTATAAATTTATAATTAAAATGTGATAATCATTTAGTTAACATGAAAATCAGTTAGGTTATTATGAAACTCAGTTTAGTTAACATAAAACTCGGTTTACATTATTATGTATTTGATTAAACGTAACATGAACATCGGTTTACTTAACAGTTAGTTTTTATCGCTTTGTAAATTCTTCCAAAAATTTAAACTCTAGTCACTCACTTACATTATCGGACATTTTTCCAAAATTAACTATAAATTATGTCAATACAACATTTTAAAATTTCCAAATTACAATGAAGTTAACATATACTTCAATAAATTTAACAAGTAATACTAAAGAGTCATCAGAATCTTAATTTCTTAAAAAACTAACACTTACTTCTTTCTAAGCTTGGAATCATCCCATACCGAATTTCTTTTATTGCCTCTTCCTAGTAGTTCACCCTTTTGCATGTCCAGAAAGGGCCTTCGATGCTTCCTCCGTACTTCCATTCATAGAGGATTGACGAGATTCACCGTCGCTAGAAGAGGCACGAGCGTCATCACTCGAGGAGGCCATGTGATCATCATCAACTTCACCACATCGCTCACGAAGTGCAATCGACGATGCAGATTTTGCTTCATTTTTGTGTTTAGACCATCTTTCCGGCTCCGTCATCTTGCCCCGCCCATCGCGATGAACGACTTCAAAATTGTGATCGATACTTCCTTAAATGCCATTTTTATCGAGCAACCGTAACCCTAAGTTGAAATTCGAGGAAGAAAGAAATAGAATTTCAGATTTTTAGGTTTCTGTTAACAGTAGAAGAGAGAGGGAGAGAGTACTTGAAGGGGGTGGGCGCGGTTACCAATTTTGAGGGTGTCATGTCATAAGGGTCTAGTAGTAATTTTAGGTGGGCTTTTTCTCTAACTGCTTACTTGGCGGTCTAATTAGGGCATGACGCAAATACTGTTAGTATTTGGGACTGAAACACAAGGCCCAAAATACAGAGGGGCTGGTCACATGGGCTGATTCATATTGGAGCCTTGACACAATTATATATATATATATATATATATATATATATATATATATATATATATATATATATATATATATATATATATATATATATATATATATATATATATATATATATATATATATATATATATATATATATATATAGTAAAACTCCTATGAACTTAAGTTCATAATGAATAGTAGTGCACCAACTTTTCTAACCACTCATTTTGTTTTGGGATCCGTGAAAGATATAAATCCCACTTTGAGATTTGTGCATCACAAATCTCAAGACAAGATGAGTGGATGAAAAAGTTGGTGCACCACTATTCATTATGAACTTAAGTTCATAGAGCTCTTGCTCTATATATATATATATATATATATATATATATATATATATATATATATATATATATATATATATATATATATATATATATATATATATATATATAGTTAGCCTTATGGGTAACCTAGGGGTTTAAAGGCTTGTTGTATACGCTAAATACACCCGCGATTCCTACGAAAGTGAGTTAGGTTTTCTTTTCTTTGCTAGAGGACTAGCAAAAGTTTAGGTGTGGGGTATTACCGATTGGCCAACAGGTTGGTAAACCGATTAGAATTTAAAAACTAAAAATACAGTTAGCTCCATCTCGTCGAGATAGGCGATTTTCATATATTATATGATAAATTCCGCCTTCAGTTGAGAGATATCGCCATTTCTTTGTGGCTAACATCTTGAACATTATTTTTATTTGATTTCTTTTATATTTGATCCTTGCATCTTAAAGCCAGATGCGTGCTTGATCTCGAGCCCATTAAAGGTTGAAAAATGAGGAAATTTGAGTTCTCTTTTTAGCCTTTATTCATTAATTCTTCATTAACCGCAAATTAAGATAAAAATAGTTATTACTAGGATATTTATTTATATAAAATAGGTAATGAGGGTATAAATTTATAATTAAAATGTGATAATCATTTAGTTAACATGAAAATCAGTTCAGCTTATTATGAAACTCAGTTTAGTTAACATAAAACTCAGTTTACGTATTATGTATTTGATTAAACGTAACATGAACATCGGTTTACTTAACAGTTAGTTTTTATCGCTTTTGCGAAATTCTTCCAAAAATTTAAACTCTAGTCACTCACTTACACGTATCAGACATTTTTCCAAAATTAACTATAAATTATGTCAATACAACATTTTAAAATTTCCAAATTACAATGAAGTTAACATATACTTCAATAAATTTAACAAGTAATACTAAAGAGTCACTGTAAATCTTAATTTCTTAAAAAAAACTAACACTTACTTCTTTCTAAGCTTGGAATCATCCCATACTGAATTTCTTTTATTGCCTCTTCCTAGTAGTTCACCCTTTTGCATGTCCGAAAGGGCCTTTGATGCTTCCTCCATGCTTCCATTCCCAGAGGATTGACGAGATTCACCGTCACTAGAAGAGGCATGATCGTCATCACTCGAGGAGGCCATGTGATCATCATCAACTTCACCACATCGCTCACAAAGTGCGACCGACGATGCAGATTTTGCTTCATTTTTGTGTTTAGACCGTCTTTCACGGCTCCCGTCATCTTGCCCCTGCCGTCCACTGCGATGAACGACTTCAAAATTGTGATCAGATACTTCCTTAAATGCCATTTTTTATCGAGCAAACTGTAACCCTAAGTTGAAATTCAAGAGGAAGAAAGAAATGCAATTTGGGATTTTTGGTTTCTTGTTAACAGTAGAAGAGAGAGGGAGAGAGTACTTGAAGGAGGGTGGGGGGGTGGGCGCGGTTACCAATTTTGAGGGTGTCATGTCATAAGGGTTTAGTAGTAATTTTAGGTAGGCTTTTTCTCTAACTGCTTACTTGGCAGTCTAACTGGGGCCTTGACACAAATACTATTAGAATTTGGGGCTGAAACACAAGGCCCAAAATACAGAGGGCTGGTCACATGGGCTGATTCATATTGGGGCCTTGACACAATTATATATATATATATATATATATATATATATATATATATATATATATATATATATATATATATATATATATATATATATATATATATATATATATATATATATATATATATATATATATATATATATATATATATATATATATATATATAGCAATGCTCTATGAACTTAAGTTCACAATGAATAGTGGTGCACCAACTTTTCTAACCACTCATTTTGTTTTGGGATCAGTGAAAGATATAAATCCCACTTTGAGATTTGTGCATCACAAATCTCAAGACAAGATAGTGGATGAAAAAGTTGGTGCACCACTATTCATTATGAACTTAAGTTCATAGAGCCTTGCTCTATATATATATATATATATATATATATATATATATATATATATATATATATATATATATATATATATATATATATATATATATAAGTAAAGCTCCTATGAACTTAAGTTCATAATGAATAGTAGTGCACCAACTTTTCTAACCACTCATCTTGTTTTGGGATCCATGAAAGATATAAAGCCCACTTTGAGATTTGTGCATCACAAATCTCAAGGCAAGATGAGTGGATAAAAAGTTGGTGCACCACTATTCATTATGAACTTAAGTTCATAGAGCCTTGCTCTATATATATATATATATATATATATATATATATATATATATATATATATATATATATATATATATATATATATATATATATATAGTAGTTCTATGAACTTGTTCATAATGAATAGTAGTGCACCAACTTTTCTAACCACTCATCTTGTTTTGGGATCCATGAAAGATATAAAGCCCACTTTGAGATTTGTGCATCACAAATCTCAAGGCAAGATGAGTGGATAAAAAGTTGGTGCACCACTATTCATTATGAACTTAAGTTCATAGAGCCTTGCTCTATATATATATATATATATATATATATATATATATATATATATATATATATATATATATATATATATATATATATATATATATATATATATATATATATATATATATATATATATATATATATATATATATATATATATATATATAAGTAATGATATGGTGAGATGGTAAGACGAAACCTTATCGTGAGATAGACTAATTGGATCATGAAATTCATGATTCGTACCGTACATCTTGTTCAAAACATCATTAAATGTATATGGTCAAATTTTCACATTGTTTGGAGTCTTCTAGAATATGAATCAAACTAGTTTAATATGTTAATTTTTCAGACAGCTTAATAGCCGTCCCTTTTGCACATAGCTAAAATAATAATTAAAAATTTTAAAATGATAAAAAAATTCTACATATAGATCATGATGAGTGTAAATCACAATGGGCGGTGCCGATCATCGTTTCAGGTAACCTATTGGGCCATCTCACGATAAGAATCTCATCTCACCATCTCACCTTGAGAAATATTTAGATCAAGGGGACTTGAGGAATTGTTATTAACTCTAAGTTAAGCTTGAAAAAAATTTCATTACTTCAAAAAAGTCCTAAGTTAGAGCTATAGTAAAGTATAACACTTTGAAAATTATTTCTTAAAAATTTATTTAAAGTTATCATAAAAGCCCAACTTGAGTATAAAACTAACTAAAAATTAAAAAGTTTAAAATTCATCAAGCAAATATATAGAGCTTGAGAAATATTTAGATCAAGGGGACTCGAGGAATTGTTATCAACTCTAAGTTAAGCATGAAAAAATTTTATTGCTTCAAAAAAAGTCCTAAGTTCAAGCTATAGTAAAGTATAACACTTTGAAAATTATTTCTTAAAAATTTATTTAAAGTTATCTTAAAAGCCCAACTTGAGTATAAAACTAACTAAAAATTAAAAGTTTAAAATTTATCAAACAAATCAATTATTAATTAACTCTATCAAGTTAGCAAGTGGCAATATTTTTTTATTCGTGGAAAAAGAAAAGAAAAGATGAAATAAAGGGAAAAGAAAAGAAAAAGATAACTAGCTAGACCCCTCCCCCACACTCAAACTCTGCATTGTCCTCAAGGCAGATACTAAAATAAACTACCAAATAGTCATAAAACACAGAATGTAGCCAATAGAGTACCTGCAAAAATAAAATGGTATGAGTGACTAAAAATAAAGAAAGAAAAGCACTTCCCTCACTACTTATCATCATCATCTTGACCATCAGAATCATCCTGCTCGCTGATCCCCTGAGTCACTCCCTGTAACATCTACACACTCCTCTTCAGAGTCTGTATCGGTATTGCTGATATCCTCCTCCCCCTTAGGTGGTGCAACAGGCTAACGTTGAGGTGATGGTGCTTGTTGTGGTAGAGGTGGAGCTGGAGTTTGAAATGATGGTGGAGTCTCGAATCCGGGTCTCACCTCGTGAAGTGCTGTCATGATGTAGTCGAGGCTGGATATGAGTCAAGTCTAGTCTGCCAACGGGGAAGGAGAATAAAAACATGCTAAGTTGCAAGTGCAAAATAATCAAGTTATAACATTTATAGATATCGATCCACGGGGAATGATAGTATTACAAAGATAATCCTATTTCGGTTCTTAGATTGTGTAGGAAACTAATGAGAGTGGTAAATAAAAGTAGTATGTGCTTTGGGTAGACATTTGTCACAAAAATAATAGGCTAAAATAAGAGGGAAATATGAGAGAAAGAGAAGAACAAAATAAAAGCAAATAAAAAATAAAATAAAATCAAAACAAGAAGTGAATGAAAAGATGGAGGAAATCAAGGGAGGAGAATAGAAATCTAGGTTAGAATCTACTAGTTAATTTTAAATTGCATTTAAGAATTACTCTTTTATTCACATATTTCTTAGATTTCCTAACATAGACTATCAAGTTACTTAAAACAAGCGTAACCTATCAAAATCATTTCTAAGCAATATTATCACTTATGAAAAAATAAATAACTAGATAATAACTTTAGAATTGAATAAGTATAACTTATTAAACCACTCAAAGAAAATATAGACTATCAAACCCTTTTTCTACCAATTAGTTCTCTAGTTGATTATCCTAACGAGATCATTTTAAGCATAAAGAGAGCAGTTGTAAAAAAATTTCATCTAAACCTAGATTTCCTACAAGAATTAACTATTCATATTACAAAATAAAGAAAGAAAATATATACTAGAAAGCATTAAAAAATAAGAAAGTAAATCTAAATTATAAAATAAATAAAGAAATAGAGAAAATTTACTCTACAAAGCATAAAAAGAAAGAAAAATAAATTTACACTACAAAGCAATAAAAGGGTAAGAAAATAAATTTACACTACAAAGCATGAAATAAATTTACACTACAAAGCAATAAATCTAATCTACCAAACATAAAATAAAAATAAGAAATAAAATTCTAAAACAAGAAAATTAAAAGAGTAAATGAAGACTTACATTACAAGGGTAGGCCCTTGAGAAGCAAATCTTCATCACCAAAGGAGAAGAAGAAAAAATAGAAAAAGAATTTTTTATTTATTACAAATAAAAATTTATAATTTGAAAGGTATCCCCAATTGAGAGTAACCTTTCAAATAAAAATTTATAATTTGAAAGGTATTCCCAATTGAGAGTAACCCTTCTCTCAAAAATAGAGTTTACAAAAATTTTCATATCCAACCCCCTCATTCTCCACCCCTATTTATAGCCTACAGCAATGAATAACATCATTTGAATCAAACTTGGGCTCCAAGAAAATTAAAATCAGGCATTGATGAAAGTCTGATACAAACTAATCGATTAACTAATAAATTAGTTTATTGATTAATTAATCAATTAGTTCATCCGTTATATTGTAATACAATTTGTCTTCTTCTGTTGACTTGTTGACTCTACGTTTCTCAGACTTTTGGGCTTCTTCTAGGCTTCAATTTGGGCTAGAAAAAAATGAGGAAAAATGATTTCTTTGAGCTCTTATTTGATATTTCTTCATTATCTGCACATTAAGATAAAAAATATTATTAGCGGATATATTTATTTAAAGGTATAAAAGTGTAATAAAATCTAATGATCTAATACCCGCATACCTAAACTTTTGCTAGTCCTCGCTTAAGAAAGAAAATAAAAAGAAAGAAAGAAAATAAAAATACTAACTCACTTTCATAGAAATCGTGATTGTATGTAGTGCATACAATAAGCCTTTAAACCCTTGGGTTACCTTAGAGGACAAGTTGTAGTCTCGTGAGAGTTTGTAGTGAATATACGCACAAAATTCAATTAACTTGCCAATTTAAAGAAGTCAATATATAATGAATTCATTTGAGACCCTTAATCCATCTAATTAGAGTTAGTTTATACTTAAGAAAATATTTTTATGCATAAGCGCAAAGTAAATTTCATAGAAAACCTTTTCATAATAGTTATACAAAACCAAGCCTAACTTAGAAATTTACCTAAAATTCTAAAAGGAACATGTTAATTCTTTATTTCAAACAATTCCCAAGCCTCTTGATCAGTTTATTTTCTAAGAATACACACACACACACAAACACACACGCACGTGCACACACACATATTTCTTTATATATATATATATATATATATATATATATATATATATATGATATTATGAGATGGTGAGCTCAAATCTTATTGTGAGCTAGACTAATCGGTCATCAAATTCATGATCGGCACCGTACATCTTATTCAATACGCCATGAAGTATATATGATAAAATTTTTACATAATTTAGAGTCTTCTAGAATATGAACCAAACTACTTTGATATGTTGATTTTTAGGCGCCTTAACACCATCCCTTCTACCCATAGCTGAAATAATGATTAAAAATTTTAAAATAATATAATATTTTCTACATATAGATCATGATGAGTACAAATCACAATGAGCAGTGCCGATTATCATTTCGAGTAGCCTATTGGGCTAGCTTTCGATAAGAATCTGAGCTCACCATCTCATTTTATCATATTCCTATATGTGTGTGTGTGTGTGTGTGTAGTTTTTCATTCCTTGGTGAATTTCTACTTTATCGGGCCTTTTTAAGTGACTTTATAATGAGCTTTGGGCCAATGGATCCCAAACCAATTGGGCTTAGGTCATCAAGTATAGAAATATTCATTAGGCTTAATTGCTCACCAACTTAGGCTTAGTAAGACGTAATCACCTTAGGGTTTAAGATTTTTATTGGTGCCTATTTTTCAAGACTCTTTTTGAGTCATATATATATATATATATATATATATATATATATATATATATATATATATATATATATATATATATATATATATATATATATATATATATATATGATATTATGAGATGGTGAGCTCAAATCTTATTGTGAGCTAGACTAATCGGTCATCAAATTCATGATCGGCACCGTACATCTTATTCAATACGTCATGAAGTATATATGATAAAATTTTTACATAATTTAGAGTCTTCTAGAATATGAACCAAACTACTTTGATATGTTGATTTTTTAGGCAGCTTAACAGTCATCCCTTCTACCCATAGCTGAAATAATGATTAAAAATTTTAAAATAATATAATATTTTCTACATATAGATCATGATGAGTACAAATCACAATGAGCAGTGCCGATTATCATTTCGAGTAGCCTATTGGGCTAGCTTTCGATAAGAATCTGAGCTCACCATCTCATTTTATCATATTCCTATATGTGTGTGTGTGTGTGTGTAGTTTTTCATTCCTTGGTGAATTTCTACTTTATCGGGCTTTTTTAAGTGACTTTATAATGAGCTTTGGGCCAATGGATCCCAAACCAATTGGGCTTAGGTCATCAAGTATAGAAATATTCATTAGGCTTAATTGCTCAGCCAACTTAGGCTTAGTAAGACAGAATCACCTTAGGGTTTAAGATTTTTATTGGTGCCTATTTTTAGCACTCTTTTTTTGAGTCATATATATATATATATATATATATATATATATATATATATATATATATATATATATATATATATATATATATATATATATATATATATATATATATATATATATATATATGAACTTAAGTTCATAATGAATAGTGGTGCACCAACTTTTTATCCACTCATCTTGCCTTGAGATTTGTGATGCACAAATCTCAAAGTGGACTTTATATCTTTCACGGATCCCAAAGCAAGATGAGTGGTTAGAAAAGTTGGTGCACCACTATTCATTATGAACTTAAGTTCATAGAGCCTCTCTCTCTCTCTCTCTATATATATATATATATATATATATATATATATATATATATATATATATATATATATATATATATATATATATATATATACATATATATATATATAGAAAACTTGAGAAATATCTAGATCAATAGGACTTGAGAAATTGTTATTTGCTCTAAGTTAAGCATGAAAAAATTTCATTATTTTCAATAAAACCCTAAGTTAGAGTTAGGACCTTTGTGCATTATTTTGAAAATTATTTCTTTCATTATTTTCAATAAAACCCTAAGTTAGAATTAGGATATTGTGCACTATTTTGAAAATTATTTCTTAAATATTTACTTAGAGTAATCATAAAAGGCTAACTTGAGTATAAGGCTAACTAAAAATTAGAAAGTTTAAAATTCATCAAGTAAATCAATTACTAATTAACTCTATCAAGTTGACAAGTGACAATATTTTTTTATGTGAGAAAAGAAAAGAAAAGATGAAATAAAGGGAAAAGAAAGGAAAAAGATAACTAGCTAGTCCCCTCCCCCACACTCAAACTCTGCATTGTCCTCCAGGCAGACACTAAAAATAAACTACCAAATAGTCATCAAAACATAGAATGTAGCTAATAGATTACATGCCAAAATAAAAGGGCACGAGTGAATAAAAAAAAAGGTAAAGTACATCCCCCTCGCCAAACGAGACTCATCTTTCAAGAAGACGAGCCTCGCCGAACGAGACTCATCTTTCAATCAGAGGAGGCAAGCCTCGCTGAAACTGCTTACGCAATTGGAAAGTCAAAATCTTTTAGACAGATCTCATGCCACGGAACCAATTTTAAGATGTTTTTTTTGTGGTTTAAGAAGAAAAAAAAAAGTCGTGTCTTCGAGCCATCTCTTGGGGTCTTTTACCTGTGAAGGTAGGCGGCGCGGTGGAGGAATCAGAGGTTTTAACGGGCCTTTTGCCTTTGCCAGTAGCGGTTTTGGGGGCCATTGCTTCGAGCGTTAAGGGAGATCTCGGTGATTTAGATATTGGTGGCTTGAAGAAGATGAGCAGTAGGGGGGCTCTTTGTGGCCTCTCGCTGTCATATATAGGGTCTCGAAGAACCCAACTGACGGCCGAAATATACGGCCTAGATCTCTCACGTGATCCTCAATGCGAGATCTGCGGACGAGATCTTTGGATGTGAAAAGTCACTCGAAAGGTGTCGAATCCCCAATTTGCCACGTGGATGCGGATTTAAAGAGAGATCGAAAATGAAACGCCTAGTGCCGGTGAGTGCGAGGTTCGTAGCCTTGCCCTCATATTTGAACTCCTGACGAGGTTGGCGTGCGAAGTTCGCCGATAGCTGTTAGAAAAATTCAAAGTATTCCAGACCCCACACAACCTGATTCAAGTCTGAAAACTTTGAAGGGGGTCTTGTAGACAGTCAAAAAATTCTCTAGGCGAGGGTCACGCGCACCCTAGTTGTTAAAGCTTCAAAACGAGGCTCGCTGATGGGGCGAAGCTAAACCATGCAAGCTTCAAAACGAAACTTGCTCAAGAGGTGAGGCTCAATCTCAATACGAGGTTCGCACGTGGAGCGGAGTTCGATCTTAACACGAGATTCGCACGAGAAACGAAGCTCAACAGTCATGTGATGAGGTTCGCCTACGATGCTTTGGCAGTTCGCCTACATGATGCCAAGGCTTGCCTACAATGCTGGTCCGACGGGTTCGCCACAACGCTGATTTCCACCTTCATCCGAGGTTCACAAGAGGAGCGAAGCTCGACATTCGTCTTGAAACTTGACTTTAATCTTAAGGCGAGGTTCGCCCACTTAGCGAGGCTCGACTTTCATACGAGGTTCGCCTACAGTAGCGAAGCTCGCTCTCCAACCAAAATGCGTAAATGCATTTGACTGAAGTTCGCCCAAACAGCGAAGCTCGTCATATAACTAAAGTTCATCCAAGTAGCGGACCTCGTTATGCAATCAAGATTTGCCCAAGCAAGGAAGTTCGAAAAAGCTCGAAGCTCGTTATCTGACGAAGCTCGAAGCTTAACCTCGCAGCGAATCTACAGGCCACGAAAGCCACAACAACCACGTGGGTTAAGTGGTGGGCATCAGTTATGCCCACGTCCACATCAGTTAACCCACGTTTCCATAATTTTTGCACGCCAGTTACGTGCTAAATGCCCTATAAATGGCGGTGAGCAGCCATTAGAAAGGGGCTTTTGGGAATTTTTGGAGATCAACACTTGCGCACGAGAAAGAGATCAAGCTCTTCATCAGCGATCCCAAGATCATTTGCAACTCTGTTCTGATCGTCAACGGGAAGCAATCTCAACGTGAGAATTGAGTGAAGCATCCTATCGCTACTGAAAACCCACCTTAAAAGAGAAGTCGAATCAATCTTCTCTTCCTCTGTAATCGAGAAAATTTGATTGTAAACCCATTCATTCAATCAATAAACTTTTTTCGACTCTACACTAACGTGAATCCGGTCCGAATATTTATGACCCAGCCGGCCTCAATGAGTTGGCGTTTGGCAAAATGGGCCTTGCTCTTGTCCCAATATGACTTGCACTTCAAACAACAAAAGTCGGTCAAAGGACAAGCGATTTGCGATCTCTTGGCTGCCAACCCGACAACGGACGCAGTTGAGCTATATGATGATCTTCCGGATAAAGTCCAGGAAGTCAACACTACATCGCACCAACAAATATGGCGGTTGTATTTTGACGGAGCTTCTCGGGCCACTAATGTGGCAAGTGCCCCCGGATGTTCTAAAATCTCACTGAGTCTGAGTTGTCTTGATTTCCAGGAATCATATCATGCCCGTGCTTATTCACTCACCGAACCTTGCTCTAATAAGCGTGGCGAATACAATCGCTACTTATTGGACTTAGTTTCGCCAAGGAGCTCGGGGTCGAGTATCTCGAAGCGTACGGCGATTCGCAATTGATAGTTAAGCAGATCCGTGGTGACTACGAAGTTAGGAACCCTGATCTGGTGCCCTATCATCAGATAGCTGTTGAAATGGCGGACTCATTTGAAGAATTCTTCATCGAATATAGCCCGCGCCTCCAAAATGCTTACGCAGATGCACTGGCAGCGTTAGCTGTGTCGTTAGCACAACCTTCCGAGACCGAGCAACTAGTTACGGTCAGGACTCATTAGCTTTTTGTACCGATATATGATGAGGTACAAGAAAACAAAGGGGTAGTTACCAAAGAAGTGCATGCAACCCAAACAAAGTTGGAGCCCCGAGATTGGCGCTTTCCTATCATTGATTACGTCTTAAATGGTATTATGCCAGAAGATGTGAAGGAGAGAGTCAATCCGGCGAAGAGCTCCAAGATTCTTCTACGACACGGAGACCCGGATGTTATATCGCCGGGGGCACGATGGTCTTTTACTCCGATGCCTCTCAAACAAAGAGGCAGAAGAGGTCCTTCGAAGCACACGAAGGTGAATGTGGTGCGCACTACCGGTCCCAAGCTCTACGATCGAATCAGGAGAATGGGCTACTTTTGGCCAACAATGATTAATGACGCAGTCGTATATGCTCGGAGATGCCACGCGTGTCAAATTCACGCGAATTATATGCATCAGCCTCCAGAGCAGTTGCATCCTTCGGCCACATCCTTGCCGTTCGAGATATGGGGAATGGACGTTGTAGGTCCCATTTTTCCTCCGTCAGTCAAAGGCGATCGGTTTATTCTAGCGATCACCGACTACTTCTCCAAGTGGGCTGAAGCAATCCCGTTAAAAGAAGTAAAGGCGAGTACCGTCATTAAATTTATCAAATACCATGTCATTTACCGACACGTGTTCCAAGACGGATCGTGCATGACAACGGTCCCCAATTCATCATTAATTCCTTCATCAGGTTTTGCAAGAAATTCAAAATACAAGACGCCTCACAACGTACCTATAATCCACCAAATGGATTAGCTGAGGCGTTCAACAAGACAATCATCAAAATTTTGTCGAAACTTATGAAAAATAACAAGCGAGATTGGGATGATAAACTCGGAGAAGCACTCTGGGCATATCGCACAACCGTACGCACGCCAACAGGAGAGACCTCGTATTTTCTGATCTACGGGTGTGAAGCAGTTCTCCCATTGGAAATCCAGATTCACACCAAGACGCCTTTGCAACGAGACGACGATCGAAGAACAAAGATCGTAAACGCCTCAAGAGCTCGAGATGTTGGATGAAAAGTGCCTGGAAGCTCAACAATGCATTGATTTCTACCAAGCTAGGATGTCGAGAGCTTTCAACAAGAAAGTACGACAACGGAGTTTCAAAGAAGGAGATTTGGTCCTCGCTGCTCGACGATCGATAATCCTCACTTCCAAAAAGAAAGGTAAATTCGAACCTAAATGGGAGGGTCCGTTTGTAATAGAAACGGTCTACTCTAATGGTGCGTATCGCCTAATTACCCAAAATGGCGACCGGCAATTAATGCCGATAAATGGGAAGTTCCTGAAGAAATACTACCCTTAGTATTTTCAGGATAACCCGTTTCGACGGGAAGTTCCTCGTGGGATGTTTCACCCACTTTCCTTGAGGATAACCCTAAATTTATCCTCCATCATAATTTCCCCCACCGATCAAATTTCTTGACGGTAGGTATACAAATTTTCTGGTACATTACCAAAATCCCCTCTTGATTCCTTCTATGAACAAGAGGCCCACTCAAAATCCCTTTCACGCCGGAGATAGAATATAAAATTCTTCCTCTCCAAGCGTAAGATCCCTTTCGTGATAAACGGAAGGGTTCTATCCATCCTATGCCTAGGTAGCCCGTGAAGGTATCTTGTGAGGTTTTCAAACCGGGTTGTCCTGAAGGTCACTGAGTTTCTTCGGTTCTGGTGGAGATCCCACTTTTAGTTCCATCCCTCTCCTAGGTAGCCGATCAAGGTATGCGCCGAGGTTTTAAACCAGGTTGTCCGCTGAAGGTCACGAGTTTCTTCGGTTCTCTGAGTGGAGATCCCACTCTTAGTTCCATCCCTCTCTAGGTAGCGCCCGGTGAAGGTATCTTGAGGTTTTCGAACCAGGTTGTCCGCTGAAGGTCACTGAGTCTCTTCGGTTCTCGGAGTGGAGACCCCACTCTTAGTCCCATCTTTCATTCTAGGTAGCGTGAAGGTATCTGTAGAGGTTTTCAAACCGGGTTGTCGCTTTGAAGGTCACTGAGTTTCTTCGGTTCTCGGAGTGGAGATCATACTCTTAGTTCCATCCCTCTCCTAGGTAGCCGACCGAAGGTATGCCGAGGTTTTCGCACCAGTTGTCCACCAAGGTCACCTCGAGTCTCTTCGTTCTCGAGTGGAGACCCCACTCTTAGTCCCATCTTTCATTCTAGGTAGCGCCGGTGAAGGTATCTGTAGAGGTTTTCAAACCGGGTTGTCGCTGAAGGTCACTGAGTTTCTTCGGTTCTCGGTGGAGATCATACTCTTAGTTCCATCCCTCTCTAGGTAGCGCCCGGTGAAGGTATCGTCGGGATTTTCGGACCGGGTTGTCCTTTGAAGGTCACTGAGTCTCTTCGGTTCTCGTGGAGATCCCACTCTTAGTCCCATCTTTCATTCTAGGTAGCCGACCAAGGTATGCCGAGGTTTTCGCACTGTGTTGTCCGATCAAGGTCACCGAGTCTCTTCGGTTCTGAGTGGAAACCCCACTTTTAGTTCCATCTTTCATCTTAGGTAGCCGATCAAGGTATGCGCCGAGGTTTTCGCACTGTGTTGTCCGACTAAAGGTCGCCTCGAGTATCTTCGGTTCTCGAAGTGGAGATCCCACTTTTAGTTCAATCTTTCATCTTAGGTAGCGCCGACTGAAGGTATGCGTCGGGATTTTCAGACCAGGTTGTCCGACTAAAGGTCGCCTGAGTCTCTTCGATTCCTATAGCAGGCCCCTGCTAGTGGTTTCATTCTGAGAAATAGAACATAAAGTTCCTCCTCTCTCACCAATTTAATCCTATCAATCAAAACTCCTTAATCCAAGATTCTTCTTGGGGAATTTGATCCCGAATCCTAAGCAGGGATAGGTCGAGGCCTAGCACGCGTCGCCGGGTTAGTCTTCCCGTGAAAAAGACGAAGTCTACGTGTTCAATATCGTAGCAAAAAGTCTAAGAGAATTTCATTCTTTTAGCACAACGTTATGTGTAGAACGGATTTAAATAATCTACATGCTAGCCCAACTCAAACGGTAGTTGGTAAAGACTCATCAAACCCGTTGAGGGCTGGGGGTTGGCCAATAACCCTAAAGCCGACGCCTAACACGCGTCGCTGGTTTAGTCTTTTTCCGATTGAAGAAGACACCAGAGTTTGATTCTGGGGTATTTTATCCCGAAGCCTAAGAAGGGATAAAGCCAACGCCACACGCTAAGTTTGCTTAGTCTTTTTCCGATTGAAGAAGACACCAGAGTTTGATTCTGGGGTATTTTATCCCGAAGCCTAAGAAGGGATGAGTCTACGCGTAACACGCATTGCCGGGAGGTCTCTTGCCCGTAAAAGAGTACCGAGCCTATGTATTCAATATCATAGCAACAAGTCTAGAAGAGTTTCATTCTTTTAGCACAACGCCACGCGTAACGGATCCGGATAATCCGCGACGCTAGCCCAACTCAAGCGGTAGTTGGTAAAGGCTAATCAAACCCATTGATGGTGAGGGTTTGCCAAAAATCCTATAAGTATTATGGTTAATTATTTACGAAGTAAAAGAATCATAATAAACAATGAAAGGAATAAATCTTATTCATTTGAAGTAAATATAGACAAGCTACAATCTGTTTAAACATCAAGTCTATGACAAAAGATTTGTTGTTCGAGGTGACACTTCATCACTATAAGCCCGTGGAGTTCTCCGCAACTCAATACCAAGGACTCCTCATCGGATTCGTGTTTCAGAGTCGCTTCTTCATCCGCCGTTTCGACAGCTTCGAGTTCCCTAGATGCGACGGCGAGCTTCTTCCTTGTTGGCCTTAGCGGAAACCCACTTTTAGTTCCATCTTTCATCTTAGGTAGCGCCGGTGAAGGTATCGCCGGGATTTTCGAACCGGGTTGTCCGTGAAGGTCGCTGAGTATCTTCGGTTCTCGAAGTGGAGATCCCACTCTTAGTCCCATCTTTCATTCTAGGTAGCCGACCGAAGGTATGCGCCGAGGTTTTCGCACTGTGTTGTCCGATCAAGGTCACCCGAGTCTCTTCGGTTCTCGAGTGGAGATCCCACTCTTAGTCCCATCTTTCATTCTAGGTAGCCGACCGAAGGTATGCGCCGAGGTTTTCGCACTGTGTTGTCCGATCAAGGTCACCCGAGTCTCTTCGGTTCTCGAGTGGAAACCCACTTTTAGTTCCATCTTTCATCTTAGGTAGCCGGTGAAGGTATCGTCGGGATTTTCGGACCGGTTGTCCGTGAAGGTCGCTGAGTATCTTCGGTTCTCGGCGGAGATCCCACTTTTAGTTCAATCTTTCATCTTAGGTAGCCGGTGAAGGTATCGTCGGGATTTTCGGACGTGTTGTCCGACTAAAGGTCGCCTCGAAGTCTCTTCGATTCCTATAGCAGCCCCTCGCTAGTGGTTTCATTCTCGAGAAATAGAACATAAAGTTCCTCCTCTCTCACCAATTTAATCCTATCAATCAAAACTCCTTAATCCAAGATTCTTCTTGGGGAATTTGATCCCGAATCCTAAGCAGGGATAGGTCGAGGCCTAGCACGCGTCGCCGGGTTAGTCTTCCCGTGAAAAAGACGAAGTCTACGTGTTCAATATCGTAGCAAAAAGTCTAAGAGAATTTCATTCTTTTAGCACAACGCTATGTGTAGAACGGATTTAAATAATCTACATGCTAGCCCAACTCAAACAAGAGTTGGTAAAGACTCATCAAACCCGTTGAGGGTGGGGTTGGCCAATAACCCTAAAGCCGACGCCTAACACGCCGCTGGTTTAGTCTTTTTCCGATTGAAGAAGACACCGAGTTTGATTCTCGGGTATTTTATCCGAAGCCTAAGAAGGATAAAGCCAACGCCACACGCTGCTGCTTTAGTCTTTTTCCGATTGAAGAAGACACCAGAGTTTGATTCTGGGGTATTTTATCCCGAAGCCTAAGAAGGGATGAGTCTACGCGTAACACGCATTGCCGGGAGGTCTCTTGCCCGTAAAAGAGTACCGAGCCTATGTATTCAATATCATAGCAACAAGTCTAGAAGAGTTTCATTCTTTTAGCACAACGTCACGTGCGGAACGGATCCAGATAATCCGCACGCTAGCCCAACTCAAACGGTAGTTGGTAAAGGCTAATCAAACCCATTGATGGCTGAGGGTTTGCCAAAAATCCTATAAGTATTATGGTTAATTATTTCTGACGAAGTAAAAGAATCATAATAAACAATGAAAGGAATAAATCTTATTCATTTGAAGTAAATATAGACGAAGCTACAACTGTTTAAACATCAAGTCTATGACAAAAGATTTGTTGTTCGAGCTGAGACACTTCATCACTATAAGCCTGGTGGAGTTCTCCCTGCAACTCAGCCCTGAAGGACTCCTCATCGGTATTCAGTGTTTTCGTAGCTGCCTCTTCGATCTCGGCCGGTTTACGCCCGACGATTCGAGTTCCCTAGATGCGACGGCGAGAGCTTCTTCCTTGTTGGCCTTAGCCAGCTCCAAAATACTCATCTTGTCTTCCTCTGCATGGAGCTCTCTCCTGAGCAGTATTATCTTCTCCGCACTCGCTACAATGCCAGTCTGAATATGGCTTAGGGAAGAATATGTCTCAAAGAAACAATGTCCAGCTGATGGGCGCTGGTTCTCAGACGGACCTCGAGCCCAAGAAAACACGAGCATCGCGCCATGCCTCTAAACGCGCGTCGGTCTGAGTAGCTACGTATGAGGAAGCTCCAGTTGCCCGCAGTTCTTGTAGTCTCTGAAGCTTTCTCTCCAGATGAGCGAGGTCGTCGTAATGGCTCTGAGCCACCAGATAACCCATATCCCGTATCAAGGCCGTCCGGGGATCAAGCAATGGCCTGAACTGATGAAGAGAAAGCCCGCCATGAAGAACCTTCTCGATCACCGTGTTCACCAAGGAAAAGAACGAGCGTACTTCCAAACAAATAATAAAATGGGATGGATCTTCATCCAGCATCAGCGCTCTCGCCAGATCATGGAGTCGAGATGTAGGCTCTACACAAAAGAAAAGAGGACCTTAGAATCTTCAATCAAAAAATTGGCGAAGACATATTCGATTAGAGGACTCTTACCCGTTTCCTTCAGCATAGTTTCAGGGACTGGCGAGTCTATCAGAGGAGTACCTATCGCTGGAGTACTATCTACAGCAGCTGACCCCTCAGTATGCTCATCTATCTCAACAGTCGCTGTAGTAGCTGACTCCGAAAAAGCGGCGGGAAGAGGAGTGCTTGCCACTACACAAAGGGAATTTCTCAGGCTCCTTTAATTATAGTAGTATTGGCCAAATGGCTGGTCCTATAATTAATCGAAGAGAAAATTCATACCTTCTTCAGGGATTGTGGCTTCGGGTAAATCTTCACCAAGAGCATCGCCATCCTGTGACCAAGCGCGCAGCAGGTCATCCATGAAAGTGTTGTCGTATAAACCAGCTTCCACGAAATCTTCCATTGAGAAGTCTGAAAAAGAAGGCATTAGGAAAATGAATGCGGCTAAGAGGTGGCGAGCAATAGGTAAAGCTACTTACCTCCTACAGCGGAGTTAACCCTCTTAGTCTCGGTTCGTACATTTGTCTCCTGTAATTTCGCTAAAAGAGCAAAAAAGCGAAGAGGCAATTAGAGGGGGTACGAATTCCGAGTCGTTTAATTCCTGCATTCACCATCTAGAAGAGGAATTATCTATGTTAGATGTACCTGGATTCGCCGAATCAGGTCCTACATTAGTTTCCTCCGCCATAGCTCCATACATTTGTTGAGTAAAACTTGGCTCAAAGATGAGCGTAACGGGCCCGTAATCGTGGTGAGAAAAATCAAAGCCAGAATCATAATCCCTAAAACCCCCTGCATGCAAACGGAGAAATGTCAGTCTCCAAAAGCCGAAAATTTCAGATTACATCCCGGTGAATTGTTACCTCTGTCACTGACTGGATCATTACTGGCCAAGTCTATATCAAAGGACCGAGGATTCACGCGATTCTTATGGGCTAACCTCTTTCGTTTAACCCCTCGAGAGGGTCTAAATTCTTCTTCTTCAACAGATTTTCCTGAAAATTCAGTTGAATGAGAAATCCAATGGAAAGGATGAGAAAACGAAGGGGAAAAGGAGAGAGTACCGAGGTTCTTCTCATAAACTGCAGCCTCAGCTTGGTTCTCTCCAAAAATTCCAGCGCCAGAGTTGTGGAACTCCTCCTCAGTCTCAATTGGCAGATGAGATTGGCGACACTTCCTCTGAGCTAGAACGGCATCTTGGGATGTCTGAGTGTCGGCCCGCAACAATGCTTCAGCCGCCAAATCTGAGATAGCCCTCATAGGGACCGACTCATTAGCTACTAATAGCCAACTGCAATGAAGGAATGTCGACTCTAGCTGACGGTCCGAGCTCGGGAGACTGAATCTTGCACCGGTACATCCCATGACGCTCCACAACCATGCTCGAAGGCCATCCACAAGTCCACCACGAAGTTCGAGCCGCGGTTCGGGTTCCCAACATAAAGTTGGTCGTAACCGAACTGGCGAGCAAAACGACAGGGAAAATAAGGCTCAATGAAGCATTCTTCCTCTACTCAGAAAGTGAGATACCCTGGTCTGATGTTCACTAGTCAGTTGAAACAGCCAATGTCAAGTGAAGTCTGCTGTGTCTTCGGCACCTCCTCGTCGACCAAGGACTCACCATATTGACCAGAGAATCGAGGAAAACATCTCGAAAAGATCCACCCTTTATGAATGCATCGTTTCTTGATCTCTGTAAAGCCACACCCCTTCTATCTGCAATCCTCTACCAACCGCAAGAAAGGAGTAGACGAATCTGTGGAACCCGGTGCCGACATCATGTCGGGACGATGAAGGACTAGCCAAGCCATCAAATAGGTATATGGGAGCTCTACTCGGGCGGAAGGAATACGTGATGATGGCTCATCCTTTTTCTGAGTAAACGCCCGGACTATATGCCGCAATCCACGGTGAATATTGGCCACCATTACCGGAAGGAGAGAGAGTTCCTTCTTGTGGGCAAGCTGAACTGCAGGATAAAGGACCTCCAAAGGTAAAGCATCATCAGATTGATATGGAACCACACATTTCTTTAGCCAGATTGCAAGATAGCCGGCTAGAAGAGTTGTCACCGGATAGGCTTCACCGCATGCCACGTAAAGGTTGCAAACTTGGTCCCCGGGGAAAACCATCTTTGGCGTAGCTGGTATAGGAGTTAGCCTCGACCTCTCGATCAGTTCATTAACCTTGAAGAGTGGCGGTGGCAGTTCACATATTTCCTCGCCAGATTTGTCCTCCAAATGCTGGAACAAGTAATTGGCAAACTGCTTCAGACTCACTTGCAATTTTCTTTTGGCGCAAGGTTCAGATTGGGCTAGAGCTATGTAATAATGACAAGTGAGATCCCATAAAGTCTTGTAACGATCGGGTGTGTGTTTCTTCACCACTCCGCCTCGATTGGAAGGGAAGTACTCCTGATACAGCATCTTCCCCATGGGTAAACTGAAAATTCGGTACATCTCATGTAGAGCCAGCCCCAACTCGCCGTGTTTAGTGAAAACGATTCAACGGGTTATAGAGCTCAATAAGGTGAAGAAATGGTTAGCCGATTGGAAGGCCATACATGGTGGCACGAATCGTGAATCTGAGCCGCAAGCACGAAGTTCTCCATCCCATCGGTTGAGGACGTAGTTGGTCAGGCGACCCCACCAATGTTTACCTGATGAGTGAACCCAGCCGTAAAATCTATGACTAGATGACGGCATCTCTTGCCCCAACATAGCGGCGGTTCTTCAAAGTCGGCGGTGATAAAAGCTCATCACGGGCTGTGTCCAACCCCACAATTCGGAAGAAGGCCAATGACACGATTCTGTTAGAACTCGAACCGGCCGGGTAATAAACCCGAATGGATGTGATCATGCTCCTCGGTCAGACGCCAAGACATACGGCGGGCACAAAGCATGGTGTCTGAGGTCGGTCAATGAGAGCTGACGAGGTATCCGGGGAATATACAAAGGACCTCCGTCGTCAGTGTTCAACCACCGCCACTCTCGATAAAAGCCGTATCCGATCCTTAACCGAAGCCAACGTAAAATCTATTTTTCGCAAAGGTTCGCTGAGCCGGTGTCTTTACAAGTGGCGATCGGTGACCAATAGTCGAGAATGCGGAACTCCCCTCAACTCTGATCTGAATCGCCTCCAGCGATATACCGGTGCAAATCGAGGCAGATAAAATCGCGGATCATCACACGCGGAGTAATATTCACTATGGCGCCCATCAACCGCGTAAGTCGAAAAAGCTCCCGATGAATAATCAACTGAAATCAGAAAATATTCAGTTAGTAAAAGGCATTGAATTCATCTTACATAGATTGAGTCACGACCTTATAATGGGTACGACGATTTCATCCGTATCGAATACCCGGAGAACGATAAATATAGTTGTGTAAACAAAGCGGCAATATATCCCGTTCTACAGAGCATGGATACGGTATGAAATTGCTCCCGTTAAAGATATCGAGACGGGTGATGACCAAGCAAAACCAATCTTTGAAGCGTCAATCCCCACGAAGGAGAATCTCGGCTCTTCCCAATCGCCTCACAAAGGAGAACGAAGCGGGGTCGTAACGAGTGTACACATGAGAGGATGAAACAGAATCTGAAGTGTCGGTCCCCACAAAGGAGGATTTTGGCTCTTCCCAATCGCCTCACAAAGGAGAGCGAAGCGGGGATACATGATGGGAAATAAATGATTACCTCCTAAGTTGCAAGTATACAACCCTTACCAAGTTATAGTATAAAAGATTATCGATCCCACGAGGAACGGGAAGTAGGAGGAGTTTTGCTCAAGTTTTGGTTCTCAAATTATGCGCGCCAATTAGGAGTTTATGTACAAATAAAATGAAAGTGATGAAATGGTGAAAGTGGATGTGGAGAGATAAAAGAGAGTGGATTGTGGATTATGTGCAAAAGAGGAGAAAATGAAGTTGAGAGTGTGGTGGTGGTTATATGCACATAATAACAAAACTAAGTTTGAGATTATATGCACATGGAGGGAATATGAGATTGAGAGAAAATAAGTGCAAAATAAAAGAAAGCAAGATTGAGAGAGAGAGGAGAGGAAAATCAAAATCAAGAATAAAGGAAAATAACAAACAAATGAAAAATAAGGATAAGTGCAAAATCAAGAATGTAAAGTATGGAGGTTAGTTAAAGATATGAGGAATCTAGAGTAGATCCACTTAGCTTATCTCAATCTCATGAGAATGAGTTGGATTTGTTAGCTAGTTTCAAACAATCTCTAGGGATCCCACTAATATTGGCTCCACACTTAGAAAAAGGTAATTCCAAGAGGGTTCTAGCCTCAAGGTGAATTAAAGAAAAGGAAAATCTATTCTAGAAAGTAAATACAAGAATTAAATACATTGCATGAAAGTAAATTGCATGAAAGTAAATTGCATGAAATTAAATTGCATGAAAGTAAATCTAAGCTACAAAGCAATAAATGAACAAGAAAGAAAATGAAAAAGAAATAAAATAGAAACCAACAACTCCTGATCTTAATCTAATCCTCCTTTTGGTCCTTGGATTAGAAGAAGAGAAAGGAAATTGAAGGTGAAAAATTTCATTTATTGTGTAACAAAGTTACAATTTTGGAAGGTCTCCTCAATTAAGAGTGACCCTCCTCTCCAAATGGAGTTTTACAAAATATTTCACACTCAAAACACTCACCTTCACCCCTATTTATAGCCCAACGAAGTTGATGTGAACCATTGGATCAAACCTAGCCAAAAAGGGAGAGAAATCCACCATTAATCTAGAATCTGTTGGGAACCGATCGGTTGGCCGATCGGTTAGCCAACCGGTTAGCCAACCGGTTGGTCAACCGATTGGTTCCCAACCGAATTTGTCTTTTCTTGATTTTTCTTCACGAATTTCTCTTGGATCAATTTGGTATCTTGGGCCTTGGTTTGTCTTCAGATTTGGGCTTCAAATATTGGTAGAAATTCGAGAATTTGAGTCATTTGGGCTTTTATTCATTATTTCTTTATTAGCCTGCAAAATAAGATAAAAATGATTATTAGTAATATCGTTATTCATATAACATAGGTAATAAGGGTATAAAAATGTAATTAAAATGTGATAATCAAATACCCCCACACCTAAACTTTTGCTAGTCCTCTAGCAAAGAAAATAAAAAGAAAACCTAACTCACTTTCGCAGGAATCGCGGTTGTATTTAGCACATACAACAAGTCTTTAAACCCCTAGGTTACCCTAGTGGACGAGTTGTAGTCTCGTGAGGGTTTGCAGTGAATATACCCACAAAATTCAGTCAACTTGCCAATTTAAAGAAGTTAATAAAATAATTAATTCATTTGATATCTTCAAACATTCCAATTGAAGTTGGTTATTACTCAAGAAAACGTTTTTATCATAACTCCAATGTAATTTTCTTAAGAAAATCCTTTCATTATAGTTATACAAAACCAAGTTTAACTCAAAGATTTAATTTGAAAGTTTTGAAAAGAACATGCTAACTCTTTGTTTTAAACAAACTTCAAGTCTTTAAATCCATTTAATTTTTCAAGAACATATACAAATATAACTATATATAAAAACATGATTAGTATGAATTTTTTTAACTCTTTATTCCTTGGTGGTTTTGTTCTTTTAATCGGGCTTTCTAAGTGACCATTTAGCGAGTTTTGGGCCAATGAATCCCAACCCAATTGGGCTTAGGTCATTAAGTATAGAAATACTCCTCGGGCTTAATTACTCACCAACTTAGGCTTAGTAAAATAGAACCACCAATGATTTTAAGAGAAATTTTTCTTCTTTTGTTAGTATAATATATATATGTGTATATGTATATATATTCGAACAATATTTGGATCAAGACAACTTGAAAAATTATTTTCAACTCTAAGTTAGGCATGCAAAATTTCATTACTTTAATTAAAAATCTAAGTTAAAACTTAAGTAAAGTATACTACTTGAAAATCATTTCTTAAGAAATTTATTTGGAGTTATCATAAAAGGTAAACTTGAGTATAGAACTAACTAGGGATTAGAAGACTTAAATTCTATCTATTTGATCAACTATTAATCAACTCTATTAAGTTGGCAAGTGACTATTTTTTTTATGATGAAAAGAGAGAAAAAATGACATAAAAAATGGTAAGAAAAGAGGAAAAAAAGATAACTAAGATAAAGATAAAATGACTAATTCCCACCCCACACCTAAATTTTGCATTGTCCTCAATGCAAATTCTATTATGCACAAAGTAAAAACAGATAAGAATGGAAGCACTTACATTTGTTGGTCGACTTGAACAATGATAAAAATTCTATAATTACCTTAGGTATGAGAAGGTGAAGTCAAAAATTTATTCTCTTTTTTTTTTTTTTGGAAAGAACAAGAAACTCTCACATGAGAGAAGAATAAATTCTTTTATTATTATTGTGGGACAAAAATAAAAATATAGAATAAAAGATGAAACATGAGAAGCTCATTCTACATTAAATCCTACCTTATTGTGAAAATTCTACCCTTAATTTAAAGAATTTCAAAATGATAATATCAGATGTGCTTAAATTCCAAAATTTCGGGGTTTTAGTGATGTGTGCGGCAATGGAAGGTAGGTATTAATGGTTGTATGCTTTTGAACTTAGATTCGTTATTAACAAAAATTTCATCAAAAATGAAATCTTGTTGTTTTCTATTTTCTAAAATCTAAGTTCATTGACAAAGGGTTCTTCAAATGTTGGCTTCAAGATGCATGTATTCAACATAATTCTCTGGATTAGAAGGACTTGATTATTAACACAGTTGCATTTGTTGTGAATGGATTGCATTCACTTGATCTTGAAAAATTGAACTTGACCCGTTCCTTGGATTGCTCACGGGTTGACTCGAAATGATCCTTTCTCTCTCTCACTTATAGCTAGCTAGTTGACCAAGCCGGGTTTCTAATCTAGCTATGGCTTGAGTGTTGGAGTTGAGAATTTGTCTGTTGATTTCATAAAGGAGTTCATCGTGTTAGATGTTTGAGTCAACAAGTTAAGTAGTGCGTGTAGAGGTTTTAATCAAGGCTTCCAAACCTCTTTCAACACATTAAGGCGTTTCTCAACATTTGAAGGAAAATGATTTGTAGATTGATGATGAGGAAACCGATTTGGAAATGGTGATTTGATTGTGGAAAATTGGTTTGAAGCTGAAAGCTGCGTTGCCCTAGGGAATTGTTGATTTGAAGAGGAGTGAAATTTTTATTTCAGAAATTATCGATTCCATGCAAAATTGGATGATTTCTCCAACCCGATTGTAGGTTGGAGAAAATGGATCATTCTGGGACGAAATCGGCGTTTATCGACCTAGTGGTGACCGGATCCTAAAAGAGGGTATTCCTCTGAAACATGAGATGGAGACAGACAGTTATGACAACTGGCGAAACTTGGTTGATTTGGTGGAGCTCGTTCTTTGACTTCTAAAGCTTCTAACCTCGCATGATTGTAGCCATCTTTGCTTGGAGGCTATGTTCGTTTCTAAGGAAAGACCACGGTTTTGGGTTGGGAAGCCCGATGAAACACGGTCATCACAATGTTCCCCTTGCATGGTTTTCTCGGATAAACTCTCTAAAAGTCCCAAGCTTCATCGGCATTTTTCTTCATGAAATCCCCTTGACACATTGATTCTAAGGAAGTTTTGAAGAATAATCCAATCTTTCATAAATGATTTGGCATAATCGCCACTTTTCAAGACCATGGTGAGGACATTGGATAAGAAGATCTTTGAATTTATCAAAATACTTTCAAAAGGTTCTCAGGGACAATTTTAAAATTTTGAATCTTGTTTCTAAGCTTGATTGTTTTATGGATAGGAAAGAATTTTTGGAAAAGCTGTCACAAATTCACCCCAAGTTGAGATGGAATCGTGGGCAAGCTATCTGACCATTTTTGCTTTGTCCTTAAGGGCAAATGGAATAAATCGGAGTTTGATCGCATCTTCAGTTAAGTCCCTCATCTTAATCATGAGGCAAACTTCTTCAAATTGGAGATAAAGATGTATCGTCTTGGTTTGGCTCCTAAAATTTGGGAAGCATGTTTATGAAATCGGTCGAAGTTCAAAATTGGTTTCATTTACCTCGGGGAGTTTTATGCAAGAGGGATTGCATTTCTAGTGGGGTAACAAACATCTTGAAGAACAGGTGGGTTGGTATTAGCCATTTCGTTTGGTTCAAGAGATGAATCAAAAGCAATTAAGCGATTAGTATTATCCCTAACCCAAGTTTGCATACACCACAATCAAAAATTTTTTTATTTGAAAAGGATAAGAGAAAAAGTTAAGAAGATGAGAAAAACTAACTAAAATAAATCAAAGCAATCACTTTTCAATCACCTAACTCTAGGGTTAAGCCTAAACTTGACTTAGACCGGCTCCTAACCAAGAATTCCCTTAATGCAAAGATCAAAGTTTACTTGGGTAATTAGCCGTAAGGATAGTACTAGAGGAGATCAAAGATCAATTAAGTACCTCTTTCCTTTCGGGCCTTACATAACCCTAAACCTTGCCTTAGACACCAATTAATCCAAATAAACTTGGACCGGTTCACTTAAGAAATTATTGTTCCTTAATGAGCTCGATGGGCAAAAGCAGTGTTTACCTTTTATAGTCGCAAGTGCACAACCATTGTCAAGTTATAGTATTTAAGATTGTCGATCCACGAGGAGCGGAAATAGGAAGTGTTTGATTCAAGTTCGGTTCTCAAATTATGTGACAATTAGGGTTTTATTCAAGATAATATGAAAATATGATGAAGTGATGAGAGAGTGGATTTGGATTGTGTGTGAAAGGAATCACAATTAAAAGATGAGAATTCAATAAGAGATGAAGGAATCTAGAATTGAATCCACTAGCTAACTCAAATTATAATCTACGAAAAATTCTCTTTTACCACATCTCATATTAGATTTATTAAGCATAAGATATCAAACCACTTAAGGAAAGCATAACTTATCAAATTATCACCTAATTGAAATTCAAACTCATGAAGAGAGTAATAACAAGATAATAATCCTAGAATTCATAAGCATAGCCTATCAAACCACTTAAGGAAAGCATAAACTATCAAATTCTTCTTCTATCGATTAGTCCTCTAGTTGATTAACCTAAACATGATCTTTTAAGCATAAGAGATGATTCATAAACACAAAAGAGATTAGACTAGTTTCATGCAACCTAGATCCCCACAAGAGTTTAGTTCAACATCTTGGGAAATTCAAACAAATAGAAAAAGAAAGAAAATAAAAAGAAAAATTCTAAACTAATCTAACTACAAAGCAATTAAATCTAAACTACAAAGCTATTAAATCTAAACTACAAAGCAAATAAATAACAAGAAAGAAAAAGAAATAATAAAGAGAAATAAAGAGAAACCTGCAACTCATCATCATCAACTCATCCTCCTTTTGGTCCTTGAACAAGAAGAAGAAGATGGGATTGAAGGGGCGAAAATATTTATTTATTGAGGAAAAATTATTACAATGAAAGGTACTCTAAAACAAGAGCAACCCTTTCTCTCCAAAGGAGTTTTACAAAATATTTCACACCTCTAAACCCTCGATACTACCCTATTTATACACTCATGAAATCAATGTGGACCATTGGATCAAACCCAGCTAAAACAGGAAGAGAATCAAATTAGATTTGGAAACAACTAATAAAATAATAATTTTTCTCTTACACAAACCATAAAACAAATTCCTGTAGGAATATGAGACCCACGGGAACCTAAATTGTTCTTTGACCGAAGCTGGGCTTTGATTTTGATCTTGGGCTTTGATTTTGATTCCTTGATGTTGGGCTTTAATATGAACTTGAATTGCTGATGCTGACTTTGAATATGATCTTGATGCTTTCGTTTTTGAACTTGATGCTGGGCTTTTAACAGCAATCGAAAACCTTTGCAACTCTCCCCCTGACAAATCTCCAACATTCCGATCAATAACCTGATTCAACTTCAAGGTCAACACAGAGTTCAGCCTTCATATCTCTCTCATCTTTTTATATGCATTTTTGATGCTGGCTTTGATTTTGGACTTGGGCTTTGTATATGGGTAGAAAATCAGAGAATTAGAGTCATTTGAGCTTTTATTCATTAATACTCCATTATTCTGCAAAATAAGATAAAACATATTATTAGTAACATATTTATTGATATAAAATAGATAATGAGGTTATTAAAATGTCATTAAAATGTGATTATCAAGCTCGAATCCGTAGGGGCCAACGTCTAATCAAATTTTAAGAGGCTTGAGTAAGTGTAGTGAGGAATTAGTGATTTTTGGGCTAAGGAAATGGTGATGAAATCCCTCACCTTATCTTGATTAGTGGGTTTTGCCCTTAAAATATTTTCAAGTGTGTGCCAAATCAAGATGCTCAAATCACTTGGTGAATTCCTACTATTATATGAAATGCAACCCTAAGAATTAAAAGCAACTAAAAGGATGCAAAAAATCTTTTTATTTTTTATTATGGTCGACAATAAAAGAAATGAAGTTTATTAGGGTCGACAAGGGTAAAAAATCCTTTTATTTATTTTTTTTATTTTTTTTTTATTTTTTATCCTAATTGTCTCTAATGTATATGAACTATCTAAAGGGTGGAATTGAAAATACTAGATAGAGAAGTTACCCACGCAAAAGCAATGCAAAGCCTCGTTGGAGGCAATTCTTCAATCTTGAATCTTCAACTCTTGATCTTCAAGCTCCAAGTTCCTACAAAAAGAAAACACACAAAATAAAAACCAAACTTAATGAAAATCCTACTTATGCACCGTTCCCCGGCAACGACGCCAAAAACTTGATGGGAAATAAATGATTACCTCCTAAGTTGCAAGTATACAACCCTTACCAAGTTATAGTATAAAAGATTATCGATCGAGCGAGGAAGTAGGAGGAGTTTTGCTCAAGTTTTGGTTCTCAAATTATCTTGGCAAATTAGGAGTTTATGTACAAATAAAATGAAAGTGATGAAATGGTGAAAGTGGATGTGGAGAGATAAAAGAGAGTGGATTGTGGATTATGTGCAAAAGAGGAGAAAATGAAGTTGAGAGTGTGGTGGTGGTTATATGCACATAATAACAAAACTAAGTTTGAGATTATATGCACATGGAGGGAATATGAGATTGAGAGAAAATAAGTGCAAAATAAAAGAAAGCAAGATTGAGAGAGAGAGGAGAGGAAAATCAAAATCAAGAATAAAGGAAAATAACAAACAAATGAAAAATAAGGATAAGTGCAAAATCAAGAATGTAAAGTATGGAGGGTTAGTTAAAGATATGAGGAATCTAGAGTAGATCCACTTAGCTTATCTCAATCTCATGAGAATGAGTTGGATTTGTTAGCTAGTTTCAAACAATCTCTAGGGATCCCACGAATATTGGCTCCACACTTAGAAAAGGGTAATTCCCAAGAGGGTTCTAGCCTCAAGGTGAATTAAAGAAAAGGAAAATCTATTCTAGAAAGTAAATACAAGAATTAAATACATTGCATGAAAGTAAATTGCATGAAAGTAAATTGCATGAAAGTAAATCTAAGCTACAAAGCAATAAATGAACAAGAAAGAAAATGAAAAAGAAATAAAATAGAAACCAACAACTCTCGATCTTAATCTAATCCTCCTTGGTCCTTGGATTAGAAGAAGAGAAAGGAAATTGAAGGGTGAAAAATTTCATTTATTGTGTAACAAAGTTATAATTTTGGAAGGTCTCCTCAATTAAGAGTGACCCTCCTCTCCAAATGGAGTTTTACAAAATATTTCACACTCAAAACACTCACCTTCACCCTATTTATAGCCCAACGGAGTTGATGTGAACCATTGGATCAAACCTAGCCAAAAAGGGAGAGAAATCCACCATTAATCTGGAATCTGTTGGGAACCGATCGGTTGGCCGATCGGTTAGCCAACCGGTTAGCCAACCGGTTGGCCAACCGGTTGGTCAACCGATTGGTTCCCAACCGAATTTATCTTTTCTTGATTTTTCTTCACGAATTTCTCTTGGATCAATTTGGTATCTTGGGCCTTGGTTTGTCTTCAGATTTGGGCTTCAAATATTGGTAGAAATTCAGAGAATTTGAGTCATTTAGGCTTTTATTCATTATTTCTTTATTAGCCTGCAAAATAAGATAAAAATGATTATTAGTAATATCGTTATTCATATAACATAGGTAATAAGGGTATAAAAATGTAATTAAAATGTGATAATCAATACAACGTATATATATATACGAGAAGATGATAACGCTGGCGCACCACCGAAAGAAGGAGGCATGCATTCACGCGGCGTGCGAGTTGATCGACCCCTGGGAACATGAGATCTTCGCGACGACATCCAAAACTGCAAAAAGGACAAAATAAAGTCAGATATGCAGTTGAAAAATCAGCGAATTCAGCAAAAGAGGCCCGTTTGGTCAGGTCGCGGCTCGCCGGCCACGACCGAGGCACCAACGGGTGCCCTGGCTCAACCGAGACCAAAGCGCCTGGGCTTCGGTCCGGCCGTAGCGCTCGGTCGGAATAGCGCGCCAAACCCGCCGCCGCCTAAGCGCCGCCCGTAAGTCGCCCTCGTTCTTCTCCTCGCGGTCAGCGTCACACCTGCCTAAAAAAAAAGAAGAAAAAGAAAAAGGCATTATAAAATGCTCGTGCGTGCACCTCGTTGTCTGAGAGAGATGAGACGGCGAGAGACAAGATGAAAACAAGAGAAAAAAAGAGCAGAGGGGGGGGGGGCGGCCTAGGTCAGAGGCAAAGGGGGATCATGGGTATTTATAACAACTCCTAATGGGCCCAAATCAATTCTAATTAGGACTCTAATCAGCCCCTAATTAGGAGTCCTAATTAAAACCTTATCCGGATGTCAAAATAGTGCCAAATCAGTCCGTTGATTGACTCCTACTCCCTCCGCTATATTTGGAAAGATTCTGAAGGTTTATTCGGCAGGATAACACCTCACGAAGGCCCCCGACGCTAATCAACGCGTCGCCTAATCCTACTCCAATCAGGAATACGAGTATAAACTGTTTCCTAATTTGTCGAGAAGTTCCCGGAAGAATATTTCCATAAAAAATATTCTTAGGGATAACTCAATCGTGCGGACTACATCGGCTAATCAGCGTGCGCCTAATCTTACTCAATCGGAATACGGTATAAGTTTCCTAATTGATATTAGAAGTTCCGGAAGAATATTTCCATAAAAATATATTCTTAGGGATAACTTCGATCGTGGGATTACATCGGCTAATCAGCAGCGTCGCTAATCCTCGATCAGTCTGAGTATAAGCTGTTTCCTAATTTGTAGAAGTTCAGGAAGAATATTTCCATAAAAATATTCTTAGGAATAACTTCGATCGTCGGCGGTGCATCGGCTGCTAATCAGCGATCAGCCTAATCACTCAATCGAGTCTGATATAGCTGTTTCCTAATTTGTCGAGAAATTCAGGAAAAATATTTCCATAAAAATATCCTTAGGGATAACTTCGATCGTCTGGATTGAATCGGCTAATCAGCGTCGCCTAATCCTACTCCAATTAGGAATATGAGTATAAACTATTCCCCAATTTTCAACGAGAAGTTCCTGGAGAATAAACCCGTATTCTTAAGGATAACTCGATAACCCTCAATTTCCTCCCACTGTGATACTCCGAAAAGGTATACGAGTTTAAACTATTTCCTGTTTTGACGAGGAGTTCCCGGATTCCATAAAAAGTATTCCTGGGGATAACTCGATCATCGCCAATAAAATTTGAGGGTCATAACGACGCCGGTCAACGCGTCTCGGAAATCCCAAATTGCCTCCTGTTTCGACAAGGAATCCCCGGAGGATATTTCCATGAAAAGATTTTTCCTCGCGCTGCGGTCAAACCAACAGCACACGTGATGATTAGCCGATTGAAGGTTATGAAATTCCACGTATTCGACACCAGTCAACGTGTCGCCAACAAGGAGTTCGCCGATATACGGAGAAGTCCAAAAGTCTGATGGTTAGTTAAACAACAACCAACCGACACGAGTTACAAACAAAACTCGCCCACCAGCTTCAAATCAAGATTTCAACAAGCGGTCGGACAATAAATGCAGCACCGTGACCTTATCAGAAATCCTACAAAGCACTGGATGATCTGAAAGAATCAAAGACTTGAAGCTAACCTTCGGGACCCTCTGCCGACTGAAGGCCGGGAACCATCATGTCCAAAGTATTCCAGCCTCGTCTATAAAAGAACGAGACTGAAATACTTTGGAGGGGGTATCTGTAGGCGTTGAAAAAATACTTACAAGATCCCCGAAACCAACTCGTGGCGGGAAGTCGGCGAATGACAACCCATCGGATAATACGGATGCCGAATCGTTGAGACACGAACCCGACGGCAAACCCACAACGTCACAAGCATGGTTTAAACCGGACTTGAACAGACGATCGAATTTCAGAACTGTTGAACCGGAACAAACCAAGAGTTAGTCCCAGAACTAAATCTAAGTCCGGGGAAGACCAAGAGTCAGAATAGGCAGGATCTAAGCTCGGAAGACCGAGAAAAATGAAAAACGGCAAAAAAACATCGAAAACGGCGAACCTAGGACCTCGGCCAACTTGGCCGAGGTAGCTCGGTCAAGTGGCCGAGCAACTTTTGTGGCCGGCCTACCCCCCCTCCCCCAATCCTATAAATAGGGGGGGTCTTCCTCAGTTCGGAGGGGGGGGGGGATTGACGGGGGAATTTCGGAGATTTTGGAGGTTAGATTTTCTGATATTTGTGAAAGAGCTCTCGCGAGATCTACGAGCAGTCGACGCACAGTTCCGAGCACCGGCGAGCACGAGTTCGATCTACATCAGATCTTCAACAGCGAGGTAAGCGAATTCGGGTTGGTTACAGAATAGCGCTGTGATTTCTCCTAGTAGATCTCACCCGCTTCGGCGATCCTCTCCTTCGTGAGTGTGATCTCCGAAGGCGATCCTCTCCTTCGTGAGTGTGATCCCCTTAGAAACCGTTTCCTTCGTGAAGCGAACCCCTTCCGTCTGTAGTTCGAACAGGGTTTCCACGGATCGAATTGCGGTGGTCCACGGGCGATTCAAGTCCCGACGCAGGCGAAGAACCCACCTGGCGAGGATCCCGTATAATAGAGATCCGAGCGTTTGTTCATACAGGAAGAAGTTGTAATCTTTTGTTTTCATTGTACGCCTTAAATAAAAGGCAAATTTTTCTTTTTATTTGAATTTTGTTGTAGGCCCAAGAAGCTGTAAACGAGTTCGACAACAATGAATAACAAAACAACTTTCCCCGCGAACACCGTACAATAGAGATTTAGTTGTCAGTACAAGTCACATATTAATATGGAGTGGTGCAACCGAATGCAGTTTATTAAGTATCTATTCAAATATGTCCACAAGGGTCCAGATCATGCATCTTTTGTATTGCAGAACTCTGGAGGTCCATCAAAAAAATTAGAACACCTTGATAAGAGAAAAAAGTTTCTAGAGTGTCATTATATCTCTACTCCGAAGACAATTTGGAGAATTTTCCAGTTTGATATGCATCATCGTAACCCACCTGTGAAGCATCTACCCTTCCATTTGCCAGATCAATAACCAATGACTCTCAAAGCTAATGACTACCTCGAAGATGTTATTAGGAGGCAGTCTGTATTACAAACCAAGTTCCTTGGATGGTTTAAAACTAATAGTAGATATTCATGCGTGAAAGATTTGACATATGTGGAATTCCCACAAATATTTGTGTGGAACAACAAAAAGAAGTTCTGGAAATTGAGAGAAAAGGGAACAAGCACAGGTAGGATTGTCTATGTTCATCCTGGTTCTGGTGAGAGATTTTATCTTCACCTTCTTTTGAATGTAGTTAAAGGTCCTACAAGTTATAAGGATATCAGAACTATACATGGAATTTTTTACCCAACATTTAAAGGGGCATGTTTTGCTTTGGGGCTTCTCCATGATGACAAAGAATGACATGAGACATTAGTCAACGCAGCACATAGTGCGTCAGGTGCATAATTATGTGAGATTTTCTCAATTATTCTTCTATTTTATAATATCAAAAACCCAGGTGAGCTGTGGCAGAAAATTAAGAATTACTTTTAGAGGGTTTATTATTGTGTGTGTAAAAACCTTACCCCGCTCCCGATCAATTTCAACCGTATATCTCAATCGGATAAATCCGAACCATTCGATTTTGTTAAATTCAGGATTTTTGACACATGTCACATTCTTTCTTCAAGTGAAAAGTCACAAATTATTATTTTATTTTATTTAAAAATCAAGCTCTGAGTTTTAAAAGTGATTTTATAGGTTTTCATAATGATTTATGCTTTAAGAGAGAGATAATGGGCTTTATGGCATATTACCTTATTGGGTTGGATCCAATAGGAGGGGTGCCCATTAACCCACAACTCTTCTCATAATCTCTCATATAAGGCCTCAATTTTCTCCCTCAAAGATTAGGGCTGAGATTTTGGAGAGCTTGGAGGTTGAGATAAAAGTTCTACACTTCAAGGCAAGTGTTTTTGCTTGTTAAAATTGTTATTTTAAAATTCTAATATATGGGTATTGGATATCTCACTCTCCTCCTGCTTTTGATACAAGTTTTATTTTAATTTGAATTCTTTGGGTTTTTTATGGGTTTTGATCATGGGAAGGATCTCTCTAAGTGGTAGATCTCAATCCATAGTCTCTTTCAAGGAGAAGGACCATTGTTGTAGATAAATGATGCCTTTATAAGATGGAGTCTTTAATTCATGTTTTGATGAATTGTTTATGGGTTTTTGTGTATTATGAGATCACTGCATTCTTATGATGTTTTTAGATGTTGATGAGTAAGTTTGGAAAGGGGTTGTCCCCATTTTTTGTTTAGATTGTGAACCCTTGAGCTCTAATGGTGATTTTGTGAATACTTGGAATTTTGATGTGAATTTTGAGTAGTTTTGTCTTGGCAGTACAAAACTTAGGATGAAATTAGTTTTTGATTTGGTTTTGAATTGAGAAAGTATTTGGTTAAAAATATTTTGGAAATTGTAGATCTCAGCATTCGTGGCACGCTTAGTGAAGTCCGAGAATAGTTTTGTTTATAGATTTTTAGTACACGATCCGAGACAATGAGCACATGCTCAACTAGGTTTTTCGAAGATGATTCTTAGTTTGAGTTTTTTCTAGTTTGATGTCAGAACTTAGCTGACATGGTATCGAGGTGAGTGTATGCGCCCAACCTCCCAGCGCACGTGAAGATAGACCTAAGAGGAAATCAAGCTGACTAGACATGAAGTGGTTGTGGTGGTAGTAGCTTGGGCACATGAGACATGAGCGATGATTACCCACCTGACCGGGGGAGGTGGTGCTGTCAAGCATTCTTTGCGCATGGGGTCAGTAGCTGATTTTCAAAAGCTGCACCTAGTGGAGTATTCAGGGACTAAGACTAGACCAATGGCCATCTAGTGGCTCAAGACCGTGAAAGGGTTCCTTCGGGCAACCTCTATTTATGAGGATGGTCGGGTTAAGATCGTCAAGCTTTAGCTAATCCACACCGCACTAGAGCGATGGGAGACCAAGGAGGGCAGATGCCTAATCCTTTCAATTGATCGAGTTCGCCGAGGTCCACCGAGCATTCTTTCTAGAGCACATCAAGTCTTCAATGCACCGCCAGTTTATGAATCGAGGCAAACAACCGAGTGTTGAGGAGTATGCTTCCAAGTTCACCATATTAGTGCCACCGCACCGCCTTAGTGGCTAGGAGGTCGACAAAGCTAGAGCTTTGTTGATGGACTGAAGGATGATGATGGGGATAAAAATATGCTAAGTTGCAAGTGCACAATAACCCACAACTCTTCTCATAATCTCTCATATAAGGCCTCAATTTTCTCCCTCAAAGATTAGGGTGAGATTTTGGAGAGCTTGGAGGTTGAGATAAAAGTTCTACACTTCAAGGCAAGTGTTTTTGCTTGTTAAAATTGTTATTTTAAAATTCTAATATATGGGTATTGGATATCTCACTCTCCTCCGCTTTGATACAAGTTTTATTTTAATTTGAATTCTTTGGGTTTTATGGGTTTTGATCATGGGAAGGATCTCTCTAAGTGGTAGATCTCAATCCATAGTCTCTTTCAAGGAGAAGGACCATTGTTGTAGATAAATGATGCCTTTATAAGATGGAGTCTTTAATTCATGTTTTGATGAATTGTTTATGGGTTTTTGTGTATTATGAGATCACTGCATTCTTATGATGTTTTTAGATGTTGATGAGTAAGTTTGGAAAGGGGTTGTCCCCATTTTTTGTTTAGATTGTGAACCCTTGAGCTCTAATGGTGATTTTGTGAATACTTGGAATTTTGATGTGAATTTTGAGTAGTTTTGTCTTGGCAGTACAAAACTTAGGATGAAATTAGTTTTTGATTTGGTTTTGAATTGAGAAAGTATTTGGTTAAAAATATTTTGGAAATTGTAGATCTCAGTACCAGGGCACGCGCTTAGTGAAGTCCAGAGAATAGTTTTGTTTATAGATTTTTAGTACACGATCCGAGACAATGAGCGCACATGCTCAACTAGGTTTTTCGAAGATGATTCTTAGTTTGAGTTTTTTCTAGTTTGATGTCAGAACTTAGCTGACATGGTATCGAGGTGAGTGTATGCGCCCAACCTCCCAGCGCACGTGAAGATAGACCTAAGAGGAAATCAAGCTGACTAGACATGAAGTGGTTGTGGTGGTAGTAGCTTGGGCACATGAGACATGAGCGATGATTACCCACCTGACCGGGGGAGGTGGTGCTGTCAAGCATTCTTTGCGCATGGGGTCAGTAGCTGATTTTCAAAAGCTGCACCTAGTGGAGTATTCAGGGACTAAGACTAGACCAATGGCCATCTAGTGGCTCAAGACTGTGAAAGGGTTCCTTCAGGCAACCTCTATTTATGAGGATGGCTGGGTTAAGATCGTCAAGCTTTAGCTAATCCACACCGCACTAGAGCGATGGGAGACCAAGGAGGGCAGCATGCCTAATCCTTTCAATTGGACTGAGTTCGCTCAGAGGTCCACTGAGCGATTCTTTCTAGAGCACATCAAGTCTTCAATGCACTGCCAGTTTATGAATCAGAGGCAAACAACCGGAGTGTTGAGGAGTATGCTTCCAAGTTCACCATATTAGTGCCAGTCTGCACCCGCCTTAGTGGCTAGGGAGGTCGACAAAGCTAGAGCTTTTGTTGATGGACTGAAGGATGATGATGGGGATAAAAATATGCTAAGTTGCAAGTGCACAATAATCAAATTATAGTATTTATAGATATCAATCCACGGGGAAGGAGAGTATTAGAAAGATTATGATGGGGATAAAAATATCCTAAGTTGCAAGTGCATAATAATCAAGTTATAGTATTTATAGATATCAATCCACGTGAAAGAAGAGTATTAGAAAAACTAATCTAAATGGGTTCTTGAAATATGTAGAAATAAAGAATGAGAGTGGTGTGTTTTGGATCGATGGTTTTGTCACAAAAATGAAATGCTAAAACAAGAGGGAAGAAAGAGAGAAAGAGAAGACAATTGAAAAGAAAATAATGAGGAGATTCAAAACAAGAAATCAAAATAAGAAACAATTGAAAAGATGGAGGAAATCAAAGGAGAAGGCTATGAATCTAGGATTGAATTCTCCAGTTAATTTCAATTTGGAATTAAGAACTACTTTCTTTTAATTCTCATATTACTTTAGAATTCTTAAGCATAGACTGCCAAGTTACTCAAAATAAGCATAACCTATCAAATTCACATCTAAGCAATATCATTATTCATGAAAAGAAATAAATAACTAGATAGTAACTCTAGAATTGAATAAGCATAACCTATCAAACCACTCAATGAAAGTATAGACTATCAAACTCTTTTTACCAATTAGTTCTCTAGTTGATTTAAGCATGATCATTTTAAGTACAAAGAGAGTAATTCAAGAACACAAAGGAAATTAAACTAGTTTAATCTAATTCTAGATTTCCTACAAGAATTAGTTACTCATATTATAAAATAAAAATAAAGAACACAAATCTATACTAGAAAGCATTAAAGATAAAAAATAAATCTAAACTACAAAGCAAAGAAAGAAATAAAGAAAGTAA
Organism: Asparagus setaceus; assembly: GCA_012295165.1. Classification (NCBI taxonomy): domain Eukaryota; kingdom Viridiplantae; phylum Streptophyta; class Magnoliopsida; order Asparagales; family Asparagaceae; genus Asparagus; species Asparagus setaceus. Next base: position 18,656,924 of record CM022710.1, read on the forward strand.
ATCTACTTTACAAAGCATAAAAGGAAGAAAAATAAAATCTACACTAAAAAGTAATAAACAAGTAAGAAAATAAATCTACACTGCAAAGCGTAAAATAAATCTACACTACAAAGTAATAAATCTAATCTACCAAATATGAAATTAAAACTAAAATTAAAAATCTAAAACATGCAAAAACTAAGCTAGAAAATAAAAGAGGAAATGAAGACTTACATTGTAAGAGGTTGGCCCCTTGAGAAGCAAATCTCCATCACCAAAGAAGAAGAAGATAGAAAATAAAAAAAGGAAGTAGTTTTATTTATTGCAAATAAAAAATTTATAATTTAGAAGGTCTTCTCAATTAAGAGTAACCCTGCTCTCGAAATAGAGTTTATAAAATTTTACACATCTAAACCCCTTACTCTACCTCGCTATTTATAGCCTCTGACCTTCAACCACATCCTTGGAGTAGTCTTGAGCTCCAAGAAATCAAAGTAAGCTATTGATACATTTTTGTTATGACCTAATAGATTGGCTCATCGATTAGCTAATCGACTAGTGCATCGATTAGTTTGTAATAGATTTTATTTTCTTCGTTGATTTGTTGACTCAATTTTTATGAGCTTTTAGCTTTTGGCCTTCGTCTATGGCTTCAATATGAGCTTGAAAAATGAGGGAGATTTATTCTGTTAACATCTTATTTGATAATTTTTATTATTTATAAATTAAGATAAAAATCATTACTGTAGATATATTTATTTAAATAAAATAGATAATGAATGTATAAAAACCTACACAATTGAAAGATGCAACTTAAACTTGTTAAAGGAAAAATATACACCACAACAGAACAAGCTAAATCCTAATTTAACAAAAAAAAAAAACATCCTAAATTCTCAAGGTTAAGAATCAAATTTATAACTGCTTAAAAAATGAATATATATCTATACTACAATACCCACTTCTGGTTTCACCCAATCTGAATTTATGCTATCAAAAGCCAACACTTTTATGCGCTTACGAACAAAATAACAAAAACCATTGAGATCTCGAGGTTTGGTACAAATTAAATCCAAATAACAAAACTCATTACATGTTTCAATCAATTGATGGGTTCCATGAGTAAAATATGAAACACAACAAAGCAGTAGAAACGTGCAAAAAATAGAAAACAAACGAGTAATAGGAAGACAATGAATAAGAAAATCTGAGGTCAGCGATCGTATCGCAGATCATAAAATGATCGTTCTTTATTTTCCAATATGGTGTCTCGGTGTCTTCAGTGAGAGAAGCGAGGAAGAGGGTGGTGGAGAGAGAGACTTAGTGTAGAGCTTTGGAGGTGATCTTGTTGATTTTTTGATGATTGAAGTTTAGGATTTGGACTTCTTCCTCCATTGATGTCAGTGAAGGATTTTTAGAGTTTTGAGAGGTGGGATATTTGGGTAATCCAAAACTGTTCTATTAATACCCCTCAAAAAAAAGAAACAAGAAAAAAAAAAAACGGGTTCTATTAATTAGGATTGGGAATAAGATATAAAATAATAGTCTAATATTTGAAAAGGTTTAGGGCAACATCGTCCGCTAAAAGTTTTACTTAAACTCACACTTTTAAAGGGATTATGATATGATATGATATGATATGATATGATTAGATTAGATTAGATTAGATACGATATGATATGATAAATATAGTTGGACTTACACCTTAAATCTAAGCTTAGTGCTCCTGCCAAATGAAAATCCTAATAATTATCAAATGGGATTAATGGCCCAACTAAATACTTTCTAGTAAATGTCAAGTTAAGGGCCCATTAAAACATTGGAGGCCTTTTTGCCTTGAGCTCACAGTACATGATAATAGGCCCGACCTTATTGCCTTGAGCTCACAGTACATGATAATACGCCCAAAACAATGAAATATAACTACGGCGAAAAATCAAGCTTAATGGGCCAAAGTATTATTTCGTTTCGCTAAAAGCCCAGTTGTCAGTGACACAGTACAAAAATAGCGAGAATGCGGAGTTTCTAAGTTTTAATCCACGCGCTTTGGCGCACTTCTCTCCATCTGCAATAATTATAATAATTTAATTGCTAAAACAAAATATTAATTAGGAGATCCAGTATCGAGATGGGATCTTTTCTTTAGAATTTCGATCGCCGAAAAAAAAAATTAATTCAGTCTCGTCTCAATTTCGAAGGATCTGAAGTCCTGAGATTGCTCGATTTTAGGGTTTGAGATCCTCAGCCATGGATCTCACTGTCGCTGATTCGAGATTCAGATTCCTTCATGTCGCCTTCTTTCTCCTCATCCTCGTCGTCTCTGCATCGTCTCAGGTGAAATCTCTAATCTCTTTCTTTCATTTCGATGATTTTCAGAAAAAAGAAAAAAGAATGTTATTGATTCGATGTTCTAGGGTTTGGAGCTTGAGACTGCTGAGAATGCGTCGGTGGAGTCGACGACGAGGCCTTTAGATCGCCGCACAAAAGTCAGCAGATTCTCTATTTAATTTAGTTTTCTTCTGAGATCATGAAAACTTTCCCCAAAATTAAGTTTATTATTATTATTAATATTATTTTAACTTTGTTGTTAACAGATGTTTCTGCATGCGGTGAAGAAGAAAGTTTCTGAGAGTAAAGAAAGCGTTCTTGATTTGGGAGAAGCTGGTCTAGGAATTTTTGATGCATTCTTTGCAAGTTTCTCAATGATTTTAGTCAGTGAGGTGAAGCTCAATATAGCCGGCCCTCTGGTTTTTGGTTTTTTTTGGGTTAAATTGTGGTTGATATTGATTTATATACCATGTGAATGCTCCTATTTGTTGTTGCTTGGTATCTAGATTGGAGATGAGACTTTTATAATTGCGGCTCTTATGGCAATGCGGCATCCGAAATCGACTGTTCTGTCTGGTGCCCTTAGTGCACTCGTCGTGATGACAGTAAGATCTCGGAAACTTTCCTAAATTTACCATTTGCGGCTATAGTAGATGAGGAAAAATTTCAGGAAACTGAGTTTAAGGACTTGTTCTTCATTCTCCTTTGCTAGCAAAGAAATCTAGGTTTTAAGATTTAAAGTCTACGTTACTTGATAGCTATTATAACACAATATATATATAGTGTTTTGCTTTATCCGTATTGGATGAACCTAATTTATACTTTGGTTATGTGTTAGGTATTATCAACTGGGCTTGGTAGGATTGTACCAAATTTGATATCAAGGAAGCACACAAATAGCAGCTACAGGTACTCTATTCTTGACCGCCTTAACTAACATTACATGACAATCTATGTGAATGAAGTGATCTTGTAGATTTGAGATAAACGGTATTGTTTCTTAAATTCTTTTAGGTCTTCATTCCTAGATATTTTTGGTTACATTGAAAGAATTGCAATAACAGTGGTTTGTTTCTAGATGCTTTTTGCACTGGTATTAGTTTCATACACTTGAGCATTAATTTGGGATTAAAGGTCTTGTTTTCACTATCTTGAGCTCACAGTACATGATAATACGCCCAAAACAATGAAATATAACTACGGCGAAAAATCAAGCTTAATGGGCCAAAGTATTATTTCGTTTCGCTAAAAGCCCAGTTGTCAGTGACACAGTACAAAAATAGCGAGAATGCGGAGTTTCTAAGTTTTAATCCACGCGCTTTGGCGCACTTCTCTCCATCTGCAATAATTATAATAATTTAATTGCTAAAACAAAATATTAATTAGGAGATCCAGTATCGAGATGGGATCTTTTCTTTAGAATTTCGATCGCCGAAAAAAAAAATTAATTCAGTCTCGTCTCAATTTCGAAGGATCTGAAGTCCTGAGATTGCTCGATTTTAGGGTTTGAGATCCTCAGCCATGGATCTCACTGTCGCTGATTCGAGATTCAGATTCCTTCATGTCGCCTTCTTTCTCCTCATCCTCGTCGTCTCTGCATCGTCTCAGGTGAAATCTCTAATCTCTTTCTTTCATTTCGATGATTTTCAGAAAAAGAAAAAGAATGTTATTGATTCGATGTTCTAGGGTTTGGAGCTTGAGACTGCTGAGAATGCGTCGGTGGAGTCGACGACGAGGCCTTTAGATCGCCGCACAAAAGTCAGCAGATTCTCTATTTAATTTAGTTTTCTTCTGAGATCATGAAAACTTTCCCCAAAATTAAGTTTATTATTATTATTAATATTATTTTAACTTTGTTGTTAACAGATGTTTCTGCATGCGGTGAAGAAGAAAGTTTCTGAGAGTAAAGAAAGCGTTCTTGATTTGGGAGAAGCTGGTCTAGGAATTTTTGATGCATTCTTTGCAAGTTTCTCAATGATTTTAGTCAGTGAGGTGAAGCTCAATATAGCCGGCCCTCTGGTTTTTGGTTTTTTTTGGGTTAAATTGTGGTTGATATTGATTTATATACCATGTGAATGCTCCTATTTGTTGTTGCTTGGTATCTAGATTGGAGATGAGACTTTTATAATTGCGGCTCTTATGGCAATGCGGCATCCGAAATCGACTGTTCTGTCTGGTGCCCTTAGTGCACTCGTCGTGATGACAGTAAGATCTCGGAAACTTTCCTAAATTTACCATTTGCGGCTATAGTAGATGAGGAAAAATTTCAGGAAACTGAGTTTAAGGACTTGTTCTTCATTCTCCTTTTGCTAGCAAAGAAATCTAGGTTTTAAGATTTAAAGTCTACGTTACTTGATAGCTATTATAACACAATATATATATAGTGTTTTGCTTTATCCGTATTGGATGAACCTAATTTATACTTTGGTTATGTGTTAGGTATTATCAACTGGGCTTGGTAGGATTGTACCAAATTTGATATCAAGGAAGCACACAAATAGCGCAGCTACAGGTACTCTATTCTTGACCGCCTTAACTAACATTACATGACAATCTATGTGAATGAAGTGATCTTGTAGATTTGAGATAAACGGTATTGTTTCTTAAATTCTTTTAGGTCTTCATTCCTAGATATTTTTTTTGGTTACATTGAAAGAATTGCAATACGAGTGGTTTGTTTCTAGATGCTTTTTTGCACTGGTATTAGTTTCATACACTTCGAGCATTAATTTGGGATTAAAGGTCTTGTTTTCACTATCTTGAGCTTTCAGATTCTTTGTTTGGGAACTGATGGCTTTTCATTACTCTATTTATTGTTAGAGATAATACGGGGGTTGCGGCCTTTATAGTTTGTCCATCTATTATTGCTCCAACTTTGAAAGGAGCAATATTATATTTCATTGGATTATGTAACATTATGAAAGAACTGTTTAGTGATTCTAGCAACCATATTATTGATTAAAAATTATTCTTTATAATAGTTGCTTATCAATAGACAATTCTTGAAGTCCACTCACATGCATTAGCCTGATCTTATAGTTATGTTGGAAACATACCTGTTCAACAATGTATGACTAAAAAGATTGTTAGCCCAACATACAAAAAAAATTCCTGTGCTTTGGGAGGTAGATTTCTGCAATCTCTCAGACTCTCACGCACTCAGACACGCACCACAGTCATTTCTCTATCTTTCTAAGTTTCTGAACCTTAGATATGCACATGTAAGGAAGAGAAAGAGGGGAGAGAGAAGGACCGCTGCAGTTGGTGTTGGGACTGTGATTTATGTCACAGCTGCTAACATATAGCTTTATTAGTATGATTGTAATGCCTTTGCTGGTATAATACAAGTGATTAAACACTCTCACAAGTATAGGTGTGGATAGACTTGGCTCTTTGTATATAAAGCTAAATCCTTTTTATATTCAATCATATTGATCACATGATATTGGCATTGCAAATTCAATTTGAAAAAGATCTTGGGGGCAACTACATTTTTTGGAATTGAGAACTACCTTAGCAGTAGATGAAAACTGATATACTTCTTCGTTAAAGTTGATATAAGTTTGCTATTAAGTAATGGTGACAGGAGTAATTCTTCTGCATGTTGAAAATGTAGTGAGTTGACAATGAATAATGGAAGAAATGACTATGACCTTTCTTTCATATCATGAAGTGGCCATAAAGTTGCAGGTGGTAGTAGTTTGACATCAGATCTATGGTTTGAAGCATGTAAATCGTTAGTCCAGATTTCAGATCATGATGAAGGATCTAGACAATGTCTCTACTCTCTACTCTATAGTAAGGGCTCCTTGCATTTATAGCCAGCACAAATCTAGATCATCATGATTTTAGAAATTGGTTCTAGATAGACTTGGCTCCTTGAATTTGCAGCCCGCCCTTCATGTTCAAATTGGAAGATATGATATAAGACTTTCAATTCATATCATTAATATCACAACCTTATTCATGCTGATAAATCAAAGAATGTTTAAGCATCTCTAAAAACAGGAAGGCAGCCAATGTCATTTTCGAAATTGTAACTACGTGAATCTTGGATAATAAATGAAACCAATAAGCCTCTTTATTAAGTTAATCTAAGGACGAATTCAGTAATGTCAACAGAAAAATTTCTGCTGCGTGCCAGAAGATATGTTGGTTCTAGGATAATATCCAGATTCTTCTTCATGGTTGGGCTCTTTGAGACCTATACACAAAAATTTGATTGCGTACTGAACAGAGGCGGATGCACAGTGATGGCAGTGGGGTCACCTGCCCCCATTGGATCCTAGAAAATTATTTAAGGGCCTATGGAAAGTTATCTTTAGACCCCTAGATAATTTACTAAGAGTTATTTAGTCTCCATTATCTCAATAATAAATCCTTGAGCACTATCAACTCTTCAACTTGCCACATCATCCACAAATCCCCACATCCAACATAGATCCCAAGTTCGCAACCTGAACAAAACCCTTATGCTTCTGTTTTTCTCACGAGATAGATCATGACTCCCACTCTTTATTTCTCGTGAGGCTATTCGCAAAAGACCTTTTCTTTTTCACAAGAGACCTCTTCAGTCTTTGTGTCTCTTAAGATTCAAAGTATCTATTTTTCGGTGTCCTTGCTCTCGGATGGACGACTACATGGATCTCTTTGTTGCTGCCCGTTGGAGTGGGCTACAGAGGTGAAATTGTTGATTTTGACATTGAAGATTTCTTCCAATTGTTGAATTTGAATTTTAAATGTGTTTCTTTTAATAGTTCTTCAATTGGTGATGCTTCTTGATGTAAATACTACACTCTTTTCTGTTGAAAAGAAAAAAAAAATGGAAACTTGATGCTATTTTCTTCAGGAGCACAGATTGTGATCTTTAGATTTGTTTTATCTTTTTTTTTTTATTAAAGATTCAATTTTTTGTTATTGATTGACTACTTGAAAACCATCATAAAAAAGAGTCACTATTTAAATAGTAACTACAGTATTTTATATTAGCTTAGGTAGTTAGAAATTTGTCTTATTATAGTTGCGGTCTTCCCCCGGTGGTGAATGTTTCTGAAGCCGCCCTGCTACTAAACATCATAGATATAGATATGAGACTAGCTATAACAGCTGTCTCTTGTGACCGCAAGAACATTAAGAAGCTGTTTGGTTCATCAAAAATTTTGGCATTTGCGGTGGATTACAAATTCTAGGATCAAAAAGTGACATTTTTTGGGTTTTTGGGTTCCATAGTTGATGTTTGTTTCAATAATATTCTTAGAATGTTGAATCCCAAAAATGCAAAAAGTACCCAATTTTTAGAATTTGCCAAATCCTCTCAATTTGAGAGGATTTAGCAATTCCCATAAATGGGTATGCTTACCCCTCTTTTTATACCCTTGTATTTTGTTCTCTTGTGGGGAGGTAACCTCACCAAGCTAAGTATATTCACCTCTCCTTTTTAGAATTTGTTATCCTATAATTTGTGTTTGAACCAAATAAGATATTACAAATTTTAGGATTTACTTTCCTATAATAATGTTGAACCAAACAAAATATTAGAAATCCCAAAGCATTTATAAAACCTCATGGATTTGAAATTTCCTATGAGATTATCAATCCTATGAGGTAACCTCACCAAGCTAAGTACATTCACCTCTCCTTCTTTTTAGAATTTGTTATCCTATAATTTGTGTTTGAACCAAATAAGATATTACAAATTTTAGGATTTACTTTCCTATAATAATGTTGAACCAAACAAAATATTAGAAATCCCAAAGCATTTATAAAACCTCATGGATTTGAAATTTCCTATGAGCTTATCAATCCTATGAGGTAACCTCACCAAGCTAAGTATATTCACCTCTCCTTTTTAGAATTTGCCAAATCCTCTCAATTTGAGAGGATTTAGCAATTCCCATAAATGGGTATGCTTACCCCTCTTTTATACCCTTGTATTTTGTTCTCTTGTGGGAGGTAACCTCACCAAGCTAAGTATATTCACCTCTCCTTTTTAGAATTTGTTATCCTATAATTTGTGTTTGAACCAAATAAGATATTACAAATTTTAGGATTTACTTTCCTATAATAATGTTGAACCAAACAAAATATTAGAAATCCCAAAGCATTTATAAAACCTCATGGATTTGAAATTTCCTATGAGATTATCAATCCTATGAGGTAACCTCACCAAGCTAAGTATATTCACCTCTCCTTTTTAGAATTTGTTATCCTATAATTTGTGTTTGAACCAAATAAGATATTACAAATTTTAGGATTTACTTTCCTATAATAATGTTGAACCAAACAAAATATTAGAAATCCCAAAGCATTTATAAAACCTCATGGATTTGAAATTTCCTATGAGATTATCAATCCTATGAGGTAACCTCACCAAGCTAAGTATATTCACCTCTCCTTTTTAGAATTTGTTATCCTATAATTTGTGTTTGAACCAAATAAGATATTACAAATTTTAGGATTTACTTTCCTATAATAATGTTGAACCAAACAAAATATTAGAAATCCCAAAGCATTTATAAAACCTCATGGATTTGAAATTTCCTATGAGATTATCAATCCTATGAGGTAACCTCACCAAGCTAAGTATATTCACCTCTCCTTTTTAGAATTTGCCAAATCCTCTCAATTTGAGAGGATTTAGCAATTCCCATAAATGGGTATGCTTACCCTCTTTTATACCCTTGTATTTTGTTCTCTTGTGGGAGGTAACCTCACCAAGCTAAGTACATTCACCTCTCCTTTTTAGAATTTGCCAAATCCTCTCAATTTGAGAGGATTTAGCAATTCCCATAAATGGGTATGCTTACCCTCTTTTATACCCTTGTATTTTGTTCTCTTGTGGGAGGTAACCTCACCAAGCTAAGTATATTCACCTCTCCTTTTTAGAATTTGCCAAATCCTCTCAATTTGAGAGGATTTAGCAATTCCCATAAATGGGTATGCTTACCCTCTTTTATACCCTTGTATTTTGTTCTCTTGTGGGAGGTAACCTCACCAAGCTAAGTACATTCACCTCTCCTTTTTAGAATTTGTTATCCTATAATTTGTGTTTGAACCAAATAAGATATTACAAATTTTAGGATTTACTTTCCTATAATAATGTTGAACCAAACAAAATATTAGAAATCCCAAAGCATTTATAAAACCTCATGGATTTGAAATTTCCTATGAGATTATCAATCCTATGAGGTAACCTCACCAAGCTAAGTATATTCACCTCTCCTTTTTAGAATTTGTTATCCTATAATTTGTGTTTGAACCAAATAAGATATTACAAATTTTAGGATTTACTTTCCTATAATAATGTTGAACCAAACAAAATATTAGAAATCCCAAAGCATTTATAAAACCTCATGGATTTGAAATTTCCTATGGATTACAAATTCTAGGATCAAAAGTGACATTTTTGGGTTTTGGGTTCCATAGTTGATGTTTGTTTCAATAATATTCTTAGAATGTTGAATCCCAAAATGCAAAAAGTACCCAATTTTAGAATTTGCCAAATCCTCTCAATTTGAGAGGATTTAGCAATTCCCATAAATGGGTATGCTTACCCTCTTTTATACCCTTGTATTTTGTTCTCTTGTGGGAGGTAACCTCACCAAGCTAAGTATATTCACCTCTCCTTTTTAGAATTTGTTATCCTATAATTTGTGTTTGAACCAAATAAGATATTACAAATTTTAGGATTTACTTTCCTATAATAATGTTGAACCAAACAAAATATTAGAAATCCCAAAGCATTTATAAAACCTCATGGATTTGAAATTTCCTATGAGATTATCAATCCTATGAGGTAACCTCACCAAGCTAAGTACATTCACCTCTCCTTCTTTTTAGAATTTGTTATCCTATAATTTGTGTTTGAACCAAATAAGATATTACAAATTTTAGGATTTACTTTCCTATAATAATGTTGAACCAAACAAAATATTAGAAATCCCAAAGCATTTATAAAACCTCATGGATTTGAAATTTCCTATGAGCTTATCAATCCTAAAATTTTAGGATTTGAACGAAACAGCTCCTAAGAGTCCATTAGGCTTTGGGGGCATCCTGATGGTGGCCAGCTGGCCGTTCATAGTTGGAGGGTTTGGATAGGTTTGTCCAACCTGATATGGGAGGCACAGTTCGGATATCTACATGGCGTTTCACAATATCAATGGGTGCCAATATATTTCCATATTTCAAACGTATGCACTTTCAGGGAACAAGCAGAAGCCTCTTACAAAGATGGATTAGATTAGATTAAGAACAAAAAACAGTGTTAACGTATACCAAGTTATTAACAAGTTAACAATTGATATTGAAAGAAAGCCAAGTTCAGAAAATGTGGACATGAGTGCTAAAACTTAAAATGCATTCTTTGATATGTCTCACAATATCCATGATAATAGCTGTGTTATAAACATACCAAGTATTAATATCAAATCATCAAATGAAATGCACAACCTAGTGGAAGGTGATAGTAAATAACAAGGTAATGGTCAAATTTACCAAGCCCACTACTAACAGTTTTAATGTATTTAATTGGGTGAATCTTGAAGTCTTTAACTGTTCGAAGTTCACCTCTCTAATACATATTGTGCTGCATTTGCAACTTCCTAATCAAATGTTTCAGCTGCATAATTGGTGTATGGTGCTAAATATGCACTCATGACTTCATAACTGGCTGGATATGTATGGCCTCTTTTATGAGCAGATCCTGCATCACTTATATGGCTGTATATCGTGGTTTAGAATACTTCTACTATCTGTTAGTTGCATTGTACTTCATCTGTATAGATTTCCTTTGAAGAAAAATATAAATAGGGAAAATGAAAACACAGTTGTCATTTAATATTAATAGGTTCTAGGTCTTGTGACTAGAGCTGAAGATATTTGTGAATAAAACTAATAGTATGTTCTTACAAAATTATTCTTTTCCAGTTCTCTATGCATTCTTTGGGCTTCGGCTGCTATATATTGCTTGGAGGTCTGATTCAAAGGCATCACAGAAAAAGGAGATTGAAGAGGTATGCAATTTTCACTACTAAGATGCATCATATGCTTTTGTTGGCGTTTTTTATTCCAGATTTCTGATCATATTCCTTAGTTAGTTGATGTTTACTGTGATACAAATGTTTTATTGTATCCTTTCTTTAATTATTTCACAACATAATTTCAAAGTTTTGTGGGTTTAAGTCTGGCTTATTTCGTGGCATAAAAACGAAGGCAACTCCAAGGGAAAATCATGTCTCTGTGTGGACTCTTCCACAGTACAGCAGAACTTGGAGGCTCGGTCCTTAGGTGCATGAACTTAAACTGTATAACCCAGAAAAGATAGGTTTACATGCCTGTCAACTGCAAATTGGTCATTAAGGATCTATGTCATAACTTTCTCTTGCTTATCAATACTGTGGCTAGGACTTGCTACGTACTTGGTAACTTTCAATAGAAGGCTGACATTTTGTAAATTTCCCTTGTAAAACATGGTCAAATTTCCTCTAGGGCTTGCCGTGCTCTGTATCCAACACCACATCATTTTTACAGGATAGGAGTTACATGATTCTTTCCATTTTCGTTGCTACGTAATTCAATTTTCGTTTTGGGGAATAAATGTTTTATAACCAAATTATATTGGTAGTTTATATTTGGCTTCTGTTGCTGTGGACGATTTCACTTGTTTCATCCTGGTATGAACGATGGATAACCTTGGATTTGTCCCAAATAATATTTGGGATTTAGATACTGGATGACCAAGATCAGTATGTACAGCAGTACAGGGATGCAAGAAACACTCAATGTTCATGCTTATTAAGAGTTAATAAAATAATTATAGCATCATGTATAAACCTTACAAATTTAGTGGCTAAAGGAATGTTTCTTGTTAATGTTTTCCTTTAAGCTTGGAGTTCCAAAACTTAACACAAGTAGTACCTTATCTTATGATCATATGCATATACAAGGATATTTAAAATGTAGAACTGTAAAGGGAAATAAGTCCAGAATGCTTCAGTTGAGATAACTGTTCTTCTTGTGCATTGCCATTTAAGAAACCCGTTTTCTTTTATAAATTTATTGCAAGTTTCGCATTTAGTGTTGTACACTACAATAAAGAAGTAAAGCTTGGCTATTTGTTTCTTTATTATATCATTTGTGGAAAAATGAAGAAGTGTGTAGTCTGATTTTTTATCACTGAAAGTTTGTGCAAGTAGTTAGGTTTTCAGGCTTTATTGTTTGATCTGTTTTTGATGAAAGAAGCCTGTGTATGTAGTTGTTGTGAGGCTTTCTCCAACTTTTCTATGTGCATGATCATGCTTTTATGACTGCATTATTGCAGGTGGAAGAAAAGCTTGAGACAGGGCAGGGGAAATCAACACATCGCCGTTTCCTTTCCAGATTTTGTACACCGATATTTTTAGAGGTATGCTTTCTTTTTCCCAAAAAAATTCTTTCTCCAAAAAAAAAAAAGTTTCTTTTTCCCTGGTTCAATTGCCTTTTTCCTTGGAGAATCTCCTGTAAGTTGGAGAGAAGACTTCAACGCTGGAATATTGTTGATAAAATTTAGGGTTATTTGCGGATAGTCCTCCTTACTATCACCCAATTGTGGATAAACCCCTGTGGTTTTGTTGCAGATTGACATTCCTAGATGTTTTTTTATTTATTCTCTTACCCTCAAGAGGTCTATTTGTCTTAAAAAAAAATCTATGAAGGTAAAAAAGTGAAAAAAAAGAAAAAGAAAAATCACTCTCGGGGTATGTCTGCAACAGTAGAACGACATGAAGTCTATCTGCAATTGGGGGATGGTATAGGTGGTCCGTCCGCAGTTAACGCAAAAATTTACGAATTTTCCTATTCTATTAATTCAGATCACCATCGTAAAATATTAAGTTTTATTTTTGTTTTTCTGCAGTCGTTTATTTTGACGTTCTTGGCTGAATGGGGTGACCGTAGCCAGATAGCAACAATTGCGGTAACTACACAACTCTTGCTATGTGTGGCATTCTCTTTAAACAATTTAGGACTAATTGCGGACACAACCCTTGTACTATGAGTCTATGCATGTACTGAATGGGGTGACTGTAGTCAGATAGCAACAATTGCAGTAACTACACAGCTGTTGCTATGTGTAGCATTCTCTTCAAATAAGTTAGGCTTAATTGCAGACACACTGCTTGTACTATTGAGTGTACCACCATTTATACCCTATATAAACTATTTTCTTGGTACTTACACTCTAAACTCCAGATGGTATTATTTCTTCTGTTGGGTTGATATATCACCTTGCAATCACGGGAGGATAAATTACCAGTGTAACTGAACAGAGAAAATGTAGCATTTTTGAGGTATATGGGTGTAAATACCGATAGAAAATTAGGCGTTAAGTTGCTATGCCACCATAGTGCATAATACACGGTGTATCTGCAATCAGCACAAATATTTAACATTACTAAAATTTTCACTTGGATTTCATGATCTCAAGTACTGCTTCCCTTAGGGCCTGTTTGGATTGGGGCTAATGTGACGTATGGGAAGTTAGGAGACTCATTAACCTTGTTTGGGAACTCATTTGTGATAGACGGGGTGTTTTTTTTTTGAGTGGTTTGGGGTTTCGGGGATGGGTTAAGATGACTTCATTTTATTGAACTTCTCAAACGGGGTGAAATAAGTTCCCCTCGGTAATTTCCCAAACAAGTTTTGTATGTTACCTTAACTTCCCTTATCTTATGTTCACTCAACTTCTTAGCAAAATGAGTGACCAGTAACACTAGTGGATTTAAGTTTTTCTTGTTGTTCAGATATACTATGAAAGTTTCTATTGTTAATGCAGCTCGCTACACACAAGAATGCAGTTGGAGTTGCAATAGGAGCAACGATAGGGCACACAATTTGCACATCACTTGCAGTCATCGGAGGGAGCATGTTAGCTTCCAAGATCTCACAAGGCACTGTTGCAACTATTGGGGGCTTGCTATTTTTGGGGTTCTCTTTATCTTCATACTTTTATCCTCCATTGTGATACCTAATTGTATGGGAGGCTTAGTTGTCCTAGGTCATCCCAGTTTTGTTATAAGTTTATTTGCTATCGTGTATTTTTTTTTCCGCAAGAAAATGAATTTTACTACTCATTTCAGTATCTAATTCTTTTGATGTATAAATATACATGTTCACCGGGGTATAGTTTGCTTGGGTGATATTGTTGTATGTATAATAGATGCAACTGCATGATCTCTTTTCTCGACTCACAATTTATGCAAATTGTTTACATTTCAATGTCTTTAACACAAAGCTGTCTTTTGTGTATCTTATTTAGCGAATTTTGCTAACGTCCTACGCCACCGTCGGTGCTCATCATTAATTCATACTGCTCTTTTCCTTGGCGGGCTATGAGTCCGAGGACCATTTCTTCTTCAAATTTCTCTTGCAGCGCCTTCTCTTTGAAGATTAGATGAGGAAGATAGAGGATAGTGTTACCTTTAATTATCATCTTCCCATTATTATAGTGTAAAGCTTCAAAGAACTCAATTGCTGCTGATTCCTTTTCATCTTCAAGGTCATATTCAGTTTCTTTGAATTGAGCATGTTTGAAGAGGGGTTCCCTTACCAAAGAATCAATTCTCCAAATTTGGTAGGATGGATAAAATTCGTATAGATTTCGTTCTTCCCATATGGACCATATGGTGAACTCAAAAACTCGCTGGAATTTATCAATTTCATCAAGTGCCTGAGTACAGATTTCAGGAATGAAGGCCTTGTATTCTTCAGGTCTAGTCTTGTCAAGATAAATTTTGTGAACTAGGCCTTTCTGAATATGGTCTTTGTGTGCGGGTATAAGCTCGAAGTTGGCTAGTACCCTAGGTCGGTCATACTGATTTAAAATGACCTAAGAGGCTGATTGGAATAATGAAAAAATCCCATCACCCTTCAGTTTATCAAAAAATGCGAGTATTGCCTGATCATCTATCAGGTTCATCTGATAGCTGTCGAACATATCTTTTAATTTTCGTTGAGTTTGATATTTTGAGATATCAAATTTAAAATAATTGATTAGTTCGACGAAGTCATCAATCTTTGAAATTGTCAAGTCTTTGATATCAAGCTCTTCTAGGATATTTCTCAGATCCCGAGAGGTTGATCCCAAAAAATCTCGCATTTGTTCCTTTTGAGTTTTCATTGCCTTTGACATTGTCAAGGATGATTTACTCATTAGGTTTTCAACAATGCTTCTGCATCGATGGTAACATTTTTCAAGGTCCTGAATTTTTTGATTTTTTTCCTTGATAATTTTTGCTAATGGCGAAAGATGGGCATTAGTGTCTGGAGTGGAAACTCTCATTTCTTAAAGTTTCTTCCAGAGGTTGTTGACTGTATTGTAGTCACTTTCAGGCAAACTGGTATTGTAACAATTTCTGACTACAACGTCTTTGAATTGCAGTGACTTTTTCCAATGTCCTTGCGGCACATTGGGCTTCTTATTCTTAGCATGTTTTTCTTCTGCTTCTCTCTTTGTCTTGCCTTTTACGGTGACAAAGTTATGTTCAGTTGCCTCCCTTTATGGGGTCTCTTTGGTGTTTGATGCATCTGATACAATGAGGACATTCATAAATATTATCAGGTGTTGTGATAATTTTAATATAGTCAGCAAGTTGATGCGTATACTTCTTTCGTCCTGATTCTTCTAAGTTTATAATGAAGCATAACCATCGCATAACTTCATTATAACCCTTAGTACGCATTTCTCCCGGAGTAGTAAGGAAACGGGCAATGATTTCAATATCCAGTTCCTTAGTATCCGTATCCAAATGCTTATTAAGAACGTGAGCTATTTGTGGCATTGGGAATGTATTTTCCATACCTTTTTCCGTTACTTCAGTGTGAGGGGGAATAGGTGCTTTGCCTTTATCAGGCTGTTTTCCTGTAGAGGAGCTAGCCATGCATGGAGAGAAAATCAGCACAAATGTTAGTGAATCCAAGAATATATCGAACTGTATAAATATAGTTTTCTAATTCCATAGACCATCTAATTATGCGCACATTTTTCTCAATTAAAGAATTGGTTTTCTTTTTAAGAAACTGCGCAACAGCTTGATTATCTGTTTCAATAAAGAACTCAGATGATAATACATATATTTTTAAGGAATTAATAGTATTTTTGATAGCTAGTAATTCCTTATCATATGTAGCATAATTTTTCTCTGGTCCTTTAAATTTCCCAGAGCAATATGCACTTATTTCAGGAGCTAATTGGTTGATCTTTGCCTTTGATCCAGGCTTAGATACCGAATTGGCATGGGGATGTTTGGGAGGAATGGCAAACAAGATTCCTGCCCAATGTGTGTCCGAAGCATCGGTCTGTATAACCAATGTATCTCCAGATTGTGGTTGATAAAGGATTTTTTGTTCATTTATCTCCTGTTTAATGTTAGCAATTTCTTGTAATTGCTCATTATTTAATATAATTCTAATTTTGTTCGTGTCCCATCTGGTCACGCCTTTCTTATTAATTTCTTTGTATTTCTTCTGTTCTTTAGTGAGTTTATTCTGAAGTGAAGAAACCTTTTCAGAGAGATTGGGTATATATCGTCTCCCATAATTTAATAAGCCTAAGAAGCTTTGCAGATCTTTTAGAGTTTCGAAGTCATCTTTGAACTCTTTGATCTTTGTAATAATATGGTCTTGTAATTCAATACGACCACTTTGTATTCGTTTACCTAAAAATTCGATATCTTCTTTCATAAGAGTTATCTTTTTAGGGGATAATATAATACCGTGATTGAGCAATAGCTGAGCTACGGCCATCAGGTGTTCTTTGTGTTTTTCTTTGGTTTTAGAGAACACAAGAATGTCGTCTATATAGACAACTGTAAAAATCAAGTGCCCAAAAATTCTATTCATCCATTTCTGGAATATTTGAGGAGCATTCTTGAGTCCAAACGGCATAACATTCCATTCATAGTGCCCTCCATTAGGACAACTGAATGCTGTTAGCTTTTTACTTTCTTCATCCTTTATTTTTATTTGCCAGAATCCAGACTTAGCATCAAACTTGCTAAACCATCTGGCATCTCGGATTCTATGTAATAGCAATTCGCTATTCGGGATGAAGAATCCATCAAATTTGGTGGCTTCATTGACCTTTTTATAGTTAATGACCATTCTTGAATTTCCTCTCTTTTGCTCAGCATGGTTTCTTACCATGAAAGCGGGAGAAGAATGGTTTAATTCTGTGTTTTGAATCAAGTGTAGTTTGAAGAGCTCTACTATTTGAGTTTCAAACTCTTCTCTGTCTGCAAGGTTTGCCACTATTGGGTTAACCCTTATATTTTTCCCTTTGTACTCATCCTTTAGCTGGATTGTACAATATCTGGGATATTTGTTAAAATGTAACAAGGGGTTATCACTGTATAATGGTGATAACATTGTATGAATAATTCTTTCAAAATCATTGGCAACCGGGATAGTGTAGTTGAGTTGCTTGATTTCGTTTTGGGGTGAAATATCACCAAGCTGTGCTGCGGGAGTGAGGGTGAAACCTTTCCCTATACGGAGCATGAACGGAATTTTGGGAATAGGAAATTTCTTCTGGTTGGGAAGAAATTTAAATTTAATAACATGTTTATCGATGGTGATTGGAAACCAGCGATTTATGTTATTATTCCCAAAAATAATATCTTCCATATGATCACTTTCCATGATGTAGGCAGAAAGTGTCGTAGGAATTTCCTTGTTATCAATGGTTTCAAAGATAACAGGTAGATGTTTGACCTTTTCAGTCATAGTCGTTGCCTTCGCATTAAAGGACGTAATAATTTGAGGATGTTTGCATTCTCTTCAATAAGCAGAAGGAACGAATTCTCCTCGTATAATGCTTATATTGGCTCCAGTATCGATTAAGGTATGGAGCATAAAGCTTTTGTATTCTGGGTATGCAATTGTTACACTTGTGAAACAATTTACCCTTGTTTTTTTGTCTAAATTTACCGAACTAATTTTCATTAGCTTTCGGGTGTGATAACTGGGAATCTTGGTTTTTCCGCAGCAAAGTAGACGCTTTTCCGTGGGTTCAAGATTTCTTCATTTTCTTTAGAAGATGAAGTAAAGTCTTCCTCTCGGAAAGAGAGACTCCTTGGGTGATTGATATACATTGTTTTAATAGTATTGCCAGATACAATAAATGTTTCTTCTGGCATTTGTACTTGTTTACTTGGTTTTAAATGATCTAAATTGATCTATAAATCAGGATCAAGTTTCAGATCATTTAGATGTGCTGTTCGAGGTTGTATTACCTTTCCAGGTTGTACCTCAAATAGGCTAATTACTTCTCTAGATGTCTTAAACACAAAGCTGTCTTTTGTGATCTTATTTAGCGAATTTTGCTAATGTCCTAAAGCTATTATTGATGGAAGAAAGAATCCCAAGTTTTCTCAAAAAAGAGAGAAGTTAGATAAGGAATACTGCAACTATTAAAATCATAGGTTAAGTTCACTATTCTGACCTAAGAGAGTCTAGCTGAGTTAATAAGCTGCCTATGAGTAGTATTTTAAGATCTCAGATTCAACTCTTCTATGGAGCATCTACATAAATTTTTTCGAGTATCTGCGGCCGTGCATTGGGAGGTGCTTCTCTTAGGTTTGACTCTCTTAGGGGGTGTTAGTCAACTGGAACATTTTTAATAGAAGTGAAATAATTTTTAGTATGAGATAATTTTTTAAAGTGGGATATTATAGTGAGATAATTGTATTTTTAAAGCGGGATATTTTTGTGGGACAATTGTTAGTATAATTAAGGATAAATTTCAATAATCAATAAGCATATAAGTCATGCATTTTGATGATAGGACAATTATTTATACATTTTAAAACTTACTATTATTACTAATAATTATTTACTTTAGTGTTAATTAATCTTGAAGAACTATTGGATAGATGATAAGATATTATTATTATAATAAATTATACCTTTTAATTTTTTAGAATTATTATTGTAATACAAATTAAAAACAAAGTTTTCCTTTTTTCTCTTTCTTTTTGATCTGCTAGACATCATTTCGTTAGCTCTTAATTTTAATTAATTTTAATAAAACATAAAATTTATAATTTTTAAATTTAAATTAATTATACAATTCTAATATTTAATAAAAATAAAAATAACATTAAATAGAAGGGTAAGAAGAGACGTGATCTAACCCGATGGTGTGGTTTGAAGATGATGGAGAAATAAAATATGAGAAATAAAAAGCAAATAAGAAAGTTCAAGTTTTTGACCATCTAGTTCTAGTTTAAAACTTAGGATAATTTGAGTGACTAGAACTCTCTCTTTTCTATATAAATTTGATAAAAGTGGGTTAAATTTTTACCATTATTCCAGTTCTACTTTTTATCCAGTTCTAGTTGACTAACACTGTATAATTTTATCCTAGTTCTAGTTCTATTTGACTAACACTATAAAAATTTGTCCCACAAATTATCCTAGTTCTAATTTTGAGTTCTATTTGACTAACCCCCCTTAGGGAGCATCCACAAAAATTTAATTTTCTGGAATACTTGAGGCCGTCCGTTGGGAGGTGCCCTTTAGCCACGCTTGTGGTTTGATACACATGGTTCGAAGGATCGTGGAGAAGTTCCTTCACCAAATTAAAAAAAAAGGTTCGCTATCCTCCTTAAGAAAAAGAGAAAGACTTTGGTTGTATTATATATACTTTTCTATAAAGAAGAAAGGGGATTGTTTTTTTAATACAAAACCACCACAAAATATAGTGGTTTTATGGAGAATGAATACAAATTTCAGTTTTCGTAGAACCACCATGAAAATATGCATCCTTAACAAGGTGCCACCAAATCATAATTCTCATTAAATCAGGAGTATTTGCAAAACAACCCCCCCAATATCTTAGTATTTACAAAACTACCCTCAAATCTTTAACTTTGGAAAAAAAAGTACCCTTAAAATCAACAAATTAGCTCATCAAAGTTGATGAATGATTGATTTGAGGGCATTTTTCTCCAAAATTGATGATTTGAGTGATAGTTTTGTAAATATTGAGTGGCATATATGAAAATAACCCATTAAAATATATGTTAAATTCCTAAAATACATTCACGGTGGGACCCAACAATAAATTATTATAATTTAGTATCCCAACAAAACACCTTATTTCCCTCCAACTTTGTTAACTTTCCTAAAAATATTTAACTTCCTCCAAACGTCCCCCGATTCATCCTTTCCAAAATTTGTCATAATGGACATTTATGTCATTTTATACTATCTACCTATATTATGTACTGAAAGAAACCCTTAGTTAACCATATGGCAAAATTTTAGACCTTCACCTTTTCAACTTCCATATAAGAAACCTTTCAAATAAGGGAAAAATGCTTCTACCCCTCAAAATTAAAAAGCAAATTCTCCCCACGCCCTAAGACTTGGTCAACAAGCCAAAATCCCCCAAAATTAACTTTTTTTTGCTTCTAACTGCCAAATATAGTGCCACCCAAGCAATACTTTTCTATTCCCTACTATACCCCTAATTAATTCCCATGTGGGCTGCTCCTTTTCCTCTCATCATCATCTCCCTCCTCTCCTCTCTTTTCTTTCTCTCCACTCCATAGTCATTATCAACAAGCTCTCACATCTCTTCTCTTTTTTTCTCTCTTCCCCCTCCCTCCCCTTTGACTTCATATCTTTGTATCCCCTCCATCCCTCTCCGTCCACCTCCCTCCTTCCCTCCTCCTCCTCCTCCTCCTCCTCCTCCTCCTCCTCCTCCTCCTCCTCCTCCTCCTCCTCCTCCTCCTCCTCCTCCTCCTCCTCCTCCTCCTCCTCCTCCTCCTCCTCCTCCTCCTCCTCCTCCTCCGAAAACATCATAAATCCAACCCTACCTCCCTCCCTTCCCTCCTCCTCCTTCGGCAAACCATACTTCGGCTTCTTCGGGTCCACCATCATACACCCACCCACTATCTTCCCTCCCTTCCCTCCTCCTCCTCCGACTTTAAATCTCCGCATCCCCTCTTCTATGCCCTCTCCTGTCCACCCTATCCTACCTCATCACCTTCCTCGTCTCCTCTGCCTGGGCCTATCTTCCGGCTTCTTCGGGTACAACACGATTTATCAATAAATACATAAACTTAATAACTAACAAGATAAGCTAAATAACCGATAGCTACGTTGAACAGCTGCTGAAAAAGCTTAACAATAAGCACATAAGGAGATGAGATAGGGGATGGATCTATGATGGTAGGCAGAAGAAAGGAATGGGGTTGTGGAGGAGAGAGAGGAGAAGAGAAGAGGAAGATGATGATGAGAGAAGAGGAAAAGAGTAGCCCACATGAACATTAATTAGGGGTATAATGGGGAATGGAAAAGTATTGCTTAGGCGGCATTAGGTTTGGGGGTTAGAAGCAACTAAGAGTTGATTTTGGGGGATTTTGGCTTGTTGACCAAGTCGAGGAGTTGGGGAGAATTTGCTTTTTGATTTTGGGGGGTAGAATCATTTTTCCCTTCAAAGAAATATATGGGTAAACTGCACAAAAATAACCTATTGTTTCATCCTTTTCCACTTTAATGACCTTGTTTGTAAAACCTTTCAAGTAAATGACCCAAAGTTTGCAAAAGTTTTAAATTAATGACCTAAAGTTTAGAATGTTAGTATTTTGTTAGGAGATGATGGGAATATTCCCATGTGAGAGTCCATGTAACACTAAGAGGCATGCAATATATTACCCCCGATATGTTATTAATTTACACCGAACAACCCTTATGTTATACTATAGGGTTTTCCAATATTGATCCCTTAAATCTTCAATATTTTGAAATTAGTCCCTCAAATCATGGGCGTTGTTATTGGACCTCCCAAATCACATAGATTCTTTTAAATAGGTCCCTCCGTTGTTGAAGGACGTTGGAACTATTATGATTCAGTTTTCTTTGAAGCGTCATGAAATCCTTATATCACAAAAGCCCCAAATTATTATCCTAATATAAACCCAAAAAAAAAGAAAAAAAAAGAAAACCAAATTGTTAGTTTCAATGCGAAACGTAATTGATAAAAGAAATTGAGGTATATCATCATGTGAATGATTTATAGAATGAATGAAAGAATAATATGACGATGTGATGCTTTCTTCCTCGCTATTTTCCTGGAATTCAAAACCCTAACACGCTAATCTTAGGCTGTAGGAGAAAGATTTCAGTTCTCTTGATTGAATTAGCTGGTTTTAGGGTTTACCAGTCTTTGGTTTGAACAAATAAAAATCTACGGAGTTGGAAATGGATTAGAGGAAACCATTAAAGTGTTTTCCCAATTAATCTAGATTGAATAAATTACAGACTTAAATAGTTTATTCTAAGCTGATGAGAAGAATTATGTAAACAGGTAGTAACTCTTTTATTTTATCGTTCTTATCATCATGTATATAGTATGTTTAACAAATTTTAAGCAAAGTAAGTAATAATGACTAAGATGATATTTTTAGTAAGAGAAAATTTACAACAAAATAAATTGTTGTCGACTTTTCAATAAATAGTTATAATGAGAATCAGGTTTATCCTATTGATAAGGTATGTAGCACTAAAACAATTTCTGCAGCATCGCATTGGTACTGCACTAGTTATTCAATAAAATATGGATGAAATTTATGATTTCATGACACTTTGTTAAGAATGCATGTTTTCATAATGGTTTTATGAAAATTGAAACTTTTATGGTGGTTCTTGAAAAACCAGTATATTGTATAGTGGTTTCCTATAAGAAAACCCTATATAATATCCACTATAATATTGTGTGGTGGTTTCCTATTTTAAAAACCCTATATAAGAAAAAAAGAAAACCAAATTGTTAGTTTCAATGCGAAACGTAATTGATAAAAGAAATTGAGGTATATCATCATGTGAATGATTTATAGAATGAATGAAAGAATAATATGACGATGTGATGCTTTCTTCCTCGCTATTTTCCTGGAATTCAAAACCCTAACACGCTAATCTTAGGCTGTAGGAGAAAGATTTCAGTTCTCTTGATTGAATTAGCTGGTTTTAGGGTTTACCAGTCTTTGGTTTGAACAAATAAAAATCTACGGAGTTGGAAATGGATTAGAGGAAACCATTAAAGTGTTTTCCCAATTAATCTAGATTGAATAAATTACAGACTTAAATAGTTTATTCTAAGCTGATGAGAAGAATTATGTAAACAGGTAGTAACTCTTTTATTTTTTATCGTTCTTATCATCATGTATATAGTATGTTTAACAAATTTTAAGCAAAGTAAGTAATAATGACTAAGATGATATTTTTAGTAAGAGAAAATTTACAACAAAATAAATTGTTGTCGACTTTTTCAATAAATAGTTATAATGAGAATCAAGTTTATCCTATTGATAAGGTATGTAGCACTAAAACAATTTCTGCAGCATCGCATTGGTACTGCACTAGTTATTCAATAAAATATGGATGAAATTTATGATTTCATGACACTTTGTTAAGAATGCATGTTTTCATAATGGTTTTATGAAAATTGAAACTTTTATGGTGGTTCTTGAAAAACCAGTATATTGTATAGTGGTTTCCTATAAGAAAACCCTATATAATATCCACTATAATATTGTGTGGTGGTTTCCTATTTTTAAAAAACCCTATATAGTATCAAGACCCCTTTGCATATTTAATGGACAAGATTTAATTTTGATTAAGGGTGGTTGATAATACGATCCGCAGCGTAGGGATTGCATCGCTACCTCACATGCGTGATTTGGTTTCTTAGTTATCGGTAAGTGAACTAATTAAGAGACTTGGGACTTGGCAGCGTGGGCATTATTTGGACAGAAAACTCAACAGTACTTTTAAGACTCTGGAAAGACTAAGAAATAGTACAAACAAATGGGCTAAGAGCATGTTTGGCAATTCTTCTAGTTAATAGCGAACAAAATTGACTCGCGTGTTGCCGCGACATTATTGTGAAATTGTAAAAAAAAAAAAAATTAAGCAATTTGGTTAAAACTGCACTGTATATCTAACCATTTAGAATAAATAATAAAGCAAGTTGCAATGAAGATATAGCAACTTACACCATATACCAAACTGTTGAAATAAATAATGGATTGAAAATTAATTTGGTGGAATATTTGGTGTCTAAGGGTAATTTGGAAGTGGATGGGTTTAAATATAAAATTGGGTAAGACTTTTGGTTTATAAACAGAAAACCCTTTTCGTAAGTGGGTTGTTGTAAAAATAAATAAAGTTATAAATATAACAACTTATATTGTATATCCAACAACTGAAATACAAATTACTTTAGAATTAATTCAATTGATTTTTTTATTATAGAAAACAGTACCTTTCATGAAGTGAGTGGGTTTACAAATAAAGGGGCTACGATTTGGTTTATAGGGCAAAAAAACTCATCTACAATTCGCAATGTTGTGATATCGATGTGAAAAAGACAAATAATAACACCACTTTGTATTTCGGGTCCAAGAGTATTTAAGTGGATGGGTTTAAAATAAGGGTTAATTTTAAAAAACCCCCCTCAAGTATGGGGGTCATCTCAGAAAACCCCCCTCAACTATTTTAACTCTAGAAAACCCCTCTCAATTATAAAGTTGTTGTAGATATCCCTCCTCAACTTTCAAAATATTATTTAACCCCCTCAACTTTTCTCACTTAACCCCTAAACTAATATAATATAAATCTAAAGGAGCAAATGATTTAAAATGACCATACTATCCCTAAGACATTAAATTTTTTTTACCATAGTGTTTCTTTTAACTTTTTTTGTTTAAAAATAACTTTCATTTTATTTCCCCTCTTCTTATTCCTCCATCTTCATTGCTAGGTTTATGTGCAAATATAAAATTTTTTCTTTCTTTTTAAAACACTAAAGTTGTTTTATTTTCTACTTATCCATGCTTGTAATATTTGAAACAATTAAAACTTTTAAATTTTTTTAAACATTAGTTTCTTTATCAAAACCCATCGAATCGAAGTCTAATATTTTGATTGGGTTGGATTTTTAAACTCACATGAATTTTTTTTCAACCAAGGGTATTTTAGTCATTTTATATTTCAAATTAATAATATTAGCGGGCTATTTGAAAAAACTAGAAAGATAAAGGGGGTTTTGTGAGTCACCCCATAGTTAAGGGGAGTTTAGTCAAATTTGAAAAGTTGAGGGTTATCTACAACACCCTCAGATTTGAAGGGGGTTTTCTAAAGATAAAATAGCTAGGGGGTTTTTCTGAGACAAGTCCCATAGTTTGGGGGTGTGGTTTCTAAAATAAACCCTTAAAATAAATGAGGGTAAAATTTTGGATTTATAGATGAAAAATTATAATAAAACTTTAGAAGTGGGTGGGTCTAATAAACTTTGAAGTTATAGGCAAGAATCACAACTTCAATGCGAGTTCGTTCAAAAATAAATGGAGGAAAACTTTAGGCTTTGAGGGAAAAAAAACTTTTGGGTTAATGGGGGTGTAGTTATGAATAATACAATGGAGTATTTTGGGTTTATAGAAAGAAAACTTATAATAAAGTGAGTGGGACTACTAAGACTTTAGTTTGTATGGTATGTTTCCAAAAAAAAAAAAAAAACTCATCTACGATTCACTTTGTCGCAAGTATCCCGACGTTGTTGTGAAAAAGGTAAAAAAATAACACCATTTTATATTTCGGGTCTAAGAGTGATTTTGGAAGTGGGTGGGTTCAAAAATATTTTGGGGGTGGCGTAAAGCTTTGGATTTATAGGTGACAAATCATAGTAAAGATTTGGAAGGGAGGTGATTTAAAAACAAATGGGATAGAACTTTGGATTTACAGGCAAGAATCACAATTTTAAATGCAAGCGTAAATAGTGGAGGAAAACTTTGGCCTTTGAGGCAAAAAATGAAAAAAATTTTTCTTTTAGATTAATGGGGGGTACTGTACTACTCCCAATTGTTTCTGTATAGATATAAACTAGTATTAATCCCGTCCGATGAACAGATTAGTGCTCTTTGTTAATGCACATTATGCACCCTCCGTGTGTTACTTGTGCTGCTATGTTTAATGGAACTTAAGTTTTATATATTAATATTTTATTTTCTTTTAAAATTGCCTTGTTCAGAATACATACATTATCTTGCACCTGTTATATAGTAGTGATAGAAATATGTAAATACATACACTCACTTTGCTATTTTGTATTAAAAATATCTTTAAATATACTCGAGACATAACTATATATGGTAACACAACATATAACCAAACAACTATCTAATCCCAAAGACAAAACAAATAACTAAAGTTAACTCAAAAAGTCATTACAAAAGTACACTTGAAAATTAACTTCTCTTAATATAACACATAAATGAAATAAATGTCTACTCTTTGAATCCAAGGGCAACAAAAAATATCAACAAACTTTGATAAGATTGAGATGCGACTCCACCCCACTTGATGCAATTGACAGCAAATGGTGTTGGCAATCATCATTCTATCCATGGATCAGAAAATTGATCAGGCTCTCCCATTGGGTTTGTCACTTCATGTATCATCCTCCTTATCACGTCCTTCTTTGTACAAAATTTCAGATTTCTTTCTCTTTCCCAAAAACAGATCTTATGAAAGTGAAAATAACAATAAAATATCATACAGAGGATAAAATCAAAGCAAAGATGTAGAAAACTATATCAATAATAGGAAACCTTTAGAATTAGTTATGTCTAATGCCACGATAAGATTAATAAATTTAAATAAATAGAAATCTCTTTATCCCAAGATGAATCTCCTAATGTAAGGTTTATGCTATCTTAGATTTATAAAATACATGCACATACATAAATATTCTTTCTTGAATTTAATAGACTGGAGATTTGCTAGGAAGCATCAATAATGAGGAAATAAGCATTTGTGTAAAATTTTCCAAGCAAGCAATCAAAATAAAAGGAAACAATAAGGAAATAAACAAATGTGTAAAATTTTCCAATTTCCAAATATAATGTATTTCTTTCATTTTTCTTCTTCTCTAACCACTTAATAACAATTTCCATGCTATTTTAAGATACAATATAACCACTTCTCTAACAACTAAGTATGAAGATAAATCATTCAAATAAAATTTAATTATAAACTTACAATTTACAAAAAGAATTCATCAAAAACTTCCTGCAATTTAATTAATATTTGACTATAGCAAAACGAATTCACAAAACTAACAATAGACTATAAGCTTGGTAAAATCACATAAAACCCAATAAAAACTATCAATTTGGGGATTTTTTTCCTCACCTAAGAATCATGAAACTGGTCGGCTATGGGATCTGGATCCAATGAGAGTATATCACGCTCAGAGATCTCGATCGATGGTGAGTTCTACAAAGAATTAATAAGAGAGGGGATTAGATTCAGCTAGATGGACTTGAATCCAAATTGTTTTCAAACTCTACTTCTAATTGAAAGAAAATCGAGCATCAACCTAGTTCTCCTTGCAATAAATCTAAGCTGCTTCTTATCTAGACTCCAAAATCACCCAAAAGTTTACTATATAGAACTACACAAACAATCTAAACCCCTCAAATCCCTTAAAATCTCTATTTCCCCATAACAATCAACAAAATTTTGATATTAATCATAGAACATAGCTCTAATTTTATCATTCTGCCATCTATATCTTGCAAAGAAAGATGCCTTGTTGTGGAAAATGCAAGCCACAAAGTACACATAACATCATAGATCATGAACTCAATAATTTTCTTACCATCCAAATAATAAAAATACAATTTTGGTAGTTACAATGATAATAAATATAACGAATAAAGGTAATAATAACACTCACTTTAGAAAGATGAACAGTAAGCCCCTAAACACAGCTTCCAATTTCAACATTGATTGCTACACCAATAAACTATAACAGTTTAAGGTACTAATACTACTCACCTTGCAAAGAAGAACACAATTTTGAGGCCAATCATTTTCCAAACTTTTGTATCACCATGGATCTAAATTGCAATATATAAAATATAGGGTCTTATTGAGCAATTTTGATGGCGTTGTATAATTATATAACAAGAATTTACAAAGTCATGATAAAGAAAAAGATATGACACTTAAAATATATAGAACACAAGAGGTTGCAAGATACAAATATATAGAAATCTTATGCTATATCTTTAGGTAGAGAAGAAAACCGAACATTAAGTAGTAAAAGTTAACTATAGACATTGATTTTTGCTTTGGTACATGTAAATCGTAAAAATCATCGCTTAATATAGAAACAAATACAAATATAAATAAGTCCAAAATCAAGATGAAATTTCACACTTCACATACCAAAATAGATAGCCTAAAAATTGAATCCTCCATATATTGAACTAATAATAAATATGTAAAGTTTCTATGTCATAATGATTTTTGCTTTGGCATAATGATTTTACCAAACTTTTCTTGAATCTGGATTGATTAAATTGGTCTGCACTAATCGACATACAACAATAACTTTAAATAGAAATATTCATATAAACAAGGGTGGTCAGGATTCCTATTGATCCATACACTACTTTAAACTGCTACTAATATATAATATATATAATATATAGATAGAATGAAAATGATTAATAGGATGACAATAAACTCAATTCTAGATCGAGACAAACAACGGATTAAAAATAAACTGAGAAAATAAAGATAAAAAAGTAGAGATTTACCACCACGTCTTCTCCAACTAAAAGCTTTCTAATTGGCTTCTTCCTCCTCTCCTTCAGCCTCTTGTCGCCATTGTTGTAGTTTGAATCTGAGCTATTAATTATGAGACACCAATTAAGTGCTATTATCTTAGCCAGAAAAGAAAATGTATATAGGAAGTTTTCAAAATTAAGACAAAAAAAAAAAAAAACTAACAAATTTGAATTCTTTGAAGAGAAAATCTCATCCTAAAATTGAATTAATCTTCAATGAAGAACGATCCTCCGAAAATCAACCCCGTCAACTTAAGATATAAACTTATGAATACTTGAGGGTTGTATTGCACTGTTTTTGACAAAAAGGGAAGCCTCTAAAAGTTCATGCTATACCAATCATGATCCGTAAAATTGAGGCAGACACAAATATAATCAAAGAACATAATTAAAATTGTTTATTAACACACACAATTAAAGATGAATAAAGTAAAACTCATAGGTGAAAATAAAATAGTAGTCTTCAAAGAACATTTGATGTAGAACACCCATCAGTCCCTAAAGATGTTAACTTTTTATATCATCTGTCATTAATTGTGACCAAACATTTCAAATATTTCAAATATAATGATAGATCATTTAAATAAAACATTGAACACCACTCACAATTAATGAAAAAAATTCATCAAAAAATTTACCAAATAACTTAACAAATATATTGACTACACCAATTTGAATTCACCAAACTAACTAAAAGCGCAAGCTAGGTATAATCAAAGAAAAATCCAATAAGAAAGTATGAGATTGGATAATTTTCTCACCTAAGGATCATGAATTGGGTTGGCTATAGGATCCGCATCGATGATGAGATCATGCACTCAAAGATCTTGATCGAAGTTTTCTTGAAAATTTTACAAAGATTTAATAAAAGAGGGAATTAGACACAACTATATATCGATGCAAAGAAGCTTCATCATAATGTCTTACATTAACAGCTAAAACATAAAAAATTAAAATGAACAACAACAAAATAATAATAAATTAGTTAATATTATGAAATAGGCAAAATGAAACATATAAGATCCAAAATTACCTAATCCAAAGAACCCCTCCATCATCAACACCTCTGCAGATTCGGCTTCCTCTTCTCTGCAAACCAAAATGGATTATGTTTTTATGTTTCATAAATAAAACATTAAAAAGCAAATTTAAAGGCTACAAAGTCATTTAGGCCCATGCGAAGCATGGGTTGTACATAAAACCTATTTTTAATATTTTATTTGTTATGTGTTACTACAATATTATCATATTTAGTTAAGAATGTTAGGTTTTTATTCATTTGCAATTCAGTGATCTTCTTAAGTATGTAAACAGATACATTAATTAATAAAATCAAATATTTAAAATTTAATTGGTAAAATGAAGAAACAACGAAAATTGTGTACAAATGATAAATAATCACTTGACAATTACAACTGACTAAGGAGAAAGTTAACATGAAGTAAATTATCACATTTTTAAGAAGGAATCATAAGAACAAATTGAAAATCAATTCATGAATATCAGTCATAAAAGTTGACATATCTAAACTACAAATACAACCAATATTTATTAACAACTATATTGACTACACCAATTTGAATTCACCAAACTAACTAAAAGCGCAAGCTAGGTATAATCAAAGAAAAATCCAATAAGAAAGTATGAGATTGGATAATTTTCTCACCTAAGGATCATGAATTGGGTTGGCTATAGGATCCGCATCTGATGATGAGATCATGCACTCAAAGATCTTGATCGAGTTTTCTTGAAAATTTTACAAAGATTTAATAAAAGAGGGAATTAGACACAACTATATATCGATGCAGCAAGCTTCATCATAATGTCTTACATTAACAGCTAAAACATAAAAAATTAAAATGAACAACAACAAAATAATAATAAATTAGTTAATATTATGAAATAGGCAAAATGAAACATATAAGATCCAAAAATTACCTAATCCAGCAACCCCTCCATCATCAACACCTCTGCAGATTCTGGCTTCCTCTTCTCTGCAAACCAAAAATGGATTATGTTTTTTTATGTTTCATAAATAAACATTAAAAAAGCAAATTTAAAGGCTACAAAGTCATTTAGGCCCATGCGAAGCATGGGTTGTACATAAAACCTATTTTTAATATTTTATTTGTTATGTGTTACTACAATATTATCATATTTAGTTAAGAATGTTAGGTTTTTATTCATTTGCAATTCAGTGATCTTCTTAAGTATGTAAACAGATACATTAATTAATAAAATCAAATATTTAAAATTTAATTGGTAAAATGAAGAAACAACGAAAATTGTGTACAAATGATAAATAATCACTTGACAATTACAACTGACTAAGGAGAAAGTTAACATGAAGTAAATTATCACATTTTTAAGAAGGAATCATAAGAACAAATTGAAAATCAATTCATGAATATCAGTCATAAAAGTTGACATATCTAAACTACAAATACAACCAATATTTATTAACAACTATTAGAGTACAATCTTATTACTACTGAACAATGAAATCTTCAAGTTTCTCGTATCACACAAAAGAAACACCATTAGCAACTGACCTTGGTCAAGCCAATGTCAATAACTGGACAAATTGCCCAATAATTACTGATAGACATTCAAATTTTCATGTCTTTACAAAATCTTACCCCAATAAAAACACACAAAGTTAAGTTATTCAGATCCAAAAAATATAAAGAAGCACCTTTATCAAGTCACTAGTGAAATAATCCCAACTAACATATTTCATATGCTAACATAAAATCAATGATAGTTTTGACCCAAAATAACATGTTCAACCTAACAAACTGGTGTTCAAAAAGATGTTATTCGGCTTATACGAGATGTATTAAGTGAGGGATTGATAAGACACTTTCCAACTGCTTCATTTCACATTCTTCGATTAATTGAGGTGTTCAGACCAATATGAACAAAGCGACTCATCCGTGGAATCATCCACCATGGAATTAACTTAAAAGGCTAATTTCTGTAAGTACAGATGTATATACTTTCAGAACTAATTGTTTTAAATATTCAATTCACCAAAATTCATCATGATCAAGAAGACATCTTAAATTGACACAAAGTGATCATCATATCTCGCTGTTACGGTTAACCAAAACAAAAGAATTTGGCTGAAAATCTATTAACAAATATATGGCTACTGTTCAGAGAGGTGATATAACTATGCAAGTCTAACCTGCAGAAATGGCCGCCTTAGGAGGAGTTCAGCAAATATGCAGCCTGCAGCCCACACATCCACTCCAGGACCATATTGCTTGCTGCCAAATAATAGTTCGGGCGCTCTATACCAGCGAGCAAAGACCCAAAAGAATAAAGTCACAGATCATCAGTAAGAAGCTCAGTGTTGTGCCGACAATAATTCAGCACAGACACAATGTCAAATATGAACCAGAAAACAGACAAGTCACAAGGTTATAAAATTAAAGGGAAAATTGCTTCTAGCCCCCAAAACTCAAAAAAGTATTCCTCCCCACCCCAAGACTTTTTCAACGTTGCTAAAGCTCCCAAAAGTAAACCCAATATGCTTTGAGCCCCCAAAAGACAAAACTCAATATGTGAAGACCATATTACCCTTTCTCTCTCTTTCTTTTTGTCATGATGTCACAATGAGCTTTTAAAATAAATTTTGCGGGGAAAAATTTTAGTTCCCTCCAAATTTTTGTATATTGTTGTAATTCTTTTATTATTTTATATATTGTTGTAAATTTTAAATTAATTTTTGATATTTTATATATTGTAATAAATCCATAATGCTATATATTTTTATTATTTTATATATTATAGTAAATCCATAATTTTTATTATTTTAGATATTATTATAATTTTTAT
Source organism: Asparagus setaceus (assembly GCA_012295165.1). Taxonomy (NCBI): domain Eukaryota; kingdom Viridiplantae; phylum Streptophyta; class Magnoliopsida; order Asparagales; family Asparagaceae; genus Asparagus; species Asparagus setaceus. The sequence continues at coordinate 18,689,752 of CM022710.1, forward strand.
TATTATATATATTATAGTAAATCCATAACGCTATATTTTTTTATTATTTTATAAATTATTGTAATTTGTTTAAAATTGATGACTTAACAATTAACTCGTAACTTGACAAAAAACTCGTAACCTCAAACACATCCATGTCATGTGGCGCCTCGATGCTGCGGCATACCTCAGAAATTAGATTTTATTAATTTGAGTGGATTTTATGTAAAGTTGAGGAATTATATGATTTGGTGAATGAGGAATTACATTTTATTTTCCTTATGAGTTAGTTGTTAAGATAATGAGTTTGTTGTTAAGGTTATAAGTTAGTTGTTAACATTATGGGTTGTTAAGGTTAAGGCTTCGTTGTTAAGGTTAGGGCTTTGTTGTTAAAGTCATGAGTTTGTTGTCAAGATTATGGCTTTATTGTTAAGGCTAGGGTTTTATTGTTAAACTTATGACTTTGTTGTTAAGGTTAGGGCTTTATTGTTAAAGTTAGGGCTTTTTTTTGTTAAGGTTAAGACTTTGTTGTTAAGGTTATGGGTTTGTTGTTAAGCTTATATCCAAGTTGTTAAGGTTAAGGCTTTGTTGTTAAGGTTAGAGCTTTGTTGTTAAGGTTAAGGCTTTGTTATTAAGGTTATGGCTTCGTTGTTAAGGTTATGGGCATGTTGTTAAGGTTAAGGCTTTGTTGTTAAGCTTAGGGCTTTGTTGTTAAGCTTATGGCTTTATTGTTATGGTTAAGACTTTGTTGTTAAGGTTAAGACTTTGTTGTTAAGGTTAGGGCTTTGTTATTAAGGTTAGAGCTTCGTTGTTAAGATTAAGGCTTCGTTGTTAAGGTTACGGCTTTATTGTTAAGGTTAGGACTTTGTTGTTAAGGTTAAGGCTTTGTTGTTAAGGTTAGGGCTGTGTTGTTAAGGTTAAGGATTCGCTATTAAGGTTATGGCTTCGTTGTTAAAGTTCTGGGTTTGTTGTTAACGTTAGGGCTTCGTTGTTAAGATTAGGACTTTGTTGTTAAGGTTAGGGCTTTGTTGTTAAGCTTATGGTTTGTAGGATCGAAAAAAGTTTTGTTTGATTGGCTTTGAAAAGGTTACAATCACACTCTCTCGATTACAGAGGAAGAGAAGGTTGATTTGACTTCTCTTTTGTTATGTGGGTTCTTGATAGCGAAAGGATGCTTCCCTCGATGCTCACGTCGAGATTGCTTCCCGTTGACGATCAGAACAAGGTTGCTGATGATCTTGAGATTGCTGAATGATCTTTGCTTCTTTGTTAGCTTCTGTGTCTAAGTCTCTCTCTGTGCGTAAGTGTCTTCCTTCATAGCTGCTCAAGGCTATTTATAAGGTTTTAGGCATGTAACTGACCACCCCCCATCGTGAGAATGTGGCTCCTTATTATCAGCTGTTGATGGGTTAAAGTCGTGGGAACGTGGTCGACGTGGGCGTTTTGGTTGAGTATGGATGAGCCGAGCTTCGCTGCATGGGAGAACCTTAGATGATGGTCGAGCTTCACTGCTGTAGGTGAACCTCGGTTGAATATCGAGATTCACTGCTGTAGGTGAACCTCGGTTGAATATCGAGCCTCGGTTGAATGTCGAGATTCACTGCTGTAGGTGAACCTCGGTTGAATATCGAGTTTCCCTGCTGTAGGTGAACCTCGGTTGAATATCGAGTCTCGGTTAAATATCGAGATTCACTGCTGTAGGTGAACCTCGGTTGAATATCGAGCCTCGGTTGAATGTCGAGATTCACTGCTGTAGGTGAACCTCGGTTGAATATCGAGCCTCGGTTGAATATCGATATTCCCTGCTGTAGGTGAACCTCAGTTGAATATCGAGCTTCGGTTGAATATCGAGATTCACTGCTATAGGTGAACCTCGGTTGAATATTGAGTTTCCCCGCTGTAGGTGAACCTCGGTTGAAAGTCGAGTCGAGCTTCGTTGCTGTAGGCGAAATCTCGGATGAAGATCGAGCTTCGCTAGGTGGGCGAACCTCATATGAATGTCGAGCTTCGCTGCCAGGGCGAACCTCCTCTTTTAATGTGGAGCCTCGCAGTTTTGCGAATTTCCTCATATTTGAGTAAGCCTCAATATTCTTTTGTCTCTTAGCATTTTTTAATGCTTACAAAACCCCCTTCAAAGTTTTCAGACTCGAATCAGGTTGTGCAGGGTCTGAAATACTTTGAATGTTCTTGATTGCTGCGAATGAGTGTTGCTCATCAACTTTATCAGAACTTATAATACGAGGGTGCAGCAACGAACCCCGCATTATTTAAATTTTTACGCTTCGTATTGATCCTTATTAAAGCCTATGTCCACGTGGCGGCCTAGAGATTTGATATCTTTCAAACGTCCCTTAATATCCGTGAATCCTGTCCGCAGATCTCGCCTTGGGGATTGTGTGGGTCGTTTCAGCCTCGTGTTTCGGCCGTCGATTCGTTTCTTCCAAACTCTATATATAGCATTGAAGGGTCTAGAAAGACACCTCCTGTTCATTTCTTCCAAGCTGTTGAACTTCTCCTTTGCACCTGAAATTTTTACCTTCTTCAGCCATGGCCCCCAAGATTTCTGCTGGCGAAGGTAAGAGGACTGCTGGGCCGTCGATGCTTCCACCATTCCGCCCGCTTTCTCAGGTAAAAGCTTTGAAGATATGATTTTTAACCGCCTTAGGGTTGGTTTTCTGGAGCAATTCTCACCCTTGAGACGAAACCCATCTGAAAGATGGCGTCTTTCCAACTGCGTAGGTAGTTTCAACGAGGCTTGCCTCATTTGACTAACAAACCTCGTCTTTATTGACGAGGTTCATGCACCCCCAGTTCACTTGTGCTGTTGGGCAAATGAACCTCCAGATTCACCTGAGGACAACTCTGCGAGACTTGGTTTCCCCACAGAACTCCGCTCGGAGTTTATTTGAAGTTTGTCTATCTAGCGAAGTTCGAAGTTCGTCTATTTAGCGAAGTTCGAAGTTCGTCTATTTAGCGAAGTTCGAAGTTCGTCTATTTAGCGAAGTTCGAAGTTCGTCTATTTAGCGAAGTTCGAAGTTAGATCTATTTAGCGAAGTTTGAAGTTCATCTATTTGGCGAAGTTCGGAGTTCGTCTATTTGGCGAAGTTCAATTCTTTGAACGACGTTCCTCCCTTTGGCGAAGCTCATTTTCTTGTCAAACGAGGCTCGTTTGGCGAGGCTCGTTTTCTTGTCAAACGAGGCTCGTTTGGCGAGGCTCGTCTGTTTGACTAGCATTGCTGTCATAATAGTCCTAGTATTTTGGAGTAATAACTCAATCCTTGTAATAACTCAATCCTTGGACTGACTTATTTTACCTCCTTTGTCTTATGTGCAGTTGTGCATTCGTCTGCCCCTATCCCACATCGGGGTGCTTTTGGCGCAAGCAGTGCTCAAGGTACCGACCCTGATGTTTACTATTCCTCTCTTAGGGATGTCCCTATATTCGAGGATAGAAGCGAGGAGGCTCTCAGACTGATTTCAGAGCTTTCGACCTCTACTTTAAGGCGATTAGTGACGGATGCCCCTTTAGAATCCGCCGACCGGACGCCCATTAAGAAATCTATTTTTTTGTTCGGTGATGATTCAGAAGACCCCGACTTGCTTGAATTGGGTTCTTACCGGTGGCTTAGAACTGTGGGCCAACGTTCTATGTTCACTGCGATGGAGCGTATTGTTAAACTACTTGATTTGAGGCGCTTTGGTTCCGTGCAAATGAATCGATTTAACTCCCTCCTAAGATGGAGTGACTTGTGGCCATTTTTCCCGAGATGGTGCGCAAGTAGACCGCCCCAGCCGTTACATAACTGGCCTGCATCCGGGATTATTTTAAAAGGATTTTCTGTCGTGAGTCATTCTTTGAAGCCAATACTTTTGGTCGGACTTTTCATGCTTCTTAGCGTCAATTTCTTGCCAAAGATTTCAGGACTCCTGGCTGGTCTCGTTGGGGTTCTTCTCAATGGTGGCCGCGTGTCACCGAATATATCCTCAAGGAAAATCTCGAAGATCTTCAGAGATTTGACTCTATACGCCGATCAGGGCGACTCAATTTGGTCTGAAGACCAACTCTCATCAATTCTTTGGCATTCTTGAGTTGTACAATCCTGATACCCGCACATTCTTCACTCCTGACGGCGAATTAGGCATCACTCTGCACGAGATGGCTGAGGTTTGGGACTACCGTATGGCTGGTATCCTTATGAGGAGTATGTCCCAAGCCACAAAGAGCTGGTAAGCTTGGAGAAAGATTACCCCCAAGTCGTTGAGACTTACTGGGAGGTAATGTGTCATTACCATATCTGTGCGTGCTCCCAAGGCCTTGCAGATAAGAAAGGTGAGAAGACTCTCAGCCACAACATATGGGCCCATTATCTTTTCACTGGTTTGGACAACAAAAAGGATCCTGTATTACCTTTAGGCCCCCTTGAAGCAGGTCCTTTATCGCAGCTAGTGCTCAATAACCTCCCGCTCCCCTATGTACTCTCCACAAATGAGCACGGTTTTCCAGTGGGAATGACCTTTGACACCTATATTTATCAGGCCGGGGAACCCATTTCTTCGAAAGCGGCGTTAGCAGGTTACCTCATGCTGTGGCTGAAACATGTTGTAGTTCCTTGCGGCAGTTTTGATGTACTGCCCGTTGATGTGATTTTTCCAGCTGTTTGCATAGCTCACGGCCGTCAATATGCTCTTCTTCCTGCTATGATCACCCGCCTTCATTGGGGGTTACGGTGTCTTTGCGACGCTTTCACTCAAGGCGCTGAGAACCCTAGAGTAGAGCTGCCCTATGCCTACCTTATGGCATGGTTTGTCATGCATTGCCCTACGCTTATGAGTGCACCTTCTACACAGGTGGATGGACAAATTACCCCTTTTGTCCAAAGACTGGAAAATTCAGAATGGAGCAGACACTACATGGTCTCCGTGCGGCGTGCTCTCCGGGATTATAAGAATTATTCCTTCAACCGGTGCTTTCCTCGCTTCTCTGGGGCTAGCTATGGGCAGACTGTAGTGGATGAATCCAATGCCCAAGGTTATACCACTTTGTCATTGGGCTGTTTCTTGTGGCTCTTGAACATCCGTCCGGGGTATTTTATTTACCGCGTCGGTCCAGTGTGTGTGGTAGAACCTTACCTACCATGCCGCTTTGCCTGTCAATTCGGGTATGATCAACTATATATAGGTAACCCCAACACTCAGTTGCAATCTGATGGCTGCAGCCTGATTATCGGAGCCCGGGCCTGGTATTGGACTGTTGCGGGTGGCACGGGTGTTCGTTTTTCACTTCCACAGCGGGATCCGCAATCCCGGGTGACTTTTGCCTACTGTAAATGGCACTGTATAGCAAACGTGGAAATTCCAGGCTTCAACATCAATTCCTCTGGGCTACGATTGATTCGGCGCCGTTATAGAGAAGGACAGAGCTCAACTAAGAGTCGCATGCCAGGACTGAAGGAGTTCTTGCATGCCGAGAGAATCTTTGGAGTTCTTGAACCCTAGACGAAGGTTGGTGCGAACACATCACGCCAATCTAGCCCTCACGAGACTCAGGCGGAGATAGACGAGGCTCTGGATGACAGCATGTTCCCAAGCCCCTCTAGATTGAACGACTATGGCAGTAACATTCCTTTTCTTTGCCGGCCGAGATACTACTAGGGTTGCATCCGCATCCGAGGCACCGAAATTTCGTCCCCACGGATGAACCGTCGGGCATCCTCCGGGAATCTCGAAAGTCATGACTTCGCCTAGTCGACTCTTTGGAGCTATGCAGAAGACCATTCCCATTCGAGTCTGGCGGTATGATAATTTTGACTTGTCATAATCCTTTAGACTATCACCTCGCCTAACTCTTTTCATCTCCTTATGATTTTTTTTATTAAAAAGAACGAACTGGAGAAAGCGAAGCTTCGGTGCTAACAGTCCGAGGATCCAAAAGACCAGGGCCTCCACGGACCAAACGTTTGGCCAAGCGGGTAAGGCAAGAGGCTCTGATTGGTCTTGCCACCGGTTTGAGTACGACTGCTGAAGGCGCTCCTGACGTTGTCGAAAGTGCTCCGGTCTATGCTGAAATGTCCATGGCGGCCGTTGCTGTTTCTGAGTTGGAGACCAGGACTCAAGATGATGATACGGTGATCCCTGCAGCGATTGTGCCTGACACTTCACTTGCTTTGACTGTCATCACCACTCCCTCAATTGAAGTTCCGCCAGTCCCGGCATTGGCTTGTCAGTTGAGGTCAAGTCCTTCTACTGCTACCCCCTCTTCTTTCGACTTGTCAAAAGAATACGGGGTGTCTATGATTCGTAATAATTTTCTCACCATCCTAAAAGAATCTCCTATTCAAGTGTTGGAGCGTGGTGGGGATTTTGCTGGAATCAAGGCTGTATTGGAACCTCTCCTGGATGTGATGCAGAACTTGACCAATGCTACGGCTACGTTGCCCTACCGAACACGTCTGGTACAGGTAGAGGCCCTCTTCAACAAATGGCAAAGTTGGCGCGATCAGCCCCTTCATTCCATGATTGAAGATCGTGCCATGCAGCTTATAAGACAAAGGGATGATTCCCAATTTGAGCTCCAGCGTCAAATACTTGAGAAGAAGCAGGCAGTTCACCAACTCAGGGAGATGACCACAACTATATTTAATGAAAACAAGAGGATCGCTGACATCGAGCGCAACCAACAACTCCTGGTTGACTCCTACAAGGTCAGGCCATCGATATCCGTGCCAAGCCAAGGAGGCAGAGAGTGAATTAATGGTCGCTACCGAGAGGCATCGGACTCGGCGGCTCAATGGAATGAGAACACCAGCGGCGGTGCAAGCGAATCGATGAATTGGAAAAGCTAAGTGTTCTTTGTGAGCCACATCTTGATACTCTCGACAGCGATCTTCATAATCAAGCTACGGAAGAGGTTAAAACCGCCCAGGAAGCTATGGTCACACTTGCCGCAGAGATCCGGCCGCCGAGCACTTGTAACTTATGTATCTTCGATTAAATTATGAATAAAATTCCATCTTTCGTGTTCACTCAATATTTTTTTGTGCAATTTGTATTTGCAATTTGGAATTTTTAGCAAACCCCCAGCTATCAATGGACTTGGTATGTCTTTATCAGCTGCCGTTTGAACCGGACTAGCCATTCTTTTCCCCTCAGTATGGTGAGTTTTTGAAGAGGTTCTTTTAGGCTTAACTGCTAAAATCTCTCCTCTATTTACAAACAATTAAATTGTAAACGAGCCTCGTTTATGAGGATGACGAGATTGAAATATTGGCATATCACTGAGTAGGCCTATACGGGATGACGAACTTTATTCGGCATAAATAACGAACGTCGAAAAGGTAAAATATTGGCGCATCGCTTGGTAGGCCAATATTAGCCTATGAATGTCATTTATGAGAAATGACGAGCATTAAGGAATTGAAATATTGGCACATTACTTGGTAGGCCAATATTGGATAATGAACATCATTTATGAGAGATGACAAACATCGAAACGATAACATATTGGCACATCGCTTGGTGGGCCGATGTCGGACAATGAACGTCATTTATGAGAAATGGCGAACATCGAAAAGATAAAATATTGGCACATCACTTGGTAGGCCAATATCGGACAATGGACGTCATTTATGAGAAATGGCGAACATCGAAAAGATGAAATATTGACACATCACTTGGTAGGTCAATATCGGACAATGGACTTCATTTATGAGAAATGACGAACATCGAAAAGATAAAATATTGACACATCACTTGGTAGGTCAATATCGGATAATGGACGTCATCTATGAGAAATGGCGAACATCAAAAAGATGACATATTGGCACATCACTTGGTAGGCCAATACTCAGAAATAACAAGATAACGAGTCAACACATGGCAGATCATTATCCCTGATAATTAGATACGGGTGATGTTCTTCGCATGGTAGAACACTATATAGCACAGAGGTAACTTTTAACGTGATAACATTTTGTAATCCCACCGCCCTATTGAAGAGGATTGATGAGTGAATTATGCAAGCTGAAGCTACTATCTTGCAGAACTGATAAAAAGCTAAAGGTAATATTTCTTCAGAAACTTACCGTTAATAGGCATCATGATTTTGTCGCCTTCTTGATTGGTTAGGCGGTATGCTCCATTCGAGTAAACAGACTCCACCACGAATGGTCCTTCCCATTTTGGTTCGAATTTCCCCTTCTTTTTGGAATTCAAAATCATTGGTCGGACGACAAGAGCGAGTCGCCTTCCTTGAAAATGCGACATCTGACTTTCTTGTCAAATGCTTTGGAAATCCGAACCTGGTAAAACTCGATATGTTGTTGAGCCTGTAGTCGCTTTTCGTCCAACATTTCAAGTTCCTCAAGACGTCGGCGATGACTTTCTTCAGTCGTCATTCCGGTGGTTAATGCTATTCGTACCGATGGGATTTGAATTTCCAACGGTAAAATAGCCTCGCAGCCATAAACTAGAGAATATGGGGTGGTACCCGTCGGTGTGCGAACCGTTGTACGGTAAGCCCACAAACTTTGCCCCAGCTTGTCATTCCAATCCTTTTTATTTGAAGAGACCATCTTAGTAAGGATCTTGATGATCGTCTTATTAAAAGCTTCAACTTGTCCGTTCACAGCGGGGTAGTAAGCTGTTGATGCTAAATTCTAGATCCGGAATTTATCGCAGAATTGCGTGAAGGAATGACTGACAAATTGTGGACCATTATCGTGGACAATATGTCTTGGTACACCATATCGGTATATGACATGATGTTTAACAAATTTGATCACATCACTTGTCTTGACCAATCTCAATGGAATGGCTTCGGCCCACTTTGAGAAATAATCAGTTATCGCCAATATGAAGCGATGTCCTTTTGAAGAAGGCGGAGAAATTGGACCAACAATATCCATTCCCCATGTTTCAAATGGCCAGGACGTGGCAGTAGGATGCAAGTGTTTCGGCTGTTGATGAAAGTAGTTAGCATGTATCTGGCATGCATGACACCGTTTAGCGTAAGCCACGGCGTCTTTTACCATTGTTGGCCAATAATAACCAAGTCTACGCAATCGGTCCCATAACTTAGGTCGGTGGTGTGCTCCACAAATGCCATCATGAGCTTCTTTCAAGACTTGCTCGCTTCCTTAATTGACAAACATCGGCAAGAGTCTGCCATATGACCTCCTATATAGAGTCTGTAATTGGGAGTCATAGTAAAACCTTGATGCTCGCCGACGAATAGACTCTTTTTCTTTTGTGTCTTCAGGCAATATCTCGTGCAAGACATAGTCGATGATCGGGAACCGCCAATCTCGTGCTTCGAGTGACTTAGGATTGTCCTCGACTTGGATCTGCAATGCGTATTTTGGCCGGAATAATTGTCTACTAGACCGCGATGTCTGGCGAGTAGCGTTCTCAGGCAAGGCTAGTGTAGTTGCGAGTGACGCCAATACATCGGCATAAGTGTTCTGTAGACGAGGTACATGATGAATGTAGAAACTTTCAAACGAGTCAGCTAAAGTCACGGCTTCTACATGGTGAGGTACTAGGTCTTCGTGCCTGACTTCGTACTCTCCCCTTACTTGTTTCACGATTAGCTGTGAATCCCCAAATGCTTCCAGGTGTCTCACATTTAATTGTTTGGCTATATCGAGACCAATCAATAACGCATTGTACTCTGCTACGTTATTGGTACATGGTTCTGATAACGACACCGCTCGTGGCACCACATGATTCTGTGGAGATACTAATACCACCCCCACTCCGGCTACAACAGGGCCGTTAGGGGTTGCTCTCGCGGCTCCGTCAAAGAACAACTGCCATACCTGTTCCTTAGACACCAGATTAGCTTCATAAGGTTCATCAGGCATGTCCTGATATAATTTGATTTTTTCTTCCAATGGATGGTTAGCCATAAGATTGCACACAGCTTGACCCTTCATTGCCTTCTGAGGTTTGAAGTGAATATCATATTGAGATAGTAAAAGTGCCCATCTAGCCACTCGACCATTCAATGTGTCAGGCTGGGTCATGAATACCCATATAGGATCAATTTTGGAGATGACGTGTATGGTCTGCCCCACTAGATAGTGTCGCATCTTTTGGATGGTAAAGACCAAAGCTAAACATTCCTTCTGAATGGGAGGATATCAATATTCAGCCCCCGACAGAGTTCTGCTGAGGTAATAGACCGCCTGTTCGTGGCCATTATCATCGTCTTGCGCTAAGAGACCTGCTAACGCATACTTTGTAGCGCGAATATAAATCAGAAAGGGTTTTCCTGATTTAGGCGCAACTAGCACAGGGGGATTGGAAATATATGTTTTAATCTCTTCGAATGCTTCTTAGCAATCTTTATCCCAAACAAAGGATACCCCTTTCTTCATGAGTTTCGAAAATGGCCGATATTTTCCTGATAAGTTGGAAATGAACCTGCGAATGTAAGCCAAACGCCCTTGGAGACCACGAAGCTCTCTGAGACTTCTAGGAGGTGGAAGTTCCTGGATAGCTTTGACCTTGTCCGGGTCAAGACGTATACCATCTGCTGTGACCACGAACCCTAGGAATTTACCACTTGACATCCCCAGGAAAGACTTGGTTGGGTTCATCTTCAACTGATGTGCCCGCATTATCTCAAATGTTGTCTTCAAGTCATGCAAGTGATCACTTTTGTGACGACTCTTGACTACTAAATCGTCTACATAGCATTGCACTATTTTTCGTGAAATGTTTTCGAAAATAGTGGTCATCTTCTGTTGGTATGTAGCCCGCATTTTCAAGCGAAGGCATGGTATAACGATATATTCGATGGTGTTGAGCGGTGTGCTTTTCATTATCGATGCATTTTGATTTGATTGTATCCTGAAAAGCCATCCATAAAAGACATCCTTTCAAATCCACATGTGTTGTCGATAATAAGATCCGTGATTGGTAGAGGAAAATCATCTTTCGGACATGCTAAATTTAAATCTCGGTAATCAACGCACGGTCGGATCTGTCCGCTTTTCTTCAAAACGGGTACTATATTGGATACCCAGTCGGGGTGTTGCACTTCCCGAATGAACCCTGCTTTGATTAGTTTTTCAATTTCTTTCTCGATGGCCTTCATGACCTGAGGGGAAAATCAACGTTGTTACTGTTTAACAGGCTTAGCATCTGGCTTGATATTAAGGCGGTGCATAGCCACTTGAGGGTCTAAGCCGAGCATATCTTCATAATTCCATGCGAAGACATCGATGTATTCCCGTACCAAAGCAATAAGGCTCTCCTTCTCTTTAGCGGTCAAACTATCGCTTATGAATATGGGTTTTGGATTGGCTTCATCCCCCATATTAACTTGGACTATTTTGTCATCAGTAGGCGGTTCTCGTTGTTCAAAACGATGTTCCCATTACATTCCAAGCTGTTGACTTAGCGGATCCTCGTATAGTGGCAAGAGGTCATCTTCTTGAATCTCAATTGGACTGGCTAAGATCATATTGGCCATAAGGGACCTAAATTCATGTCCTATCTTGACGTGAATCGAAGCGCCGAAGATGAGTGATCTGAATAAGCCCTCGATCGTGACATGCCATGAGTATGGCGGCGATTCATATCCCACCCTTCACGAGTTTTATGATAATAATCATCGGTGACCTTAGGGACATAGCGGTCGGTTGGTGTCTTGATACCTTTCCCGTAGTTTAAGCCTTCTTTGTGAAGGAAATCATACCCCATTTTCTTCATCAAATTTTACGTTGTTGGTGAGAAATATGAGAATTGGGGTTCCTTTTCCTTCGCTTTGGTTTGTTCTAACTCAGTTTGCAATGGCTTATTGACCTGCCCAAGGATAATGTCTTTCAGATCATTATTCTTGGCCGGTATCACAAAAACCGCTTGTGAAGAATTAGAGTACCGTTGGCTTGTCATAAACGACAACTGGATTGGCATGTGCAATGCGGTTTAGCATACAACCGTGGAAGAATTTCTGACATCAAGTCAATATGACTTTTAACACCCGATGCGTAAGCTAAATTATAATTATTATTGAAAATAACTACGTCGTCATCTGGCTCATTCAGATCAATTACAAAGGGTTTTACATCATTGAAGATAACTGTTTGTTCGGACTCGTATCGACTTCATTTTATTTGTCGAGTCTTCGATCAATGGTTCTCGGTTTGGCCTTCCTCAAGGTAATGGGCGAGAATCGATAAAATAATTCTCCACGCCTTGAATGGTTGCCTTTCGCGACTAATGTTTTAACAGCCCTTCCTCATCCACATACTTCATGCATTGATGCAACGTAGATGGAGCGATCAAGTTTTATGGATCGAGAATTGACCAGGCGATTATAAGATGTATGCATCGATGACATAGCGGTAATGTCGTCTTCAAGTCTCCTATTTGGCATTTGAGTTTGATCTTACCCAAAGGACGGGAATTGGTGGCATTGAAACCATAAATGGTGGTCCCTGTTGTTGCCAAGCTATGAAGCGGTATCCCCATATGTTGTATAATTCTTAAGGGAATGATACTCAATGCAGACCCCGGGTCAACTTTAACCCGATTGATTCGGAGAGAGCCAATATAGCTAGTAAAATAAAGGGGTCTATCATGCTTCGGGTTCTTCACTTGCATGTCTTCCGATGAGAAGGTGATGCAAGGTATTGGCCCCTTGAAGACTTGGTGACATTGGGTGCAAATTTCCGCTGACTTCTCCGGGAAATAAGTGAGGAAAATTTTGTTATTCGCCAATGCTTCTCGCAGAGTTTCTCTAGTCGATTGAGACAGTCGCAAAAGTTCAAATAATGTGATTCTTGCCAGGATGTTGGAGAGCTGAGCTAGAACATCGGTGGAAAGGGGCCAGTTCGGTATCCCTACGAGTGTTTTATTGTAGCGGATCTCTTTTGTCACAGGTTCACCGGCTAGTGCTTTCGTCGATGGTGTAAGCCTCGGAGTATTCCCTTAAGTACTCTTTCCCCTCGGGTGCCCAATGCTTGTATAGGTTGTGCGACTAGGGCGACTTGCTCCTTGGTAGAGTTATTGACTTGCTCTTCTTCGCTGGCGGAGATGGTATTGCAAGCTTTCCTTTTGGGCTTGGAAGAGGTCCATTGCTCATTTGATAACAGGTCAGGATGAACCCACATAATTTCGCCTTTCGGCGTAGTGTAAGGGACCATACCTTGCGCCTCCCGCTGTTGGAGGTCAAAGTTCACGATTCTGGCCTCTGCCTGAGGGATCGGCTTCACACCATCCTGCACTTGGAATTCCGCAAAATCACCAAATTGGAGAGCGACCATATTTGCAGACACTTTCTTCTGATCCTCCCGAAGAGTCATAACACCTGCTTCTAACAAGACTTGGATCTTGTCTTTCAAAATGTAACATGCTCCCGTCGGATGATGCACCATTCGATGGTACATGTAATATTTTGGATCATCCGTCCTTGAAGATTCCTCCGGCTTTTTTATTTCCGGAAGCGTGATCTTGTTCATCTTGAGCAAAGTCTTGAAAATCGGGATAACTTGATCATCCTTGAAATCATACTTCTTGGAGGATGGCTATCGAATATTCGATTTACGCTTAAAGACTTTGAAGTAGGTTGAGTCTCTGACTAGAGTCTCCTTCCCTTCGATTATTTTTGAGTAAAATTGCTCTGATTACCCCCTTTTTTAGGATGATAGTCCTGAGATTCTTCTGTCTCTATTCTCTTAAGCATGCTTTCAACCTGTTCCCCTTACCTCACCAAGTCTCTCAGGCGTGCTTCAAGCTAGCCCATCTTTGAAAGTATGTTGATTGAGAGGTTGTTTACGCACATCTCGATGAGTGTCGCTTCCGAGACTTGGTCACGGGAGTGCAATGACTGGTTTCTGAACCTTTTGACAAAAGTGTTGACGGACTCTGTCTTCTTTTACATTTCGGCCAGCAAAGTGGCCATAGACACTTCAGTGTCGTCATCGAAGAATCGAGCCATAAAAACTTTTCCAAATCTCTCCAAGAGTGAATAGAACCAGGCTCCAACCTTTGAAACCACTCGAAAGCAACTCCCTTAAGAGTGCTAATGAATAATCGGGTCATGATAGGATCATTACCTGTTATATGCCCGGTTTGTGCTTGGAAATAATAAATATGTTGTGATGGGGCTCTATCCTTAGTGAGAGTCCATGATACTTTGTCTAGGTGCTCATTTACAGAAAATGGAGCAATTAAGGCAAGTAGAGATGTTTTCTCTGATTGCATCATAGGAGAAGTACTTCTACGTAGATGAAGGTGCCAATGCCATTCATTTTCCCACATATATCCCTTACTTCTAATAGGAACATTTGTTGATAATGCAAGGTTATATAAGGAGGGATAGAGACTTGCAAGAGAGTTATCATTTAGCCATTTATCTTCCCAGAAACGAATTTGATTCCCACAGCCTAACTTCCAAGACATATGATTAAAAAAATGACCCCTCAGTTTGATTATATCATTCCAAAAAGAAGAGTTTGATCCATATGGGTGTTTTGATTGAATATTAGTGCCTCTAGTGTTGTAGAGCTGATGTAGGAGAGAGCCAGCAAGAGAATCTTTGTTCAAACACTTCCATAGCCATTTGGAAATCAGAGATTGATTGAAAATTTTCAAGTCCTTAACCCCTAATCCTCCTTCTTTTTTACTCAAGCATACCACATTCCAATTGACAAGGCATTTAAAAGCTCCAGTAGTGGCATAACCAGACCAAAGAAAATTCCTTCGTATCTTATCAATTTCCTTAATCAACCAATTTGGTAATTTGTAAAAGGCCATGAAATATAGAGGTATCGATGTAAGAACAAAATTTAAGAGAATAAGCCTTCCACCAAATGATAAAGCACTACTCTTCCAAGAAGCCAATTTTTTTATGTAAATTGTCCAAAATAGGTTGCCAATCTGATTTTGTGAGTTTTCCATGTCTGAGTGGCAAACTAAGATATTTAATAGGCAAGGTCTCATACTTCCAGTTAAGTGAGCATGCAAGATTTGCACCTCTATGTGCTAAGGAGCCAAAAATAGATGGGGAAGACTTGGCATAATTGGTACCCAACCCCGAAATATCCTCGAAGATATATAAAATGGCTTTGAGAGTAGATATATCTTTATAAGAACTGTTGACAAAAAGTAAGGTGTCATCTTCAAACTGAAGACTCCTAATATGGTTTAGAGGCTCCTTAATATTAAGATTTGATAATGATCATTCTTGCACATTGTTCATAATCATCCTATTTAGGACGTCAACTGCAAGATTAAAGAGCATAGGAGATAATGAGTCTCCTTGCTTAAGTCCTCTCTTACATTTGAAGAACCTAGAGGGGGAGCCATTGACCAGAACAGCACAGTGGGAAGAAGAGATGATGTTTGAGAACCAGGAGCACCATTTGTCACCAAATCCTTTAGCTTTGAGCAAGCTAATCAAAAAGCTTCAATTAATAGAAAGCCTTAGCAAAGTCTATTTTGAACATAGCTATCTCTTTTTTCCTTTTAGAGCAGAAATAAATCATCTCATGAGCTATTAAAATAGAGTCAAGAGTTGATTTCCCCGGTTGGAAGGCAGACTGAGTTGGAGCTACCAAGGTTGACATAAGGGGTGAAAGTCTATTAGCAAGCATCTTGGTGAAGATTTTAAAGATACAGTTTATAAGACTAATGGGTCGATAATCCTTCACACAAGACGCATCACTGGCTTTGGGGATAAGTGTGATAAAAACTTTATTCAATCTGTGAAGTGAGGAAGCATCATCATAGAAGCCATTCATAAGAGCAAGAAGATCCAGTTTGATTAAGTCCTAGAAGGTTTGATAGAACAATATGGAAAAGCCATCAGGTCCTGGTGCTTTGTTTGAGTTCATGTTGAAGACAGCTAATCTCAGATCATGTTCAGAGAAAGGGGCTTCAAGAAAAGAAAGATCAAAGTCTTGTTGAGGATATAAAGAAGACCAATCAATAGATGGATTACTCAACTTTTCTTGGCCAAAAAGAGAAGAGTAATAATCATAAAAAGCCTTAGATTTTTTAGATTCACCAGATATAATGGATCCATTGATTAATGGAAACAATATAGTTTTTTCTCCTTCAGGATGAAGCATACTTATGGAAAAAAGAGGTATTGGCATCACCCACTTTTAGCCATTCGATCCTAGATCTTTGATGCCAGTAAATTTCCTCTTCCTTCATAATAGAGGTATAGATAGACTTGAGAGATTTTCTCTCATTGAAATTAGTGGTAGGAAGGGTCCTTTCTCTTCAAGTGAGTCAAGTCTACTGATTTGAGCAAGAATGTCAACTTTTCTATTTGCCAGAGAACCATACACATTCTTTTTCCACCATTTAATCCTTCTCTTAATGAGCTTAAGTTTGGAGACAAAAACATCCACAGGAGAACCACTACATTGAAAAGAATTTCAGCTTGAAATAATAAAAGGAGCGAAATCCTTATGGTCCAACCAACTTCTTTCAAATCTGAAGAGTGGTGGGAAGGTGGGAGACCATCACTGTCTAGGATCACGGGGCAATGATCTAAGCATACTGAAGGAAGAGAATATTGTAGACATGAAGGGAATTTAGCATCCCACCCCGCACATACCAAGAATCTGTCCAACCTAGCTAAGGAAGGATTCATACGATTATTAGACCAAGTATAGGATCTACCATTAAGGGGAAGATCTGTTAGAGACAAGGTTGTAACTAGATTTCTGAAGGAATTAATGTCTCGTAGAGATCCTGCTCTACCACTATGTTCACTAGATGATAAGGTGACATTAAAGTCTCCACTAAGAACCCAGGGTGCAGAAAGATAGATCTGATACGTTAAGCTCCCACCAACACACATCTCTGTCATCTCTATCGATAGGGGCATAAACTGAGGTGAAAACAAAATTCCAGTTGGTTGGACCATGGAGTAGATGAACTGATACAGAGAAAATTCCCACATGTGAGCCAAGCAGAGAATATGAGTCAGACCAGCCAACAAGGACTCCACCTCTGGATTTAGTAGAATCAAGGTGACACCAATTGGGGATTTTATTACCCCCTATAGATTTAAACTTCCCAGAAGAGGGATTGGAAAGTTTGCTTTCATGAAGACCCACTACATCAATACCAGAACGGAAGATAAAATCTCTGACCATATTTCTTTTAAGAGGATCATTAAGTCCTCTGACATTCCATGATGAGAACCTCATGATGAAAAATTAACAGAAGACAACCAAAAAACTCCATAAGGTCCAAGCAGATTACGAAATCTGCTTAGCCTTTGCTACTTCCTTAGCTTTCAAGATGTCAATATTCAAATCAGTAGTAGTAACACCACAGTTGCATGCAATTTCTTCTAGGGTAACATTGCCAAGTGAATTTAAGGGCATGTCATAGGAAGAAGAAGATGATGATTTAATCGTACCTGTTTGCGGTGAAAGTTGGGATGATTGTCATTGCCGATGAATTGGTTACACATTTATGGATTTATAAACGGATTCAAAAATAACTCGCCTTTTTATAAGGCTTTACAATGAAAAATCAAAAAAAAGATTACAACTTTCTTTCACCAAAACAAACGCGGGATCCGTTTATCGAATCCTCGCTTGCGTGGGTGTCTTTACTGTCTTGGGGACTTTATTCCGTCAGTGGACCGCGTATCGTGATCAAAGAGATCTACATGGTAAACGGGGGTTATTTTACAAAGGAAATAATAGCCCGAAGCGAATGAGATCGACCAAGCGAAATCAAAGCTCTTCTCGAGATCAAAACAAAGTTTAATCTCAAGGAATCATGTGTTGATCTGAGATCCGATCTCTCGAACCTTTTTGAGGGGATTATCTCACGAAGGAGGATAATAGCCCTGGGGATTATCTCACAAAGGATGATAATAGCCCTTTAGAGTTTGCCGAGATCTGGATCTAGTGTCGACGAAGATCGGTCGTCGCTCCCGAGTTTAGATCTGAGGTGAGAAGGCAATTTGGCAGAGCTTCGGCTTCTCCAAAATTTTAGATCCCTCACAAATGAACCCCCTCCCTCTTATTTATAGCCTCACAAAGCGGATACGGGTCGAACCGGGCAAAAGCCTAGTAAACCTAGGTGTCTCGGCTGACCGAGACACCTGATGGTGTCTCGGCCACCGAGACACCTCTTGGTGTCCTGGTGTTTGGCTGAGTTTTCCCCGTGGCTTTTCTCCGGTTATTTTCCGAGTTCGTTTTGAGGCTTCGGTTTAGATTTATTCCATCGCTCGCACGCGATTTGCCGCTTCATGCATTTCGTCAACTCGCTTCGTTGACTTGGACGCCTCGTCGACTCACTTTATGCGTTTCATCGACTCGATTTATGTGCCTGCGTCGTAGTCACTCGTTATCACATCGCCAACGGTTCGTTGCTACGTCATCGGATGGCTCGTCAATCGCCAACTCGTCATCACAAGCTATGTCGGGGACTTAGGCAATTTTTTACGCCTACAGATACCCCCTCCAAAGTATTTCGGTCTCGCTCTTTTATAGAAGAAGCTGAAATTCTTTGGATATGATAGGCCCCAACCTTCATTCGGTATAATAGGACCTGAAAATGGCTTCGAATCTTGACTTCTCCAATTCTCTCGGACTATCCAGTGCTTTGTAGGATGACTGAAAGTATCACGGTGCTGCATTTATTATCTGACCGCTGTTGAAGTCTTGACTCGAAAACTAATGAATGAATTTTCTTGTTTTAGCTCGCGTTGGTGAGTTGTCGTCGGACTGACCATCCAATTTCGTGAGGCTTAACCCTGAATTGGCGAATTCTCCGTTGCGTCGTTCGTCGTAGAACTGATCACAGCAGGAGGAATTTTCTTGAGATTTATCCTTGGTGAATTCTCCATTGTGACGCATTGACCGGCGTCGGAATTTTTTTTTTTTTGAAATTTATCCTTCAGTCGGCGATTTTCCACTGCGACACGTTGTCCGGCGTCGAAATTTTGAACACAGTGGGTGTAAATTGGGGGCTGTCGAGTTATCCTTAAGAATATAAAATATTCTCCAGGAACTTCTCGACAAAATAGGAAATAGTTTATACTCATATACTTTTTGGAGTTGTCAAGTTATCCTTAAAACATAAAATATTTTCCAGGAACTTCTCGACAAAATAGGAAATAGTTTATACTCATATACCTTTTTGGAGTAGATATGAGGCTCGCATAATTCGAACCATATGAGAATTGACCGTTGATGGGTGACGATCTCGTGTGGGAGAGAGAAAACTGCTGAGGCAAGTGAATGGGGATTCGAGTTTGGTCGAATCCTACTTTGACTAAGATTGGCCAAATCCTGCTGTGACTAGGATAGGCGAAATCCTGCTGTGATTAGGATAGGCGAAATCCTGCTGTGACAAGGATAGCTAAAATCCTGCTGTGACTAGGATAGCCGAAATTCTGCTGTGACTAGGATAGGTGAAATCCTGTTGTGGCTGGGATTCCAAAATCCTGCTGTGACTAGGATAGGCAAAATCCTGTTGTGACTGGGATCCCAAAATCCTGCTGTGACTAGGATATGCGAAATCCTGTTGTGACTGGGATTCCAAACCCCCTTTGATTAGTCTCCAAGTCTTCTTTGATTAGGTTTAGCCGAATCCTCCTCTGATTAGGTTTAGCTGGCTCCTCCTTTGATTAGGTTTAGCTGAATCCTCCTTTGATCAGGTTTAGTTGAATTCACCATTGATTAGGATTCCAAATCCACCATAACTTGATTTGGTCAAACCTGCCTTCAACTAAGTTTTCCTTTTTTTCTTTTTTTTCTTTCCTCCTTCTATTGGGTTTGGGCCTAAATAAAATCCTCTCCCCCTATTTAATAGGACCGGCCCCCCATTCTTTTTTTTATTCAATTTTTTTTTACAAAATTCGGCCCCCCCCTCTCTAGGGTTTTGGTCGGCCGTGTAGGCAATAAAAATTGCCTTAATCCCTGCACAGCAACTCGGGGTGAGCAAAAGAGCTTAAGGGTCCATCTGAGTGAAGTCAGGCCCGCCTAAAGGCTAAGTTCACCTGAATGCTTGACTTTACAAAATAGACAAAAGTGCTGATGTCTCTCGAACCGGAAGGAATTGGGCAAAATGACCGCAACAATTGGCTCCGTCTCGTTGAGATAGTCGATTTTCATATATAATTCGTCCAATTCCGACATACGGTTTGAGAGTTACGACCCGCTCAGAAAGTAGCATGCTCGAGGCTCGCCTGTAGAGCGTCTCGCCGGTGCTTGAAGCTCGTCTCGCGATAGGCCAAAATCGCCCACAACCTCAAAGTTTGACGAGGCTCTCCTACAACGTCATGGCAGCGAGGCTCGACATTCAACCGAGGTTCGTCATTGCAGCAAGGCTCGACATTCAACGAGGTTCGTCATTGCGGCGAGGCTCGACATTCAACCGAGGTTAGCCTACAGCGGTGAACCTCGACATTCAACGAGGTTCGTCATTGCGGCGAGGCTCGACATTCAACCGAGGTTAGCCTACAGCGGTGAACCTCGACATTCAACGAGGTTCGTCATTGCGGCGAGGCTCGACATTCAACCGAGGTTAGCCTACAGCGGTGAACCTCGACATTCAACCGAGGTTAGCCTACAGCGGTGAACCTCGACATTCAACCGAGGTTAGCCTACAGCGGTGAACCTCGACATTCAACCGAGGTTAGCCTACAGCGGTGAACCTCGACATTCAACGAGGTTCGTCATTGCGGCGAGGCTCGACATTCAACCGAGGTTAGCCTACAGCGGTGAACCTCGACATTCAACCGAGGTTAGCCTACAGCGGTGAACCTCGACATTCAACCGAGGTTAGCCTACAGCGGTGAACCTCGACATTCAACCGAGGTTAGCCTACAGCGGTGAACCTCGACATTCAACGAGGTTCGTCATTGCGGCGAGGCTCGACATTCAACGAGGTTCGCCAATTCGCTATCGCAATAGCCGCTTATCAGAGCAGCTCCGCTTAATCAGAAAGCGTACCAGCATCGTAGGCAGCCACAGCATCGAGAAGTGCCGCACGACACGCGCAGCTCCATTAAATAGCCAAAAGCCCAACTGGGCTGGGGGCTGGAAAAGAGAAGAGGTTTGAGAACTTTTGGAGCTCAACACTTGTGCGCATAGGAGAGATTAGGAACCTCTCCAACAACCTCTTGATCACCCGCAGCCTTGGTCTGATCGTCAACGGGAAGCAACCTCGACTCGAGCATCGAGTGAAGCATCCTCTCGCCACCAAGAACCCATACAAAAGAGGAGTCAAATCAACCCCCTCTTCCTCTGTAATCGAGAGAATTTGATTGTAACACATTCATTCAATCAATAAACTTTTTTCGACTCTACGTAAGATGGCACCACAGCTGGGGAGTAACATTCATTCCGATGAATCGGTGGTGACGCAATCGACAAGATTGCGCCGAACCGAGGTTCAAACCTTGGTTATCGAGTTTGATCAGGGTAAGTACGAGGAGTTCCTCTCCTCTCGGGCATCTAGCCCAATGAAGACACGCAGTGTCGCCGAAGTCTCTCGATGAGACGCCACTGGCTTCGCTGAATCCTCTCGAGTAAACTCGACGAACAGCCCCGCCTCTCAAGGACAAGGCTCCAAAAGCTAGCCAGCAGGCTAAGAAGTGGGTTGTTAAGCAACCCAAGTCAACTTCGGATGTTGTTAGCCAAGTTTTGGCTTCTGGCGAGCCTCGCTCTGCCTATGGGAAGAACGAACCTTCTGACGGTCCACTCTCGAGACGTGCCAGACAACGTCAGCGACAGAACCAAGCTCGCCGACGTGCTCGAGCTCTGGTCTCGTTGGACGGATTCCACTATCGACCAGAGAAAATCAACGAACCTCGTTATCATCAAAGGGTTCGTTCAGGACAAGACGAATGTCGCCTCAGCCGCGAACCTCGCCCCAGCTGCGAACCTCAAGGCGAACGTCGCCCCAGGTGCGAATCTCGTCTACATGACGAACGTCGCCCCAGGTGCGAGCCTCGTCTACATGACGAACGTCGCCCCAGCTGCGAACCTCGTCTGCAAGACGAACGTCGCCCCTGCTGCGAGCCTCGTCCAAGTGGCGAACCTCGCCAACAATGTGAGGTCCCCTTGAAAAGAGGTGAGCCTCGTCTGCTTGGCGAACGTCGCCCCAGCTGCGAACCTCGTCTGCAAGACGAACGTCGCCCCTGCTGCGAGCCTCGTCCAAGTGGCGAACCTCGCCAACAATGTGAGGTCCCCTTGAAAAGAGGTGAGCCTCGTCTGCTTGGCGAATTTCGCCAACAACATGACGAACATCGCTCTGTTGACGAACCTCGTCATAACAAGCGTCAAAATGATGAACCTCGTCATCATGAACCTCGACATGGGGTGTCATCAAGGCAAGTGGACGAACCTCGTCGTAGGAAGCGTCAGAATGACGAACCTCGTCATCATGACGGCGAACCTCGCCATAAGCTTCGCCGCCAGAGCCAAAGGAAACGGCAGCCTCGCCAGGGTCGCCAAACTCGACTCGGAGAGCCTCTCTCATACGAGGCTCGTTTTTCAGAATCAACTGGGGGAACACCCACTTCTGATCTCCGTGATTACCTCACTCGCAAGCGTGATGTTAGTCATATGCAATCTCATTGCTGCTGTGAGAAGCTTATCTCTGCGATGCGCGCCCAATGTTCATCGACACTCCAACCTTCGGTTTTTGAGCGATTATCGGACCCGTCAGCCAGACGAAGGCGGTTTCGCCATAAGAAACAAGCAGCCCGCGGTGGTCATTCCCCCGGAGTGACTATTAACATGGTTGGGAGAAGCGGGAGCAAGACCCCAACAGGCAGTCCTGAGTCGTCTGACCCTGAATATTCCCCAGGGTTACGAGGCGCATTAATCAATAGCCAAGGCGCTTATCGAGGAACCCGTCTTCGTGCCGGAGTGACAATCCCGTTTGACTATAGCCAATTGGCTGGGGGTACCTCTGAAGAATTTGAGAACTCTGGCATCGCTACGTCTCAACCTTCGAATACTGATTTTAGTGATCAGGCAAGTGTCCTCATGGCCGAACGAGAAGAAGAGATGATACGAAGAATTGAAGAGCAACAAGCTACTATTCTTGCGCAACAGGAATCTATCAGACGCTTAGAAATGATGATGGAGAAACTTGTGGGCAAGAAGAAGATGGACGAAGGAGGATCCAAATCGAAGCAAGAAGGCTACGACGGGGATCATGATGTTCACTCAATGTCATCGAAGCGCAATAGAACTGCACGAAAGAGCAGATCATATGTTGCGGATTTCCAAGAAGTACCGGATGCCCTTAAACCCAAGGGCAATCTAAGGAGCCGGGGTGGCGAGGCCATATCCTATAGAATGGGATGATGTCCCATATCCTCTAAAATTCAAGCCACTTAACCTAGCACACCGACGAAAAGTTCCCCGTCACAACACATCTACTATTTCCGCCGCAAACCCGCATATAACCGTAACGATCCTATTATGACTCGATTATTCATCAAGACTTTAAGGGAGTCGCCGAAAGTGGTTTCAAGGTTAGAGCCCGGTTCTATCGCTCTTGGAAAGATGTGCAAAGGCTTTTATGGCCCGATTTTTCGATGATGACACCGAGGTGTCTATGGCCACTTTGTCGGGTCAAAAGTAAAAGAAGACGGAGTCTCGCCAAGACTTTCGCCAAGCACCCGAATCTGTTTTGCATTCCCGACCAGCCTCGGTTACATTCATCTGATGTGCGAGCCAACCTCTCGCCAACATACTTTCAAAATGGGTGCATGAAGCACACTCTTGGAGAGACTCTGAGGCAAGGGAGCAAGTTGAGAACATGCTTCGTGAGGATCGGGCCGAGGAACCCCGTGATTCTCGCCATAAAAGGGGTAATCGTAACAATTTTATTCCTCAAAAGCAATCAAGGGGAAGGAGACTTTGGTCGTGGAGACCCAACCTACTTCGAGACCCTTCAAGCGTAAATCGAATGTTTTTGATACCGCCCTCGAGGAAGTATGACTTTAAGGATGACCAGTCATACCAATCCTAAAACTTTACTCAAAATGAACAAGATCACGCCCGAAATGAGGAAGCCGGAGGAAGCTTCAAGGACGGATGATCCAAAATATCGCATGTACCATCGAATGGTACACCACCCGACGTGGTCATGCTACGCTTTGAAGGACAAGATCCAAGTCTTGTTAGAGGCAGTGTTATGACTCAGAGGATCGAAGAAGGTGTTCGCAAACATGGTCGCCTCCAATTTGTGATTTTCTCGAATTCCAAGTGCAAGATGGAGTAAAGCCGATCCCTCAAGCGAAGCCGAGTTGTGAACTTTGACCTCCAAAGAACGGGAGGAACAAGGTATGGTCCCTACACCACGAAAAGGCTTAAATTATGGGTTCACCCTAACTTGCTATCGATGAGCAATGGACTTCTTCAAAGTCCAAAGGGAAGACTTGTAACGCCACCTCTCGGCCGACCGAAAAGGAGCAATCGTCTCCTACCACGCCGATTGCACTGCCATGCCACCCGCTGTGGAAAGGAGTTCTTAAGGAGTATCCCGAGGTAACACCGACATAGCAAAGAAAGGCCGCCAGTGAGCCCAAAACAAGGGAGGTCCGTACAACAAAGCCAGAAGGACACACCGAAACTTTGAAGGCCCCTTTCCGCTCGATGTTTTAGCCCAACTTCCAACATCCCGGGGATCACTTTGTTTGAACTCTACTTCTCAATCTACTGAGAAGCTCATGAGAAGCATTGGCGGACAACGGCCTTTCGCTCATTTCCCGTAAAGCTCATGTAAGTTTTGCTCAATGTTACTGTGTCTTCGAGGGCCAATACCTTGCATTACCTTTTCTCTGAGGACATGCAAGTGAAGAACCCAAGCATGATAGCCATTATACTTAACGCTTACATTATTTCTCGTCCCGATCAACCGAGCTCAAGTTGATCCAGATCTCGATTGAGTATCATCCCATTGAGAATTATACAACATCTCTCGATACCGCCGATCGCTTAGCGACAACCGACTACCATCTACGGTTTCAATGCCACCAATTTCGCCCCGGCAAAATCAAACTCCGATGCCGATAGGAGACTTGAAGACGACGCCACCGCTACGCCATTGATGCCGATACATCCTATAATTTGCTATTGGGTCGCACTCTCGATCCATGAAAACTTGATCGTCCGCCTACATTGCATCAATGCATGAAGTATGTAGATGAAGAGGGGATGGTTAAAACATTGGTCGCGAAAGGCAACCATTCAAAAGTGGAGAATTATTTTACCGATTCTCGCCCACTACCTTGAGGAGGGCCAAACCGATGAACCACAGATCGAGGACTATGACAAATGAAATGAGGTCGACATAGAGTCCGAACAAGGAGTTGTGTTCAATGATGTAAAACCTTTGTAATCGATCCGAATGATCCCGATGACGATATCGCCGCTTTCAATGAAGATTATGATTTAGCTTACGACCGGTAAAAAGTCATATCGACTTAATGTCGAATTTCCGCCACGCTGTATGTCGAACCTACATCGCGACATGCCAACTCTCGCCGCTCATGATGACCCAAAGGTATAATGACTCTTCGCGAAAGAGCTTTTGTGATACCACCAGAATAGCGATCGAAGACATTATCCTTGGAAGGTCAATCACCACAAAATGAGCTAGAGCAGCCCAAAACAGGAAAAGGAACCCCACTCATACTTCGCCGACGACGCCAAATTTGATGAAGAAAATGGGTATGATTTCCTTCGCAAAGAAGGACTAAGCTACGAAAAGGCATCGTGACACCGATCCGACCGCTTATGTCCCGAAGGCCACCGATGATTACTATCATAAAACTCGTAGCGGGTTGGGATATGAGTCACTGCGGCACGCTACGATCGAGGGTGAGTCGATCACTCATCTTCGGGCAGCTCCTAGGATTCTCGACGCTAAAGATAGGACAGAAATTAGGTCCCTCGATGGTTAATATGACCTCTGATCCAATAGAGATTCAAGAAGATGATCTCTACCGCTATTCGAGGATCCACCGAGTCAACTGGAATGCAATGGGAACATCGCTTTGAACAACGAACCTACCATCGATGACAAAATAGTCCGAGTTGATATGGGGATGAAGCTAATCCAAAGCCCATATTCATAAGCGATAGTTTGACAGCTGAAGAAAAGGAGAGCCTTATCGCTTTGGTACGGGAATATATCGATGTCTTCGCTTGGAGTTATGAAGATATGCCCGGCTTAGACCCTCGAGTGGCTATGCATTGCCTTAATATCGAACCAGGCGCTAAGCCTGTTAAACAACAAAGAACGAGCATTTGTCCCTCGTGTCATGAAGGCCATTGAGAAAGAAATCGAGAAGCTGATCAAAGCAGGGTTCATTCGGGAGGTTCAACACCCCGATTGGGTAGCCAATATAGTACCTGTTTTGAAGAAAAGCGGACAGATCCGGCCGTGCGTTGACTATCGAGACTTAAATTCAAAGATGTCCGAAGATGATTTTCCTTTACCAATCACGGATATTATCGTCAATAACACGTGTGGGTTTGAAAGGATGTCTTTTATGGATGGCTTTTCAGGGTACAATCAAATCAAAATGCACCCCGATGATGAAAAGCACACTGCTTTCAACACCGCCGAATATACCGTTATACGCTTATGCCTTCGCTTGAAAATGCAGGGCTACATACCAGCGCAGTTATGACCACTATCTTCCAAAACATTTACGGAAGACAATAGAATGCTACGTAGACGATTTAGTGGTCAAGAGTCGTCACAAAAGTGATCATTTACACGACTTGAGGACAGCATTTGAGATAATGCGGGCACATCAGCTGAAGATGAACCCAACTAAGTCTTTCCGGGAATGTCTAGTGGCAAATTCTAGGGTTCGTGGTCACAGCAGACTGTATACGCCTCGACCCGGATAAAGTCAAAGCTATCCAAGAACTTCCACCTCCTAGAAGCCTCAGAGAGCTTCGTGGTCTCCAAGGGCGTTTGGCTTACATTCGCAGATTCATTTCCAATTTATCGGGGAAATGTCAACCATTCTCGAAGCTCATGAAGAAAGGTGTATCGCTCGCTTGGGGACGAAGATTGCCGGAAGGCATTCGAAGAGATCAAAACATATCTTTCTAATCCCCCTGTGTTAGTTGCACCTAAATCAGGAAAGCCCTTTCTGATTTACATCCGCGCTACAGAGTATGCGTTAGCAGGTCTTTTAGCACAGGACGATGACAATGGCCACGAACAGGCAATCTATTACCTCAGTAGGACACTGCGGGGGCCGAGTATCGATACCCTCCCATTCAGAAGGAATGTTTGGCTTTGGTCTTCGCCATCCAAAAGATGCGGCACTATCTAGTGGGACAGACCATACACGTCATCTCCAAAATTGACCCTATACGGGTATTCATGACTCAGCCTGGCACGTTGAATGGTCGAACGGCTAGATGGGCATTGTTATTATCTCAGTACGACATTCACTTCAAACCTCAGAAGGCGATGAAGGGTCAAGCTGTGTGTGATCTTATGGCTAATCATCCATTGAAAGGGAAAGTCGAATTGTATCAAGACATGCCTGATGAACCTTATGAAGCTAATCTGGTCTCTAAGGAACAGGTATGGCAGTTGTTCTTTGACGGAGCCTCGAGAGCGACCCCTGACGGCCCCGTTGTAGCCGGAGTGGGGGTAGTATTGATATCTCCGCAAAACCACGTGATACCACGAGCTGTGTCGTTATCAGAACCATGCACCAATAACGTAGCAGAGTATAATGCGTTATTGATTGGTCTCGACATAGCCAAACATTTAGGCGTGAAGCACCTTGAAGCATTTGGGGATTCACAGCTAGTCGTAAAACAACTAAGAGGAGAATACGAAGTCAGGCACGAGGACCTTATCCCTCATCATGCAGCAGCCATAACTTTAGCTGACTCCTTTGAAAGCTTTTACATTGATCATGTGCCCCGTTTGCGGAACACTTATGCAGATGCGCTGGCGTCTCTTGCAGCTACGCTAGCCCTGCCTGAGAATGCTACTCAGCAAGTTAGTGTGACTAGTCGGCAACTATTTCGGCCAAAATATGCATTACAGATTCGTGCAGTCGAAGACGAGCCTAAGTCACTTGAAGCACGAGACTGGCGGTTCCCGATCATCGACTATGTCTTGCATGGGATATTGCCCGAAGACATAAAAGAAAGGGAGTCGATTCGTCGACGAGCATCAAGATTTTACTATGATTCCCAGTTACAGACTTTGTATAGAAGGTCATATGATGGGTTACTGCTTCGATGTCTGTCAACTAAGGAAGCAGAGCAAGTCTTGAAAGAAGCTCATGACGGTGTTTGTGGAGCACACCAACCTGGACCTAAGTTATGGGACCGGCTGCGTAGACTCGGTTATTATTGGCCGACGATGGTAAGGGATGCCGCGGCTTACGCTAAACGATGCCATGCGTGCCAAATACATGCTAATTACCTTCACCAACCTCCGGAACACTTGCATCCTACCGCCACGTCCTGGCCATTTGAAACGTGGGGAATGGACATCGCCGGTCCAATTTCTCCACCTTCTTCAAAAGGACATCGCTTCATATTGGCGATAACCGAGTATTTCGTGGGCAAGCCGTTCCCTGAGATTGGTCAAGACAAGTGATGATCAAGTTTGTTAAACATCATGTCATATACCGGTACGGTGTGCCGAGGCGATTGTCCACGATAATGGTCCGCAATTTGTCACCATGCCTTCACGCCGACTGCGATAAATTTTGAATCCGAATCTAGCGCCAATGTTTTACTACCCTGCGGCGAATGGACAAGCTGAAGCTTTTAATAAGACGATCATCAAGATCCTTACTAAGATGGTCTCTTCAAACAAGAAGGATTGGAACGACAAGCTGGGGCAAAGCCTGTGGGCTTACCGTACAACGGTTCGCGACAATCGACCGTGTACCACCCCATATTCTCGGTTTATGGTTGTGAAGCCATTTTACCGTTAGAGATTCAAATCCCATCGCTTCAATGGCGCTATCCACCGAATGACAACCGAGGAAAATCATCACGACGCCTTGAGGAACTTGAAATGCGGATGAAAACGACATTACAGCTCAACAAGATATCGAAGCTTTACCGCATCTCGATTTCTAAAGCATTTGACAAGAAAGTCCGATGTCGTATTTTCAAGGAAGGCGACCTCGTTCTCGCTGTCCGACGCCCGATGATTTTGAACTCCAAAAAGAAGGGGAAGTTCGAACCAAAATGGGAAGGACCATTCGTGGTGGAGTCTCTGCTCAATGGAGCATACCGCCTAACCAATCAAGAAGGCGACAGAATCATGATGCCTATTAATGGTAAGTTTCTGAAAAAGTACTACCCGTAGTCTTCTTTCAAACTCCCATTAAGTTATCATGTTAACAGTCACATCAGATAACCAATTTCCTCCAAATTCTCTCGCCAATCCTCGTCAATAGGATGGCGGGACCCCAAAACTATCATGTTAACAATCACCTCTGATAGTTCCCTCAAGATTTCCTCCGTCGATCCTCTCAAACAGGATGACGGGACCACTCCCACTGTCATGTTAACAATCACCTCTGATAGTCCGCATCGTCATTCCCGCGAACGACGTTGTCCAACCAAGCAATATACCCCTATCGTCTCCCTCACCGAATAGTGGCCTACCATGCGATGTGCCTCTATTTTAGCCATAGTCGTTATACTCTTATGTCACTGAACGACTCAGCTACCCCCACAGAGTCATTTCCTAAATGACTTTGTTCGTAATCACTGTTGTTATACTTTTAAGTCACTGAACAACTTGATTGCTTTTTGATCGCGATCGTTATACTCCCATGTCACTGAACGATTCGATCATTTCCGAATAGTGGCCATGCCTCTTTTCAATCATAGTCGCTATACTCCCATGTCACTGAACCATCAGCCTACTCCCCACGAGTCATTTTCTAAATGACTTTGTTTGTAATCACCGTTGTTATACTTTTAAGTCATCGAACAACTTGATTGCTTTTTGATCGCGATCGTTATACTCCCATGTCAATGAACGATTCGATCATTTCCTAATGGCCTACCATGCATGTGCCTCTATTTCAACCATAGTCGCTATACTCCCATGTCATCAACGACTTAACTACTCCCACATGATCATTCCTCTAAATGATTTTGTTCGAATCACTTGTTATACTCTCACGCCATCAACAACTTGATTGCTTTTGATCGCGATCGTTATACTTTCATGTCACCGAACGATTCGATCATTTCCACACGATGGCCTACCAGTGCTATTTGCTTTATCTTTTAATCCAACGCCTTGAACGGCTAAGGATAGAGGGGAGATTTTAGCATTAAGCCTAAAAGAAACCCTCGAAACTCACCATACCGAGGGGAAAGTATGGCTAGCCCGATTCAAACGGTAATCGGTAAAGGCACATCAAATCCGTTGATAGTGGGGTTTGCTAAAAATCCTAGAGGGATCATTAGCTGCAAGTGAAGAATTCAAATTTACTGCTCGCCCGCCCGCACTACACCATTTTTAAAAGCTCATATCCAAAGTGTTCCGCACTCCATTTAACCACATTCAAGTCTCAAAACTTTGAGGGGTTTTGTAGGCAATAAAATTGCCTTAATCCCCGCAACTCGGGTGAGCAAAAGAGCTTAAGGGTCCATTCGAGTGAAGTCGCCCTAAAGGCTAAGTTCACCTGAATGCTTGACTTTACAAAATAGACAAAGTGCTGATGTCTCTCGAACCGGAAGGAATTGGGCAAAACGACCGCAACAATTGGCTCGCCTCGCCGAGATAGTCGATTTTCATATATAATTCGTCCAATTCCGACATACGGTTTGAGAGTTACGACCCGCTCTTCGTAGCATGTTCTGAGGCTCGCCCGTAGAGCAGGCTCGCCTGCGTGCTTGAAGCTCGTCTGCATAGGCCAAAATCGCCCACAACCTCAAAGTTTGACGAGGCTCGCCTACAACGTCATGGCAGCGAGGCTCGACATTCAACCGAGGTTCGTCATTGCAGCAAGGCTCGACATTCAACCGAGGTTCGTCATTGCAGCGAGGCTCGACATTCAACCAAGGTTCGCCAAGCAGCGAAACCCTTCATTCAGACGAGGTTCGCCAAGCAGCGAAGCTCTTCACTCAACCGAGGTTCGCCAAGCAGCGAAACCCTTCATTCAGACGAGGTTCGCCAAGCAGCGAAGCTCTTCACTCAGACGAGGTTCGCCGACAGCAGTGAACCTCGACATTCAACCGAGGTTCGCCTACAGCGGTGAACCTCGACATTCAACCGAGGTTCGCCTACAGCAGTGAATCTCGACATTCAACCGAGGTTCGCCTACAGCAGTGAACCTCGACATTCAACCTCAGCATTCAAACAAGGTTCGCCTACAGCAGTGAACCTCGACATTCAACCGAGGTTCGCCTACAGCAGTGAACCCCGACATTCAACCGAGGTTCGCCTACAGCAGTGAACCCCGACGCTCAACCGAGGTTCGCCTACAGCAGTGAACCTCGACATTCGAACGAAGCTCGCCCGCAGCACCAGAGTCTGACGAGGTTCGCCACCCGCGTTTACTGCAACAGCGCCGCTTTACTGTAGGCAGCTCGCTAACAGTAGTGCCGCGTTATCGTAGCAGCCGCGACGATATCGTAGCGCCGCACGACACGCGCAGCCCATTAATAGCTAAAAGCCCAACTGGCCGGGGCCGGAAAGAGAAGAGGTTTGAGAACTTTGGAGCTCAACACTTGCGCATAGGAGAGATTAGGAACCTCTCCATCAACCTTGATCACCGCAGCCTTGGTCTGATCAGCCAACGGAAGCAACCTCACTCGAAGCATCGAGTGAAGCGTCCTCTCGCCACCAAGAACCCAAAGAGGAGTCAAATCAACCCTCTTTCCTCTCAGAATCGAGAGAATTTGATTGTAACACATTCATTCAATCAATAAACTTTTTCGACTCTACACGCCGACCTCTCTTTGTTTTATTTTTTCACCTCGTCTCCCTTAAACCCTAAATGGCATCAGGGATCCAAGCTTTCTCCACGTGTCGGACTCAAGTATTCCTCCACATCTACATACTTTTTGAGCCCTCTCAGGCCCCTCGAGCACGTTCTTTCAGATTCAAGCCCCCGAACTTTTGCTTCAGGTAAACCCCATAACTCTTGCATATTTAATCTTTATTTCATCATGCAAATTAGAGGGTAGGCGTGTAACAAATTAGGGTTTTGACTTCACGCCTCAAATCGGGGTTTTTGAGGGTAAAATTGCATGAAATTTGAGGGATTTTGGTCATGAGAAAGAGGGCTGAAATTTGAGGGGTTTTTATACAAAAATTGGACTATAGTTTGAAGGGTTGGTATGCCAATGATCACTTGGAATTCCTGAATTTTTTTTTGGCCAAAATTTGGGGGGTTATATGCAAATTGTGGCTGAAATTTAGGGGGTTTTGTGCAAAAAGGCTAAAATTCAGGGGGTTTTGTACAAAAACTGCCCCAAAACTTTGGATTTGAAGGCTATTTGGGTGGCTGGGAATTTCGGGCTTTAAAGTGACTTGTATGGCTAAAATTTCAACCTGGGCCCAGGGGTATTTTGGTCATTTTACGGCCAAGTTTGATTAGGAGGGGTTTCTAAGCAAAATTTGAACCTGATGTCGGCGCATATGCCCCTTGTAGGTTTAACTAGAATTTAACTAAGAAATCCCTTATATTCTCCTAGGATTTTTGGTTTGAAATTCGTAATTTCCCCTTT
Organism: Asparagus setaceus; assembly: GCA_012295165.1. Taxonomy (NCBI): domain Eukaryota; kingdom Viridiplantae; phylum Streptophyta; class Magnoliopsida; order Asparagales; family Asparagaceae; genus Asparagus; species Asparagus setaceus. The sequence goes on from CM022710.1 coordinate 18,722,439, forward strand.
ATGTTTCGGATTTGACCCGTCTGGTTTCTTTTTGCATGTCAAGATGTCATCGGGGAGATCACGCGCTCCGAGGAGCCTGCCAGCTATCCCGCCACCTAAGAGTGTGCCTCCATCACTTTCTGGTGAGCTTTTTCTACTCCATAGTGCGTTCAAAATTCACATATAGCATATTGCATCCCCGTTTTGTTCTCCTTTGTGAGGCAATTGGGAAGACCCGCGATTCTCCTTCGTGAGGGTCGTCGCTTAAAAGATGGATTTTGCTTGGTCAACACCTATCTTGAGGGGGCGGTATCATGTCAGATTGTACTGTGAGGTATATTGTCGCTTTGTGCGATGATATACATTATAAGCATAATGCACTGGAATCGTCTCACCAAGGAAGTGACTCTATCTCGAGATTCGCGAGATGAGTTCGACGCCATATAACTAAATCTAACGAATATTTATTACCGCTTTTAGTTGAATATCCCTCCGAGGCTCTTACGCTGTTGACACCGGCGGCGCATCATGCTACTCCGATGTTCCTTCGCCCATCTTGGCCTCAGTTTGCACCGCACGCCGAGACCATTCGGTGGTACGGAGGGGAGTGCCCGTGCTTCAACCGTTGATCACCGACGCTACACTTGTGAGAGACACTAGTTCCAAACAGCCTTAAGAAGACGGACTACTTATTTGGTGATTCTGTTGAGGACCCGTGACGCAATCTTTATTGCTTAATGGTGATTGCATAAGGATGATGGAGGGCACTTGTACCTCCCTGATACCACCATCGCAGCTAAGGTGTCAGCCGCGGCACGGAAATATCGCGGCGCTTGACGAGGAGCGTGACAAGATCCATTGTGGGTATATTACCCACCGTGCGATCCCGCTCGGTAGGGAACGTGTTATTGGATTGCATCCCGGTGTTGGGATTAGATGCACCACCCGCAATGAGCTATTCATCCGCTATACTTTGCGTAACCGCCTCGAAGCCGGGACGAAATGCCTGCAGCCGGTCACAGACCTTTTGGTTGGCTTCATTCTTCAGACAAGCACTGGTGGGCTCATATGACGACTTACATTTTTGGCCGATGGGGGAGGAGTTGTTGTGTCTTTCGGTCTTACACCAACCTGCCACCATTGGGCGCTGCCGGTCAGCACCAATCACTTCCTCGCTGTTGGAGCTCTGACCGTGATTCAAATACTTTTCTTTCGATGGGGAATTGGGGTTACCTCTTCATGAGATGCACCGAAGCTTCGGTCTACCCATGGAAAGATGTTATATCAGAATACTTTCCTTTGAACCGACTTGAGTCACCAAGGACCGCATGCCCGACCGCTATGACACCTTATGGGATCTTACTTGCCACTATCATATTGCTTTGTCGATGGTCGGGCTATTACCCAAAAGGACCAAGCCTCAATTGAGTCTCAAGCAATCTTACTGAAACTGTGCACCTAGAAAGCAACTCGCAGGTGATTCAAGGAATTACCAACTATCACCCCTTCCAGGTTAATGAGCTAACGAGAAATCCAATGCTCATTCTTATACCATCAATAGCACCGAGGGTGGTTTTCACCAAATTCACCCTTCTCTGTGGCATGCAAGGCATTGAGCCGATGACTCTCCTAGCCTGGCCCTACTCGCTAACTGGTTGAAGAAGTGCGTAGTACCATATCACCGTGAGGCCCTGCCATTAGAAGTGTTTTATCTCGTGCAGCTCGCCACAAGAAGGAACTTTCTCCTTCCGGATGGTGGCTAACATTCATCGTGGACTTCGCAAATAGTCGGCCTTCACTGTGGGAGGGTAAACCTTCGAAACAAATTCCTCTTGCCAAGGTGGAGCTTCCATACACTTATTTGATGGCGTGGTTTGTCCTTCACCGCTCAGATATCATGTCGACGCCGAGCACCGCTGACCAATTCATCCCTTTGCTACAATCGTTAGAGAATTGCAAATGGAAGGGGCGAGGATTCCTGGAGATAAGAAAGCAGTTGCAGATTCATAAAGGTTGGGTTTTCTCTAGATATTTCCCACGGTTCTCTGGTTAGTACGGCGAGTCTTTGCTCGATGAGGAGAGGCCGAAGGCGATCCAGACTTCTCTTGATGTCGGCTGCTTCAACTGGTTGATGAACATCCGGCCGGGTTACCTGACATTCCAGGTGAGGGATGAGTGTTTCATCGAGCCATATCTACCTAGCCGATTCGCCCGCCAGTTTGGTTATGACCAACTTTATGTTGGCAATCCAAATCGGTACCTTCAGACTCAAGGTGGCTTAGTGGATGGCGTCCGGGCATGGCTATGGAGTGTGACGGGGTGCACTGGTGCTAGGTTTAGCCTTCCGAGTGCTGAGCGTCGGCTCGAGCTGACATTTTTGTGCTGCACGTGGTTGTTAGCAGCTAATGAACCTGTTCAGGTGAGGCCAATTTTAGAGTTATTCGCTGAAGAGGCCTCCCGTGCTAATGCTCAGAAGATTCAGAAGGCCGCTCGGTCACAGAGGAAGCGACGCAATACTCGTCAAATCGATGAGGAAGAGGAGGAGACCTTCAACTCTGCCAATGAAGCCTCTGGAGGAGATCATGACGACAATCATGAGGAGGACTTTGGGACAGGTTTACCCATACTTACTCCCTCTTTTTTCTCTTTTTTCCTTTGGATTTATTGGTTCTAACACCAATTTTGAAGCTTCAGGCATGTCAGCCGAAGAAGAGGGACTTCACGCCTCTCGAGCGGGGGCTCAAGCCGTTAAGCGGAAGAAGTTAACCCACAAGGCACACGTGACCTGGCTTTTGTGATGGACTTAATCGGTGATGGCTTTGTTACAGGAAGGTAATGCTTAAGATTCCAGAGTTCCTTCGGATTCAGGACTCATATCTCTCCATTTTTTTTGTGCAGGAGAGTGTGAAACCAACTTTGACATTCCTCATCACGATTTCGTCCCCTCCGCAGACCTCAGTTTCACTCAACAGATGTACGAGTCCATGGCAGAAGAGCCTGTGGTATCTACTGAGATTGGTGAGACCACCAATGTAGGACCTGATCCAAATAACGCATACATCTATCATTGGCAATACTTTATTTAGATGGCGGAATTGGATGCTCATTCTTATACCATCAATAGCACCGAGGGTGGTTTCCTCGGGGACCAAATTCAAGACCTTCTTGTGGCATGCAAGGAAGCCGATTGAGCCGATGACTCTCCTAGCCTGGCCACCTCGCACCGGGTTGAAGAAGCGCGACCATATCACCGTGAGGCCCCGCCATTAGAAGTGTTTTATCCTCGCAGTCACTCGCCACAAGAAGGAACTTTCTCTCCTTCCGTGATGGTGGCTAACATTCATCGTGGACTTCGCAAATAGTCGGCTTCACTCGTGGGGAGGGTAAACCTTCAAACAAATTCTCTTGCCAAGGTGGAGTCCATACACTTATTTGATGGCGGTTTGTCCTTCACCGCTCAGATATCATGTCGACGGAGCACCCTGACCATTCATCCCTTTGCTACAATCTAGAGAATTGCAAATGGAAGGGCGAGGATTCCGGAGATAAGAAAGCATTGCATTCATAAAGGTTGGGTTTTCTAGATACCCACCTGCCTCTCGTTAGTACGGCGAAGTCTTTGCTCGATGAGAGAGGGGGCCATCCGTGACTTTCTTGATGTCCGCCGCCTAACCGGGTTGATGAACATCCGCGGGTTACCCGACATTCCGTGAGGGATGAGTGTTTCATCGAGCCATATCTACCTAGCCGATTCGCCAGCTTGGTTATGACCAACTTTATGTTGGCAATCCAAATCGGTACCTTCGCACTCAAGGTGGCTTAGTGGATGGCGTCCGGCATATGGAGTGTGACGGTGCACCGGTGCTAGGTTTAGCCTTCCGAAAGGCCGAAGCCGCCTGAGCCGACATTTTGTGTTGACGCGGTTGTTAGTGCAGCTAATGAACCTGCTCGTGTGAGGCCAATTTTAGAGTTATTCACGAAGAGGCCTCCCCGCATGCTCAAGATTCAAGGCCGCCGGTCACAGAGGAAGCGACGCACTCGCCAAATCGATGAGGAAGAGGAGGAGACCTTCAACTCGCCAATGAAGCCTCGAGGAGATCATGACGACAATCATGAGGAGGACTTTGGGACAGGTTTACCCATACTTACTCCCTCTTTTTTCTCTTTTTCCTTTGGATTTATTGGTTCTAACACCAATTTTGAAGCTCGTGCATGTCAAGAAGAGGGACTTCACGCCTCTCGAAAGGGGCCAAGCCGTTGCGGAAGAAGTTAACCCACAAGGCACACGAGACCCGCCTGGCTTTGTGATGGACTTAATCGGTGATGGCTTTGTTGGAGGAAGGTAATGCTTAAGCATTCCTAGTTCCTTCGGATTCGTGACTCATATCTCTCCATTTTTTTGTGCAGAGTGAAACCAACTTTATTCCTCATCACGATTTCGCCCCTCCTCAGCACTTCCACACTCAAATGATGTACGAGTCCAGGCGTAAGAGCCCGTGGTATCTACGAGATTGGTGAGACCACCAATGTAGGACCCGATCCAAATAATCCGAGATACATCTATCATTGGCAATACTTTATTTAGATGTATGGAATTGATGACTGGAGGTGTGGATAATCACATTTTAATGACATTTTAATAACCTCATTATCTATTTTATATCAATAAATATGTTACTAATAATATGTTTTATCTTATTTTGCGTAATAATGGAGTATTAATGAATAAAAGCTCAAATGACTCAAATTCTCTCAATTTCTACCAATTTTGAAGCCCAAACCTAAGACAAACGAAGGCCCAAGATACCAAGGGAATCCAAGAAGAATTCGTGCAAAAATATCAAGAAAAGACAAAATCATTGGGAACCAATCGGTTGATTAACCGTTAGCCAACCGTCATTAACCGTTATTAACCGATCGCCAACCGACATTGGTGCGCAGCAGATTCAATTTAGGAAAGATTTCTCTTCCTTTTGGCCAAGTTTGATCCATGGTTGTTAATAACTCGCTGGGGTATAAATAGTATATCGAGGGTTTAGAGGTGTGAAATATTTTGTAAAACTCCTTTGAGAGAAAGGGTTGCTCTTGTTTTAGAGTACCTTTCATTGTAATAATTTTCCTCAATAAATAAATATTTTCCTTCAATCCCATCTTCTTCTTCTTGTTCAAGGACCAAAAGGAGGATGAGTTGATGATGATGAGTTGCGTGCTCTCTTTATTTTCTTTATTATTTCTTTTTCTTTCTTGTTATTTATTTGCTTTGTAGTTTAGATTTAATAGCTTTTGTAGTTTAGATTTATTTGCTTTGTAGTTTAGATTTAATAGCTTTTGTAGTTTAGATTTAATTGCTTTGTAGTTAGATTAGTTTAGAATTTTTCTTTTCTTTTATTTTCTTTTCTTTTCTATTTGTTTGAATTTCCCAAGATGTTGAACTAAACTCTTGTGGGGATCTAGGTTGCATGAAACTAGTCTAATCTCTTTTGTATTTATGAATCATCTCTTATGCTTAAAAGATCATGTTTAGGTTAATCAACTAGAGAACTAATCGATAGAAGAAGAATTTGATAGTTTATGCTTTCCTTAAGTGGTTTGATAGGCTATGCTTATGAATTCTAGGATTATTATCTTGTTATTACTCTTCATGAGTTTGAATTTCAATTAGGTGATAATTTGATAAGTTATGCTTTCCTTAAGTGGTTTGATATCTTATGCTTAATAAATCTAATATTAGATGTGGTAAAAGAGAATTTTTCATAGATTATAATTTGAGTTAGCTAGTGGATTCAATTCTAGATTCCTTCATCTCTTATTGAATTCTCGTCTTTTAATTGTGATTCCTTTCACACACAATCCAAATCCACTCTCTCATCACTTCATCATATTTTCATATTATCTTGAATAAAACCCTAATTGTCACGATAATTTGAGAACGAACTTGAATCAAACACTTCCTATTTCCGCTCCCTGGATCGACAATCTTAAATACTATAACTTGACAATGGTTGTGCACTTGCGACTATAAAAGGTAAACACTCTTTTGCCCATCAAGTTTTGCCGGTCGGGAACGGTGTTAAGTAGGAATTTTTTCTTAGTTCTTTAACTTGTGTGTTTGTCTATTGTGAATGACAAAAAGAGCTTGAAGGCAAGGAGTTGAAGATTCGAGATTGAAGGTTGCCTCCAACGAGGCTTTGCATTGCTTTTATGCAGTAACTCTTCTCTAGTATTTTTAATTCCACCCAATAGGTAGTTCATCACATTAGAGACAATTAGGTTAATAAAAAAAAAATGACTTTCTTCTTAATGACCATAAAAAAAAAAAAAATATTTTTCTTTCTCATCCTTTTTAGTTGCTTTTAATTTCTAGGGCTGCATTGCATATAATAGTAGGAATTCACCAAAGTGATTTGAGCATTTTGAATTGACACTCACTTGAAAATATTTTAAGGGCAAAACCCATTAATCAAGATAAGGTGAGGGATTTCATCACCCTTCCTTCTCCTAAAAATCACCGGTTCCTCACTATACAAACCCAAGCCTCCTAAAAGAATTAGACGCGGCCCCTAAGGATTCGAGCTCAATAAGGAACAAGAAATTCTTGAGTGAACTGGTCTAAGTTTATTTGGATTAATTGGTGTCTAAGGCAAGGTTTAGGGTTGGCGGCTCGCAAGGAACGAGGTACTTAATTGATCTTTGATCTCCTCTAGTACTATCCTTACCTGCTAATTACCCACGAACCGGATTTTTTCACTTAGGAGTTTTGGTTAGGAGTCGGTCTAGCCGAAGTTTAGGCTTAACCCTAGAGTTAGGTGATTGAAAAGTGATTGCCTTGATTTGTTAATTTTTCTTTTCTTTTCCCCTCTTCTCTTTTCACCATCTCACTAACTTTTCATTTTTTAATTAAAAATCTCTTGATTTTGGTTCATGCAAACTTGGGTTAGAATAATACCAATCGCTTAGTTCGCCTGATTCAACTTCTCAACCAAACGAAATGGCCAATCCTCCCGCTCTTCAAGATATCTCATACCCAACTAGGAATGCTATCCCTTCATGCATTAAGCTTCCAAGCAAATGGAACTAATTTCAACTCCCACCACATTTCATCAACATGCTTCCAAAATTTTAGGAACGTAAACCTAAGACGATATATTTTCATCTCAATTTGTAGAAGTCTCCGCCTCATGATTAAAATGAAAGACCTAACTGAGGATGCAATTAAGCTTCGATTTATTCCCTTCACTCTTAAGGACAAAGCAAAATGGTCAGACAGCCTACCCACATTCGATTTCAACTTGGGATGATTTTGTAAAAGTTTTTCTAAAAATTCTTCCCAATTCACAAAACGGTCAAGCTCAAAACAAGATTCAAAATTTTAGGATTGTCCCGTGAGCCATTCCGAAGTATTTCGATAGGTTTAAGGATCTCCTCATCCAATGTCCTCACCATGGTCCGGAAAATGGCGATGCCAAATCATTTACGGATTGGACTATCCCGCAAAAACTTCCTTAGAGTCTATGTGTCAAGGGATTTTATGAAGAAAATGCCGATGAAGCGCGGATTTCTTAGAGAGTCCGGCAAAAACCATGCAATGGGAACACCGTGGATGACCGTGGTGCATCGGTTCCTCAAGCCAAATCTAGTGGTCCTTCCGAGGAACTAATATAGCAGCCAAGCAAAGATGGCGATTTCATCATGCGAGGCTAGAAGCTCTAAATCAAAGAACACGCCCTCGCCAAGTCAATCAAATCTCTCCCAGTTGTCACAATTGTCGGTCCCCATCTCATGTTGCCGATGAATGCCTCTTTAGGATCCGACGCCACTAGATCAAACGCACGCATTCCAAAGATCCTAGAAATGATCCTTTTGCCCCAACTACCATCCCTGCCATGGAATCATCCCAACTTTGCGTGGAACCAAGGAAGTTACCCCAAATCAAAACGCCAATCCCACCTCAAACCAACAAATTCCTAGGGGAAACACGACCGCTCAATCCACCAAACAATTTCCATCACTCAAATCTACCTTTTCAAATTTTCCTCATCAACCGACTAATCTTTCTAACCCATCGTGAAAACGCCTTGGTGTCATAGAAAGGGTTTAGAAGCCATGATCAAAACCACCACCACCAACCCGTTGACTCAATCATCCAACACTCTAAATTCCTTCATGCAAACAACCAACCAAGCGATCAACTCAACACTCAAGCCATCAGTGATAGAAACCCAACTAGGGCAACTTCAAACGCCGTGGAGTAAAGAGAGAAAGGAACATTTCCAAGTCAACTGAGTCAACCCTAACAACATGGTTCAAACCCAAATCACCCATCTCGTAAATGCAATCCATACGCTGAGATCGGGAAACGATAGATAACCAAGTCAACACCTTCACCAAACTTCGCCTCCCATCCAACACACTCCTTCCATGACCAAGACTGAACTAAAACCGAAGTCTAATCCATAGGAATACACCCTGTAACCCTTTCCATAGACTTAGACATAGAAAAACTCTCCCCAAGTAGAGAAAATCCTAGAAACTTTCAAAAGTCAAGATCAACATCCCTCTCTTAGATGCAATGGAACAAATTCCTCTTATGCAAAATTCTTAAAAGATTTATGCACTAAGAAAAGAACCACAAATGTTCCAAAGAAAGTCTTTCTTGTCGCTAATATCGCTGACATGCTCTCAAAGCCCACCCTTTGAAATATAAGGATCCGTGTTGTCCTACTATCCCGTATAATAGGAAACACCGCCATTGATAGGGCATTACTAGACTTAGGAGCTAGTGTAAACCTTCTTCCCTTTCAGCTATCGCCAGCCTAGGTGTAGGAGAACTTAAACCGACAAGATGTACCCTACAATTAGCCGATAGATCCGTGAAGATTCCCAAGGAGAGGTAGAGGATGTTTTGATCAAGGTTGAGAATTCATTTTCCCCGTTGATTTCATTGTCCTAGAGATGCACTGCTCCCAATCTCAAGGGTCAAATCCAACCATCCTAGAAGACCATTCTTAGCAACCTCAAATGCTTTAATCAATTGTAGAACCGGTCTTATGAAACTATCTTTTGGAAACATGACTGCCGATCTTAATATTTTCAACTTAGGAAGACAACCCTCGGATCCATCCGATCAACCCTTAGAGGTAAACTTCATTCGTGGTATTTTGAGCAACAAGAAGAGGAGTGTAGTTCCAACATCTATTTTTCTCGACCTAGTCATGGAGGAAACCTTCGATTTATATATATAACTAGATTCACCAATCAATCATGTCTCAAATCACCGGCAACGCGAGCCATTAGATATCGAGCCTCAACTCAACTTCTTCCATCGAGGAACCCCTGTTAGAGCTCAAACCATTACCAAAAATCTTGAGTATGCCTACTTAGGGAGAATGAGAGTCCGCCTGCCATCATCTCTTCAAAATTGACACTGCTCGTAAGGAAGCCCCTTAGCAGCTTTAAGAGAGAATAGGAAGCCATTGGATGGACCATGGCTCGATATCAAGGGATTAGTCCAACCATTGTTCAACAATCAATCCACTTGATTGATGATGCCAAACCTACTAGAGATCCTCAACGAGGTTAAACCCAAGAATGAAAGAGGTCGTTAGGAAAGACATTCTCGAATGTCTCGATCATGGGATCATTTATCCATTTCGTGATAGTTCCCGTAAGTCCGTCCAAGTAGTTCCGAAAAATCGGGATCACCGTGATCCAAAATAATGCTAATGAACTAATTCCCACTCAATCCAAACCGGTTGGCGAAGTCCGCATTGACTATAGAAAACTCAACTTAGCTACCCTGAAAGATCACTTCCGCCTCCTTTCATAGACCAAATGTTAGAACGCCTAGCGTGACATGAGTTCTATTGTTTCTTGGATGGATATTCAGGTTATAATCGATCCCCATTGCCCCGTAAGATCGTGAGAAAACCACTTTCACATGCCCATACCGAACCTTTGCATATCGCCGATGCCTTTTGGGTTGTGTAACGACCCGCCACATTCCAACGCCGCATGATTAGTATCTTCTCCACATGGTAGAACGCTTAGAAATTTTCATGGATGACTTTTCCATCTTTACGACACATTCTAATGTTTGAATCATCTTCGACCGGTCCTATTACGATGTATGGAGAAAAATCACTTTTAATTGGGAGAAATGTCATTTCATGGTCAAACAGGCATTGTCTTAGGTCATGTCATTTCCAATAGGGTATCGGTTGACAAAGCTAAGGTAGATCTTATTTCAACCTTCCTCCAAAAATGTTAAGGATGTCGATCATTTCTTGGTCATGCCGGTTTCTATAGACGCTTCATCAAAAATTTTAGCAACATTGCTAGACCTTTGACCAATCTCTTAGCTAAGGATACCATTCAATTCTCCTTGAATGCCTCAAACCTTTGATTATCTCTAAAAAGAACCAACCACTCCAATCATTCATGCACCGATTGGACCTTACCCTTCAATTAATGTGTGATGCATCCGATTCAATCGGTGCCGTTCTAGGACAACGATTGATGGAAAATCGCATGTAATCTACTATGCTAGTAGGACACTAAACGATGCTCAACAAAATTACTCACATCGAGAAAGAATTTTTAGTCATTGCCTTTGCCTTAGAAAATTCAGTCCTATCTCATCGGTCTTTGACCAAAGTATTCACAGATCACGCCAGACTTAAGTATCTTTTGACCAAGAAGGATGCTAAAGCACGCTCATTAGATGGATTCTCCTACTTCAGAGTTTGACATTCGATCCTTGACAAAAAGGCATAGAAAACCCCGCGGTGCATCATCTCTAGACTTCCAAATGCACCAACATCAAATGTCCCAATCAATGAACTTTTTCCGATCTAACAACTCCTACAAATCCAATCTATTCCATGGTTTGCGATATTGTCAATTACTTAGTCACTAAACAGCTCCTCTCATTGGTCTAAACAGATAGATCCCGCTTTCTCCTGTGTAAAATACTTCTACGGGATGATCCATATCCTCTTAAGTAATCGCCCCGACGATTTTTAGGAGGTGTATTCCAAATGAAGAAACTAGGAGTGTTCTATCTTTTGCCACGAAGCAAGCATGTGGGGGCCACTTTGGCTCAAGAAAAACAAACAAAAAATTCTCCAAGCAGGGCTATATTGGCCAATGTGGTTCAAAGATTCCTATGAGTTTTGCAAACCCAGTAAACTTGTCACTCTTAGGTAAAATCACTAGAAGAAATATGATGCCCTTACAACCCATTTTAACTGCTGAACTTTTTGATTTGTGGGGTATAGATTTCATGGGACCTTTTCCAAATTCCTTCGGTAATATGTACATTCTAGTGGTCCGAAAGTATATGTCGAAAATAGCGGTTGCTTGCAAGACTAATGATAACAAGGTTGTTGTTAGGTTTCAAGGAGAATATTTTTCACGATTTGGTGTGCCCCGAGCAATAATTAGCGATAATGGTACACATTTCTCAACCGCTCCTTTGAGGCATTAATGAGGAAGTACTCGATCACACACAAACCGCCAACTCCTTATCACCCTCAAACCAAGGGTCAAGTAGAGGTCACAAATAGGCGATCAAACAAATTCTCAAAAAATAGTTTTCACAAAGGATTGGTCCTTAAACTCGCGATGCTCTATGGGCATATCGAATCCTTTAAAACTCGCTAGAAATGTCACCGCATTGCACTTGTTTTGGAAAGGCCTGCCATTTACCGCTTGAGTTAGAACACCGAAAGCAATGTGGGCAATTAAACAACTTAACCTTGATTTAGACTTGGCAAAAATGAGAATGCTTCAATTAAATGAGTTAGAGGAAATTAAACGATGCATATATAAATTCAAAATTTATAAAGAGAAACCAAGGTTTTCACGACAATTCAATATTACTGAGAAACTTCACACCAGACAAAAGTTTTACTTTACAACTCAAGACTACACATTTTCCCCGTAAATTAAGATCACGATGGTCGACCGCTTATTGTCACTCAAGTTTTCTCACATGGGGCTATCGAGATTAAAGATCCTAAAATGATCATGTTTTCAAAGTGAATGGTCAACGCTTAAAACCCTTTTAGAATCTTCTACACTTGAGAGGAGGAGGTGTTTGTTCTCCATGAGCCACACTATCCGAAAAAAAAAAAAAAAAATCTCAGAAATCATTGTGCATAAAAAAAAAAAAAAACAATTGGTTTCGCTCCCCGCATTACGTAAATGCGCTTTCAATTTTTTGTGTTCCAGTCATCCTAACATCCTGGTGTTTAACTCTTCTCCATAATTTTTCTGATTTACATTGAGGACAATGCAAATTTTAGGTGTGGGGTGGGACTTAGTCAAATTTCTCTCAGATTTTAGTCATTTTTCATTTTCTCATTTTTCATTTTTCTTATTCATTTTCTTCTTCTTCTTCTCAAAAAAAAAAAATTGTCACTTGCCAACTTAATAGAGTTGATTAATAGTCTTCTAACTCGAAGTTATACACTCAAGTTTACCTTTTATGATAATTTTAAATAAATTTCCAAAGAATGATTTTCAAAGTGGTATACTTTACTAAAGTTTAACTTGATGTTTAATCGAGTGATGAAATTTTTATGTGTTTAACTTAGAGTTGAAAATGATTCTTTAAGTTGCATTAATCCAAATATTTTTAACATATATACATATACACATATATATATTATACTAACTTAACAAAAGAGTGCTAAAAATGGGCACCAAATAAATTTCTCTTAAAATCATCGGTAGTTCTTTGTTACTAAGCCTAAGTTGACTGAGTAATTAAGCCCGAGGAGTATTTTTATGCTTAATGACCTAAGCCCAATTGGGTTGGGATTCATTGGCCCAAAACTCGCTAAATGGTCACTTAGAAAACCCGATTAAAAGAACAAGACTACCAAAAGAAAAAAAAAAAAAACTAACCATGTTTTTATATATATGGAAATAATGGTATATGTTCGATTTTTCAAAATGGGTTAAGAGACTTGAACATTGTTTGAAACAAAGAGTTAGCATGTTTCCTTCAAAACTTTTGAATTAAATCTTTGAGAAAAACTTGGTTTTGTATCACTACAATGGAAGGATTTTCTTAAGAAGTTTACTTTGAAATCATGATAAAACGCTTTGAGTATTAACCGACTTGTGGAATTTTTGAATTATTCAATTAGCTTCTTTAAATTGGCAAGTTGACTCAATTTTGTGGGTATATTCACTGCAAACCCTCACGAGACTACAACTCGTCCACTAGGGTAACCTAGGGGTTTAAAGGCTTGTTGTATGCGCTAAATACAACCGCATTCCTCGAAAGTGAGTTAGGATTTTTCTTTCTTTCTTTTTCATTTTTCTTCCTGCTAGAGGACTAGCAAAAGTTTAGGTGTGGGGGTATTTGATAATCACATTTTAATGACATTTTAATAACCTCATTATCTATTTTATATCAATAAATATGTTACTAATAATATGTTTTATCTTATTTTGCGTAATAATGGAGTATTAATGAATAAAAGCTCAAATGACTCAAATTCTCTCAATTTCTACCAATTTTGAAGCCCAAATCAAGACAAACGGCGCCCAAGATACCAAGGGAATCCAAGAAGAATTGTGCAAAAATATCAAGAAAAGACAAAATCATTGGGAACCATCTGTTGATTCAATCGTTAGCCAACCGTTGGCTAACCGGTTATTAACCGACCGGCCAACCGCATTGGTGCAAAGAATTAATTTAGGAAAGATTTCTTCCTTGGCCAAGTTTGATCCAATGGTTCACACAACTCGGCTGGGTATAAATAGGGGTAGTATCCGAGGGTTTAGAGGTGTGAAATATTTTGTAAAACTCCTTTGAGAGAAAGGGTTGCTCTTGTTTTAGAGTACCTTTCATTGTAATAATTTTTCCTCAATAAATAAATATTTTCCCCTTCAATCCCATCTTCTTCTTCTTGTTCAAGGACCAAAAGGAGGATGAGTTGATGATGATGAGTTGCGTGTTTCTCTTTATTTCTCTTTATTATTTCTTTTTCTTTCTTGTTATTTATTTGTTTGTAGTTTAGATTTTTTAGCTTTTGTAGTTTAGATTTATTTGCTTTGTAGTTTAGATTTAATAGCTTTTGTAGTTTAGATTTAATTGCTTTGTAGTTAGATTAGTTTAGAATTTTTCTTTTTCTTTTTATTTTCTTTCTTTTTCTATTTGTTTGAATTTCCCAAGATGTTGAACTAAACTTGTGGGGATCTAGGTTGCATGAAACTAGTCTAATCTCTTTTGTATTTATGAATCATCTCTTATGCTTAAAAGATCATGTTTAGGTTAATCAACTAGAGAACTAATCGATAGAAGAAGAATTTGATAGTTTATGCTTTCCTTAAGTGGTTTGATAGGCTATGCTTATGAATTCTAGGATTATTATCTTGTTATTACTCTCTTCATGAGTTTGAATTTCAATTAGGTGATAATTTGATAAGTTATGCTTTCCTTAAGTGGTTTGATATCTTATGCTTAATAAATCTAATATTAGATGTGGTAAAAGAGAATTTTTCATAGATTATAATTTGAGTTAGCTAGTGGATTCAATTCTAGATTCCTTCATCTCTCTTATTGAATTCTCGCCTTTTAATTGTGATTCCTTTCACACACAATCCAAATCCACTCTCTCATCACTTCATCATATTTTCATATTATCTTGAATAAAACCCTAATTGTCACGCATAATTTGAGAACCGAACTTGAATCAAACACTTCCTATTTCCCGCTCCTCGTGGGATCGACAATCTTAAATACTATAACTTGACAATGGTTGTGCACTTGCGACTATAAAAGGTAAACACTGCTTTTGCCTTCATCGTGTCTCCACCTAATTGTCTCTATGCTTCGCTTCTTTAGAGAAATTGTAGGAGCAAACGGGATAATGGGATTAGAGAGACCGACTTTTGTAGGAGGTGCTTATCACAACGGTGTTTTTATTCTGCTTTCTTCAATTCTATATCCTCGCCTGCATTTTTTCGATAGGGATTTTAATGAGGATAGCTCGCTATGGACACCCTATAATCGATTCAAGATATGACTCTCCCCGAGATGAGCATCTCCTCGATGACATGCCGCCTGAGCTGTGGATCCCCGAAAGCATACCGGGTTCATTCCTCTAACTAGACGGCGTCTTCCTCGTTGATTGTAGGACTAGTCCCTGCTTTGACTAATATAACTACACCGGATGAAGCTAAGGAATTCATTTTATTGCGGCATGAACTCCTACCGAGGCTCATTCTCCATTCCTTATTCCGATGCCCTCCGTAATGGGTACCATGATGGCACTGCCCCATCTAACATGCCGCGGAGACCAACCGCAGCAATTGGTGCATCAATGGCTCTCCTCCGATAGACCCGATAACCCATGAAGCCATGCCGATAGAGCAGTAACGAAGTTATCCGCCTAACGACATCTACGCCGCCTGACTTTGATTTTGACATATTCACCCTTTCATCTTCTTGCTGTGGTTCACTTTCATCTCCATGATCTAGCGAGGGAACATGTCGGCGTGATGATCCGCATCGATTATCATTTGTATGGAGGTCCGGCCATTCTTTTCTTTCATGAACCGATGATTGACAAGATTCTCCATAGTGGCTTTCTTCATCGGTTCAGTCGGCTTTTGACTCTAGAACGGCTTTGATAATGGATGTCGGTCACCTGAAGTTAGCCAAAGCCATTGTCGATGACCTTGACCGCTAGAATTCAAACTCGGTTCCAGAATTGCAAGCAAGCAGGTGCTTCTCTCGATATAGTCGGCCGTGGAGTCTCACTTGGAAGCATGGCCGCATGCTCTGTCGATATTGGACTCGAGGTTCAAATGCAACGGGCCGGTAGATCAGGTTAAGACCACAGCTTTACCGAAACTCGAGATCTCTCGAACCACATTTATTCTTGCATCGCATCAAGTGAGAATTTGAGATAGTGCAAATTAGGCAAGTGGAACTTCAGCTAAGGAAGAGAACTTAAGTATCTTAGAGTCAATTGTGGTCAACAAAGAGGGAGCCCGAACCGCCCTATCCAAGAAACCGGAGCTCTATAATAAAAGCTAGTGAAGTTAAGGAAAAGTCATGGAAGACGCTTAACCATTTCAAGGAATCTTTTAGAGTCAATTGCGTGAGGAGTTCCAAAAGCTTACAACGATGAGTCATTCCAAATTAGAACAATAAATCTTTTGCCATAAACTTGATGTTTGATTAGTGAATTTAAAAGACTCGACTCTTGAATAAATTTTCATTCTCCTTTTCTTTATTTGTTATTTATTATGATTTCTCATTTCGCTAAAATAATCCACCATAATACTTATAGGATTTTAAACTCTCACCATCAACGGATTTGATAAGCCTTTACCGACCACCGCTTGAATCGCTAGCGCAAGTGCGATTATCTATACCCGCTCAAGACGTGGACGTTATGATAAAGAATGAAACTCTTTTAGGCTTGATGCTATGATGTTGAATACATAGACTTTATCATCTTTACGCAAGAGACTAACCGCGAGCGCGGTTAGGCGCTGGCTTTAGGTTATTAGCCAACCCCCAGCCCCTCAATGGATTTGATTAACCTTTACCGACATCGCTTGAATCAAGCATGCGCATTATCTATAAATTGCCTCAAGACATGACATTGTGCTAAAGAATGCAACTCTTTTAGACTTAATGCTACGATGTTGAATACGTAGGGCTCGCTATCCTTTCACGGGAATAGACTACCCGGTCGCGCATGTGACACGTGCGTGCTTATCCCTACTTAGGCTTTGGGATAAAATACCCCAAGATAAGACTTGTGTCTCTTTAATCGGAAAAGACTAAACCAACAACTAAGTAGGCGCTGGCTTTATCCCTTCTTAGGTTTCGGATAAAATACCCCAAGATGAGACTTGGTGTCTTCTTCAACCAAAAGACTAAACCAAGAACGCTGCTCTAGGCTTCTGGATAAAATGCCCTAATCGAACTCGTGTCTCTTCAATCAAAAAAAAAACTAAACCGCAACGCGTGGTAGGTGTTGGCTTTATCCCTTCTTAGACTTCGGGATAAAATACCCCAATATGAATCTTGGTGTCTTTTTCACGTAAGAAAGACTAAACCGAATTTAAAGATGAAAATTGACGGGAAAGGAAGAATTTTATATTCGCTTCCGGACGGTGGAGAGGAAGAATTTTATATTCTATCTCCAAGTCTCTTTAGGGTAAAGACAAATCCAAAATAAGAGAGGAAGAATTTTATATCCTATCTCTTGTCCCCCGGAGAGGAAGAATTTTATATTCTATCTCTAGGAAAAAAGCTAAAGTGGGATCTCCACTTGAGAATCGCGAGGAGGTGAAACTAAGAGTGGGATCTCCACTCAGAATGAAAAGATTCGAGGTAACTTTCACTTTTATAGGATTTGTTACGATGCGAAAGTAATTTCTCGTGTCGAGATAAAATTCTAACCGGCCCTAGCAGGTGGGAAGGTGGACGAAGTGGAGGAAGTGGGGCCCTCTTGTTTATCAAAGGGGATCCGGCTTTAAAAGTAGACCTCTTGTTCATGGAAGGAATTAAGAGTTTTTCTGGTTGATTGGACGAAAGATTTTTTGGACTCCTTCAATGAGTTTGATCGGTGAGGGGTTTAATGATTGGAGGATAAATTTTAGGGTTATCCTCGGGGACAATGTGGAGTATTTCTGAGGAACTTTCCTTCAAGATGGATTATCAGAATGTACTAAGGGTAGTACTTTTCAAGAACTTTTCATTTATCGGCATTAATACTGTAGCCATTTTGATCGATTAGGTGATATGTACGGCTTGAGTGGTATCTCATGTAAGCGGTCCTTCTCATTTGGGTTCAAACTTACCCTTCTTCTTGAAAGTGAAATTATCGGTCGGCGGCGAGACAGTCTCCTTCTTTGAAGCTTCTCTGTCGGACTCTCTTGTTGAAAGC
Organism: Asparagus setaceus; assembly: GCA_012295165.1. Classification (NCBI taxonomy): domain Eukaryota; kingdom Viridiplantae; phylum Streptophyta; class Magnoliopsida; order Asparagales; family Asparagaceae; genus Asparagus; species Asparagus setaceus. The sequence continues at coordinate 18,740,342 of CM022710.1, forward strand.
TCTCGACATTCTGGCTTGGTAAAACTCGATGTGTTGTTGAGCTTCCAAGCATTTCTCGTCCAACATCTCGAGCTCTTGAAGATGCCTCCGGTGTTGTTCCTCCGTCGTCATCTCGGTTGCGGGGCAATCTGGTGGCGAGTTTAGATCTCTAATGGGAGCACGGCTTCACATCTGTATACCAGAGAATACGGGGTGGCTCCGGTCGGCGTGCGAATTATGGTGCGATATGCCCAGAGTGCTTCTCTAAGTTTATCGTCCTAGTCACGCTTATTAGTCTTCACGAGCTTCGACAAGATCTTAATGATTGTCTTGTTGAACGCTTCTACTAATCCGTTTGCAGCAGGATTATAAGCCATCAATGACACGTCTTGGATCTTGAACTTCTCACAAAACCTGATGAAGGCATTGCTGATGAATTGAGGATCGTTATCGTGCACGATTCGTCTCGGCACGCCGTGTCGATAAATGACGTGATGCTTGATGAATCTGATGACGTTGTTCGTCTTCACTTCTTTAAGTGGAATTGCTTCAGCCCACTTGGAAGTAGTCATTGATGAGGATAAACCGGTCACCTTTAAGGCGCGGGGAAAAATAGGACCTACAATGTCCATACCCCGTCTCGAAAGGCGTGGCGTAGAAGGATGCACTCGGGGTTGATGCATGTAATTTGCGTGTATTTGTGCGAGCACGCCGGTTGCATCATTAATCATCGTTGGCGGAAGTATCCCATTCTTCGACCACGATCATAAAGCTTGGACGAGTTTGTTGTGCACCGCCTTCTCCTCCGTCGCTTCCTCAAGGACCTCTTACGCTTCTTTGTTGAGAACAAAGCGGCGGCAGATCATCTGGCGTGGCGATACAATATGCGGGTCTGTATCATAAAAGAACCTCCGGGCTCTTGACGGATCGATTCCCTCTCTTTTACATCCTCGGCGAGAATACCATGTAGACATAGTCGATTATGTATGGAAGCGCCAATCCGGGCTCTAGTCGGCTTCGGGTCGAATGTGACTCCTTGATGACCTGCGCCCGTCGTACTCTTCTTAGTTATATATTGTACGAAGTGGTGAGTTCCTACATTGACTAGCTTGTTGGACTCGAGGTTGTGCCAATGACTTGCCAATCGCTAATCGTCGGCGTATGCGCGGAGGCACGAGAATATACTTCGATGAAAATCTTTCAAGCGAGTACGCCATCTCAACGGCGCTGATGATACCACTAGTCCGGGTTCGACTTCATAATCTCCGCGGATGCAATGCGGCGATAAGTTGGGAATCCCAGCTTGAGATATTGACCCGGCTCTTTGGCGAAACTAAGTCCATGATGGTAGCGTTGTATTGGCCACATTATGGAGCCTTGCGGCTCGGTTAGCGGTATGCCGAGGCATCACATGCTTCCACGGGAAACTAAGATTACTCGGACTCCGGAAGAAATCTTGGAACATCCAGGAGCACTTGCCAAGTTGGTTGCTTTCGAGAAGCTCCATCGAATACGGTTTGCCATACTTGTTGGTGCGATGTAGTATTGACCTCGTGAGTCTCATCCGAAAAGTCGTCATACAACTCGGTACATCATTGTTGGGATGGTTGCCAAGAGATGCATTATACGTCCTTTGGGACCACGTTGCTTGAAGTGCGGTCATTATTGAGACAAAGCAATGCCCATTTTCCAAGCGATTCATGGAGGCTAGTTGCGTCATGAATATGCGGGTGGATTTACATTGGAATAATATAAATCATGTCCACTAAGTAGTGCGCATTTTACGAATCGCGAAGACCAATGCTGACGCGCTTCTCGATCATCGGATAAGCGGGATTCGGCACCCACTAAAGTCGGCTCGGGTAATATCTTTTGTTAAGTGACCGTTATCATCGTCTTCTTGCGGTAAAAACGAATGGTTAGTCGCGCCGATATAAATCAAGAGCGGTTTACGACCGGTCGCGGCGAGCGGGAGGAGTTTGCGGATATGCTTTGATATCTTGAATGCCTTTTGTGAGGCGTCGTCCCAAATGAATGAATCAGCCCTTCTTATTTAGCTTAGAAGCGGTGGTATTTTTGGAGAATTTGATATGAATCGCGGATATCGCCGGCGCCCTTGTAACCTCGAGCTCTTCGGGTTTTCTCGGGGTTGCAACTCAGTTATCGCCTTCACTTTATCTGGGTCGATGTGGATACCCTTAGTGGTAATAACGAATCTAAGGAATTTGCCATTGGACATTCCGAGGAAGGATTTGGTGGGGTTCATCTTCAATTGATGACTCCGCATGAGATCAAACACCATCCTCGGGTCCTTGATGTGGTCATTTTTGTCGCTGACTCTTCCGACTAAATCATCAGCGTAACATGGAGCCGTCCTGGAGATGTTCTGGAAAATCTTTGTCATCGCTTCGTGATATGTAGCTTTGTATTTTCGGCCGAATGGCATAGTGTAGCGAGAAATGCGAGAGGAGTTGAGCGTCGTGTGTTTTGCATCGTCCGGGTGCATCTTGATTTGATTATAACTTAGAAAGCCATCCATAAAGACATCCTCTCTAATCCACACGTATTGTCGGCGATCACATCGTGATTGGGAGAGGAAATCGTCTTCGAGACGCATAATCAGATCTCATGTAATCGTCACGGTCACGATTATACCGTTCTTTTAGAGCAGGGACAATATTCTGAAACCAATCGAGGATGTTGTTCTTCCACTGATAAACCCGACTCTATGAGCCTCTTTACTACGCTACAATTGCTTCCATGATGCGGACGAATCTTTATTGTTGTTTGGTTGGTTTGACATCGGTTTAATATTGCGGTGGTGGCCACATTTAGGTCAAGCCGAGCATATCGTAATTCCAAACGAAAATATCGATATACTCTCGGACAAGAGCAATCAATTCCTCTTTCTCCTCTAGGGAAAGGCTACCACTCATGAATATGGGCTTCGGATTAATATCGTCACCCATATTGACTTGAACCACTATATCTTCGTCGGGGTTCTCTGTTGGCTTAGGCCCCATCTTGCATGTTTAGGTGATGAACCCATGGGTCTTCCAATGTTGGCATCTGTTCATCGTCCTCCATCGTGGTAGGATCGATTGTAGTCATATTTGACATCAAACCTCTTGTAGGCGTTGAAAATTGCTTATCGGTACTGGCGGGACTTCGTGTGATGGGTTGACAACAGATGACCCATGGTGAAGCGACGAGCTGGCGGCGGCGTGGTTGCAGCAAAATGCATAAAGCGAGTCGACAAATGCATGAAGTGAGTGCGACAAAGGCGTGAGTCAACAAAGCGGCGTATCGTGGAATAAGCGATGGCGAAGTTCGACGGCGAGTTGACTAAACTCAAGCGTCGACGAGGCGGAATCAACGTACCAGTCCGTCCGCGCCGTAGGCGATTGAGCTCACGAAAGTTGATGGGATATGGACTCAAACACAACGACTCGTCGCGGGAGAAAATTGCAGCGGGAAGGCGAAAAAGCGGCATTTCACGGCGAACCCGACTGACTTGGCAGGTTACCTCGGCAGTGGTAGAAGTGGCTCGGCCATGGTGGCAGAACGCCTCGACCCACCTTGGCGAGGGTGCATTTCAAGTGGCCGGGTGGCTGCATTGCCATGGTAGAAACCACCTCGACAACTTGGCAGAGGTGGCTCGACAGTGGTCGACGTGGCCATTTCCCTATTCTATAAATAGGGGGTCTTTCATTAGGGGATTTTTTGAAATGGATTTTGGTGGGATTTTTGGAGATCTCGGATTTTTTAACATTTGTGAGAGTTCTTTGTCGTATACTGATTCAGAACAAAATGATACGAGTTCGATCGACGTCGGATCTACAAATCGAGTAAGCGAATAAATTCGAGGACTATAGATTACCCCGGGGATAGCTGTGATTTCTCTAGTAGATTTCACCGCTCGGTGATCCTCTCTCCTTGAGTCGCGATCCTGCGAGCGATCCTCTCCTTGTGAGTGGGATCCCCTTAAACGCCGTTTCCTTAGCGTGAAGCGAGCCTTCTCGCGTCTGTAGTTCGAGGCCGGGTTTCCACGGATCGAGTGCGGGTGGTCCGCGGGCCGAATAAAAGTCCCGACGCGGTGAAGAACCCACACAAGCAGGATCGTATAATAGAATCCGGCGTTTGTTCATCTGAGGAAGAAGTTGTAATCTTTTGTTTTCATTATGCGCTGAAATAAAAGGCATTTTCTTTTGTTTGAATTTTGTTATAGGCAACGAAGGCGTAAACAAGTTCAAATAACAATGAATAACAAAGCAACTTTCCGCTGAACAATTGGCGACGGTGGGGCAGCGGCTCAACATAGAAGCGTCGTGTGCATAGCGGATCGGATCCGGTGATAGAAGAGTCGAGTTGAGTTTGACCAAAAATGCGAGGGTACCTCTCTTCCTCGTCTAGATCAGTTCCCCATTAAGTCCAAGATGGTCTCGTGCAAGGAAGACCCAGTCGGCCTCGAATCTTGGGCGAAAATCCACCACCAGCGTCAAGGCTGCGACAAGCGGTGGTTCCCGGCGACAAAGCGGCCGGTTTTCGAGACCTCTATCTCCCAGGGAGTTAGTTCGTCGATGGCGTCGTGACTCTCAAGAGAGCGTCGAGGCGGCGTCAACAGCTGGCAAACAAAACACCTTTCGGGCAAAGAATCGATGGATGGGGTTAAGCTATGGCGGATCTAAGATCGGGTGCTTCGAGGCGAAGTCACGAGATATTAGCCGACTCTACAGGCGGCAATGAATGAATGAGTCAGAGTCAAATGGAACCGTTCCACACTTCGAGGCGTATCAGGAAGCGTAGCGCTCCTCGTACAAGCAAGGGCTTTGGTGCAACAAGCGCGAGTTGAAGAAGGAGGCGAAGTCGTCAACAAATTCGGCAAGTTTGGAAGCCCAGTCTATCGGCTTCACCTCAAGCCGAACGGCATCAAGCCCGGCTCGCGATGACTGACTCTGCTCAGTGCTCAAATCGAAAATTATGAGCACCTCAACAAAAGTTGTATCGGCCGAAATTACCTACGTTGTCTACATCAAACTTTTCGGCTTGACTCTGCGCCCGCGACCGGCCGGGCTTACCATCAGGATCAGATTAAAGGAATCAGCCCGGGTCACTCTAATACATGGGGTCGCACAAAGCAAAGAAGATTCCTACATCTCTATCACCGGTTGAAAGTTGAAGTCAGAAGTCGCGCATGAGAGACTTCGTTCACCCAAACCCGAAAGTCAAGGGGTTACTTTCGGCGGTTTTACGAAACAATCCATCCTCGGAAGGAGATGTTTTCATCGGCGATGAGGCGTTATGCAGAGATCGTCTTGGAGCATCACGAGGAAGATTGCTCGAGCACTCATGCTTAGGCGATTATCTACCGTGCGAAGTGCGAAGAAATCTCGAAGCTCCCCAAGCTGACCACCGTCATGCTTATGCTCAAGCTTATCAAAAGCAGTGCTCAGTGTAATTGTTGTCAGAAACTCGAGGAAAGAGTCACCGGTCTTCGAAGACTTACGACATGCGAACCTAGGTCAAGCGATTCCATGAAGGATGACATCGAGGATGAATTGCGAGAGGTCACTAATAATATGGCCAGGCAAACAGCGTCGTCACGGACTATTCTAGCGCGCATAGCGGTTAACTTCGTTCGCGGTCGGGACTATCAAGCGGTCAATTACGACAAACAACGAGAGGATACGCGGAGGATGATCGTCGGATGTTGGCTCCGCAATACCTCGATATCTTGTATCTAGCGAAGGGTACCCTCAGAAAGCTTATGATCAGTCTGAGATCAAGTGGCTAAAATGCTAAACGAAGCATTAAACAGCAGGCTTTAAGTTAGAGATGGATATGGCCATCGCGAGGCGATGAGAAATGCATGACCAGCGGATCAAGCCTTGACAAAACATCGAGGGGAATCAGTCGGTATCGACGCATTGACCAAGATGGCCGGATTGGACGAGGGGAGGAAGCACAAGAGGATGATAACCCTCACGAACCCGCGCAGCGGGCATAATATAGGCGTTGTTGCTCATGAGGCGAGAAGATCAAAGACCTCGAGAGCAAAATCAACTCTCGATTCGCTCAAGAGGTGAAGAAAAGCGGCATCCCTTGCCCATATCCTAGAGAGTGGGAATCGATCCCATACACGGCAAAGTTTAACTTAATAAACTTCCGCAGTTTTGGCCGGGGAAGGGTTCAGACTCAACACGATATACTTCAAGTCCCGCTTGGGGGTAATATCGGGAACTTGAGCCACTAATGGTTCGGTCATTAGTTGAACCCTGAGTGGCGCCGATTGATGCAGATCTCAAGCCGGGGGCATTCGCAATGGGGCGACATGGAATCTAGCTTCCTCACCAATTTCTTGACGGCGATACTGAAGTATCGTCGGGACCTACTTCGATGAAAGCAAAAGGGCGGAGAAAGCGATGAAGCGCCGTCAAGCGATTAGTAACAAAGCAATAGTGTCGGGATCCCATCCGGAGGAATTTATTCTCAAACACTGTCACAATAATCTGTCCTTGGATGTGCTTGAAGCAATGGGGCGGCACCATCTATAGCGTGGAAGGACTTGAAGGTTAAGTGGAGAACAAGTGAAAGGTTCCTTAAGAGGAAAAGGCGGTGGCGGCAAACCACGAACAAAGAAATTTTGTGCCGATGGCGAAGATAAGCGCTAGCAAAGTCGTGAAGCGTAATCAAGCGTTCGAGCTGCAACCACAACGGCGGTCGCCAACAAGCGTTCACCACAACAATCGCGGCCTCAATGCGACAACAAACTCAAAATCGAAACCTTCGGTTCGAGGTTTCCCAAGACTTACTCGTTCAAAGGCGAGGGGTTCGAGCATCTTCAAATACCTTACGGAGAATAATAAGATCCGGTTGCCTCAATTATGAACCAAGAGGCAAATAAGGTTCTGAATCCTAAATCGCTTTTGCAAGAAGCGGTACATCATCTACAAGGATTACGCTACCATCTCAAGGACAAGATTCAATCCTTGATGCGATGTTGGAGTCATTACTCCAAAACCCTCCAAAGAGAAGAAGGGGAAAATCACGTCTCTATAAGCTTGGATCAGTTCCTTTGGATTGGTTTCAACAGACACGGTTGTGAAGGTAGGAATGAAGATGGTGAATGAGGATCCTCACGAACAGCGTGAGAAGGGCTCGTACCGCACCACGGCAAGCGGAGAAATCCTTTGGGTCCACCGACTTCTTTGGAAGGCGATCGGTGGACTACCTCTTGGCCAAAAAGTCAAGGCAAAACTATGCCATCGCTTGAGCAATTCGAGAGAACGATGAAGAAGTGGTGACTTTCGATTTCTAAAGAAAACATGAAGTCTTGCCACAAAAGAAGTGGACCGCGAATCTGACTACAAGTATCAGGAGACTCCAAATCCAGCGAAAGGCGGCTTCGAGCTGGGGGTGGCTATGACTCCTCTCACTCGTCTTGAGAGAAAGGACAATGGCAGGCAATACTAAAAAGAAAAATGCTGAAGTAAAGAAAACCTGAGGCTCGAAGCTCAACTCCGGCGATCGATTCAATCGCCCGAGGGATAGGCCAGGAGCGACGAGCTCTCCATACGCGCTCTGATGTCATGGCCCAATTGGCAAGCATCGGCTAGAATAACTCTCTGAGTTGCTCCGTTTGTCGAGAGACCAGGAAGCTTTACAAGAGGCCCTAGGCGGTCGAGTCTTTCTCACGAGATTAAGCCGAGTCGGAAAATTGACCCAGAGTCTGCAACCTTGCGTGAAACACTTCCCTGCATTACTTTTACAAAGGAGGATATGCGGGCGAGGGATTCAAGCGATGATAGCTATACTTCAGGGTATATTGGCTCTAGTGAAGTTAACGAGATCCGTCGTCCGGGTTCATTTGTGAGCATCATGCCCTAGCCTCATGTATCACCTTGGAATCCTGCGCCGAAGGCATCAGCGAAACACGGTGATCTATGGATTTAACACCAGTGGGTCTCGCAGCTTGGTAAAATCGGATAAAGTGCCAAATGGGGGACTTAAAGTCGAAGTCACTGCTATGTGATTGTGAGACTTCCTATAACTTATTGTTGGAGTCGACCTTGGATCCCGATAGCGTTATAGTCCCATCTACTCTTCATCGGTGTCTCAAATATGTAGCCACGAATAGCGAGTCAAGGCGGTGGTGGCGGACAAGCGGCCGTTTAAGGGGATGGAGAATTATTTCTTGATTCTCTCCTCGGTAATGAGTCAGCTGAATCATCGACCCAAAGGCAGGCAGCGGTGAAGAAATACGAAGCGTGCTTGGTTATAGTGGTGGTTTTGTTTTAAATAACATTGTACCCCTTGTAATCAATCTTGGCGATGAAGAATGCGTCGGATGAACATTGTAATTGTGCAAATCGCCGATGAATCAATAAATGGCGATTTAGAGTACCCTTTATCTTTGAATGATGTGATGGCGGGTTTATACAATGATCGAGTTGCACTTACCAACTTCGGTCATCTTGCTTTACACAAAGCGATTCAGAGACTCCTTTGGGACAACACTCGTCATCCGAGGATCAAGTAGTGAAAAAGACTTGGTTTTACGGAAAAGGAATCACGGTTCAATGCGAATCATTTCTTAGAAGAAGATGAAGATGACAATGGGCCTATCCTCCACACATTCGGATATAGTCAGAAACAGGGTATCATGAAGAAGTGGGGGTACAACGACACAAGGGAAGGTCTATGTTTTGGGCGAGGTCCTCGAGTCCCTCCCAGCGACATATGTCCCAAGAGGCCGGGATAACTACTATGAATTTGGAAGGGGCTGGGATCTGAATCCTCCTCGAAGATGAATGCTCATGGTGATTGATAATAATCCACCCAATGAGAGGCGAACATTCGTCGATTCTTGACTTGGGATTCTAACACAGCCTCGGAGCTTTCAAGGCTTTAATGTCAAATATGGCTTCAGTTGATCCTGCTACTATGAGGATGATGAAGATATGCCAACATGGGAAGACCCATGGATCCATCAACTCAGGCGGTTTGGGGATAGGATTGAACAAAGAACCCCCACTAGGGCGAGGTAGTCTAGGTTAATATGGGTGATGAAGAGCATCCTAAGCTCATAAACATCAGCAATACTCTTCCCTCGAGAAGAAAGAGAAGTTGATAAGCCCTAATCGGGGAGTATATCGATGTATTAGCACGGAGTTACGAGGACATGCGGGACTCGACCTAATGTGGCGACACATCGCCTCAACATCAAGGTGGATGTCAAACTGTCAGCAACCGCAAAGGCGGTTTCATCCACGGATCTTATGGCAATGTCGTTGTGAAGTGAAGAAACTCATAGAATCGGGATTCATCAAGGAAATTCAACATCCGGTTGGGTGAATATAGTCGATCCGCGAAGAAGAATGGTTCGATTAGGATGCGTAGCGACTCTGAGAGATCACGAATCTTTGCTTGCACGAAGGATGACTTTTCTCTTCCAATCAGCGATGTCATAGTCGACAATGCGTGTGGATTTGAAGAATGTCATTCATGGATGGTTTCTTGGGTTACAATCGGATCAAGATGCACCCGATGATGCCAAGCACGGCGTTCGAGCGCCATCGGTATATATTGCTACGGTCATGCCGTTCGGCACGAAAAATCTTTGGCGCATACCCGGTGGCGATGGCGAAAATTTTCGGGACCATCTCGAGGAAAGCGGTCGAATGCTCGTCGGCGACTTAGTCGTAAAAGCGTGACAAAGAAGATCACATCAAAGATCTTAGAGCGGTATTGAGCTCATCGAACTCATCAACTAAAGATGAATCTGCCAAATCCTTCCTTAGGATGTCGGTGGCAAGTTCACCGGTTTTGTCGTCACTAATAAGGGCATCCATGTCACGATCGACGACCGATTCAAGTTGCAACCTCAGAAATCTGAGAGAACTTCGGGGTTACAAGGCCGATTGGCGTACATCGGCGGTTCATATCGAACCTATCAGGAAGTGCCAACCGTTCTCTAAGTTGAACAAGAAGGGTGTGTGCGTTTATTTGGGGCGGCTCTGTCGGCGTTGAAGAGATCAAATGCATTATCGCTAAACCTCTGTTCTTGTTGCACTTGATGGAAAACCGTTTACGATCGTCAAGACAGCGGATCATTCGTTAAGCGCCTTACGCGCGGGGCGATGGCGGCGGTCCGCGAGCAGTGCGTGTATGGCCGAACATTAGTGGCTGAGTCTCGATACCCAATGGTGAAGCGGTGCCTTGCATTAGTGTTCGCGATTGAAAAATCTTGACACTATTTAGTCGGACGAGATGATTTATGTTATCTCGCGTAAATCCGGTCGAATATTTATGAACCGGCCTCAATGAGTTGGCGTTTGGCGAAATGGAGCCTTGCTCTTGTCCCAATGACTTGCACTTCAAACAACAAAAGTCGGTCAAAGGACAAGCGATTTGCGATCTCTTAGGTACGCCAACCCGATAGCGGTGCAGTTAGCTACTATGATGATCTTGGGATAAAGTTCGGAAGTCAACACTACATCGCACCAACAAATATGGCGATTGTATTTTGTGGAACTTCTCGGGCCACTAATGTGGCAAGTGCCCCGGATGTTCTAAAATCTCGGTAGTCGAGTTGTCTTGATTTTCAGGGAGTCATGTCATGCCCGTGCTTATTCACTCCAGAACGTGCTCTATAAATGTGGCGAATACAATGCGTTACTTATTGGACTTAGTTTAGGAGCTGGGGTCGAATATCTCGAAGCATCTGGCGATTCTGGCGATAGTCGAGGCGGATCAGGCGGTCTGATCGGAAATCGGATCTAATTCCTTATCATCAGTATGATGAAATGCGGACTTCGTTCGAAGAGTTCTTCATCGAATATATCCGCGCCTCCAAAATGCTTACGGCGGATGCAGCGGTGGCGTTAGTATATCGTTAGCACAACCCGAGGAGAGCAACTAGTTGCGGTCGGGACTCATCAACTCTTCGTTACCAATATATAATGAGGTACAAAGAAGATGGTAGTTACCAAAGAGGTACATGCAACAAACCAAATTGGAGCCGAGATTGGCTTTCCTATCATCGACTACGTCTTGCGGTGATACGCGGAAAGCGTAGGAGAGAGTCAATCGGTGAAGAGCTCCAATTCTTTTACAACACGAGACCGGATGTTATATGCGCTAGGGTATGGCGATCTTTACTCCGATGACTTTCAAACAAGGAGGCCGAAGAGGTCGCCGGGAAAACACGAAGGTGAATATGGTGCGCGCCTGACTGGTCCCAAGCTCTCGATGAATCGAGAGAATGGGCTACTTTTGGCCCACAATGATTAATAGCCTTGCGATCGCTCAAAATGCCGCAGTGTCAAATTCCGTAAATTATATGCATCGACCTCGGCGATTGCATCCCGGCCACATCACGGCCATTGAGCATGGGAGGAGAATGGGCGTTGTAGGTCCCATTTTCCTCCGTCGATTAAAGCGATGGTTTATTTTAGCGATCACCGAGGCTACTTCTCAAGTGAAGCAATCCGTAAAAGTCGGCGATACCGTCATCAAGTTTATCAAACACCATGTCATCTATCGACATGGTGTCCGAAACGGATCGTGCATGCTGAGCGGTCCCCAATTCATCGGCAATTCCTTCATCCGGTTACGAAAAGTTTAAAATACAAGATGTCTCGTAAGCCTATAATCGGCGGCAAATGGATTAGCGAGGCATTCAACAAGGCGATTATCAAAATTTTGTGAAGCTTGTGAAAAATAACAAAGCGAGTAGGGCGATAAACTTCGAAGAAGCACTCACGGGCATATCGCAATGATGCGTGCGCCAGTGAGCTACCCGGTACTCCACGGTCTACGGGTGTGAAGCGGTTCTCGTTGGAAATCGATTCGTCGCCGCGCCCTTTCAGCGAGATGTGATCGAAGAACAACATCAAAATCTCAAGAGCTTGAGATGTTAGATGAGAAGCACGGAGGCTCAATAATGCATTGAGTTCTATCAAGCTAGGATGTCGAGGGCTTTCAACAAGAAAGTTCGTGAGAGAGAACCTTTAAGGAGGAGATCTGCGTCCGCTGCATCTAGGCGGCGATAATTCTCAACTCCAAAAGAAGGTAAATTAGAACCCAATGGGAAGGACCGTTTATAGTAGAACGGTCTATTCAAAGCGGTATATCATTATCACCGGTGGCGGCCCAGGCAACTATCTTAGATAAATGGGAAGTTCTGAAAAAGTACCACCCTTAGTACATTCGGGATAACCTATTTTGATGGGAAGTTCCTCGGGAATATTTTACCCATTTCTTGAGTTAACCCTAAATAAATTTCTTTTCCTCCTCAAATTTCTCTCCGATCAAATTCATTGGCGGTGGGCCCATAAAATCTCCTGGTGACCACCATGACCAAAATCCTCTCTCGATTCATTCCCGGAGAGAGATCCACGTTCAAATTTTGGTTAGCGATTCTATAAAAGTGAAAGCTATCCGCATTCTTTTAAGACTCTCGGTGGAGATCTGCTCTTAGTTTCTTTCTCATTGAGGAAATAGAATACATTCTTCCTTTCCCACATTTCACGGAGATAGAATACATTCTTCCTCTCGAGGAAGAAATAGAATACATTCTTCCTCTCTTGTCTTAGATTCTCGAGTGGAGATCCACTCTTAGTTTCATCTTTAAGATTCTCAAAATGGAGATCCCATTTTGTCTCTTTCCTTGAAGCAGGACAAAAATCCTTCCTTTCGGCCTTGGGAGATAGGAGACAAGATCCTCCTTTCCCCTCCATCGAGATAGGATACAAAACATTCCTCTCTTATTTGAATTAAATGAGCTTCGAATAGGACACAAAACCTTCCTCTCCTTTAGCAGAGATAGGATAAAACCTTCCTCTCTTGTTTAGGGATTAGATCCCTTAGGAGATAGGAGACAAGATCCTCCTTCCTCTCCCGGCAAGAGATAGGATACAAAACCTTCCTCTCTTGTTCATCCCTTACCGGAGATAGGAGCAAGATCCTCCTTCCTCCTTTGGCAAGAGATAGGATGAAACCTTCCTCTCTTGTTCATCCCTTACCTGGGAGATAGGGGACAAGATCCTCCTTCCTCTCCACCTTGGGAAATAGAATACATTCTTCCTTTCCCACCTCAATCAATCTTATCCGGTTGGTGTTCTTACGGTCAAAGAAGGCACCAAGGTTCATCTTGGGGAATTTGATCCGAATCCTAAGCGAGGATAGGTCGAGGCCTACAGCGTCGCCGGAGTTAATCTTCGTGAAAAGATAAAGCCTCATTATTCAACATCGTAGCATTAAGTCTAAGAGTTTCATTCTTTTAGCATAGCGTTGTGTGTAGAGCGGTTTAGATAATCTACATGCTAGCCCAACTCAAGCGGTAGTTGGTAAAGGCTCATCAAACCCGTTGAGGGGTTGGCCAATAACCCTAAAGCCAGCCTCACAGCGTTGCGGTTTAGTCTTTCGATTAAAGACACGAGTTTGATTAAGATTTTATCCGAGAACCTAAGAAGGGATAAAACCCGCGCCTGCATGTCGTTGGGTTTAGTCTTTTAGATTGAAAGACACGAGTTTGATTACGGGTATTTTATCCGAAGCCTAAGAAGGGATAAAGCCAGCATACTCAGCGTTCGGTTTGAATCTTTCGATTGAAGAAGACACGAGTCGGTCACGGGGTATTTTATCACGAAGCCTAAGAAGGGATGAGTCTATGTGTATCTGGCGTCGTAGGGGTGGTCTCTTGCGGTAAAAATGCAGAACCTATGTATTCAATATCGTAGCATTAAGTGCGAAGAGTTTTATTCTTTTAGCACAGCGTCCGCGTCTTGAGCAGTTTGGACAATTAGCCGTAGCCCAATTCAAATGGTAGTTGGTAAAGGCTAATCAAACCCGTTGATGGTGAGGGTTTGCCAAAACCTTAAAGTCAGCGCCTCTGCAGCGTTGCTGAATCTATTCGTGAAAGATGACAAAGCCTCGTTTTCAACATCGTAGCATTAAGTCGAGAGAGTTTTATTCTTTTAGCACAGCGTCGCGTCGCGAGCAGTTTGGACAATCCGCGCTAGCCGATTCAAGCGGTGTCGGTAAAGGCTAGTCAAATCCGTTGATAGGCGAGGTTTGCTAAAATCCTAGAAGTTGATCAACGAGAGGGTTAGCGAGCAATGAACTTCATTTATAAAGGAATGTTGAGACAATCGATTCAAGCAAAGTTATGATAATACATCTAAACAAAAATCACAACGGCGTGGGTGAACAAAGAAACGAGAAAAGTCGAGACCAAAGCAACACATCGGACTTCATTGGCGCCAATCTAGTAATGTGAAAGAAGCGAGTCGGCTTTGGCGGACTAGTTTTCCTCTGTTTTGCTCGAACCCAAGCTTTGGCTTCCTTCTCAAGTTCCTCTTGAGTTAGCGGCAATAGCGTATGTTCCGACGCGCTCGCCTCGAGGACTTGCTTCTCCGCGTCGGTGGCATACGGACTTTGGTGCACTCACGCGTGAAATTCTTCAAAGTCTTCTCCCTTGAGCGGTCACGATTCTGTCGCGATTGACATGGGTGTGGTACAAGTCTATCGGCGCTGCAAGTGTGGCGCCGCTCATATGAGTTAGCGAAAATAACCTCTTGCTCACGATATTCTCCTCTCGCGAAATCTTGGCGTTCACGAGCCTTGATCAGAGCCTCGCCGATGGTCGCCTCACCTCATTGCATGAATCAAAAAGGGTAAACTATCCACCACGATCCATGAAGAGTTAGCGGTGGTGAGCCTTTGCTCTAGCGGTTAACCGGTGAGGGCCCTTGACCTGTGAATTTCCCCAAGCTACTCAATATGAATGGGTAAAGACCATAAAGGTGGCCCATCTAACCTCGACAATAGAGATCGCTGTTTCAAACCATTCTCCAACGGTGAAGGAGACCCATCCGAGCTGGAATCGAAGCTTGATTTTTGGCGGGGCAATCTCGTGATAGGTTGAATCCGTGGAAGTGGTCCGTCAAGATTAACACGAGGCCTCCACCCTATACTTTCGAAGGGTTGGGAAACCACAGTTTGGTGAGGCTGTGAGGAAAGGCGTGGATCCGGACGATGGAAGCGATCCCTCGGACTCATCATCGAAATTATGATAGTAGGCTCGGGATTTGGTTTCCTCTATGGGTGTTTGCCTACATGCGGTTAAGCTTCCTCGGTGGAAAGAGGTATTCTCCCGATGACCTTAAGAATCGAGACTTGATATTTGGAGCCTTCAAAATAGGCGAGTAATCATCGAACATCCGTCTACCACAAGAGAACAAAGAGTTGCGGATCATCTAGGAGGAATATCTTAAAAAGAAAGCGTAAAGGCGTAGAACTCTTCTCGAAACCTATGAAGTTGAGTTCACGACCTTATAGCGAGTCTGACGATTTCATCGTATTGAATACTCGAGAAAGCGATAAATATAGTCGTGTAAACAAAGCGGCAATATATCAGTTCTGAGCATGGAGTGCGGTATGAAATCGCTCCGTTAGAGATAAAACAATCTTTGACGTCAATCCCGAAGGAGTTTGGGCTCTTCCCAATCGCCTCACGAAGGGAGGCGGCAGGGGATACAGCGTATATATATGAAGAAACTGGCGCTTCCACAGAAAGAAGGGCGTGCATTCACGCGGCGTGCAAGTTGATCGACCCCTTGGAACATGAGATCTTAGCGGCGACATCGAGCTACAAAAAAGCGAATAAAGTCGGATATCTTTGTTGAAAATCAACAAAAGGCATCGAAGAAGACCGGCTGACCCACAATCGGTTGCAACAACCAGCGCCGCCAGATGACCAAAGCAGCGCCCGAACCTGGCTTTGGTCGCGAAGCGCCAGGCTCGACCAGTAGCGACTGATGCGCCGAGCAGCGCCAGACTTCGGCCAGTAGCGGCTGATGCGCCATGTTATCGAGGGAAAGTTGTTTGTTATTTGTCCTGGAATTCGTTCTGACTTCTTTGGCCTCGCGATCGTAGATCGGCGTCGGCCCGAACTTCGTGCTGCGCGGTCGCCGGAGCTATCGCGTCGGCGGCTCGTAGATCTCATGAGAGCTCTCTCAAAAATATCGAGAAAATCCAACCCTTGAAAATGAAGACCCTCGGCTATTTATAGGCAAATAATCAAGAGGTATGTTTGGCGGGACACCATTTGGTGTTCGGGCCTTAGCGGACACCTTTGGTGTCCGGTCTTTGGCCGGACACCATTTGGTGTCCGGTAATGACGGAACACCGCGAATAATCCGGTTCGGCAGCCGTTTGGCCTCATTTGGTTGGTTTTGGACTTTCGCGACATTTTGTCTCGATCTTGTCATTGTCGTCATTAGTCAGAACTTCGATTCACTTGATTGGTTTCATCCGAGTCAGCGGTTCAAGTGATGATCGGTCGTTGTTCAAATCGATCTGTTGGCGCGAATCCGTCGATCGGCTGAAGCTTTGCTTGTTGGATTCATTCCATAACCGTAGCCTCGCCGACTCACATCGTTCGTCGACTTGCTGCATTTTCGCGTCGGTTTGTCGAATGGATCGTCGGTTGTCAACCCACCGTCACGAGTCTTGCTGAAGTGCCCGATAGCGGTTTTATAAGCCTCTGGATACCCCTCCAAAGCGTCTGGTCACGATTCTTTGGCGATGCAGGATGCTTTGGATATGATAAGCCCTTCACCCTTCAATCGGTGATGGGACTTGTGAATGACTTTGGCGTTTGATCTCTCCACTCCTTTCGGTCTTTCGGTGCTTTGTAGGATTAAAGAAAGTATTACGATCTTGCATTTTTGTCCGGCCGTTGTCGAGATCTTGGTAGGAAGGGTGGATAAATTCTTTTGAGATTAGCTCGATGTTTGATTCCTCCAATCCTCGAGTTCTCCGATGCCGTTAGGATGCGGGGGTGTTACGGTCTTTGCATTTATTGCTTGACCGTTGTCGAATTTGGCTAGGCGATTAAATTCTCTTCTTTGTTGACTCGTGTTGGTGGTGTCATCCAATTTGACCATCGAGACTCCGATTGATAAATCCTTAGCTACGATCGTTCATTAGCGCCAAACTATATGGGTTTTAGCCTTCTTTGAGTTTAGGCACGGCGTCGCGATCTTCGTGGATCGAACCGTTGACGATAAATCATTGGCGGCGGCATTGGTTGGCATTGTTACTATGTTACTCCTTATTGAATGCGATTATCCTCAGGGAAGGAATTCTTCTTGGGATTTTATTCCAATTCCAAGCTATTGAGGGGCCTCCGTGCAGTCGGCATTGTCTGATGGGAGGAGTCCTTTCAAGGAAAAACAGCGTTGTCGTCAATATAAGCCTTGTCAAAATTCATCAATTTATCCCTCTTTGAGGTTCCACGTGGGAGGAAATTGAGGGTTATCGAATTATCCTTAAAAATATGGCAATATTTTCGGGAACTTCGTTAAGAATTAGGCGGTTTATACTGTAATCCTATTTGGAGTAGGATGCATGGTCGGCGTCGATATAATCCATACGATCGAGTTATCCTAAGAATGTTTTTGTGAAAATATTCTTAGGGAACTTCTCGACAAATTAGGAAATATTTTACACTCATAATCCTAGTTGGAGTAGGATTAGGCGTAGCGTTGATCGGCGTCGATATAATCATACGATCGAGTTATCCTAAGAATATTTTTGTGAAAATATTCTTAGGGCTACTCGACAAATTAGGAAATAGTTTATACTACGTAATCCTAGTTGGGTAGGATTAGGCTGACGGCGTTGATCGGCGTCGATATAATCCATACGCGAGAGTTATCCTAAGAATGTTTTTGTGAAAATATTCTTACGGGAACTTCTCGACAAATTAGGAAATAGTTTATACTCATAATCCTAGTTGGAGTAAGTTAGGCGGATTGATCGGCGTCGATATAATCCTGCGATCGAGTTATCCCTAAGAATGTTTTTGTGAAAATATTCTTCCGGGAACTTCGACAAATTAGGAAATAGTTTATACTCGTAATCCTAGTTGGAGTAGGATTAGGCTAGCGTTGATCGGCGTCGATATAATCCGCTACGATCGAGTTATCCTAAGAATGTTTTTGTGAAAATATTCTTAGGAACTTCTCGACAAATTAGGAAATAGTTTATACTCGTAATTCTAGTTGGAGTAGGATTAGGCGACGTTGATCGGCGTCGATATAATCGCCTGAGCAGTTATCCAAGAATGTTTTTGTGAAAATATTCTTAGGAACTTCTCGACAAATTAGGAAATAGTTTATACTCATAATCCTAGTTGGAGTAGGATTAGGCGGCGTTGATCGGCGTCGATATAATCATACGATCGAGTTATCCTAAGAATGTTTTTGTGAAAATATTCTTAGGGAACTTCTCGACAAATTAGGAAATAGTTTATACTCATAATCCTAGTTGGGTAGGATTAGTGACGTTGATCGGCGTCGATATAATCCGCCTGATCGAGTTATCCTAAGAATATTTTTGTGAAAATATTCTTAGGAACTCTCGACAAATTAGGAAATAGTTTATACTCATAATCCTAGTTGGGTAGGATTGGCGACAGCGTTGATCGGCGTCGATATAATCCTTGATCGAGTTATCCCTAAGAATGTTTTTGTGAAAATATTCTTGGGAACTTCTCGACAAATTAGGAAATAGTTTATACTCATAATCCTAGTTGGAGTAGGATTAGGCTGACGGGGAATACTCGGGTAACATTGAGCGGTAACATCTCCAAAATCTTTCCAAATATTTAGGAAGAGGATGGGTAAATTATTGAGTTGATTTGGATTCCTTTTAGATATCCATTGGGCTCCAATTAGAATTCCTATCCATCGCCAATTAGGACTCCTCATTCAAGGGATTGGGTTCATATGGGGTTGTTATAAATACCATAATCCCTCCTTTTCTCGACCTAGGCGCCCCTT
The DNA here is from genome assembly GCA_012295165.1 of Asparagus setaceus. NCBI lineage: Eukaryota > Viridiplantae > Streptophyta > Magnoliopsida > Asparagales > Asparagaceae > Asparagus > Asparagus setaceus. The sequence continues at coordinate 18,759,172 of CM022710.1, forward strand.
TGGCTCTTTTTGTTTTGTTTTCGTCGTATCTCGCCGTCTTATCTCTCTCAAACAACGAGGTATATGCATGAGTATTTTACAGCGCCCCTTTTTCTTTCTCTCTTTTTGTGCGTCTGCGGTGATGCGGACGGGAGGAAAACAAAAGGCGATGGAAGCGGCGCGTCGGTGGCAGCCAGCGCGGCCTGCAATACGACGGCTACCTGCGGCCTACGCCGCTGTAACGCCAGCCTTATGGCCCAATGACCCAAGCGCCAGCGCCAGCCCGCCCATTACGAAGCGGCCGAAGCGGCAGCGCCCGCACTTAGCGAAGCGGCCGCCATGGCGCCGCCGGCTAATGGCGCGGCGCCCGCTGAAAGCGTAGCGCCCATGGCCGGCAAAACGGACTATTGTTTAGCGATTCCGTTGATGACCGGATCGGCTTTCATTGAAGTGAGCAATGGCGCACAAGGATGATGGTGGATTCTTATATCTCCCTTGGATTCCCGTCATCGGCTGTTTGCGAGGTCTGACGGTAGCGGTATAATAAAGTGGCGCGGCGGAAAGTGTGGCGGCATTCATTGCGGGTTTATCACCCATCGGTCGGTTCTGGTTCACTCGAAGGTCGAGTTATCGGTACTACGGTATATTGGGACTCCCGCCTCGTGATGAGCATTTCGTCATTGGTGGGACTTTGAAGAACCGCCTTGCCTGTTGGGGCGGGAGATCTTGACATCGGTCATAGATTCTTGGTGGGTTCATTGCGGATAAGCTTTGGTGGACTTCGTTTGACTAGTCGCGTTCTTGGCGATGGGGCGAGCAATGCATGTGGTTTATATGCGCGATTCGTGCCACCATGTATGGGCTCCCGTCGATTACCAACCACTTCTTCGCTTTATCAGAGCTCTATGATCTGATTGAACACCTTCTTAACGGGCATGGCGAACTAGGATTGGCTTTGCGCGAGATACATCGGTCGGGTTTACCTGGGAAGGATCTTTGTATCGGGAATACTTTCCTTCGGCGAAGAGTAGATTCGTGAAGAATACTGACCGTTATGACACTGTGGGACCTCGTGCCGTTATCACATTGCCCTTACCGAATAGAGCGTCGCAAAAGGAAGTCAATTATCGGCTGACGGTTAACCAATTATTTGTTCAAACATCGGAGGGCGATTACGATGGCGGTTTGTGGTGGCTCATACGCCCTTTGAGGTTAATGAGTTGATCGAAAAGTAGGCACTAAGTCTTATGCCGAGTAGTGCAGATGCGGTTTTCAGCGAGGACCAAATTCGACCTTCTTATGGCATGCATTAAAACCCATCCGTGATGACTCTCTTAGCCGACTTCCTCGCCATCGGTTGAAGAAATGTGTGATCTTGGTCGACCTAGCGGCGCTTTGGATTAGAGGTGCTTTATCTGCGATTATTTGGCTCATTGATGGGCAAAAGCAGTGTTTACCTTTTATAGTGTAAGTGCACAACCATTGTCAAGTTATAGTATTTAAGATTGTCGATCCGAGGCGGAAATAGGAAGTGTTTGATTCAAGTTCGGTTCTCAAATTATGCGTGACAATTAGGGTTTTATTCAAGATAATATGAAAATATGATGAAGTGATGAGAGAGTGGATTTTGATTGTGTGTGAAAGGAATCACAATTAAAAGATGAGAATTCAATAAGAGAGATGAAGGAATCTAGAATTGAATCCACTAGCTAACTCAAATTATAATCTATGAAAAATTCTCTTTTACCACATCTCATATTAGATTTATTAAGCATAAGATATCAAACCACTTAAGGAAAGCATAACATCAAATTATCACCTAATTGAAATTCAAACTCATGAAGAGTAATAACAAGATAATAATCCTAGAATTCATAAGCATAGCCTATCAAACCACTTAAGGAAAGCATAAACTATCAAATTCTTCTTCTATCGATTAGTTCTCTAGTTGATTAACCTAAACATGATCTTTTAAGCATAAGAGAGATGATTCATAAACACAAAAGAGATGAGACTAGTTTCATGCAACCTAGATCCCCAAGAGTTTAGTTCAACATCTTGTGAAATTCAAACAAATAGAAAAAAGAAGAAAATAAAAAGAAAAGAAAAATTCTAAACTAATCTAACTACAAAGCAATTAAATCTAAACTACAAAAGCTATTAAATCTAAACTACAAAGCAAATAAATCTAAACTACAAAAGCTATTAAATCTAAACTACAAAGCAAATAAATAACAAGAAAGAAAAGAAATAATAAAGAGAAATAAAGAAACACGCAACTCATCATCATCAACTCATCCTCCTTTTGGTCCTTGAACAAGAAGAAGAAGATGGGATTGAAGGGAAAATATTTATTTATTGAGGAAAAATTATTACAATGAAAAGTACTCTAAAACAAGAGCAACCCTTTCTCTCAAAGGAGTTTTACAAAATATTTCACACCTCTAAACCCTCGGATACTACCTATTTATACCCCAGCGGAGTTGTGTGAACCATTGGATCAAACTTGGCCAAAAAGGAAGAAAATCTTTCCTAAATTGAATCTGCTGGAGCCAATCGGTTGGCGATCCGATTAACCAATCGGTTGTAACCGGTTATTCAACGATGGTTTCCACGGATTTTGTCTTTTCTTAATATTTTTGCGCAATTCTTCTTGGATTTCCTTGGTATCTTGAGCCGTTTGTCTTGATTTGGGCTTCAAAATTGGTAGAAATTGAGGAGGATTTGAGTCATTTGAGCTTTTATTCATTAATACTCCATTATTACGCAAAATAAGATAAAACATGTTATGTAACATATTTATTGATATAAAATAGATAATAGGTTATTAAAATGTCTTTAAAATGTGATTATCACTCATAAAAGGAGTTGTCTCTTCTTCGATGGTGGCTAGCGTTCATCGGGGACAAATAGCCCTTTTCCGGAAGGAAAAACAAGCGTCGGATGAGATCCTCATGTCAAGGTTGAACTCCGAGTATACCTATTTGATGGCTGGTTTGTTCTTCGTCTGATATGATGACGCCAAAGCTTGCAGATCCATCGTCCCTTTCTCAATCCCTAGAGGAATGCAAATGGCAAAGGCGGTTTTGGCGATCTGAAGCGGTGCAAATCCACAAGGGTTGGGTCTTCTCTAGGTGTTTTCCTCGGTTCTCCGGTCGATCTGAAGTCTTTGATCGATGAGGAGACACAAAATGAACGGACTTTACTTGGCGTTGGCTGCTTTAATTGGTTGACCACTCAGGCCGGTTATCTTATTTCGAGTGAAAGCGAATGCTATATTGAGCCTTATTTCCCTTCGCTTCATTTCGTCGGTTCGATTCACGACTAAGCTACGTTAGGAACCCGAGCAGGAGATCGGACTGTGATGGTTTGATCGATGGTCTCCGGCGTGGTACGTGGATATAAGCGGGTTGTCTGGGCGCTAAATTTAGCCTCAGTCGCGATGGTAAAGCTGAGTTGACATATCTATCTTGCGGTGGCTTTTGACCGCCCGATGAGCTTCGTTCTGTGAAGTCTCTTAGCCTTGCAAAGAAGGCTGAAAGAGCTTCCGGGCTGATCTCGGTATTCGAGGAGGCCTTCGAACCTGAAGAACGTCGCCGTGCAGTAATCGAGCGAGGTCGGTGGGATTGTGGTCCTGGCTGATGCCCGAGATGAGAGCCGGGGAGGTTGCAACTCATGAAGAGAGCTGCGACTCTCTCCTCTCTTATTATTCCCTTCCTATGATGATATCCTAGTCGACTACGATTTATCCTTCGGGCATACCAAGCGGAGAGGCGGTCCTTGCCTGTGGGACAAACTCCGCCAATGGAGTTCCTTTTAAGCGAAAGGGTTCCAGGATCTGCATACCTTCTCGGACCATTATCTTGGATGCGACAAGTGAAGACTCTGCCGATGATAAAGGTAATGTTTGGTGACCCATAGTCTTCGATTATTGAGGTTCTTTATGAATCTTCACGATCTCCTCTGTGCGAGGAGGAATTTGGTGGCGGCCTTGATTTTGATTTTCCTCTCCACGGCGAGTCGGTTTGTGGAGCAAGTACTTCGGAACTATGTGAAGAACACGAAAATACCAACATAGGACACAGGTTGGAAAACCGAGGTACATCAATATCGGTAATTCTCTATCACGGGCTGACGAGACACGAAGCTTGTTTCTCTGCGCAATTCTCATCTATGCTTTTTGCTCTTATGTCGACTTTTCGATGGAGGATTTGGGATTTGATCGTGATTTACCCCGAGGCGTTCCTCTTCACGGCGATATTGGCACGAGTTAGGAATTCCTAGGAATATCGAGGCTAATTCCTTTGGTATAAATCCCTTCACGATAATCATAGGACTATTAGGTTTAACTAATGCGTCTATGATTGAAAATGTCTCACTTGATAGGGGCTTCGTCACGGTGACATTGAAATTCTTCTTCGAGTGGAAACCCTTGGCCATTCGATATGTCGGGTGCGGGTTGAAATACCGGCGAGGAGGCTGTCGATCGCCCGCTAAGCTGGCATTGCCGCCCGGTTTCATTAGAGACGGAGTTGCTGTGCGGTATGAACCCTTCCCTTCTGCCGTACTCATGTTGATTCTTTTGGTTTTGGGAGTTTTAACCCTTTTCTTCCTTTTCGCGAGGGTCTAAGCGACTCTTCATGACTAGTGAGCTTTGATGTCGGCGGCGATCCCTCGGCTTATTATTGGTGGAAATTCGTTCATTCTTTTCCTATTTAGCCATAATGATAGACACACTTCGGTACCGAGCTTTCTACGTCGGTTCCGACCATTCCTCGATCCTAGGGTAACACGATACGAGATCACGGGTTATTGAGACTTGGCGGGCTGTGCGGATGATCTACGACCATTTGGAGGTTAAGCTCCAAAGTTTGCAAGATTTTGAGAGCGGGCTGTCCTCTATATAGAGGAGCGGAAGCTCGCTGGGCAACGAAAGCGTGATGCTAGCGTTATTGCGGACTTGAAGTTCCGGATCAGTGAACAGTGCATCATTTGGAAGCTAGCATATTGAAGCTTAGTCTTAGAGTAGGTCATTTTGATCTTGTTATGCGCCGGAGAAGCGAGGATAGTAAAAGCTTCGAGGGGAACTTGGTGGCGGGGAAGTCGATCATCTTGAAGGCGGCGAGGCCAACAAGGAAGAGACTCTTGCGGTCATGTCGAGTTGAACTCTCGGCGAAAGGCTGGTTGGCATCGAAGAGGCTGCGAAGAGGCAATGCTTGATGAGGAGTCCTTGGTGAGCTTCAGCGGAACTTGACAAGCTTTCAGCGATAAAGTATCAGAATTAAAACAACAAATTTGTTCCCATAAATTTGATGTTTAAGGATTATAAATCTCGACCTTTTATTAATAAAATATGTCTCTTTTCTCTTTTATGCTTTATTATGATTCTTTTATTTAAATTCGAAATAATTAACCATAATACTTATAAGATTTTGGCAAACCCTGACCCGTCCAGCGGTTTGATTAGCCTTTACCAACTACCGTTTGAGTTGGGCTAAGCCAGTTATCTCCGTTCCGTTGCCTTGACGTTATGCTAAAGAATGAAACTCTTCTAGACTTGTTGCTATGATCTTGAATACATAGGCTCCGGTACTCTTTTACGGGCAAGAGATCACCCGGCAGCGTGTGGCCCTTCTTAGGCTTGGATGAAATACCCCGAGAATCGAACTGGTGTCTTCTTCAATGGGAAAAAGACTAAGCCCGGCAGCGTGTGGCGTTGGCTTTATCCGCTCTTAGGCCGGGATGAAATACCCCGAGTCGAACTCGGTGTCTTCTTCAATCGGAGAAAGACTAAGCGGCGGCAGCGTGTTGGCGTCGACTTCATCCTTCTTAGTTTGGGATAAAATACCCGAATCAAACTCACGGTGTCTTCTTCAATCGGAAAAAGACTAAGCCGCGATGCGTGTAGGCGTCGACTTTAGGGTTATTGGCGACCCGGCCCTCAGCGGATTTGATTAGCCTTTACCGCTACCGTTTGAGTTGGGCTGGCGTCGGATTATCACGGATCCGTTCCGCGCGTGGCGTTGTGCTAAAGAATGAGACTCTCTTAGACTTAATGCTACGATGTTGAATCGTGAAGCCGTCTTTTCACGGAAGAGACTAGCAGAAATAGCGCGTCTTGGCGTTAGCTAATCCGCTTAGGCTTGGGATGAAATACCCCAGTCGAACTTCTGGTGTCTTCTATCCGGAAAAAGACTAAACCGACAGCGTGTGGTTGGCTTTATCCTTCTTAGGCTTGGGATAAAATACTCGAATCAAACTGGGTGTCTTCTTGTCGGAAAAAGACTAAAGAAAGCAGCGTGTGGCGTTGGCTTTATCCGTTCTTAGGCTTGGGATAAAATGCCCAGGATGAATCTTGGTGTCTTCTTTGTCAGGAGAATGGCTGAGCAGATGTAAGATTGATTGAGGTGGGAAAGGAAAAGATGTATTCTATTTCGAAGGTGGAGAGGAAGGAGGATCTTGTCTCTATCTCAGGGTAGGGATGAACAAGAGAGAGGAAGGTTTTGTATCTATCTCTTGCGGTAGAGAGGAAGGAGGATCTTGTCTCTATCTCAGAGTGTTGGAAAGGAAGGATTTTATCTGTTTCCGATGAAAGAGACTAAAATGGGATCTCCATTTTGAGAATCTTGAAAGATGAAACTAAGGTGGGATCTCACTCAGAATCTAAGACAAGAGAGGAAGAATGTATTCTATCTCTTGCCGAAGAGGAAGGATGTGTCCTATCTCGGTGAATGTGGGAAAGGAAGAATGTATTCTATTTCGATGAGAAACTAAGAGTGGGGTCTCACTCAGAGAATCTTGGAAGATGCGGGATAGCTTTCACTTTTGTAGGATTGCTAACTAGAATTTGCAAGTGGACCTCGTTAAGTGAAAAGAATCGAGAGTTTTCTTGAGTGGTTGGACCGGGGAGATTTTTAGTGGGCCCACCGTCAATGAATTTGATCGGTGAGAGAGAATTTTGGAGAAAACAAAATAACTTAGGGTTATCCTCCACGAAAATGAGTGGGATATTCTCGAGAACTTCCCATCAAAATGGGTTATCTGAATGTACTAAGGATAATACTTTTGAAACTTCCCATTTATTGGCATTAATTGCGGTTTAGCCATTACGTGTGATAAGGCGATATGCACCGTTGAATAGGCTGTGTCTATTACAAGCGGTCCTTCCATTGGGTTAATTTACCTTTCTTTTGGAGTTGAGAATTATTGGCGTCGGCGGCGAGGCGAATCTCCCTCCTTAAAGGTTCTCACATGCGTACTTTCTTGTTGAAAGCCCTCGACATTCTAGATAGAATTCAATGCATTGTTGAGCCTCGGTAGCTTCTCATCTAACATCTCAAGCTCTTGAGGCGTTTTTGATGTTGTTCTTGATCGTCATCTGTTGAAAGGCGTCGCGAAGTGAATCTGGATTTCCAGGCGCTTCACACGTAAACCGGGGAATGCTGAGTGCGCCCGGTTGGCGTCGTTATGGTTGTGCGATATGCGAGTGCTTCTCGAGTTTATCGTCCCGTCTAAGCTTTTATTCTTCACAAGCCGACAAAATCTTGATAATCGTCTTGTTGAATGCCTCGGCTAATCCATTTGTAGGCTGGATTATAGAACATCGGCGAGACATCTTATATCTTGAACTTTTAGCAAAACGATGAAGAATTGGCGATGAATTGGGGACCGTTGTCATGCACGATCCGTCTTGGGACACCATGTCGATATGACATGGTGTTTGATAAATTGATGGCGGTACTTCGCCTTGACCTCTTTTAAGCCAGCGGGATTATGACCAGCGGAGGAAATGGACGGATCAGGGCGGGTTCTTTGACGTGTTCTATAATACGGACTAGCATTCCGATGTCGCCGTGATTCGTCATTAATCATTAATAGGCCAAAAGTAGCCCATTCTCGATTCGATCGTAGAGCTTGGGACGGTGGTGAGTACCACATTCACCTTCGTGGGCTTCGGAGGACCTCTTACGCCTCCTTGTTTGAAAGCATCCGGGTAAAGAGCATCATACCCGGCAATATAACATGCGGGTCTCGTGTTGTAAAGAATCTTGGAGCTCTTCTGGGATTGACTCTTTCTCCCCGTCTTACGGCGAGAATACCATGCAAGGCGTGTCGATGATAGGAAGCTAATCTCGGGGCTCCAATTTGGTTTGGGTTGCATGTACCTCTTTGGTAACTACCTCCTTGTCTTCTTGTACCTCATCATATATTGGTACGAAGAGTTGATGACCGTAACTAGTTGCTCGGTCTGGAAGGTTGTGATAACGACGATAGCCGCAGTGCATCAGCGTGAGCATTTGGGCGTGGAATATATTCGATGAAGAACTCTTGAGCGAGTGCGCCATTTCAGCGGCTACGATGATAAGGGATCGGTCGGGGTTCCTAACCGTAGTCACCGGACTGCTTAACTATCAATTGCGAATCGTGCGCCTCAAGATACTCGACCCCGGCTCCTTGGCGAAACTAAGTCCAATAAGTAGCGCATTGTATTCGGCTCGTTATTAGAGCAAGGTTGGTGAGTGAATAAGCACGGGGCATGACATGATTCCGGAAACTAAGACAACCCGACTCCGTGATCTTAGAACATCAGGGGGCACTTGCCACGTTGGTAGCTCGAAGCCCGTCAAAGTACAATCGCCATATTTGTTGGTGTGATGTAGTGTTGACTTCGAACTTCATCAGGAAGGTCATCATATAGCTCAAGCTGCATCTGTTGTGGGTTGTCGACCCGAAGTCATAATCGCTTGTCCTTTGACCGACTTTTGTTGTTTGAAGTGCAAGTCATATTGGGACAAAAGCAAGGCCCATTTCGCCCGGCCAACTCATGGGCGGTGGGTCATAAATATTGGACCGGTTACATTAGAGATAACATAAATCGTCTGTCAGGCTAAATAGTCCGCATTTTACGAATCGCGAACACTAATGCAAGGCCTTTGCTTCTCGACCATTGGGTATCGAGACTCGCACCGACTAGTGTTGGCTCCGGGTAATATCTTTGCTGTGCATTGACGCCCGTCGTCGTCTGCGAGTAAAGCTTAACGGCGATCCGTTGCCTTGATGTAAATCGAAGCGGTTTTCGACCGCGGTGCAACAAACGAGGGAGGTTTAGCGAATCTGATTTGATCTCTTGAATGCCTTACGCGGCGTGTCCCAAATAAATGACCGCCCTTCTTATTCAACTTTGAGAGCGGTTGGCACTTCCCGGATAGGTTCGATATGAGCGTCGGATGTCACATGTCGCCCTCGTAACCCCGAGTTCTCTCAGATTTCTCGGAGGTTGCAACTCTTGAATCGCTTTCACTTTGTCAGGATCGACGTGGATGCCCTTATTAGTGACAACAAAACCGAGGAACTTGCCACTGGACATCCCAAGGAAGGATTTGGCCGGATTCATCTTTAGTTGATGAGTTCGCATGAGCTCGAATACCGTTCTAAGATCTTTGATGTGATCTTCTTTGTTACGGCTTTTCACGACTAAGTCGTCGGCGTAGCATTGACCGTTTTCGAGATGGTCTGAAAAATCTTAGTCATTGCTTTCGGTGATGTGGCGCCCGGCATTTTGAGCGAGCGGCATGGCCGTGTAGTAATATATCCGATGGGCATTCTAGCGGCGTGTGCTTGGCATCATCGGGGTGCATCTTGATCGATTGTAACAGAAACCATCCATGAATGACATTCTTTCAAATCCACCGCGTGTTATGCGACTATGACATCGGTGATTGGAAGAGAAAGTCATCTTCGAACAGCGGCGTTGGATCTGTAGTCGACCGCAGTCCTAATCGAACCATTCTTCTTCGTGGCCAGGGACTATATTAGCCACCCAATCCGGATGTTAAATTTCCTTGATGAATCCGATTCTATGAGTTTCTTCACTTAGTCAGCGATTGCACGCAAGATCGTGGGCGAAACGTCTTCGCGATTGCTTGGCGGGTTTGACATCCCCTTGATGTTGGTGATGTGTCGCCACATTAGGTCGAGTCTGGCATGTCCTCGTAACTCGGTGAATACATCGATATACTCACGATTAGAGGCGATCAACTCTTCCTTCTCTTTGAGGGAAGAGTATTGCGATGTTTATGAGCTTAGGATGCTCTTAGTCACCCATATTAACTTTGGACTACCTGCGTCCTTAGTGGGGGTTCTCTTTGTTGAATCTATCCCCAAAGCTGCTCCTTGAGTTGATGGATCCATGGGTCTTCCCATGTTGGCATATCTTCATCATCCTCAATAGTAGCGAGGATCGAATGTAACCATATTTGACATCAAAGCCTTGAAAGCTTCTCAGAATTGGTGTAGGAATCCCAAGCCGAAGAATCGGGCGAATGTCCGTCTCCCTCATCGGGTGGATTATTATCAATCGACCATGAGCATTCATCTTCGAGGAGGATTCGTATCCCAACCCTCGCTGGTCATATTGGTGGTTACCCTTGACAATTCATCGCCTTGAGACTCGATCTTCTTACGCGAAGCATCTTGACTTGGGTTTTGGCATTTTGTTGCCAAGCCTATCAAAGACCGGCGCCTTCTTGAAGGCGGCAGTGCGATTACATTCGACAACACATACGATTAGTTTGGAACATGGACAATGCGTGTCCAATCAGGAGAACTTCTATTTGAGATTTACTCGTACCCCGTACGATAGTACAACTCATCGGCATGAATGCGAGCAACCCCTCGTGTGTTGATGCGACTTTTTCGGGTATAGCGTCATCGTCGTCGGGCAGCGTCTCCTTCGGGATGAGCCACATTATCGAGAGGTTCCAAAGTCACTTTCGTCTCCGCGTTAAGCTTTGCGGCGAAGTTCGGCGGGCTCTTGAACCCGATCGAATTCTAGTGAGTAGGCTGCGGGAATCTTCTTATCATGGCGGAGAGGGTAGGACCTCCATCAGCGTGAGTTGGTGGGGCCTCTTGGGCCCAAACAAACCTTGATCGAAATTTTACCTCGATCATCGTGCAATGGGCGGCTTTAACACCGTTTTCTTGCTGCAGGATGCGCTTGCGGATTGGCCGGCGAGCCAGGCTGGAGATCTGGATGAGATCGCGGAGGTGTGATCTTCTTTTGAATCAAGTCACCCGTGGCGGTAGAGCCTTAGTCGAATCGGTTTGAGGTGGTGATTCTTGGTAACGTTTGACCTTCGTCAGAATCGTTGTTCGGTTCCGGACTCCAAACTTGGCGCATTTTGGCGGCTTCTTGTCCACTTCTCCCTTCTTCTACATCCGGGCCTCCTGAACTAGAGCCTGTGTGTGTGCGAGTAATGCACGGTGCCTCTGGATACACTCTTCAAGTGTTAATCGGTTCCGTTTGACATGGACCCAATCATTTGTTGGCGGCTTGGAGGAGTTGCCGTGCCTGTTGATGAGTTTCTTGACCTCTCACGGACTTGAGATCCACTTTGTAGCGGACACCGTCGGCGATTCGAGGGCCTTGGCGAACTCGCAGCGTCGGCGTTGGCGTCGCCTCTGGCGAGCTCTCTTTGAGAGAGTCGACGCGCCATCGGCGGTGATCTCTGCGTAGATCCGTGATCTTGGATCTTGGAAGGATGCCATTGGTGCAACCCGGCAATGGCGGAGTTAAGATCCTCGCCTTAAAGTTACGGAGCGAGGACAAATGGATCTTTCTTGCGTGGAGATCATACGAATTCTTGGGGGAGGATGATGCGGACAAGGGCGATAGTATGATACTCACGAACCGGATCAACTTGGATTCGGTTGACTTATTGGGCGTAATTATTACACCCTACGAGTTTTCGGCGGTCCGCTAGCGGTTAGCGGGTCAAGGGGCGGCCCCCTAGGGTCGAGCGGCGCCCGAAATTTTTCCTGTCGTCCTTGAGGCCTTTGACTTCTTCGACCGATCCGGATCCGCTGCTACGCATTACCTGACGATCTCGACTTGAGACCGTTGGCTCCCATTGTGGTCGCCGGCTTTTTCGCGGGGAAAGTTGTTTTGTTATTCATTGTCCTTGAATTCGTTTACAGCTTCTTTGGCCTCGCGATCGTAGATCGGCGTCGGTGAACTTCGTGCTCATGCGGTGCTCGGAGCTATGCGTCGACGGCTCGTAGATCTCGCGAGAGCTCTCTCAAAAATATCAGAAAATCCAACCCCTTGAAAATGAAGACCCTCGGCCTATTTATAGGCAAATAATCAAGAGGGGGTTTGAGCCGTCGACACCATTTGGTGTCGGCCAATAACCGGACAACAAGCGGTGTCGGTTTGACCGAAGCCGTTTGGCCTCGTTTGGTTGGTTTTGGACATTTCCGCGACATTTTGTCTCGATCTTGTCATTGTCGTCATAAGTCGAACTTCGATTCACTTGATTGGTTTCATCCGTCAGCGGTTCAAGTGACGATCGGTCGTTGTTCAAATCCGATCTCGTTGGCGTTGAATCCGATCGATCTCGTGAAGCTTTGCTTGTTGGATTCATTCCATAACCGTAGCCTCGCCCGACTCACATGCGTTAAATCGACTTGCTTTACGCATTTTGCGGCGTCGGTTTGTCGAATGGATCGTCGGTTGTCAACCACCGTCCACAAGTCTTGCTCGTACCGATAAGCGCTTATCGCTTACACAAAGTCACCAAAGCCACCAAAGGTGGTGAAATTTCGCCAGCGCCCGTGGCGCCAGTGTCACGCCTTAAATAAGTATTCCATACGCCGCCACGGCTACCGATCACGCCGGGTCGCCACATCGTTTCTCCCGCTTTGATTGCGCACTGTTCATGCACAAAACAAAACAAAAAAAGAAAGAAAGAAGAAAGAAAGAAGAAGAAAGAAAGAAAAAGCGTCGTAAAACACTCGTGCATGTACCTCGTTGTTTGAGAGAGATGAGGCGGCGAGAGCGAGATGAAAACAAGAGAAAAAGAGCAAGAGGGGGCCGCCTAGGTCGAGGCAAGGAGGATCATGGGTATTTATAACAACTCCTAATGGGCCCAAATCAATTCCAATGGGACTCTAATCAGCCTAATTAGGAGTCCTAATTGGAACCCTATCCGAATGGCAAAATAGTGCCAAATCAGTCCGTTGATTGGCTCCTACTCCCTCCGCCATATTTGGAAAGATTACGAAGACTTATTGGCGGGATAACACCTGTGAAGGCCCCATCGGCCAATCAGCGTCGCCTAATCCTACTCCAAATAGGATTACAGTATAAATTGTTTCCTAATTTGTCGAAGTTCCTAAGAATATTTCCATAAAAATATTCTTAGGGATAACTTCGATCGTGTGGATCACATCGGCCCGATCAGCGTCGCCTAATCCTACTCCAAATAGGATTACAGTATAAGCTGTTTCCTAATTTGTCGAAGTTCCCTAAGAATATTTCCACAAAAATATTCTTAGGGATAACTTCGATCGTGTGGATCACATCGGCCCGATCAGCGTCGCCTAATCCTACTCCAAATAGGATTACAGTATAAATTATTTCCTAATTTGTCGAGAAGTTCGGAAGAATATTTCCACAAAAATATTCTTAGGGATAACTTCGATCGTGTGGATCACATCGGCCCGATCAGCGTCGCCTAATCCTACTCCAAATAGGATTACGAGTATAAACCGTTTCCTAATTTGTCAGAAGTTCGGGAAGAATATTTCCACAAAAATATTCTTAGGGATAACTTCGATCGTGTGGATCACATCGGCCCGATCAGCGTTGCCTAATCCTACTCCAAATAGGATTACAGTATAAATTGTTTCCTAATTTGTCGAAGTTCCTAAGAATATTTCCACAAAAATATTCTTAGGGATAACTCGATCGTATGGATCACATCGATGCCGATCAGCATTAAGCCTAATCCTATTCGAATAGGATTACAGTATAAACTATTTCCTAATTCTTAGCGAGAAGTTCACGGAGAATATTGCCATATTCTTAAGGATAACTTCGATCACCCTCAATTTCCTCCCCACTGGAACCTCAAAGAGGATAAATCCTACTCAACAAGGAGTAATACAGAACGACGCCTACCAACGGTCGTCGCCGGGCGATTCACGGATCAACATTTGGATCCACGTAAGATCGCGACGGTCAACGCTGCACTCACGAGTGAAGGATAGTTTGGCGCCAATCAGCGCGTCGTAGCGAAGAATTCCCGACCAGCGGAGAAGTGTCGTAAAAGGTGGGGTGGTCAATTGAATGGCGGTTCACCAACACGAGCCAACAAAGAAGAGAACTTAATCAGCCTACAGAAGTTCCAACAACGGTCAAGCAATAAATGCAGCACCGTAACACCCCCGGGTATCCTACAAAGCACTGGAGAACCTGAGAGGGTTGGAGGAATCAAATACTGGAGCTAACCTATCGACTTCTGGTCAAGATCTCGACAACGGTCAGACAAAAAAAAATGCAGTACCGTAATACCTTCAGCAATCCTACAAAGCACTGGAAAGACTAAAAGGAGTGGAGAGATCAAACACCAAGGTCATTCACAAGTCCTATCACACCAACTGAAGGGTGAAGGGCTCATCATATCCAAAGTGTCCCAGACTCGTCAAAAATCGAGACTAGAACACTTTGGAGGGGGTATCTGTAGGCGTTGAAAATTGCTTATCGAGCGAGACTCGTGACGGTGGGTTGACAACCGATGACCCATCCGACAACGCCATCTTAATCGCCGACGACGGTTACGCCGCGAAAACGCATAAAGCGAGCTCCATCTAACGATGAAGTGAGTCGACAAAGCGTCTGAAGTCAACAAAGCGGCGTGTCGTGGAATAAACCCAATGGCGAAGTTCGGCGAAGCGAGTTGACTAAACTCAAACGCCGAGGAGACGGAATCAACCGCATTTTAGTCCATCAACGAAATGGCCGATTGAGCTCACGAAAGTTGATCGGATCTGGACTCAAACACAACGGCACGCCACCGATCGAAAACACGGAAGACCAGAAAACTAAAACGGCATTTACGCGAACTCCGCCAACTTGGCCGAAGTTGGTCGTACCAAGGGTCGGCGGTTCGGCCATGGTGGTTTGCCACCTGGATTCACGGGCCGAGCCACCTGGTCAAGGTGCTTTACCAAGTGGCCGGAGCCACTGTCGGTTCCTCCTATTCTATAAATAGGGGTCTTTCTCATTCGAGGGATTTTTGAGCGGATTTTGGTGGGATTTTCGAGATCTCAATTTTTGACATTTGTGAGAGTTCTCGAGCCGCCGACGCACGCCCGAAAGCATCGGCGCAGCACAGTTCACCGACGCCGATCTACAAATCGCGGTAAGTTTAATCCGGTCAAGACTACGATTACCCTTTCTGGGATAGCGCCGGATTTCTCCTAGTAGATTTCACCCACTCCGCCGATCCTCTCTTCGGAGGCGATCCCCGCAGTTTATCCTCCTTCATGAGTGGATCCTCTAGCGCTTCGCTTCCTTCGTGAAACGAGCCCCTTCACGTCTGTAGTTCCAGAACCCGGGTTTTCACCTGGATCGGAATTGCGCGGTGGTCCACGGACGAATAAAAAGTCCCCGGCACAGGCGAAGAACCCACACAAGCAAGGATCCCGTATAATAGAGATCCGAGCGTTTGTTCATACAGGAAGAAGTTGTAATCTTTTGTTTTCATTGTACGAAATAAAAAGGCATTTTCTTTTTGTTTGAATTTTGTTATAGGCCAACGAAGCTGTAAACAAGTTCAAATAACAATGAATAACAAAGCAACTTTCCCCGCGAACACCTCTGAACATCTCACCAATACTGATGTCAGAGTCCCAAGCAGAGGAATCAAACGAATAACCATCCCTATCCGAATTGGGCAATTGGTCATCGACTATCCAGCAACATTCCTCATCTAAAGAAGAGACGTATCCTAGTCCTCTCCTGAATCCATAATAGTTATCAGGCTTTCCCTCGGGGACGTGTGCGGCTTTGGGTGGAATTTGAGGACTTCTACCGAAATAGAGACCCTCTCCCCGTGCAAGGTTGTACCCCCATCTCTTCATTAGACTCTGCACTTCCGGACTGTATCTAAATAAGTGAGCGCCAAGCTTGCCATTGCCATCATCTCGCCAAGAAGTGATCCGTAGTGGGAATGCTCTCCTTTGCCATAGATCAAGTCTTTCTCACCTCTTGTTTTGGGGGATGACTAGTGTTGTTCAAGGAGTCTCGAGACACTGTGACACATGATGATCGAATTGGTATGTGCATTGGGATCATCATACAATTGCTTCATTACATCAGTCAGAGAAGACGAGTACTCTAAATCAATCATTTATTTCATTATCGGCAAGTTGCCAATTACAACTATCATCCGACGATTCTTCATCATCAAGATTGACTACAAAGGGTACAATGTCATTTATGACAAAACCACCATCGTAATCAAGCCTCGCCGTTATCGCTTTCCCACCGTCTGCGCCGTGGGCCGATGATTCAGTATCGGATTCGTTACCGTAAAGGAGGGAGTCCATAAAATAGTTCTCCAATCCTTTAAATGGTTGCTTATCCGCAACCACCGTCTTGACTTCATTATTCGTGTCTACATATTTTAGACACTGATAAAGAGTGGAAGGGACTATAACATTATTATGGATCCATGACCGACCCAATAATAAGTTATAGGAAGTCTCGTGATCTATCACATAGCGTGACTTGGACTTTAAGTCTCCCATTTGGCACTTTATTCGATCTTACCTAGTGGCCGACCCACCGGTATTGAATCCATAAATTATCGCACGTGGATGCCACCATCGGCAGAATTCGGTCGTACATCAAGGGGCATGATGCTCACAGCGGAACCCGGATCGACTTGAATCCGGTTGACTTCGCTGGAGCCAATGTACCCAGTGAAGTACAGGGGCCTGTCATGCTTGGAGTTCTTTATTTGCATATCCTCCTTGGTAAAAGTTATGCAAGGGATGTGCTTGGTAGCAAGATTGCATTGCCGCGGTCAAGATTCCGTTCCTCAAGACTTGGTTCGATCCGGTGAGAAATACCGAGTCACCTGTGGCTTCTCGCAAGGCCGTTTTTGATAGCCGCAGTAGCTCATAGAGTGTTATCCTTACTAGGATATTGGCCAATTGGGCCATGATGTCGAAGCGTCGCGAGGAGTTTAAACTTTTCGGTTTATCTCTTCCAATCGCACGTTGAAACGACCGCTGGAACTTGAACTCCTTGTTGTGGGGTTGCTTCTTTAGCTTGGCCGTCTTCTTTAGCGCCACCCGCCGCAATTTTTCCGTGCTGGGGAGTCATTGCTACCCCAGCTCGCCAACGCCTTTGCTTGGATTAGAGCTTCGGATAATTGTAGCGATACTCATGTCCACTCGTGGCGAAGACCTCCTGTTCTTCTTTCGAGAATTGAGTGTCATTATTGTTCATCATCCTTTTCCAATATCGCAAGTGGCATGACATAACTTCCCCTTCCTTTGACTTTTTTAGATCGAAGAGGTCGCCACCGCCATCTTCGAAAAGTCCCGATGAACCCAAAGGATCTCGCCATTCGGTTGTATGAGGAACGAGTCCTTTTCACCGACCGCGGAAGGTCGCCATTTACCGCCTTCAACCCTACTTTCACAACGAGTCGGCTGGAAACCAATCTAAAGGCACCGATCCGCTAATGGAAAGCGATTTGCTCTCACTTTCTCTCTTTAGATGCCTTCGGTAATGACCCTACATCAATCAAGGCCGGATTTTGTCCTTGAGATGATAGCATGACTTCGCTTGGTGGTGCACCGCCTGATAGGCGCATGATCAAGTCTCAGAACCTTCTTTGCCTCCTCTTGATTCACAATTGGCGGCAACTGGATTTTGTTGTTCTCCAAGAGGTATTTAAAAATACCGGGAACTTCATCATCCTTGAAGGAGTAAACTTTGGGAAACCTTGGTTCCAACGACTTTTGATTCTAAGGTCGTTGTTGCCATTGGGCCGACCGCCGTGGTGTTTGCCGCTATGCCGCCGCCGCTGCGGGTCGTGAATCGAAACGCTTTGTTCAAGGCTTACGCCTTCGCCTGGTGACTTCCTCTCGCGTGGGACAAAGTTTTGTTTATTTGCGTTCGCCGTTGGCTGACCTCTTTCCTCCTTCTTCCTCTTCAGGAATCGCTCGGCTTGCTCCCCGTGTACCTTCAAGTCTTTCCAAGTCTTAAACGGTGCCGTTCCCATTGCCTTGAGCACATCCAAGGAGAGATTGTTGTGGCAGGTTTGGAGGATAAACTCCTCAGTTATCGGGTCCCGATAGTTCATTGCCTTATTCCGGAACCGTTTGACGAAGTTATCCACGGTTTCCCATCTTTCTGTTTCTCGTCCAACAACGACCCGATGGATATCTCGGTGTCATCGTCGAAGAAATTGGCGAGAAACATGGTCTCCATGTCATCCCAGCTATTAACACTCCCTGGTTTGAGACGGTGGTACCAATCGAAGGTAGCTCCACGAAGGGTGCCAACAAATGACCGAACCATCAAGGGATTGTTGCCGGAGATAACCCCCAGGTGAGACTTGAAATAGATCAAGCGCTGAGTGGGCGATCCCTTACCATCAAACGGTGTAAAGTTGATGAGACTAAATTTTATCGGATACGGGATTGATTCCCATTCCCTCGGGTAAGGACATGGTATACCCGTCTTCTTTACCTCTTGAGCGGAAATCAAAGTATTGATTTTGCTCTCGAGGTCTTATATTTTCTCATTCTCCCCTACGTCTCCGTTCGGGTGATTTTGGGGAAGAACGACGGTGTTATCGCTGGCGTTTTGTTGACCAGCACGATCATCGGCATTTCGGCCTCCCTCCCTATCCGTGTCGCTGTCTGTTAAGTTGACATTATTATGACGACTTGACTCGCCTTGGCGATTCATTATCGCATGGATCTGTTGGTCATGCATCGCTCTCATCTGCTACATGGCCAGGTCCATTTCAAGCTTAAAGTTGTCCCTTTGCTTGGTTAGGGCCTCTTCAAGCATCTGAGACACTTGTTCCGCACTGATCATGAATGCCTCATGGGGTTGTCCTATGCTGGAAATTATATTATCGGAAGCCATTGTAGAGCCGGCATCCGACACTTCATCATCTGAGGGTAATCCCCTCTGCATCTTGCAATAATTGGGTCGTCTGACAGTCCCGGACCGCAATCGAGTCATTCGTTGCGATGCCCCGGGAATGGCACGTGACGACGTCCCTCTGCTGGTCATATTGATGGTAACACTCGGTAATTCATCGCCTTGAGGCACCAATCTCTTCTTGCGGAAGCGTCTTGACCTGGGTTCTAGCATTCTAGAGCCGAACCTATCAAAGACCGATGCCTTCTCCGGAGTCGTTTTAGCGCAGTTGCACTCTGACAACACTGCCTTGATCAGTTTTGAGCACAAGCAAGGCATATTTGGTTCTGGGGCATTCCTCATTCGGGATTTACTCGTACCCCCAGCACGATAGTACAACTCATCAATATGAATACCGGAGCAACCTATCGTGTGTTGGCACGACTTCTCAGGTATAACGTCGTCATCGTCAGATGAGAATGTCTCCTTCTGAGGATGAATAGGCCTTTCGTAAGTCACTCGCCGCGACATATGCCTTTGCGAGTGTGAATCTTCGACGGGCTCTTGGACTTTGATTCGTAGCCCGGTGCGAGCAGCTACAGGATTCTTCTTATCTTGGTTGAGGTGGGTGCGACCCCCTGCGTTGGGAGTGACCAGGGACTTTCTCAATGGGCCCAAACATTCTTTAATCAGAATTTTACCTCGATTCTCACGCATTGAACAAAGGCGCTCTAAGACCGTCTTCTTGTTTCGGGACGAACCGGCGGGATCGACCGAAGGGGGCTTTGAGGTGGTCGGCGATTTGGATGTGCTCATCGGCGGTGGAACTGGCGCTAAAATGGATTTCCTTTGCTGGAGATCATCCTGAGATGGCCGAGTTTTTGTCGAGTCGGCTTGGGGTGGCTGACCCTTTGTTGAATTAGCCTGGGGCGACTGATCCTTTGTCGTTGTGGCTTTGGCATGAACCGTTGCTCCGGGTTTCGGCCTCCAAACATGGCACATTATTGGTGGCTTCTTGGCCACGTCTTTCTTCTTCGACCGGGCTTCGAACCAAAGCGCGATGCGTCTGTCTGTGGCGCTTCGGATCGCTCTTCAGTTGATCGGCTCCGTTTGACGCGGACCCAATCACTTGTCGACGGCTTGGAGGGGCCGCTAGTCACCTGTTTATGAGGCCTTTCACTTCTCCTGGATTTGAGATCCGCCTCATAACGGATCCCGTCCACCGACTCCAAGGCTTTGGCAAATCGGCGTGCAAAGCTTGGCGTCGGCTTGTGAGCTCTTTTAATGTCGGCCGCCATCGGTGATTTTCTCCTTCGTAAAGGAGTTGAGATCTGCAGATCCGGCCATCTCGGAGGCCGGGCAAGTGCTGCTTCCTGCGATTTTGGTAGGGGCGGGATCGGAATCCTCGCCTTGGGATTCAAGATCCGAGGACCAACAAATCCTCCTTGCAGCGGGGATCCTTTTGGATCTGTGGGGGGAGGACGATCATGACGAGGATGAAAGATACTCCTCAAACTTTTATTGGTCGAACTCGTATTCGACCTCTTCTTTGACCGAGATCGGGATCCGCGGTTGCGACACGGCGATCTCGGATCGAGGCCGTTGCCTCCCCAATCGGGTCGCCTTGTTCGCGAGAAAGTTGGGATGATTGTCATTGCTGATAAATTCGTTACACCTTTATGGATTTATAAACGGATTCCAAAATAACTCGCCTTTTTATAAGGCTTTACAATGAAAAATCAAAAAAAAAGATTACAACTTTTTTTTCACCAAAACAAACGCGGGATCCGTTTATCAAATCCTCGCTTGCGTGGGTGTCTTTGCCTGTGCCAGGGACTTTATTCCGTCCGTGGACCGCCGCATAATCGTGATCCAAAGAGAGATCTACACGGTAAACGAGGGTTATTTCACAAAGGAAATAATAGCCCGAAGCAAATGAGATCGACCAAGCGAAATCAAAGCTCTTCTCGAGATCAAAACAAAGTTTAATCTCAAGGAATCACGTGTTGATCTGAGATCCGATCTCTCGAACCTTTTTGAGGGGATTATCTCACGAAGGAGGATAATAGCCACAGGAATTATCTCACAAAGGATGATAATAGCCCTTAGAGTTCACGAGATCCGATCCGTGTCAAGAAGATCACCGTCGCCCCGAAGTTTAGACCTAAGGTGAGAAGGTAATTTGCTGAGCCGCTTCTAAAATTTTCAGATCCTCACAAATGAACCCTCCTCTTATTTATAGCCTCACAAAGTGGATACGGGTCAAACCGAAAAAAGCTCATAATCTAGGTTCTGGATGACCGAGACACCTAGAACCGAGACACCTCTAGGTGTCTCGCCGTGCGGTGACACCACCGTGTCTTGCCGTGCCAGCGGTTCTACCCACCGAGGCACCTCTTGGTGTCCTAGTGTTTGGCCAAGTTTTCCCCGTGGCTTTTCTCCGGTTATTTTCCGAGCTCGTTTTGAGGCTTTGCGGTTTGGATTTATTCCATCGCTCGCAAGCGATTTGCCGCTTCATGCATTTCGTCGACTCGCTTTGTTGACTTGGACTCCTCGTCGACTCACTTTATGCGCTTTCGTCGATTCGTTTATGTGCTCGCCGCGAAATACTCGCCATCACAAGGTTAACTGTCTACGCCATCTGATGGCTCGTCAATCACCAACTCGTCGTCACAAGCTATGTCAGGGACTTAGGCAATTTTTTACGCCTACAGTACCTTTCTTGGAAGGGCGACCTGACTTTTTAGAAGAGGAAACATGTTGCAGAAACTCCGATGCTTGTGGCTGAAAATTATTTTCCTTGCTGATCTGGTAGAAGCCATTGAGGCAGGACGTCGAGGAAAGCCGGGGGCTGGATAGGGAATCTTGAATTACTGGGGTAGAAGCCTGTGATACTTTTGGCAGGAAAGATGTTGATGAAGAATTTGAATTTGAAGACCCTGACTTCCCGCCAACATAATTCTCCCACTTTTTCTTCTCGATATAGATATTTTGCCCTTCCTTGTATGTTTAATGACTTCAAAAGGGAATTCTTTAAGAGAATCAAAATTAGAATCTGATGAGCCGTTATTTGATTCTTCTGGTACGAAAACTCCGTCTTGATTAGGTGGAACAGATCCCTCCAATTTCTCCTCCATAACCAATACTCCCTGATTTTCCGCTACATTCAAATCATCCTTAGAAACCACTAAATTCAAATCGTCGGAAAGTACCAGTTTACCTTTGTCTTCTCCAAAGTGCAAATTACTATTTTGTCCTGCTACAACTTCATGTTGTGTGGCCTAAGTTGGGACCGCCGGCAATGTAATTTGATCCACCCATGCTGAATCGACGACTACGTCGCCCTGAGCCTCCATAGCAGTTAGATGTTTGCCAAGAACTTCAGATCCATATTGGCCCACTCCCACAAGAATAAGCTCGAGAACAACCTCCCTAATAAAATTATCCACTTGTGAAGTGTATGAACAAATCATCATCTTGGGAATATCCTCAACAGACTTCACTTTAACAAGCACCCGAACGTCTTGACCATTTAACTTGTCCTTGATGTTCTTACATCCTTTAACAAATTCACTAAAACTTGCTACAATCTTATCAATAATATCAAATGACCAAAATTGAAAAGGAAGATTTTTAATTTTGATCTATTGGTAAAAAGAGGAATTGACTATTTTCATACCCATATTTTCTGTCCACGGTGCAAACCAACCTTTAAATTTATCAAAATTCAAAACCTTCTCGTCAACAGCCTCTGACATTTGGAAAACAGAGGGGAATTCGACCAGAAAGCGATTGCCTTGAATAGGAACAACCTTACCACTCCATCCTTGCCAATGAAAAAGCCAAGCAAGCCTAATTTTAATTAATTCAAGAGATGGAGAACCTTCCACACCGCTAGAATGGCAAAGTGGCAAGGAGTTTAGCATTATTGTAGAGCGTTGTAGAGTCAGAGAGATCAACCTTCTTCTCAAGAGGTCGAAGATGTGATCTGCAATTTTTTGTTATATGGCCCTCTTCATGACATGCAAAGCACACGAAAGCACCCTTGGGACAAAACTTGATCGAGTGGCGTTCATCGCCACAATTGAAACAACGACGAGCTCGCGCTGGATCCATATAATCAGCAGGGAAAGGATGACGCAGAAGTTTATCATCCATTTGACGAGATTTCTTCTTATAAGAAACTAAGGTCCAACCTTGATCGCTGCTCTTTAGAGATTTTTGAAACCCTAGTTTTTTTTGTATAGAACCAAAAGAAGAAAAAGAAGGGGGAGTTTTTTGAGGAAAGGGGGTACCGAATAGGCGATTGAAAGGCTTCGGGAAGAGATTCTGACGTGGCTTTGTCATTGGGATGGGCGCGCTTGCGTTAGGAAATGGCGGTAGAGGATCCTTGAAGATTTTATTGATAACGTAGCCTTTGCCTTGATGGAGAGAAACTTGACGGCGGGGAGTAGATGCTAGAAATCCATGCTTGGAGGGAGGACACTGACTCACTCCGAAGTCGCCACAATCGCCCGAGCCGCCATCGCTTACGTGATTACAAACTTCTACACCATGATTTTGAATTTGAGTGAATTATGAAGAAATTTTTGACCTTCATTCTTTTAACATTCTAACTTTGTTTTTTTTCCTTATTTTTTAAGATTGGAAATCTCTCTTGCTGCTTTACTATGTTCTTTCTTTTGGTCACATGTAAAAAATATGAAAAAAACATAGTGAAAGAGGAATGCTACTATCAAAGAACATTAGAATAAACTCTTGATGTTCATTCTTTCAAAAGAATAATGTTTTTGTTATTAATGAACCGGGAATAAACTTTTAAGATTGACTCTTTTAACATTCTAATTTGATTATTTTTATGTACCAATGATGAATTCTTCTTAATTTCTATAGGATTTAGTGTCTCCTTCTATTTCACTTTGTTCGAATTCTGATTTGGTTACAAATTAAAGAATAATAAAAAGTAAAGAAAGAGTATTGAGTCTATTAAAGAATGTGATGAGAAATTTATGAGGTTTATCACAGAATATTCTAATTTAATTTTTAGTTACCAACAAAAATTCTTAATACAATTTAACTTATTTTTAATGTTGGTTAATTCATTATAATTTTTATTTTTTCTATTCATTATCTTATATTAATATTTTATTTTATTTATTAACTAAATATTCTATATATTATATTTCTATCTTGATGCAAGATAACTGTTATTTTATAATATTGTATATATTTATATATATGATATCAATTTTACAATATAATATTTATTTATAAAAATAAAATATTGCATAAAACTCGGCTTGCATAAGAAAGAAATTGACGAATTCAGCCATAAATGATGTATATGTGTGTTTGCAATTTTAAAGTATGAAAGAGCAGGAGGTATGATCGTTTAGTAATGACTAAAATACTAGTAATTATTTATAACAATGTATTAAAAGATAAAAATTATTAGAAGGAAAATTTTTAAAACACGACTTTTATTATTTAATTATTAAAATTGACGATGTTTATTTATTTAGCAATTTCATCAAGTTTGACCAAGTCAAGATAAAACCCGTAGTTGCTATCTAACCTCGCTCTAATTAATAAAAATGATATTTATGGTAGGTACAATTAAATCATAACTTCCATAATTAAATTATCCAACTGCTATGGTAATCAATTTTAAACAATCTAATGAGATCAAATCATAACTATCTATTCGAATCAGCCTTTTTGTTTACTTTTTCCTTTTCTCAAAAACTGATGTGTTTTTGGATTGGAGAATTAACTTAATTTTTGATAACGTTAATACCCTGATTCAAACCCGTAGTTACTAAAATTAAAAATTTTCAAAAATGACCTAGTTTTGACCGACTTGGTCAAACTAGATCGAAATTGCTAAATAAATAAAACGTGGGTCGATTTTAACAATTAAATACTAAAATTAGGTGTTTTTGAAAATTTGTCCTGATTAGAATAGCAACCTACTTATTAATGTGTCTCACTTATTCATAATCTCTCATTAGTTACCCATTTAATCTTTAGCCATTGAGCCCTATTATCCATCAACTCATTCAATATCATCAACTCTTCACTAACTATCCATAATATATTAAGAATTATGTATTTTCTCACTCTTCTTTCTAAAACCAAAAAAGAAAAAATTCCCAATTTAAGGATCAACAATAGTGTATGTGCTACACGCCATTATACTATAAAGTAATAAAAGATAGTAATCATACTCCTTTAAAAGTAGGAGTTGTGAAAAACTTTCTATGGACTATATTACCGCCATTTCTTTTTGATATTACATTCTAATCCTAAGTATACTAAATCAATTATCATTGTTAATTAATTATATTATATGTCACTTCAAGTTTGTATAACTTGGTCCTAAAACTTCCAACATTATAAATTCTACATTAATTTAATTATTAGTATTGTAATAATATATTAGACAATTGCATGTTAATAAATTATTTATGAAAATAGTAGAAAACATAGAATTATCCTAAAATGACACCATGACACTCATATAGGAAAATTACAAAGACTATTCTTACATTTAGGTAACATGCCGAGGGTACAAATTTAGTAGAAAATTGAGCATCCTAGATGGAATATTCTAGGATGCCCCGAAATCTAGGTTGCTCATCCTAGACGGAATTCGTTAGGATGTCTGTCTAGGATGTTTCCGTCTAGAGGCACCATCCACACGAAATTCTATCTAGGATGAACATCCTAGGCGGAAAACCATCCTAGGCAGTTTCGCCTAGGATGCCATATCCTAGACGGAATTTCCATCTAGGATGTTTTAAATTTTGAAAAAAATAAAAAAAAAAAGAAAATTGAGTCTCTATACCCTCTAGCTTTTGATTTCATATTCAACCACATAGGGCGTTACCATGTTATTTAAGAAAGCATAACATAAATACAAAAATATTCAAGCAACCAATAATAATGTATAAAATATAGAAATAATATTATTACAAATAACAAATATTACACTGAAGTTCCAATACTAATTCAATGGCATGTAAAACACAAGTGCAAATTGTTTAAGAAATCTTCATCTTCATCCTCTTATCTTTTGAAGCTTATCGAACACCTTCAATAAGTACAGCATGTTCTAGTGCATCTTCTCACATCTCAAATTTATTCGTAGAAGAAATAGGCTTCCCCTCAGATTTGTTGAGACCTGCATGCAACACAAATATTAGTATCAAGAAAATTCCCTCTAAATGTCAAAATTGAAGAAAAGTTCAAATCTACCAATGAAGCATCTAAGTAACTAGATAAAAGCTCCAAGACTGCGAACGTACTAGAAATAAATTCAATAAATCATAATTCTTCATGACATCACCAGAATCAATCCTTATGAAATAACCACAGCTTCAAAATCTAGCTATCATGTATCATGCAAAATTAGAAGTAAACCTAATAGAAATCTTTAGTCTTCAAGTTGTAATAAGAACCGATCCATATTTATAATTATTACCTTCACTTGGGAACAATCCACAAGTCGAACCAATTGATGGATCAGACAAGAATTTTCAAACCCATAATATAATTAACCTGATAATGGCTACCCGCAAACTCATATTAATAGAACACTTTTAGCAGCCTTTCAACAAACAGTTAACATCATAACATCGATATCAAGCATGAACAAATCTTTAAGGAAGTAACAAATACAATTCACAATTCAATTAACTCAAGGACAACTTTTAAACAAATTAAACAACATTAGTAACATCAAAGGAAAGACACACTTCTCATGATCTGTGACAAATTAACTGTTGATCAATAAATTAACTCATTCATACCAACGTATGTGCCAAGACTAAATACGAATATGTTAATGGAACAACAATATCATATAAGTGAATGAAAATCCAAGGTACTGAGGACCAATTTATAGTGTTGGAGTGGATCAATTCATAAACATTGATCATCACATTTTATTATACTTTTATACCCTCATTATCTATTTCTTTTAATAAAATATCTGCTAATAAGCGTTGTTATCTTAATTTGCAGGAAATAAAAGATTCAAGAATAAGAGCCCAAAAAGAACTCAAGTATCTCATCACTCAATCCTTGTTGAAGCCCAAGAAGCCCAAGCCCACATACACAAGAGAAATTCGGCCAAGGAGCAGAAGTTGAAGAAGTATCGATATGAGTATCGATGGCAGTATCGATATGAGTATCGATAGGGGTATCGATACTTGTATCGATACAAAATGTGCAGTTACGAACCAAAGGCTGAAATTGTGTAACTTGAGGATTAAGTTTAATCTAAGGGCTAATATTGATTGTAATGCTCTATAAATATGCGTAGAGAATGAGGGTTTGAGTGTGAAAAATTTTATTAAATCTCCATTTGGAGAGGAGGGTTACTCTTAATTGAGAAGACCTTCCAAATTTATAAATCTTGTTTGCAATTAAAAAAAATTGTCTCTTCATATTTTTCTTTTCTTCTTTATTTGTTGATGAAGAAGAAGATTTTCCTTCAAGGTAGAACCCTCTAGCAATGTAAGTTTTTTTCTTTTATATATTCATGTTTTAGTATTTTCTTTTCTTTTCTTTTAGTATATTAGATTTATTTTCATGCTTTGTAGAGTAGATTTACTTTCATTATTTTCTTGCATTTTTATTTTGTAGTATAGATTTATTTTCTTGCATAGTTTAGATTTTCTTTTATGTTCTTTTATTTTTATAATTTAGATTTATTTTTATGTTCATAGTTTAGATCTTTATTTCTTTATTCTTAATTTTCTTTTTGTAATTAGTTTTTATTTTTCTTTCTTTCATACTCTCTAGTTTATATTTTATTTTATTTTAATTTTAATAATGTGGAACTAAAATCTTGTAGGATTTCTAGAGTTGTATGAAACTAGTTTGATTTCTTTTATAATTTGTGGATTGCTCTCTTGTGCTTAAAATAATCATGTTTAGGATAATCAACTAGAGAATAAATTGGTAGAAGAAGAATTTAATAATCTATGCTTATCTTGAGTGGTTTAATAGGTTATGCTTATGAATTCTAGAATTAATATCTAGTTGTTGTTCTTTTCATAAATGTTAATTTTACTTGAATGATAATTTGATAGGTTATGCTTTCCTTAAGTGGTTTGATAGTCTATGCTTAATAAATCTAAAGTAAAATATGATAAAAAGAGAATAATTCATATATATTCTAAGTGAAATTGACTAGTGGATTCAATTCTAGATTCCTCATTTCTCTAATTGAAACCCTCATCTTTTACTTTTGTGATTTTTCTCTTTATTCTTGATTTCTCTTTATTTGTTTCTTATTTTCCTCTAATTTCTTCTCCACTCTTAATCTAGTTTTGTTTTATTTGTATATAATCACAGCCACTCTCTTTATCTCTCCACAATTATCACTCTTAATTGTCCACCCAACACACAACCTAGAAAACCAATTTTGATTATGAAAAAGATTAGGAGGAGAGAGGGCAGAATTGAGCTACCATGATGGTGATTTGAGTTGGAAAATAAAAAAATTTAAATAAAAGGTGATTTGAGTTGGAAAATAAAAAAAATTTAAATTAAAGTTGTGAAGAGGATACATGGATGGATAGATCTTGAGCGATTCTTAGTGGAGGAGCTTGAATCTGGAGCGATCTCGAGGAGAGAGTGTACTTCATTGTCGGAGGAGAGAATGAGCTCGAACCGTCGATGAAGAAAGACATGGAGTTTGGCGGAGGAGGACTGGAGGATGGTGGTGGTGTGATGAGGGCATCGGGCTTGGAGGACAAGGCGGAGGAAGAGGTGGAGGACTGGACTTAGGTTTTGAAAATTTTGGGAGATAGGATTAGAAAATTAAAGAGTCCAAAATATGAGATGGAAAATATGGGGAAATATTTTGAGAGGTGGGGATACAAAATTTTGGGAGGGCGCTCAAAACTTAGGGCACCAAAATAATTTCCACATGGCCCCACTATTATAGCGAATATTTTTTCGTCCAGGAAGCATCACGGGCAATTTTCCGTTTAAAATGTGGGACCCATAAATAATTAAAATATAAGAAATATTGTCTAGAATGCTATTCTAGGCGGAATATCCGTCTTGGATACTCACATCCTAGATGGAACATTCTAGACGAACTATTTTCATCTAGAATGTGAGCATCCTAGACGGAGCAAAATCCATCTGGGATGTTCCATCTAGAATGCAATGTTTTCTACTAGGGAAACATGCAATTTAAGAAAACATTAGGATATTTAAGTGTAGCAAAATACAAGTGGAGGTATATAAGTGCAACTTTGGTAAACTATAAGGTATTTAAGTTCAGTTAAGCCTATAAAGATTTGAAAACTTGTTAACCACAAACTTTGTGATTCCATTGACAAATAATATTCATCATATAATATGAGGCCAGAGGCTTAGCTTATAGTTGTGTAGTAGAGGAGATGTGGAAAAATTAAATCATTATATTTTGAACAAGTCTCAAGATTTTGGATTATTTCCTAAATTTATATACCTTGCTTAGAAGACTTTAGAAGAGGCTTGCAAAGGACCACTTAAAAGTGTTGGACATAAGATAAATATTAGGCGACTAAAATCCATATCGGATTATGAAAATTGAGGATATATAAAAATATCGACTTGTCATATGGGATAATGTTCATACAACACATAACATTGTAATATGTAATCTAAACATATTAATGAATTCTAAATATAAGAATTGGTATCATGGTATATTCTTAAGATTTGGGAGAGCCGAGTGGATAGATTTGAGAGATGAATTAAGGCTTTTGTGGGTTCTAGTTTGGATTCGAACATGACCCAAACCGAACCCACAATCAAATTAACAATGATTCGATTTTGTCGATATCTTCAAAGGGATATATTAGTCGATATATATCAAAAATACCAAAAAGGAAAATAATATAAAACCCTAAATATCATCGTAACAAGGTCTTTAATCCGATATATCAACCGATATAGCAATACACCAACCTATTTTTAATTTCCTAAAAGAGCAAATATTTAAAGGTTATTTAGATAGTAGTTCCTTGATTTTAAATCTTCAGGTAGAATTACTTACTTGTGCTGTCGATGACACTCTAAACGAATTTAAAACATGCTCAAGCTTTATAAACATGTCAAAAATGAGGTAAATATCATGTAACATTTAAGATTTTAGAAACATACTGATATCTAGTAGTCATGTAGGGTTTCCTTGTCTGCCACTTAGCTAGTCATGTCAAAAATATGCAAACTTTAAACTTCAGGGTTTTGAATAACATTGTTCTCTCTCATTTGACAACATCCTATGCGTCATAGAAATTCATAGCAAACTAGTTGTTTAACTGTTATATGCTAAATTCTTTTGCAAATAAAGCTTGTCATATGTTACACTTTAGAGTTTAGACTCAATTTAGTTCTCATCCATTATTTTTATAGAACTGGTATGGCCTTTCTAAGACAACGGTGGAGGTTGAGGCTTGGAATATGCAAGGAAACACGGACTTGATGTCATGACCGTCATCAACTACCGAATGGTGAAATTTATAGTAATTGTTGTCAAGAGCACATGATCAAAGGAAAGGAAGGCATACATATAAACAATGTGAAAATAGTACAAATAGGTATGGATACTTTTAATACAAAATTTTCTCTTATTTTATGTATATTACTTCAATGTTAGCTATATGTTTAACTTGATCCACCTAAATGACACTTGATATATGTATGTTACTTCTAGTCGTAAGAATCAAACACTCCCTCAAGGTCGGCAAGTACACTGATCGTATTGGTGCCGAAGCTCTTGTCTATCTCGCTGCTGTCTCGAGTACCTTGCATCCGAGGTTCGATTTTATGCACATACAAATATAGTTCTTGAATGATATTTTCAGTATTTTTGAAAATAGAGCATGTGGGTAAATCTCAAATTGTCTTTGTTCATTCTAATTATATTATGATTCTAATCATCTGAAGACTTGTGTTAGAAATATTTCCATTCTTGGTACTGTGTTATTGCAAGAATCAAAACCTACCACACTATGAAATGTGATCAACAGATCAAGAATCTTATGATCTGTTTTGGTTCATTGATGATTTCAGGTTCTTGATTTGGTGGGATATGCAGCGATCGATAACAAGAAACAGCAGATAATGCGAAGGAACATTCTGCTAGCAGTGATTGGCGATAAAGAGCTCAGTTAGGTTCAGTGAATTTATCATCCCAAACTCCTGCAGCCCTCCTTCCATCGACGCCTCCCTCAACTCTAAGAACAGCAGCTTAGCACCTGACAACAGCTACAACGATCGGTCAATAACAAGATTCAAGGGATGAAGTTGCTGATTCGGTTAAGATTGAGATCATATAGGGGATTATTGCTGATGGTATTGCTTAGTAGTTTGTTTGATTTGAATTGAGATTCTTTTCTTGTGATCTTTCTTTGTCCCTTCATGTTCTAATTTGGAAGTGAAAACTATATGAAAACTATGCTTAAGACAGAAAGATAATGAAAGTGAATAGAATGATTTATGTTGCTGGTAAAGTGATCGATTTGGATTCTTTTCTTGTAAACTATGTGCTTACCGCTCTAACTAGTGTGAATGGACTGTTGCTGGTAAAGTGATCGATTTGGATTCTTTTCTTGTAAACTATGTGCTTACCGCTCTAACTAGTGTGAATGGATTTTTTTTTAAATTGATTTATCAGTTGCTAGCAGGTTAAACCGTTAGGGCAAACCTAACTAACGGTTTGAACCGTTGGGGCAAATCTTATTTTTAAATTAAAAAAGAAATTTACTTGTCCCAACGGTCACAACCGTTGGGGCAAGTCTAAAACTCATTGGGTGGTTCATTTAACGATTTGCCCAACCGGTCTTTTTAGTCCCAACGGTTGTGCTAGTTGGGGCGTGTTATGGTTTACAACCGTTGGGGCTATTCCTTAGTAGTAGTGATAATTTGTGGATTGCTCTCTTGTGCTTAAAATAATCATGTTTAGGATAATCAACTAGAGAACTAATTGGTAGAAGAAGAATTTAATAATCTATGCTTATCTTGAGTGGTTTAATAGGTTATGCTTATGAATTCTAGAATTAATATCTAGTTGTTGTTGTTTTCATAAATGTTAATTTTACTTGAATGATAATTTGATAGGTTATGCTTTCCTTAAGTGGTTTGATAGTCTATGCTTAATAAATCTAAAGTAAAATATGATAAAAAGAGAATAATTCATATATATTCTAAGTGAAATTGACTAGTGGATTCAATTCTAGATTCCTCATTTCTCTAATTGAAACCCTCATCTTTTACTTTTGTGATTTTTCTCTTTATTCTTGATTTCTCTTTATTTGTTTCTTATTTTCCTCTAATTTCTTCTCCACTCTTAATCTAGTTTTGTTTTATTTGTATATAATCACACCCTCTCTTTATCTCTCCACAATTATCACTCTTAATTGTCCACCCAACACACAACCTAGAAAACCAATTTTGATTATGAAAAGATTAGGAGGAGAGAGGGCAGAATTGAGCTACCATGATGGTGATTTGAGTTGGAAAATAAAAAAATTTAAATAAAAGGTGATTTGAGTTGGAAAATAAAAAAATTTAAATTAAAGTTGTGAAGAGGATACCTATGGATGGATAGATCTTGAGCGATTCTTAGTGGAGGAGCTTGAATACGGCCGCGATCTCGAGACAGAGAGTGTACTTCATTGTCGGAGGAGAGAATGAGCTCTGAACTTCGTCGATGAAGAAAGACATGAGGGAGTTTGGCGGAGGAGGGACTGGAGGATGGTGGTGGTGTGATGAGGGCATCAGGGCTTGGAGGACAAGGCCAGAGGAAGGGGTGGAGGACTGGACTTAGGTTTTGAAACTTTTGGGAGATAGGATTAGAAAATTAAAGAGTCTGAAATATGAGACGGAAAATATGGGGAAATATTTTGAGAGGTGGGGATACAAAAATTTTGGGAGGACGCTCAAAACTTAGGGCACCAAAAATAATTTCCACATGGGCCCCACCATTATAAACGAATATTTTCGTCCAGGAAGCATCCTGGACAGAATTTTCCGTTTAAAAATGTGGGACCCATAAATAATTAAAATATAAGAAATAAATATCTGTCTAGGATGCTATTCTAGACGGAATATCCGTCTTGGATACTCACATCCTAGATGGAACATTCTAGACGAACTATTTTCATCTAGAATGTGAGCATCCTAGACGGAGCAAAATCCATCTGGGATGTTCCATCTAGAATGCAATGTTTTCTACTAGGGAAACATGCAATTTTAAGAAAACAAGAGGATATTTAAGTGTAGCAAAATACAAGTGGAGGTATATAAGTGCAACTTTGGTAAACTATAAGGTATTTAAGTTCAGTTAAGCCTATAAAGATTTGAAAACTTGTTAACCACAAACTTTGTGATTCCATTGACAAATAATATTCATCATATAATATGAGGCCAGAGGCTTAGCTTATAGTTGTGTAGTAGAGGAGATGTGGAAAAATTAAATCATTATATTTTGAACAAGTCTCAGGATTTTGGATTATTTCCTAAATTTATATACCTTGCTTAGAAGACTTTAGAAGAGGCTTGCAAAGGACCACTGTAAAGTGTTGGACATAAGATAAATATTAGACAGCTAAAATCCATATCGGATTATGAAAATTGAGGATATATAAAAAATATCGACTTGTCATATGGGATAATGTTCATACAACACATAACATTGTAATATGTAATCTAAACATATTAATGAATTCTAAATATAAGAATTGGTATCATGGTATATTCTTAAGATTTGGGAGAGCCGAGAGCGGATAGATTTGAGAGATGAATTAAGGCTTTTGTGGGTTCTAGTTTGGATTCCGAAACATGACCCAAACCCGAACCCACAATCAAATTAACAATGATTCGATTTTGTCGATATCTTCAAAGGGATATATTAGTCGATATATATCAAAAAATACCAAAAAAGGAAAATAATATAAAACCATAAATATCATCGTAACAAGGTCTTTAATCCGATATATCAACCGATATAGCAATACACCAACCTATTTTAATTTCCTAAAAGAGCAAATATTTAAAGGTTATTTAGATAGTAGTTCCTTGATTTTAAATCTTCAATAATTCTATATTATTCCCTCAAAATTTTGAATTGCTCATAATTTTAGAGGCAAATTTTGAATTATTAAAGATTTGAGGGACAAATATGTAAATAAGCCATATTTAAAATTTTTGAAAACCCACTCAACTATGGGGATTTTCTTAATAATCTCACTCAACAGATTTAATTTGAGAAAGCCCCTAACTACTGAGGGTGATGTAGATAACCCTCTCAACTTTGGTGCAATTTTAAGAAACACCCCTCAACTATAGCGTTTCTCATAAAAACTCTCGATCTTTTACACTTCTCTTAACAAACTCCCTTAACATAGTTACTTTAGTAATTTGGACGAAATACCCTCTTGAAAAACCCATTTTAGTTTAAAAACACCCTCAACCGATAACGAAGGGACCATGACCAATTTATAATTTTTTTCCCTCAATGTCTCCTCTTTTTCTTTCATCGGCAAAACCAAGGTGATTCTTTTATAGTTGAGGGATATTTTGGTCTTTTCAAGTCAAGTACTTGTCACATAATAGATTAGACTTAACGATGTAAGTCTTGAGGGTGTTCGGGGCGGTTGAATCAAAATTTTAAAGTTGAGATGGATTATCTACAACAACCCAAACTTTAGGGAGATTTACTTAATTCAAAAAGTTGAGGGTTTTTACATAACCCCATAGTTGAGGGGAGTTTTCTAAAGTTAACTCTTAAACAAAGCAACTTAAGGCTTATCGACATTGATTTTAGAAGAGTGGATTTTATATCAAGTCTATTACTCAATGGACTGTTTGGGTCATTTGTCCTTAGATTTATCCTATACAACAACTTTGAAAATCTTTTGCTATAAGAATTTCTAAGAGAAATTTACTCAGTATTTGGGATGGGTATGTGATCCTTCGATTATCCTTGTCTTTCATGATTTGTAACTAATTATTTGACAAAATAAATTAAGTTGTTCATTTTATATTACTCACATTTTTATAAGTTTATATGAAGCACATAGCTTGGATATGAGTATTGTTATGGATATTTGATTCTTCTAACTCCTTAACCTAAATTTTTGGATGTTGTTTGACATCCGATAGATCTAAATTATTTTGTTAAAATACAATCCATTTGAGTGCATAATAGGTATAAATCATTCTCAGGTTATATTTTATAATTTTGTGAAACTAGATAGTAATCGTTTGACAAATCAATTAGTTAGTTAGGAAGATGCAGAAAGATTACTATATTATATTTAGAATTGATCACATAATGTATATTTTCTTTCTTGAATTTGCACATTCGACTTAGAAAATTCTAGAAAAATCTTTTGAATTACTATAATACTCGTCACGACTATAAACAATTTCTTGGAAGTGATTTCTTTATAACTAAAGACAACCCTACATGACTAGATAAAAGTTATCATTTTCCTTTGATGAATTGAAGAATTTATTTTTTCATTAATAGTAAGAGTTTTTGATATTTGTCCCTTACATCATTAATATTTTGAAATTAGTCCTTCAAATTATTAAAATTGCTCTTAAATCACTAATATTTAAGACATTAAACTCCACTATTTTTTGGAATGCAAAATGTTGAAAATTAATAAGATTTTACACATGGGAATATTCAAAAGTTTTAATATGTTATAATAATCATAAAATTTTTGCAACTATGTTATAGTAAATAAATAAACCTAAAATAAACAATTAAGATGTTTGACCACGTGCGTGCATTCCACCTAGTAAAGTAATTGTCACTTGTTGTGAAAATGAGCACTTGATAAATAACTAGCTATGTGACTTTTAATATTCTTTTTTATTGTTTATCTAACCTTTTTTAGATATTTATTTTTCTTCTCTATATTTTCTCCATCTAAAATTAATATATATATAAAACATAAAAATTTTATTAATTTAATTATCTTTATGAGTTCAACAACAATATAATACATAATTTCATGCATTGTACTTAAAATGACGAATAACAACAAAAGTAGAAAAAGATGACGGCTTCCATACATAAGGAAAAAAATCCTTTTACACTGAATAACCTTTTGGTTTTGTTTTTTTTTTTTGACAAGAGAACCATAGTTAGGACAACAAGAATGACAATCTGAGTTTGAATCCTAAGACTTCTTTGAGGTACAACACTTCTCTGAGCCATCCTCCATCTAATTCAGAAATTCCATTAGTACTGAAACTCACTTTTAACATAGTAAACAAACAAAATAATAACACTCTAAAATACGGGGGCACTTCAGAAGTCAAATATTTTGTTGCCAAGGTAAATTAAGCACAAAAATTTACATTTTATTGGACCCAAGCTAAACATTGATCTAGGTAGAAATATATTTTAACCATCTACAAATATTAGCAGTTAATTCTTGTAGGAAATCTAGGATTAGATAACAATAATTTAATTCCCTTTTGGTTTTAAATTACTCTCTTTGTGCTTAAAATGATCATGTTTAGGATAATCAACTAGAGAACTAATTAGTAGAAAAAGAGTTTGATAGTCTATGCTTTCATTGAGTGGTTTGATAGATTATGTTTATTCAATTCTAGGGTTACTATCTAGTTATTTATTTCTTTTATGAATGATGATATTACTTGGATGTGAATTTGGTAGGTTATGTATTTTGAGAAACTTGATAGTCTATGCTTAAAAATTCTAAAGTAATATGAGAATTAAAAGAGAGTAATTATTAATTCTAAATTAAAATTAACTAGTGGATTCAATCCTAGATTCCTAGCCTTTTCTCTTGATTTTCTCCATTTTTCAATCTATTTCTTGTTTTCATTTCTTGTTTTGAGTCTCCTCTTTATTTTCTTTTTATTGTCTTCTCTTTCTTCCCTCTTATTTTAGTCTTTTATTTTGTTGACAAAACTCTCTACCCAAACACACCACTCTCATTCTTTGTTCCTACACATTTCAAGCACCCACTTAGATCTATCTTTCTAAGACTCTCCTTCCTTATGGATCGATATGTTAAATACTATAACTTGATTGTTATGCACTTGCAACTTAGCATATATTTTTATCTTCATCTAGTTTTTAGTGCCGTGGTGGGAAGGTGCTTGTAATTAGGATTCTTTTCTATTTTGGTTCTTTGATTTGTGTGATTCATTGTGAAAAATAACTTAGAAGAATAAAATTGAAGAGTTGAGAGAAGATTTGCTTCGAGAGGGGTCAACTCTTTCTAAAGATAAGTTCTCTTTCTAATATATTCAATTCAACCCTCTAGTTAGGTTTTCACAATTAGAGATAATGAGGAACTAATTTAAAAAATAAAAATTTTCTCTTATTGATCATAATAAAATCCACCCTCCACTTGAATAACTACTAAACAAGATAATAAATTCAAACAGAAATCTCTCTCTCTCTCTCTCTCTCTCTCTCTCTCTCTCTCTCTCTCATTTGTTTGTTTATTGACCCTAATTAAAAAATTATTTTTACATTCTCTTGTAGTTGCTTTTAATTCTTAGGGTTTGCATTGCATATAGTTAGTAGGAATTCTCCAAAGTGATTTGAGCATTTTGATTTGAGCACCCACTTGAAAATACTTTTAAGGGCAAAATCCTAATCAAGATAAGGTGAGAGATATCATCACTCTTTCCTTAGCCCATAAATCACTAATTGCTCACTACATAAACTCAAGCCTTTTAAAACTCATTAGATGTTGACCCCTAAGGATTCGAGCTCATTAGGAAATAAAGAAATCTTAAGTAAACCAGTTTACGTTTATTTGACTCTGTTGGTATCTAAGGCAAAGTTAAATGAACGGTTTAAGTGTTATCCTACTAGGAATGTAATCTCATCTTGCATTAGATTTTTGAAGTTAATGGTGTCAATTATGCTTAGACAGCACTTCATAAACATGTTTTCCAAGCTTTTAGGAAATGAATCAAGATGCATATATTTTTATATCCAAGTTTGAGGAAGTTTGTCTTAAAATTAAGACTAGAGAATTATTTGATGATGCAATTAAACACGAGATATGTCCCCTTTGCTCTTAAAGATGAGACAAAGAAATGGTTGTATAGCTTGCTCACAAATTCTATATCCACTTGTGATGAATTTGTTATTGTTTTCTGAAAAAATTCCTCCCAAATCATAAAATGGCAAAGTTTAGGAACAACATTCAGTCTTATCACGATAATCCTGTGGGAACCATTCGGAAGTATTTTGATAGGTTTAAGAATCTTCTTATCCTATGTCCTCATCATGGTTTAGAAAAGTAGCGTTTATGCCAAATTATCTATGAATGATTGAATTATTCTTCAATTACATCCTTAGAATCTATGTGTCAAGGGGATTTCATGAAAAAATGCTAATATTGATTGTAATGCTCTATAAATATCGTAGAGAATGAGAGTTTAAGTGTGAAAAATTTTGTAAAATCTCCATTTGGAGAGGAGGGTTACTCTTAATTGAGAAGACCTTCTAAATTTATAAATGTTGTTTGCAATTAATAAAAAAATTTTACCTCTTCATATTTTTCTTTTCTTCTCTTTATTTATTGATGAAGATGAAGATTTGCCTTCAAGGAGCTAGAACCCTCTTGCAATGTAAGTTTTTTATATTCATGTTTTAGTATTTTCTTTTTCTTTTAGTAGATTAGATTTATTTTGATGCCTTGTAGAGTAGATTTACTTTCATTATTTTCTTGCATTTTTATTTTGTAGTATAGATTTATTTTCTTGCATAGTTTAGATTTTCTTTGTTATAATTTAGATTTATTTTTATGTTCATAGTTTAGATCTTTATTTCTTTATTCTTAATTTTCTTTTTGTAATTAGTTTTTATTTTCCTTTCTTTCATACTCTCTAGTTTATATTTTATTTTATATTTAATTTCACTAATGTGGAACTAAAATCTTGTAGGATTTCTAGAGTTGTATGAAACTAGTTTGATTTCTTTTATAATTTGTGGATTACTCTCTTGTGCTTAAAATGATCATGTTTAGGACAATCAACTAGAGAACTAATTGGTAGAAGAAGAATTTGATAATCTATGCTTATCTTGAGTGGTTTGATAGGTTATGCTTATGAATTCTAGAATTAATATCTAGTTGTTATTTTTTCATGAATATTAATTTTACTTAGATGATAATTTGATAGGTTATGCTTTCCTTAAGTGATTTGTGGACGGTCAAAATTGTCTATCTAAATTAGTTAGCGATATAAGTACATCTAATTAAGATAGACAACTTTGCCTTGTATATCAATCCCGTCAAATTCACCCTACGGGAGAGGGTTTAATTTTTATGTGAGTTCATGATTTTCAATAAACTCAAGAGTCTATTGTTAATTACCCTTACTGATGAAAGGAACCTTCGATTAAGAGTCGATAAAAGTCATCAAAAATAAAAGAAAACTCGCAAAGCAAGAAAATACAATAATCTTATTATTATTTCTTTAAATGATCATATACATGGGTTAACCAGGGGCATACCCCTAGTGTACAAATTTTCATATAAAGTCCTAGACCAGAGATGTGGCGATTGCAATTTGGGTTTGGGTTTGACTCGAGACATGAAATGAGATTAGGATTTTGAACCCGGTTTAGAGACGGGGTCAAGTTCGAATTCAGTTTAACGGCGTAGTGGTCAATTTTGGTGTTTTGTTCGGTTTAATAACATAGAGGTTAAATTTGGTATTTTGTCCGGTTTAACGACGTAGTGGTCAATTTTGGTGTTTTGTTCGGTTTAATAACATAGAGGTTAAATTTGGTATTTTGTCCGGTTTAACGATGTAGAGGTCAAATTTAGAATTTATTCTAGTTTAACGACATAGAGGTCAAATTTAGAATTTATTCTAGTTTAACGACATAGAGGTCAAATTTAGAATTTAGTCGGTTTAACGATGTAGAGGTCAAATTTAGAATTTATTCTAGTTTAACGACATAGAGGTCAAATTTAAAATTTATTAGCATTGTGTATTTGGGCTAGTTTAACGACTTAGGGTCGATTTTGGTATGTTCGGTTTAGGGCGTGGAGGTCGAATTTGGAGTTTGGGATCTAGTTTAACAACGTAGAGGTCGATTTGGAATTTGGTTGTTCGAATTGTGTATTTTTAGCGGTTTAACGACTTAGGGTCAACACAATTGAACCTTTTGATCTTAAACTTATTGGCACATGTTTTCACACCGTGTTATTTCAAGTGTGTTTCTTTTTTTACACAAAATATTCTTTCATCCGGTTTAGGGACGTAGAGGTCCGTTTTGATGTTTTCTTTCTATACCGAATTTTTATCTAGTTTAGGGATATAGAGGCCCGTTTGAGTTTGGTGACTTTCATTATTTTTCTTGAATTTATCTTTGTATTTTCAACATTTCAAGGGACCCAAGCTGCGATTTCGAACTAGATTGCAAAACTTGGTTGAAGTGTAATTTTTGCATTTTCTCTAGGGTGCAAACTGCAAATTCTGAGTTATTTTGTAGTTTCGGACTTAAATAAAAGTTCGCAATTATTTCAGGGTGTAAACTATAAATTCTGGGTTGTTTTGCAAAACTGGGCTTAAATACAATTTCTGTAATTTTTTCAGGGTGTAAATTATAAATTCTGGTCTGTTTTACAATTTTCTGTCGCTTTTCAGGGAGTAAACTATAAATTCTGGACTGATTTGCAGTTTTCTAGATTTTCTAGGGATTGAAATGTAATTTCTAGACTGATTTGCACTTTCAGCATTTCCAGGGACTGAACAGTAATTTTTGCAGTTTTATCAGGGATTAAACTGCAAATTTATATTGTTTTTGCAGTTTCCTTTATTTCTTTTTAGGGATTGGACCGCAAATTAAATTTCCTTTTGGGTGTAAGCGGCAAATTTTGTAATTCTCTGAAGACTGGATTGCAACTTATTTTCCTTGAATGTTTTAGAGTCTCTTTATAATACATTTAAAGATGAGAGGGTTATTTTGTAATGTGAAAATTGGGATGCTATTATATGATCAGAGACGTGGCTTAAAATGGTGAATGGCTACGTTGTAAACAAGTACTCTTCGTTGTATCTTTCCAGCGAGTTATGTTCTTTTAGGAATCCTCATGTAAAAAGAAAATGTGGGGATTAAGCACTCAAATTTATTTATAAATTTATCCTATAACTGCATTAGAATTTCCCATCCAATTCCAATTCTTTTCTTATTTAAATTCTTATAAGGCTCTATAAATTAGCAATATGGTCATATGCTTGGATATTGAGAATTGATGTTGCATTGGAGATAAACGGATTCGCTCAGTGGAGATCGTAAGAAGTTGACGAGATTGCCACCTGAAGGTATACATAATCCCCCTTATTATTTGTCGGGCCATGATGACGTGAATCCCTAATTCATAGTTGTTTTCCTTGTTTCGCCTTTTCTTCTTTTTCCTTTTTTTTTTGTTTTGATTTATTTATCACATCGAGCTTTTCGACTGAGTCGTTCATTTCATTCAAGATTTATGTTTAACGCTAGAATTAATCGTTAAATCAATTGCATCTTTGTGTATGATTCTTGTTTGCATCCTAATTATTAGTGTTTGATAATCACATTTTTATTACAATTTTACACCCTCATTATCTAGTTTATATCAATAAATATACCACTAATAATATGTTTTATCTTAATATGCGGGTTAATGATGAAATAATGAATAAAAGTTCAAAAGACTCAAATTTCCTTATTTTCTAACCTTTTATTGAAGCTCGAGATCAAGCTAAGCAATCTATAGAAGCCTTTAAACGAGGATCCAATATGAAAATAAATCAAGTGAAAATCATGTTCAAAATGATTAGCCACAAAGAAACGATTTATATCTCCCAACCGTAAGGCGAAATTTAACATATAATATATAAAATGGCCTATCTCGACGAGATGGAGCTAACTGTATTTTCAGAATTTTGAGATTCCAATCGGTCGACCAACCGATTGGCCAACCGGTCGGCCAACCGATTGGTGAACGGCAGTTACAGATTTGTGGCCAGATTTGATTTCTTTGTTGCCAAGTTTCATCCAAGGGTTCTCCTTCATTGCTGTAGGCTATAAATAGAGGGGTAGAGTGAGGGGTTTGATGTGTGAAATATTTTGTAAAAACTCCATTTGGAGAGGAGGGTTACTCTTAATTGAGAAGACCTTCTAAAAATTATAACTTTGTTTAAATAAAATTTTTCACCCCTTCAATTTCCTTTCTCTTCTTCTTGTACAAAGACCAAAAGGAGGTTGAGATGAAGATCAGGAGTTGTTGGTTTTTCTTTTATTTCTTTTTCATTTCTTTTTCATTTCTTGTTCATTTATATACTTTGTAGCTTAGATTTACTTTCATGCAATTTACTTTCATGCAATGTCTTTAATTCTTATATTTACTTTCTAGTATAGATTTTTCTTTTCTTTAATTCACCTTGAGGCTAGAACCCTCTAGGAAATTATCCTTTCTAAGTGTGGAGCTAATATTTGTGGGATCCCTAGAGATTGTTTGAAACTAGCTAACAAATCCAACTTATTCCCATAAGATTGAGATAAGCTAAGTGGATCTACTCTAGATTCCTCATATCTTTAATTAATCCTCCATACTTTACCTTCTTTATTTTCCTCTTATCCTTGCTTTTATTTGTTTATTTTCCTTCAATTTTCTTTCTCCTCTCTTGATTTCTTTTTCTTTTTATTTGCACAAATCACAATCACTCTCCATCTCTCAAACTCATTTTCTTTTATTTTCACTTTACCACTTCCATCTTTAAATCCCTCCACACTCACTTTCTTCCTCGGTTTTATCACACACATTTTCTAATCTCTCCACTCTCATTTTCTTCCTTGTTTTATTGCGCATAATCCACAACCACTCTCTCTAGCCTCTTTACCATCACTTTCACCATGTTTTACTTTTATTTTGAATAACTCCTAATTGTCACGCACATAATCTAAAAAGAACCAAACTTGGATAACTCCTACTTCACGTTCCTCGTGGGGTCGATAACCTTATATACTATAACGTAATCAAGGTTGTATACTTGCAACTTAAAGGTAATCCCGTTTTTACCCCATCAGTGTTCCTCATCCAAAGGGATCCATCAGCATATGACAGCGATGACAGAGCTTCTAGAATTATTAGATACTAGTTAAAATTATTTGAGAATATAAGCAGAATCAGCTCTTGAACCCACCGGCATATGGCAAGTGACAATGTTTCTTGAATTAAAAAAATACTACTTAAAATTGATTGAGAATATTGAGCAAAACCAACTCTTGAAGACTAGAATAGCTAGCAACTTAAATATGTCTTCGCCTAATCAATATAGTATATGTATTAGCAAAGAAAACGATTAGTTCAAGTGAGGACGGTGCCTCAGCGGTTGAGCACGGTGGCTCGGGGTTGAGGACGGCGCCTCGGGTGAGTACGGTGACTCGTGTTGAGCATGGTGGCTCAGATGAGGACGGTGCCTCGGGTGAGGACGGTGCCTCGGGTGAGTACGGTGACTCGGGTTGAGGACGGTGTCTCGGGTGAGGATGGTGTCTCGGGTGAGTACGGTGACTGAGGTTGAGGACGGTGCCTCAGGTGAGGACAGTGCCTCGGGGGTTGAGCGCGGTGGCTCGGGTGGTTGTTCACCGGATATTGGAGATGGAAAGCGGAATCTCGTTTAGTTTGATGAAGGGGCAAAATCAAAATCATGAGGATGACAAATCACCTTGGGAAAAATGAGATGGGATGAATGAATTTTTTTTAGGTTGATGATGGCTAGCCGGCTCTGCTCTTTTTGAGGAGTTTTAGAGGGTGTTTGGGGGAGCTTATTTTTCGATCAAACTAGCTTTTAAGCTAGCTTTTTCATATCTACATGTTTGGTAAAATATAAAATAAGTTAACTTATAAGCTTCATTTTGAAAAGCTGGTATACCCCAGCTTTTCAAAAATTACCTTATAAGCTCACCTAAATAAGCTAGGTTTGACCAAAAAAATTACTATTCTATCCAAACAATTTTCATAACATTTTTATCATAAAAGCCAAAAGCCACTAAAAGCTAGCATAACTTATAAGCTTAAAAATTAAGCCATCCCAAACACCCTCTTAGTCTATGGTTTTTGCTGATGATCTTGTGGGGATTATATAGGATAGGAGGTGATTAGATAAAGTTAGTTGCATATCTTTTTATAAGAATAGGTTTGATTGATAATAATAGGTTTGATGCATATCTTGTGGGGATTATGATAGGATTGCGGCTCTGCTCTTTTTTTCTTTTTCTTTTTCTTTTTTTTAAACATCTATCGCAGAGGAAAAAATTATGGGTAACTTGAAATAAACCACCGAACATTAGTCTCAATCTCTTTGAGCATGATACTCCTTTTATTTGCTTTTTGACTCTCTTTATAAACACAA
Source organism: Asparagus setaceus (assembly GCA_012295165.1). NCBI lineage: Eukaryota > Viridiplantae > Streptophyta > Magnoliopsida > Asparagales > Asparagaceae > Asparagus > Asparagus setaceus. The sequence goes on from CM022710.1 coordinate 18,803,528, forward strand.
CAAATAATGGACCATGCTTGAAATATTTTAAGTACATAACACATGGTGGGAGCAAGTCCATGGGATTATAATCTTAGCATTCACAGCCTGATGGTGACTTTTGCTGCCTCCCACTAGCTTTGCTTGAATATCTTCTACAGATCCAACATTATCACACCACCCTTCCTCTACTTTGCGAACATGAGCTTCATTTACAAAGTTATTGCTGAACCTTTTGCTATTCTATTTGATTTTTTTTTTCAGTGTCATCCAGACTCTCCTTGCTCTGACACGAGCTTGAATTCTAACCAAGGCTTGCATACAGTGAAGGGTTACTGCAACTTGTTTCCTCACAGCATGACATCGAACGAGGGCCTAAAGTCTGACCAACCCTTTTAAAGCTCGCAATACTCATTTGTCCTTGTAAAAAAAATAGCTTCAACAAATGCCCCCTAGTGGGGTTCTCAGGTGTAACTGCACATGAGAATCCCACTGTGAAGTTTTTTTTTTTTTGATATTGGAGCTCGCAATAACTTATGTACGTGTCTTCTTTCCTGTAGGTCATGGGCTTCAATTGGAATTGATCATCCAAACTTCCTTTGTATGAGCCTTCGGACGAAGAGATAAACCGTCACATAAGATACGCTGATCGTGATGGTCGTTTTATGCTCGATCGATGGGAATGGGTTAATACCATGCTTGATGGCCGAGACAAATATAATAGGCTTTTTATTCGTGATAATCCACTACCTCGTGAGCTTAAAGATCAAGAGACCATGCCTATTGTTGGGGATGTTGAGAATTGGACTCCTTTAGTTCAACAGGCTACTGCATCTTTGTTCAAAGGAGAGGTAATAAGGGAAACTGGAAATTCAGAGATGCGGGTGCTGCAACCATGCAACAATTCAATCGACTTGCTCAGTAGCATAGATTTATTAGGCAGCGAGGTGGCGAAAGGCAAGGCCGGGCAATGGTAGAGTTCCTTCTAGATGCACGGGATGCCAAAATATTGTAAAATTGAAAGGTTCGTGGAGTAGATGAGATATATGCTAATCAAAGCAAGGAATACTTTAATTAAAACTGGGGTTTACAGGGCCGTGCATATTTCCATGTTCAGCTATGACATGGTTCCTTTGAAGTTTCTCAAGAGTTTTATTGAAAACTAGAACTACAAGACAAACACATGCATTTTACAGGATCATGAGTGGACAATCACATTGTGGGATTTACGAGCAGTGTCTGGTTTGTCAATTTATGGAGATTGTTATGATGAGTATATTCCTTTTGATTCTGAGTTGTTCGGCATGAAGGCCTACCGTGGAAGTGTGAAGTTTATAAGTGGCCTAAGTCGCTTAGGAGGGTTTTTGATGCATTTCAAGATATTGCGGCAAAATCTGGCAATTCGACTGTGGATTTTAATGAATGGATTACTCACTTCTGTATTCCAAAAGAAGCATTTCAAAAAGACTGGGCTGACCCGAGGGATCCTCTTGGCATGGGGAACAATATCCTTGATTTTCTAGGAGATGTTAATAAATGGGACAAGGTTAAATCGCGGGATTAGATATGGAGACATTATCCACGGCTTACTTTGCACTATGGCTATGTTCATTTGTCTTACCCTCTAATTCGAAATCGATAAGACCTGAAACTTTTGTGATGGCTAATAAGATGGCTCGAGGAATCAGGGTGTCACTTGCCCCCGCTTTACTATCTTACATTTATCACAAGTTGCGTGAGATTTCAACTAATGCAAGCCCTAGTTAGAAGAACGTGACTCTCCCACTACATTACTTGTTCGGCTTCTTTGCATATTATGTTCCAAGCTTGTATACCAATCTCGCTCCAGAAAACTTGAGAAAGCGTTTCCCAGAATTAGTTGCTATAGTAGGGGGTATTTATGCAAATATTTCCTCTTATGATGCCACTTTATTTTTTTGAACACAATCAAGCAGAAGTATCACTTTGTAATGCGACCATTATGTGTTGGGACACAACAAGAGCAACATCAGTTCAAAGACGAAATTGTGCTTGATCGTTCTTCCTTATCTGAGCAGAATCTTAAGATGGAATATTTGGTTAGTATCCGCACATGTTGGCTTCCATACAGGAATAGTTCCACTTATATTTTAGAAGCGTACAATCCGCATCGCATTGCAAACCAGTTTGGTCTTTCGCAAGATACTCCACTTTCCTTTCTTGACAGTTCTCAAATTGAATTTACCCCACATTTTCTTGCGAGATCATGGGCATCCCTTTTGAGGAAAGGCACTGAGTCCTATTTTGTGATGCTGGGTGATACATATAATTTTTACATCTCAGTAAAGTATGCATTAAGTATTCACACTGCTTACACAGCTTACAGGTCATTTATGCGAGGTCAACTAGGTTTTGGTCATCCTGATCAACAAGTTAAGAGGAAGTTGAAGATTCTTGATAATTCCGAGAAGACAAATAGGAAGAATCTGAAGATTAGATCCCATTCTTCTTTGGAAAAATCAAGAGCAATTGCCTCAACTCAATTTCCTCAGCCGAGCATGCAACAAAAAGAAGGTGCGGGAGATAACTCTCTTGCGGATCCAATGGATATGTGGGATAGGGAGTCATTTATTGACAGACCCATTGAGCAAGTATGTGGGAATCATCGTGAGCATCAACGTACTCTTTCGATTGGTAAGTTTCTATCCCTTTTGTTATCACCCTTTTCTTTAAAGTAAATGGTATGGCTTATTGTTTCATCTTCCATTTCACATTTTCACTCTTTCAGGTGAATCCCATAAAGCATCATTGTTTAATAACTGTGTCGCGGATTCATGCGACATAGATGACAGCGAGGATGGAGAAATAATTTCAGCCTTGAAAGGGAGTAAGTTCGATCTAAAATTTTTTGATAAATTTTTTTGATAATAGTATTTCTTTTTTTTAATCACTCATACCTTTTCCATTTGTTAGTAGTCCATCCTCGCAGGCCGGTTTTAAATGATACCACTGAGAAAGGTAATAAAGAAGCTGCCGACCAGTTTATTAGCAATCAAAAAACTGATTCTGCAGGGAGTCCGGTTCCTGAAGTGAATGAGATTGAGGAGGCCGCACATGCTAACATTCCAGGTCGTCTTTCTTTCTTTATTTGTGATTTCTACAACGCTAACATATGTAGCAGGTTATTTTACTGCTGACTTTTCCCCTTCAAAAATTTATTTTTTTTTGACAGATGAGATGATATTTTCCGATTCGCCAATGATTGAGCGCACTCCTTCTAATTTTGATGTTATATCAACTCTTAAAAGCGACAACCGAAATCTGTCAGTGGATGCAAATCCTGAGGCTTTGACATCAGCATCCCCGCAAGCTCAAAGAGGTACACCAACATGCTTGCTTAGAATTATTCTAGAACAATTTTTATTATGTTCTAAAATCATCAATGCTCTTGTCACGTGTTAAAGTTAGCACTAGCTCTTACATCAGCAACAGATTTATATGTTTGATACAAGAGCATAATTCATTCTTTCATGTACATCATCCAGCAACGTCAAAAAGCCCATTGAGTCTTCTTATCTCAAAAATGTCTGTGTTTATTAACAAAATGTGTTGGTGCAGCGACTTAATCATTCTGGCTTATCATTCGATAATAATTTTTCTTTAATCATATTCATATGCTTCTCCTTTTAACACAGAGCTAGTTCAAGTACAAGAAGACAAAGTGGTATCTTTGTATCCACGGACTGCTGATTCTTGTTTGTGAAATTGCGCCAATTTCAGGTATTACCAGTCAAGGTTTGTTAGTTCACACTTATTTGGTATTAGCGTGACAGGGATTAAGCATTTATCTATTATTTGGTATTATCATGCTAATCGTTCTTCTTTTGATTGCAGGACCTGCTCAATGCGAATTTTCATCCTCTATTGAACCTGAACCTTCATTTGACCCGAGTATTATGAGGAGCAAAAATTTGGAGAAAGCAGGGAGGTCTCTTCTGGCAAGTTTCTTTCAAGAAGCTTCTCGTGGGGAGATGGTTACGGCAACGGATTTTGCATTCGAGGTTAATGCTTTAGTGAAGTATGTTGTTCAATTGGGCATACCTCCAAGTGAATGGACTTCACAATGCCGAGAGGTGAAAAAACTCCTTTTTCAAAATGATAGAATGCGCGCCGCCTCACACTTTTATGTTGCTAGAGAAGCAAAACTGAAAGATGTTAAAATATGCGACTTGGCGCTTCTTGACGGTGTGCCAGTGCTAGATAAGTCTCAACAGGAGGTGGAAAATATGGTGGCTGAAGTCGAAAAATTGGTGCATAACAGCGAAGAAACTCAAAAGAAAATTTGTGAACTGGAGGAGGCTTTGAAAGCTGAGAGACAAAAGCATACATAGGAAACTGAGTTATTATCTACAGTCAATGATAAACTTAGCACGAAGCAAGAGACTGTCAGAGAATTACTTTGCCAAAAGAGAGTTTTCAAAAGGCTAGGGAGGAGGCAAAAACTGCACTGGACCGGATTTCAGAAGAGGAAGCAAAACTGGCACAAGATCAATCACGTCTAGAAGATGCAATCAGGGACAAGATTCGATCAATTGATATTCCCTAGACTTCTTTTGGATTTTAGTTTATTTGCTCTTCTTCTTCTTTTTTTTAGCAGATTATTACTGAGAAACTCTATCTCTCTCTCTCTCTCTCTCTCTCTCTCTCTCTCTGAACATTTTGCTTGATTTGCTTTTCGTTGTGAACAACTTTGAATAAAGTTATAGTAGATGTATTAGATAAGCAATGTTTCGCATGCATGTCGCAGCTCTATATTGATTGGTAACAATACTCAAAAAAGGTTTGCTGCTGTTAGGATAATTCTCCTGCAAAGGTTCCCATCAAAGAAATCGCGGAAAAGACCCTGAATGTCCAGAACTGCAGAAAAGACCCTTTCTCTGTCCAGATTTGTAAAATGACCCTGTTTCTGTTCAGAATTGCAGAAATGACCCTGTCTCTGTCCAGAATTGCAGAGAAGTCCCTGTTTCTGTGCAGAATTGTAGAGAGTCCCTGATTCTATCCAGAATTGTAGAAGTCCATGTTTCTGTCTAGAATTGCAAAGAAGTCCCTGTTTCTGTGCAGAATTGTAGAGAAGTCCATGTTTCTGTCTAGAATTGCAAAGAAGTCCCTGTTTCTGTGCAGAATTGTAGAGAAGTCCCTGTTTCTATCCAGAATTGTAGAGAGTCCCTGATTCTATCCAGAATTGTAGAGAAGTCCCTGTTTCTATCCAGAATTGTAGAGAAGTCCCTGTTTCTGTGCAGAATTGTAGAGAGTCCCTGATTCTATCCAGAATTGCAAAATGACCCTGTTTCTGTCCAGAATTGTAGAGAAGTCCCTGATTCTATCCAGAATTGTAGAGAGTCCCTGATTCTATCCAGAATTGTAGAGAGTCCCTGATTCTATCCAGAATTGCAAAATGACCCTGTTTCTGTTCAGAATTGCAGAAATGACCCTGTTTCTGTTCAGAATTGCAGAAATGACCCTGTCTCTGTCCAGAATTGTAGAGAAGTCCCTGTTTCTGTGCAGAATTGTAGAGAGTCCCTGATTCTATCCAGAATTGTAGAGAAGTCCCTGTTTCTGTGCAGAATTGTAGAGAGTCCCTGATTCTATCCAGAATTGTAGAGAGTCCCTGATTCTATCCAGAATTGTAGAGAAGTCCATGTTTCTGTCTAGAATTGCAAAGAAGTCCCTGTTTCTGTGCAGAATTGTAGAGAAGTCCCTGATTCTATCCAGAATTGTAGAGAAGTCCATGTTTCTGTCTAGAATTGCAAAGAAGTCCCTGTTTCTATCCAGAATTGTAGAGAAGTCCCTGATTCTATCCAGAATTGCAAAATGACCCTGTTTCTGTCCAGAATTGCAGAGAAGTCCCTGATTCTATCCAGAATTGCAAAATGACCCTGTTTCTGTTCAGAATTGCAGAAATGACCCTGTCTCTGTCCAGAATTGCAGAGAAGTCCCTGTTTCTGTGCAGAATTGTAGAGAGTCCCTGATTCTATCCAGAATTGCAAAATGACCCTGTTTCTGTCCAGAATTGTAGAGAGTCCCTGATTCTATCCAGAATTGCAAAATGACCCTGTTTCTGTCCAGAATTGTAGAGAAGTCCCTGTTTCTGTGCAGAATTGTAGAGAAGTCCATGTTTCTGTCTAGAATTGCAAAGAAGTCCCTGTTTCTATCCAGAATTGTAGAGAAGTCCCTGTTTCTGTGCAGAATTGTAGAGAGTCCCTGATTCTATCCAGAATTGCAAAATGACCCTGTTTCTGTCCAGAATTGTAGAGAAGTCCATGTTTCTGTCTAGAATTGCAAAGAAGTCCCTGTTTCTATCCAGAATTGCAAAATGACCCTGTTTCTGTCCAGAATTGTAGAGAAGTCCATGTTTCTGTCTAGAATTGCAAAGAAGTCCCTGTTTCTATCCAGAATTGTAGAGAGTCCCTGATTCTATCCAGAATTGCAAAATGACCCTGTTTCTGTCCAGAATTGTAGAGAAGTCCATGTTTCTGTCTAGAATTGCAAAGAAGTCCCTGTTTCTATCCAGAATTGCAAAATGACCCTGTTTCTGTCCAGAATTGCAGAGAAGTCCCTGATTCTATCCAGAATTGTAGAGAGTCCCTGATTCTATCCAGAATTGTAGAGAAGTCCCTGTTTCTATCCAGAATTGTAGAGAAGTCCCTGTTTCTGTGCAGAATTGTAGAGAAGTCCCTGATTCTATCCAGAATTGTAGAGAAGTCCCTGATTCTATCCAGAATTGTAGAGAAGTCCATGTTTCTGTCTAGAATTGCAAAGAAGTCCCTGTTTCTATCCAGAATTGTAGAGAAGTCCCTGATTCTATCCAGAATTGTAGAGAAGTCCATGTTTCTGTCTAGAATTGCAAAGAAGTCCCTGTTTCTATCCAGAATTGTAGAGAGTCCCTGATTCTATCCAGAATTGTAGAGAAGTCCATGTTTCTGTCTAGAATTGCAAAGAAGTCCCTGTTTCTATCCAGAATTGCAAAATGACCCTGTTTCTGTTCAGAATTGCAGAAATGACCCTGTCTCTGTCCAGAATTGTAGAGAAGTCCATGTTTCTGTCTAGAATTGCAAAGAAGTCCCTGTTTCTGTGCAGAATTGTAGAGAGTCCCTGATTCTATCCAGAATTGTAGAGAAGTCCCTGATTCTATCCAGAATTGTAGAGAAGTCCATGTTTCTGTCTAGAATTGCAAAGAAGTCCCTGTTTCTATCCAGAATTGTAGAGAAGTCCCTGTTTCTATCCAGAATTGTAGAGAAGTCCCTGATTCTATCCAGAATTGCAAAATGACCCTGTTTCTGTCCAGAATTGTAGAGAGTCCCTGATTCTATCCAGAATTGTAGAGAGTCCCTGATTCTATCCAGAATTGTAGAGAAGTCCATGTTTCTGTCTAGAATTGCAAAGAAGTCCCTGTTTCTATCCAGAATTGCAAAATGACCCTGTTTCTGTCCAGAAAATAAATACAAGAAAGAAAAAAATAATTAAAAAATAAAATGAATAAATGATTAAAAAATAAAATGAATAAATGATTAAAAAAATAAAAATAAAAAGGAAAATTTGGATGCAGTTTAGACTCTTCAAGGAGTAAAATGTTGATGCAGTTTAGACTCGTGCTTTCAAGGAGTAAAATGTGGATGCAGTTTAGACTCGTGCCCGCAAGGAGTAAATGTGGATGCAGTTTAGACTCGTGCCCTCAAAGAGTAAATGTGGATGTAGTTTATGCATAATATTTCTTTAGGAAGCGTCCATTGATCGGTGGCATTGGACGCTCTCCATGATGGTCAATTAGTTGATAAGCTCCTCCATCAAAGACCTTTTCGATCATATAAGGGTCTTCCCAATTTTGCTAAAATTTCTTTCCAGCATGGCGAGTGACGATGATCGGTCTTCGCAGAACCATAAGCATTTCACCCTCTTGAAAGCACGAATTCGCACTAATTTGTTATAGGCTCTCTCCATTCTTGCCCTGTATAACTCCAGACTTTGTTGGGCTCTGAGTCGAACTTCATCTAAAGCATCAAGCTCATCTAAGCGAAGTTTAGCATTTTCTTCATGAGTTAAGCCATATTGAACTGCTATCCTTAAAGAGAGAATTTCAACTTCCAAAGGAAGTACCGCTTCCGCCCCGTATACTAGTGAATACGGTGTAGCCTATGTCGGGGTCTAATATGTAGTCCTGTAAGCCCAAAGCGCCTCCAAGAGTTTTTCATGCCAGTCACGCTTGTTCATGGAAACAATTTTCTTTAGAAGTTTGCATAGGATTTTGTTGAATGCTTTAGCTAGGCCATTAGCTCTTGGATTATAAATTGATGAATATCGCCAATCAATTTTATTTTGATTAGCAAATCTTCCCACTTTAAAGCTTTTAAAAGAAGGGCCATTATCAGAAATAATTCGGCGCGGCACTCCAAATCGATAAATTATATTATTCTTGAATAATCTAATAACATTATCGGCTATCACTTCTCTCAAGGCTACCACTTTTGTCCATCTAGAGAAATAATCAGTGGCTGCTAGGATGAATCTGTGACCGCTGGAAGAGGGTGGGTCAATGGGTCCAATGATATCCATTCCCCACATGTCAAAAGGCTACAACGCCACTGTAGGGTGTAGGTAATTCGGATGTTGATGAATGATATCTCCATGAATTTGGCAGAGATGACACTTTTTTGCATATTCAACACAATCTCTTATCATTGTTGGCCAATAATATCCCATGTTCTTTATTTTAATCCTCATTTTAAGCCCAGACTGGTGAGCGCCGCAAGCTCCTGCATGTACTTCTTGCATCACATGTTTTATTTCTCCAGGTGATAAGCACCGCAGTGACACACCATCATATAATTTTCGATATAGAGTATTATTTTCATAGGTGTATTGCATTTGTCTCCTTCGAAGTTGAGCTCTACTAGCCTTATCTTCTGGAAGCTTGTTATATTGGTAGTAGTCAATGAAAGGTTGTCTCCAGTCATCTTCTTCTTCGATGATCAAAGCTTTTGCAGGAGTTGAAGTTTCATTCTGATCCTGTTCTTGGTCAAGGTTAGTAGCAAATAATGCCTTTCGGTTTCTAACCACTATTTGGATTTCATCAATATCTGGATTGGCCAACTCTTTTGCTATTCTAGCCAGGGAATCAGCTTCCTCATTCATAGAACGAGGGACTCTTTCCAGTTTAAGAATGGGAATTTGTTGCATCAACTCTTTAGTACTATCGTCGTATTTGATCAACTCCGGCTTGTTGACTTTGTAGTCTCCTTTAACTTGATTGATTATTAGCTGAGTATCTTCAAAAGCATGTAGTTTCTTAATTCCCATTTCGACTGCTAATTCTAACCCGATAATGAGTGCTTCATATTCAGCTTCATTGTTCATTCGTGGTTCAGAAAGGCCAAAAGAATAGCGCTGGATTCCACCTGTCGGAGTGATAAAGATGAGCCCTACGCCGGATTTGAACTTCAGAAGGCAGGGGCTTATGGCTGGATGAAGTGGTGATGCTCCATCGAAATATAATCTCCAAAATTGTTCATCATCTTCTATCCGTAGCACATGGTCATCTAGAAGCTCAAATTTGAGAGGCGAATTATCTGGAATAGGGTGAGCCGCGAGAAAGTCCGCCAAAGCTTGTCCTTTAATAGCTTTTTAGGGTATATATTTAATGTCATATTCTATAAAAATAACAGCCCATAAAGCCAATCTCCCCACTAGAACTGTCCTTGTCATCAGATATTTCAAGGGTCTACTCTAGAGATTAATACCACTTCATGTGCCAAAAGATAATGCCTCAATTTTTTGACAGCGAACACTAATGCTAGGCAGTATTTTTTAATTGGAGAATAATTATTTTCGGCACCTACTAACATTCTACTTAGATAGTAGAGAGCATTCTCTTTTCCGTCCTCATTATTTTGAGCTAATAAAGCTCCAAGTGAATCATCAAGAGCAGCAATATAAATGATTAGTTGTTTATTCGGGATCGGTGCGGCTAGAACCAGAGGGTTGAGTAAATACTTTTTGATATTTTCAAAGGCATTTTGACGAGCGTCATCCTAAATAAATGGGGCATCTTTCTTCATCAACTTGGAAAATGGTTGGCATCTACTGGACAGGTTAGATATGAATCTTCTGATATAAGCAAGTTTTCCTTGCAAAGATCGGAGCTATTTAAGGTTCGTTGGAGGTGACATTTCCTGAATAGCTTTGATTTTTGAAGGATCAATTTCAATTCCTCTGTGATGAGCTATGAACCCAAGGAATTTTCCTGATGTGACTCTAAAGCACATTTGAGAGGATTCATTTTTAGATTATATTTTCTTAACCGCGTAAAAACAGTTCGTAGATCTTCTAGGTGGTCTTTTTCGACCTGCATTTTCACTACCAGATCATCTACATAACATTCAACCACTTTATGAATTAAATCATCAAATATGTGAGTCATGGCTCTTTGGTAGGTAGCTCCGGCATTTTTTTAACCCAAACAGCATGACTTTGTAACAAAAGATGCCGATCGGTGTGCGGAAGGCGGTGTCTTTCTCATCTTCGGGAGCCATTTTTATCTGATTATATCCTGACGATCCATCCATAAATGAGAATATTTCATGGCTGCAAGTATTGTCAATCATCAACTCTGTCACAAGAAGTGGGAAATCATCTTTCAGACAAGCCTTGTTCAAATCTCTGTAATCTACACAAACACGGATTTGTCCCTTTTTCTTTTTCATTGGAACAATGCTAGAAACCCAGCTGGGGTATTTTTCTTCTCTGATGAATCCAGCTTCGATAAGCTTCTTGATTTCTTCAATGACTTTTTCTTCTAATTCAAGTCCCATTCTTCTAGGTGCTTGTTTAACTGGGGCAGTGTCCTTGTTTATAGCCAATTTATGAACTGCGACGCTCGGGTCTAATCCTAGCATTTCCTTGTACGTCCAGGCGAAATAGTTTTTGAATTCCAGTAAGAGATTCTTGTATGCAATTAACCTCTCTTCTGATAAAAGAGTACTCACAAATATGGGTTTGGGCTCTTCTTCTGTTCCCAAATTAATTTCCTTCAACTCATCAACTGTAGCTTGTCCGCCATCTTCCAACTCCTTTGGAGCATCCTTTAATTTTAATATTATAGCATCTTCTATATTTTCCTCCTCTATCTCAAAGACTTCATCAAGGGTGATGTCAATATCTGTAGTTAAACCGCCCATTTCTGACTTTACTTCTTTAATCGTTATCATTCGGCATACTTCAATTGAACGGAGAAAATACCCTAAGCCTCTAGTACGAGATGACCGACCATTTGATTTTACTGTTTGGGACTGAAGAGGACTCCACATATTTTGAAAGAATTTCATTCGGTCCTTTGAATGCTTTGTAGGAATTTTGAATTTTTTATTAGTTTTAGCAATTTCTTTGAGTAGTGTCGTGGGATTCGCACATGACTCATGTTTGTTTTATCATCTTCTCTAACATCGATAAGATCTTTCTGAGCATTTGAGGGATTGGATTTGTAAAACAGGCTTGCTTTTTGTCCCCTTTTCAAAGCTGGAGCATAGAATGTTTCCAAATGTTCTACCTTAGAACAAGTAAGAGTATCCAAATCTTTTATATGATCTGGTGGAATCCTTGTGATAGTCAAGATATCTTCCGAAATAATGGGCCTTCTCTCAAATGATTTAGTTGCTATGATAGGTAATGATAATAAGCCGTCATCATCTGAACTATCTTCATAATTCTCCCATGTCATTTTCTGGTTGCATCCGATTCTAAAGACCTTCTTGAAATGTCCATGCTTGCTGGCTTCATCTTCCGAAGAATCTGATTCACTCCTAAAATGCGGTTTTGTTGGTCTTTGCATGATCTTCTTTCCCTTTTTATTATTGTCATGACTGTTTCCTTCTGATGTACTAGGTTGACTTTTCTTTTGCGTGTTTAGGAAGTATCTCGCATCATCGTATTTTACTTCATGGACACTGAAAGGCTGAATATCTCAATTAATTCTTCTTTGTTCTCCATCTTTGATATACGTCATGCATTGATGTAGAGTAGAAGGCACGATGTTATAATCGTGTAGCCACGACCTCCCTAGCAAAGCTCTATACGATGTATCTGCATTGATTACATAAAACTTAGCTTCGGTCCTGAGCTCTCCCATCTCAATAGGTAGAATTATTGATCCTAGAGTTTGGTGACTGCTGCTATTAAACCCTTGGATAGTGATTTTTTCATGAGATAAAAATTACACATCTATGGAAAGATTTCTCAAAGTTCTTAGGGTTAAAAGGTTCACAGAGAAACCTGGATCAATCAACATTCGGGTAATCTTCTCGCCATCACATAACCCTGTGACATATAGAGGCCTATTATGTTCATTGGTGCCCAACAATAAATCCTTATCCGTGAATATGACCAAAGTCATATGCATCACATAAAGTGCCTCTTTCATGCTTGCCTCAGCAAAAAAAGATTGATATATGTCAGGATTTTGAAGTGCTTGAATGAGAGTCTTTCTCAATTCTTTTGACATTAGAAGAGCATCATATATGCTGAGAAGGGAGGGTAACTTCTTCAAGTGGGCCAGTATATTATAGTCCACAAAACCAGAAGTTCTCTTCTTTTCAGTGGTGGGAAGTAGACTTTCCTCAATTTCGACTTGCTTCTCCTTGTCTTTGTTGGTAGAACCTTGTTTCTCGGGTAGTACTTTTCCATTCCTTAATTTGATTTGTTGAGCTTCATTTAATTTCTCTTCAGCTTCGTCCGGAAAGTTTAGTTCATCCTCTGAATCACTTCCTAGAGTTATAGCATGACAAGTTCTATGTAGTTTTTCTTCATACATTTTATTCGTGGAGGATCCTTGTAGATTCACTGCAATTGATCCTTCAGAACTCTGGTAGGAGGATTCTGTGTCGAAGTCTTCGGTAAAAGCATTCTTTTCTCAGATGATATACTCAATCATCCTCATCAAGGCTATGAGCGATAGGCCTGCACACTTCTATTCTTGTTTCCTCTTCCACGTCTTCGAGTGTCTCTTCTTCAACTTCTAGAGAGAAGAAATCTCTTAATAGAATTAACTTCCTTTCGCCCTGAACATATTCTTCAAGGGAATCTATGTACTTCTGAAGTGCTGATTTCTCAGCAGAAGAATCAGCTGGTTTTACTATTTTCTTTTCTTTTTGTTTTCGAGACTTCTTCTTTTATTTTCTAACAAGTCTAAGCGGCACAGTTTCAAGTGTCTATTCAATAATTTGAGGACTTCGCGATGTGATCCCTGCTTGAGCTGAAAGAATTTTTATCATCTTCTTAGTTTTCTTTGAGATAACCATGTTTCATAATGGCTCTAAATCACTCGCCGCACAAATTTCTATCATATTTGCTTGCTCTCGGAAGAGTCAACTAATGCGAGCTGGAAGAAATCTCTCCTGCCTTGAGCGCAATCTTTGAAAACAAAACAATCTTCGATTGGGTGGCTTACTAATCTGTGATAGGGACAATAATTTGGATCATCGACTTTATCGACTTCTTGAGGTCTTTTGGGTTCAGGTAGTTGCAACCCGTTCTTCAATGCATCTTCGAAGATTTTCCTTACTTTGTCCCTTCTGAATGGATATTGCTTCTTTTTTCTTTCCTGAAATGTGGAACTCTTCTGTTCCCTTCCTTCTCTGAAAATAGATTTATTTTGATACTGATCTTTAGATGAAGAGGTCGATGCTACCATGTTAATATTTTTCTTGGTCAACATTGTGGCACCCTTGGGTTGTTCATTCTTCCTCCCTCCATCCTCTTTAAACTTTTCGGGTACAAGGTTGGTGACTATCGAAGGATTCATTCTTTCAAGTCTTGCTACATGCGTGATCAGATCTTGAAATGTGTTTACCCCAGCTGTAGCTAAGAATGGAGCCATCCAGTTATCAATATTTCCCATAAGCAAGCCCACAGCTTGCGTTTGCTCTAAAATTTGTTCACATTTGATGCTTAAATTGCGCCACCTGGTGACATAGTCCAAGACACTTTCATCATTCTTGCATTTAGTCGCAACTAAATCTCCAATAGTGATTTTATCGCTAACACTCGCAAATTTTTTGCGAAAAAGCGATTCCATTTCTGCAAAGGTTCTTACAGCATCATCAGGCAAACCGGAATACCACTCAAAGGCTCTTCACTTAGACTGTTGACAAATTGCCTCAGGAGTAAAATATCGTTGCCCCCTATGTTGCCGCAAGTTGCCTTGAAATGGACAATATGCTAACTCGCATTTCCGATTCTATTAAACTTTTGAAACTTTGGCACTAGATAACCTGGAGGGTAATCCACCAAGTCATATGCCGTGGGGTATGGTCTGCCTCTTGATATGCGATGCTTCTTTGACTCATCTTCAGCTACAACCATCTTAACTTCATTCAACACCATGTCTTTTATCTGATCATTTGTTAAGATTAAAGAATCTTCATGAGACTGGTCAGAACTTTGACCAATATCTGGACGAACGCCTGATTGTGATCGTTCAGTAGTAGAATTCTTTTCCCGCAGTTGACCCTGCTCGATCTTGGCAAGTTGATTGCTAATTTGATGCATAACCGACGTAAAGTCATTCATTCTCATATTCAGCGCACTAACTTTTTTTTTGCTTTCAGCAAGTTGTCTCTGAAGACCTTCAATGACATCATCTTTGTCTTCTGGAATGAAGTCTGATCCTTCCTCATCACTATTTTCCTCGATAATAGTGGGATTTTTATTTTTATCCTTATTCTCTGTATTCATTTATGTTTCCTTGTCTTGATCCCCCGATATATCTTTTTGGGATGAGCAGCTTTCATCTTTGCTTCTACTTCTTGTTCTGCGTGTGAGACCATATTCATCTATGCTCCTGATAGTATATACAGTATGTACAGTATATTGTTCCGTAGCATTTTTCTTTACTATCCTTTTCTTTCTTGCTGGGTTTGCTAAGGAATTTTTAAGGACTAAATCCACTGATTTTTGTGGTGGGGAAGACGTAAAGCCTTGGATTCTTCTAACCTGTTTAAGCGCTCGGTATATCATGGAGGATAAAGTTTTAAGTTCCTCCTTAGGCTTCTTTCCTTTGGTTATGAATGTCTTAAAAGCGTTCTTACGGAGCTTAGCTGCAGTAGCATTCTTTTGAACATATTTTAAGGGTTCAAAAGAACTCTTCACAGGAACCATGGACTCGACAGCCTTGTTTAGGCTCTGTTCTGGAGTCTTAACCTTGTCAATAGAAGTCAATCTCTCAAAAACTGACTTTCTCTCTTTGGTTGCTTTGTTGATGGGGCTAGACAGCCTTTCAAAAACTGACTTTCGTTTGGTAGTTGGGAAAGTAAGCCTCTTAAATACGGATTCCCTCTTTGGTGAAGTTGGTGGGCTTTGAACCACCACATTAGGCCTTTTGCCTCATGAGAAAAGCTTGGATGACTTTGGCGAGTTTGCATTCTTAGGGTCTTCAGTGGGTGCAACAGATTGTTCCTGCTTCTGGGAGACAGCAGTCACTACGCAATTAATCACTTCTAGAATGGTCCCAAAGGAGACCTATGTCAAGTCAGTACTCGTCACAGTTGAGGGGAATGTCACAGAGCCGAAAGTGATGGTGAACGAGGCTCTGGGTGCAACTTCTTGCTTGGATGCCATTGATTTTGCAAAGGAAGAAAAAGATCTTCATAAGACATTGTTGCAAAACCAGATAGTGAGTTTCCTATTTTGATGACTTATTGACTCAAATATGGAAGGAAAAACCAAGTCCCACCGGGCGTGCCAGAATTTGTAGGGTCAAAATTGTCTATCTAAATTAGTTGCGTATAAGTGCATCCAATTGAGATAGATAACTTTGTCTTGTATATCAATCCCATCAAATTCACCCTACGGGAGAGGGTTTTATTTTTATGTGAGTTCATGGTTTTCAATAGACTCAACAGTCTATTGTTAATTACCCTTACTGATGAAAGGAACCTTCGATTAAGAGTCGATAAAAGTCATCAAAAATAAAAGAAAACTCGCAAAGCAAGAAAATACAATAATGTTATTATTATTTCTTTAAATGATCATATACATGGCTTAACCAGGGGCATACCTCCAGTGTACAAATTTTCATATAAAGTCCTAGACCAGAGATGTGGCGATTGCAATTTGGGTTAGGGTCTGACTCGGAGACGTGAAATGAGATTTGGATTTTGAACCCAGCTTAGAGACGTAAGCGGCAAATTTTGTAATTCTCTAAAGACTGGATTGCAACTTATTTTCCTTGGATGTTTTAGAGTCTCTTTATAATACATTTAAAGATGAGAGGGTTATTTTGTAATGTGAAAATTGGGATGCTATTATATGATCAGAGACGTGGCTTAAAATGGTGAATGGCTACGTTGTAAACAAGTACTCTTCGTTGTATCTTTCCAGCGAGTTATGTTCTTTTAGGAATCCTCATGTAAAAAGAAAATGTGGGATTAAGCACTCAAATTTATTTATAAATTTATCCTATAACTGGATTAAATTTCCCATCCAATTCCAATTCTTTTCTTATTTAAATTCTTATAAGGCTCTATAAATTAGCAATATGGTCATATGCTTGGATATTGAGAATTGATGTTGCCTTGGAGATAAACGGATTCGCTCAGTGGAGATCGTAAGAAGTTGACGAGATTGCCACCTGAAGGTATACATAATCCCCTTATTATTTGTCGGGCCATGATGACGTGAATCCTAATTCATAGTTTTTTCCTTGTTTCGCCTTTTCTTCTTTTTCCTTTTTTTTGTTTTGATTTATTTATCACATCGAGCTTTTCGACTGAGTCGTTCATTTCATTCAAGATTTATGTTTAACGCTAGAATTAATCGTTAAATCAATTGCATCTTTGTGTATGATTCTTGTTTGCATCCTAATTATTAGTGTTTGATAATCACATTTTTATTACAATTTTACACCCTCATTATCTAGTTTATATCAATAAATATACCACTAAATATGTTTTATCTTAATATGCACGTTAATGATGAAATAATGAATAAAAGCTCAAAAGACTCAAATTTCCTTATTTTCTAACCTTTTATTGAAGCCCGAGATCAAGCTAAGCAATCTATAGAAGCCGACGAAACGAGGATCCAATATGAAAATAAATCAAGTGAAAATCATGTTCAAAATGATTAGCCATAAAGAAACGACGATATCTCCCAATCCGTAATGCGAAATTTAACATATAATATATAAAAATCGCCTATCTCGACGAGATGGAGCTAACTGTATTTTCAGAATTTTGAGATTCCAATCGGTCGACCAACCGATTGGCCAACCGGTCGGCCAACCGATTGGTGAATGGCAGTTACAGATTTGTGGCCAGATTTGATTTCTTTATTGCCAAGTTTCATCCATGGGTTCTCCTTCATTGTTGTAGGCCATAAATAGAGGGGTAAAGTGAGGGGTTTGATGTGTGAAATATTTTGTAAAAACTCTATTTGGAGAGGAGGGTTACTCTTAATTGAGAAAACATTCTAAAAATTATAACTTTGTTACACAATAAATAAAATTTTTCACCCTTCAATTTCCTTTCTCTTCTTCTTCTCCAAAGACCAAAAGGATGTTGAGATGAAGATTAGGAGTTGTTAGTTTTCTTTTATTTCTTTTTCATTTCTTTTTCATTTCTTGTTCATTTATATACTTTGTAGCTTAGATTTACTTTCATGCAATTTACTTTCATGCAATGTCTTTAATTCTTATATTTACTTTCTAGTATAGATTTTTCTTTTCTTTAATTCACCTTGAGGCTAGAACCCTCTAAGAAATTATCCTTTTCTAAGTGTGGAGCTAATATTTGTGGGATCTCTAGAGATTGTTTGAAACTAGCTAACAAATCCAACTTATTCCCATAAGATTAAGATAAGCTAAGTGGATCTACTCTAGATTCCTCATATCTTTAATTAATCCTCCATACTTTACCTTCTTTATTTTCCTCTTATCCTTGCTTTTTATTTGTTTATTTTCCTTCAATTTTCTTTCTCCTCTCTTGATTTCTTTTTCTTTTTATTTGCACAAATCACAATCACTCTCCATCTCTCAAACTCATTTTCTTTTATTTTCACTTTACCACTTCCATCTTTAAATCCCTCCACACTCACTTTCTTCCTCGGTTTTATCACACACATTTTCTAATCTCTCCACTCTCATTTTCTTCCTTATTTTATTGCGCATAATCCACAACCACTCTCTCTAGCCTCTTTACCATCACTTTCACCATGTTTTACTTTTATTTTGAATAACTCCTAATTGTCGCGCACATAATCTAAAAAGAACCAAACTTGGATAACTCCTACTTCACGTTCCTCGTGGGGTCGATAACCTTATATACTATAACTTGATCAAGGTTGTATACTTGCAACTTAATGGTAATCTCGTTTTTACCCCATCAGTGTTCCTCATCCAAAGGGATCCATTAGCATATGACAGCGATGACAGAGCTTCTAGAATTATTAGATACTAGTTAAAATTATTTGAGAATATAAGCAGAATCAGCTCTTGAACCCACCGGCATATGGCAAGTGACAATGTTTCTTGAATTAAAAAAATACTACTTAAAATTGATTGAGAATATTGAGCAAAACCAACTCTTGAAGACTAGAATAGCTAGCAACTTAAATATGTCTTCGCCTAATCAATATAGTATATGTATTAGCAAAGAATATGATTAGTTCAAGTGAGGACGGTGCCTCAGCGGTTGAGCACGGTGGCTCGGGGTTGAGCACGGTGGCTCGGGGTTGAGCACGGTGGCTCGGGGTTGAGCACGGTGGCTCGGGGTTGAGCACGGTGGCTCGGGGTTGAGCACGGTGGCTCGGGGTTGAGCACGGTGGCTCGGGGTTGAGCACGGTGGCTCGGGGTTGAGCACGGTGGCTCGGGGTTGAGCACGGTGGCTCGGGGTTGAGCACGGTGGCTCGGGGTTGAGCACGGTGGCTCGGGGTTGAGCACGGTGGCTCGGGGTTGAGCGCGGTGGCTCGGGTGGTTGTTCACCGGATATTGGAGATGGAAAGCGGAATCTCGTTTAGTTTGATGAAGGGGCAAAATCAAAATCATGAGGATGACAAATCACCTTGGGAAAAATGAGATGGGATGAATGAATTTTTTTTAGGTTGATGATGGCTAGCCGGCTCTGCTCTTTTTGAGGAGTTTTAGTCTATGGTTTTTTTTTTGCTGATGATCTTGTGGGGATTATATAGGATAGGAGGTGATTAGATAAAGTTAGTTGCATATCTTTTTTATAAGAATAGGTTTGATTGATAATAATAGGTTTGATGCATATCTTGTGGGGATTATGATAGGATTGCGGCTCTGCTCTTTTTTTCTTTTTCTTTTTTTTAAACATCTATCGCAGAGGAAAAAATTATGGGTAACTTGAAATAAACCACCGAACATTAGTCTCAATCTCTTTGAGCATGATACTCCTTTATTTGCTTTTTGACTCTCTTTATAAACACAACAAATAATGGACCATGCTTGAAATATTTTAAATACATAACACATGGTGGGAGCAAGTCCATGGGATTATAATCTTAGCATTCACAGCCTGATGGTGACTTTTGCTGCCTCCCACTAGCTTTGCTTGAATATCTTCTACAGATCCAACATTATCACACCACCCTTCCTCTACTTTGCGAACATGAGCTTCATTTACAAGTTATTGCTGAACCTTTTGCTATTCTATTTGATTTTTTTTTCCAGTGTCATCCAGACTCTCCTTGCTCTGACACGAGCTTGAATTCTAACCAAGGCTTGCATACAGTGAAGGGTTACTGCAACTTGTTTCCTCACAGCATGACATCGAACGAGGGCCTAAAGTCTGACCAACCCTTTTAAAGCTCGCAATACTCATTTGTCCTTGTAAAAAAAATAGCTTCAACAAATGCCCCCTAGTGGGGTTCTCAGGTGTAGCTGCACATGAGAATCCCACTGTGAAGTTTTTTTTTTTTTTTTGATATTGGAGCTCGCAATAACTTATGTACGTGTCTTCTTTCCTGTAGGTCATGGGCTTCAATTGGAATTGATCATCCAAACTTCCTTTGTATGAGCCTTCGGACGAAGAGATAAACCGTCACATAAGAGACGCTGATCGTGATGGTCGTTTTATGCTCGATCAATGGGAATGGGTTAATACCATGCTTGATGGCCGAGACAAATATAATAGGCTTTTTATTCGTGATAATCCACTACCTCGTGAGCTTAAAGATCAAGAGACCATGCCTATTGTTGGGGATGTTGAGAATTGGACTCCTTTAGTTCAACAGGTTACTGCATCTTTGTTCAAAGGAGAGGTAATAAGGGAAACTGGAAATTCAGAGATGCGGGTGCTGCAATCATGCAACAATTCAATCGACTTGCTCAGTAGCATAGATTTATTAGGCAGCGAGGTGGCGAAAGGCAAGGCCGGGCAATGGTGGAGTTCCTTCTAGATGCACGGGATGCCAAAATATTGTAAAATTGAAAGGTTCGTGGAGTAGATGAGATATATGCTAATCAAAGCAAGGAATACTTTAATTAAAACTGGGGTTTACAGGGCCGTGCATATTTCCATGTTCAGCTATGACATGGTTCCTTTGAAGTTTCTCAAGAGTTTTATTGAAAACTAGAACTACAAGACAAACACATGCATTTTACAGGATCATGAGTGGACAATCACATTGTGGGATTCTGGCGATTAATACGGTTTGTCAATTTATGGAGATTGTTATGATGAGTATATTCCTTTTGATTCTGAGTTGTTCGGCATGAAGGCACCTACTGAAAAGGAGTGTGAAGTTTATAAGTGGCCTAAGTCGCTTAGGAGGGTTTTTGATGCATTTCAAGATATTGCGGCAAAATCTGGCAATTCGACTGTGGATTTTAATGAATAGATTACTCACTTCTGTATTCCAAAAGGAGCATTTCAAAAAGACTGGGCTGACCCGAGGGATCCTCTTGGCATGGGGAACAATATCCTTGATTTTCTAGGAGATGTTAATAAATGGGACAAGGTTAAATCGCGGGATTAGATATGGAGACATTATCCACGGCTTACTTTGCACTATGGCTATGTTCATTTGTCTTACCCTCTAATTCGAAATCGATAAGACCTGAAACTTTTGTGATGGCTAATAAGATGGCTCGAGGAATCAGGGTGTCACTTGCCCCCGCTTTACTATCTTACATTTATCACAAGTTGCGTGAGATTTCAACTAATGCAAGCCCTAGTCAGAAGAGCGTGACTCTCCCACTACATTACTTGTTCGGCTTCTTTGCATATTATGTTCCAAGCTTGTATACCAATCTCGCTCCAGAAAACTTGAGAAAGCGTTTCCTAGAATTAGTTGCTATAGTAGGGGGTATTTATGCAAATATTTCCTCTTATGATGCCACTTTATTTTTTTTGAACACAATCAAGCAGAAGTATCACTTTGTAATGCGACCATTATGTGTTGGGACACAACAAGAGCAACATCAGTTCAAAGACGAAATTGTGCTTGATCGTTCTTCCTTATCTGAGCAGAATCTTAAGATGGAATATTTGGTTAGTATCCGCACATGTTGGCTTCCATACAGGAATAGTTCCACTTATATTTTAGAAGCGTACAATCCGCATTGCATTGCAAACCAGTTTGGTCTTTCGCAAGATACTCCACTTTCCTTTCTTGACAGTTCTCAAATTGAATTTACCCCACATTTTCTTGCGAGATCATGGGCATCCCTTTTGAGGAAAGGCACTGAGTCCTATTTTGTGATGCTGGGTGATACATATAATTTTTACATCTCAGTAAAGTATGCATTAAGTATTCACACTGCTTACACAGCTTACAGGTCATTTATGCGAGGTCAACTAGGTTTTGGTCATCCTGATCAACAAGTTAAGAGGAAGTTGAAGATTCTTGATAATTCCGAGAAGACAAATAGGAAGAAGCTGAAGATTAGATCCCATTCTTCTTTGGAAAAATCAAGAGCAATTGCCTCAACTCAATTTCCTCAGCCGAGCATGCAACAAAAAGAAGGTGCGGGAGATAACTCTCTTGCGGATCCATTGGATATGTGGGATAGGGAGTCATTTATTGACAGACCCATTGAGCAAGTATGTGGGAATCATCGTGAGCATCAACGTACTCTTTCGATTGGTAAGTTTCTATCCCTTTTGTTATCACCCTTTTCTTTAAAGTAAATGGTATGGCTTATTGTTTCATCTTCCATTTCACATTTTCACTCTTTCGGGTGAATCCCATAAAGCATCATTGTTTAATAACTGTGTCGCGGATTCACGCGACATAGATGATAGCGAGGATGGAGAAATAATTTCAGCCTTGAAAGGGAGTAAGTTCGATCTAAAATTTTTTGATAATTTTTTTTGATAATAGTATTTCTTTTTTTTTAATCAGTCATGCCTTTTCCATTTGTTAGCAATCAAAAAACTGATTCTGCAGGGAGTCCGGTTCCTGAAGTGAATGAGATTGAAGTGACCAATAGAAGGCACGGAGAGGCGGCCGCACATGCTAACATTCCAGGTCGTCTTTCTTTCTTTATTTGTGATTTCTACAACGCTAACATATGTAGCAGGTTATTTTACTGCTGACTTTTCCCCTTCAAAATTTTTTTTTATTGACAGAAGAGATGATATTTTCCGATTCGCCAATGATTGAGCGCACTCCTTCTAATTTTGATGTTAATCAACTCTTAAAAGCGACAACCAAAATCTATCGGTGGGTGCAAATCCTGAGGCTTTGACATCAGCATCCCCGCAAGCTCAAAGAGGTACACCAACATGCTTGCTTAGAATTATTCTAAAACAATTTTTATTATGTTCTAAAATCATCAATGCTCTTGTCATGTGTTAAAGTTAGCACTAGCTCTTACATCAGAAATAGATTTATATGCTTGATACAAGGGCATAATTCATTCTTTCATGTACATCATCCAGCAACGTCAAAAAGCCCATTGAGTCTTCTTATCTCAAAAATGTCTGTGTTTATTAACAAAATGTGTTGGTGCAGCGACTTAATCATTCTGGCTTATCATTCGATAATAATTTTTCTTTAATCATATTCATATGCTTCTCCTTTTAACACAGAGCTAGTTCAAGTACAAGAAGACAAAGTGGTATCTTTGTATCCACCGACTGCTGATTCATTTCTTGTTTGTGAATGTTAAAGTAAGAGAGAGAGAGAATCTTGGGTAAATTTCCTTCAATTGAATGTTGAGTGCGCACATATATTTATACAAGTAGAGGAGGGTGAGGTGTGTTCTCACAACCAATGTGGGACTAAAACCCACTACTAACACTATTATAAACAATATTATCAACAGCCCTCCTCAAACTCATGGTGGATCAAACAAAGTGAGTTTCGCATTATAAGCTGGAACCGATGAACAAGCGGGGCTTTTGTGAAGAAATCGCAAGCTCTTATTGGATGAGACATGAGGCGATAGAATTGTTTTATCTTTGATAACTTGTTGTGGATAAAATGGCGTCGATCTCAATGTGTTTGGTCCTCTCATGAAATCTTGGATTATTAGCAACTGGATGACACTCTTATTATCACGGTATAGAGGAGTAGGAGTCAAAAGCAATCACGAAATCGAGAAGGCGGCGAAGATGAATAATCTCTTTAGCTGTTGTGGACGTTGCACGATACTCTGCCTCGGTGATGGAAAGAGCAATAACATCTTGTTTCTTACTCCGCCAGGAAATAAGAGAATCACCAAGAAATATACAATAACGTGGTAGACTTCACGGTAGTGGGATCACCCAATCGACATCGAATATGCACAAAGCTCTAACTTGGATGTAGCAGGAAACAGAAGAGACCGAGTGCTAGTACCCCGGAGATACCGAAGAATCCGTAATAAGGCAGCATAGTGTACAGAACATGGGGCACTAACAAATTGACTGACAATACCAATAGCATGAGAGATATCTGGTCGAGAGATGCACAGATAGACCAACTGACCAACAAGATGTCGATATCGGATAGGATCGGATAGAGGCTCACCATCAGTAGAGCGAAGTTTGACATTCTGTTGGAGTGGAGTATCGACAGTTGCATCGTCAGTTAGCTCAGCTCGATCGAGAATATCCAAAAGGTACTTCTGTTGAGACAGTATTACACCCCGCAGGCCTTGAGAGATTTCTAGACCAAGAAAATACCGAAGAGATCCAAGATCCTTCATGTGGAACTGTTGTTGCAGCTGAGATTTTACGTATTGTATACCAGCCACATTGTCACCTGTAATGATCATATCATCTACATAGATGAGTAATAAAACTCTGCCACACGAGGTAGGACGAATAAACAGAGAAGCATCTTGATGAATTTCCATAAAACCCGCCTTGAGCATGACATCACGAAAACACTCAAACCAAGCGCGGGATGCCTGCTTGAGACCATAAACAGCACGACGAAGGAGACAAACATGTCCCAGAGGAATATTAGGCCCTGAAGGCGGTTCCATATATACTATCTCAGATAAAGAGCCATGAAGAAAAGCATTTTTAACATCCATCTGATATAAGGGCCAACGATGAGCAGCTGTGACCGCAAGGAGAGTACGAACAGTGGGCATTTGAGCAACAGGAGCAAAGGTCTCCTCATAATCAATACCTTGTTGCTGAGTAAAACCTCGAGCCACTAAACGAGCTTTCCGACGCTCAATGGTGCCATCAGGATGAAACTTGAACTTATAAACTCATTTACTGCCAATAAGAGAGATCCCAGGGGGACAGGGAACAACATCCCAGGTATGAGTTTGCTAAAAGGCTTGAAGTTCCTCAGCCATAGCATGTCGCCACTCTGGAATTTGAACTGCCTCTTGAAAGGACTTTGGTTCAACGGTAGTATGAATGACAGCAAGAAAATTATGAAAAATAGATGAATAGGAAGTAACAGAAGCATACCGGGCAGACATGACATGTGGGCGTTTGCCTCGACGAAGAGCAAGAGGAACCTCAAAGGGAAGATGCCAAGAAAGCGTGGAGATCAACAATATGTTCGAGTGAGAGCTGTGTCCATGGAATAGGGATCAGATGGTGTAAGAGAAGGCTCGGGTGAGGAAGAGTCAACAGAAGGAGAGGGAGAGATGTCGGTGAGATCTCGAAGGAAAACGATGTGAAGAAGTGGGTGATGCGGTGATGGGGAAGCATGATCGATGAAGTGGAGAAATTAAAGTCATCGAAGCGAATAATATGGAGAATCCTCTTGAACTGAACATGACGAGATATATGAACTCGACGAGTTGCTGGATCATACCAACGATAACCTCGATGTTCCAAACTAATTCCTAAATAGACACAAGAAATAGCTCTTGGAGACAATTTATCACGTTCGTGAGATGGCAGAAGAACAAAACATCGACAACCAAAAACGCGGACTAGATCATAACGAGGAGGATGAGTATAAACACGACTATAAGGAGTAGCACCAGAAAGAGAGCTAGATGGGGTGATATTAATGGCATGAGTCACGGTGAGAATGGTCTCAGCCCAGAAACGACGAGGAACAGTGTAAGAAATGAGCATGGAACGAGCAGTATCAAGGATGTGACGATGTTTGCGTTCAGCAACACCATTTTGCTCATGAGTGTAGGGACATGACTGTTGAAAGATAGTCCCATGAGAGGACATGATAGAGCGCATGGTAGAGGATAGGTACTCTTTGGCACAATCAGAACGAAAAATTTTAATACGAGATTGCCATTGAGTGAAAATCATAGCAGTGAAGGCTTGATAAGCAGTAAGCACGTCAGAGCGATTCTTAAGAAGGTAAATCCATGTAAAATGAGAGAAATCGTCGATAAAACTAACATAATATAAGTAGCCAGATGAAGAAGGCAAAGGAGCTGGCCCCTAAATATCAGAATGTACTAAATCAAATAAGGAAGTGGATTCAGATGTACTCATTTTAAATGGTAAAACAGTGAATTTAGCCAATTTGCAACCAGTGCATGACTCAATACTAGAACTAGATGATACAGGACCAAGTACCCCAGACTGAATAAGACTCTCCAGCCTTTTATTAGACACATGACCAAGTCGTCTATACCAAAAATTGGTAGGAAGCGAGGTAGAGGGTTTTGATGAACGAACAGAAGCAACAAGAGAACGTGGATGTATGGACTCTAGAAGATGAAGATATTTCAGAAAATACGACTTGTGCCTCCTCGACCCACAACCGTCTTGCCGATGCATTCGATCCTACACAATACAAGTATCGAAGAAAATGAGACAAACAGGCCAGCTATACATAAAGAGCTAATAGAAATTAAATTCAAGCACAGCTGAGGAGCCACATAGACGGGACCAAGTGTTAAATGACCAGATGTTCGCGGGGAAAGTTATTTTGTTATTCATTGTTGTTGAACTTCGTTCTGACTTCTTGGGCCTACAACAAAATTCAAACAAAAGAAAAATTTGCCTTTTATTTAAAGTACAATGAAAACAAAAGATTATAACTTCTTCTGTATGAACAAGCGCTTCGGATCTCTATTATCACGGGATCACCAAGCGTGTGGGTTCTTCGCTGTCTTGGGGACTTGAATTGTCAGTGGACCACCGCGCAATTCGATCGGTGGAAACCGGGTTACGGAACTACTGAGGCGTGAAGGGGTTCATTTCACGAAGGAAGCAAGCCTAAGGGGATCACACTCACGAAGGAGAGGATCGCCGGGGATCACACTCACGAAGGAGAGGATCGCCGAGCGGTGAGATCTACTAGGAGAAATCCGGCTATTCGTAGCCGACCGAATTAAACACCACCTTGTTGAAGATCGGCGTAGATCGAACTTCGTGCTCGCCGGTGCTTGGGCGTGCGTTGACGGCTCGTAGATCTCGCGAGAGCTCTTTCACAAATATCAGAAAATCCAACCTCCAAAATCTCCGAAATTCCCCCGTCAATCCCCCCTTCAAAATGAGGAAGACCCCCCCCCCTATTTATAGGATTGGGGGGGTAGGCCGGCCACAAAAGTGGCTCGGCCATGATGGCCGAGCCACCTCGGCCACTTGGCCGAGGTCCTAGGTTCGCTGTTTTCGACGTTTTTTTCGCCGTTTCGCCGTTTTTCTCGGTCTTCCGGGCTTAGATCCTGCCTATTCTGACTCTTGGTCTTCCCCGGACTTAGATTTAGTTCCGGGACTAACTCTTGGTTTGTTCCGGTTCAATAGTTCTGAAATCCGATCGTCTGTTCAAGTCCGGTTTAAACCGTGCTTGTGACGTTGTGGGTTTGCCGTCGGGTTCGTGTCTCAACGATTCGACGTCCGTATTATCCGATGGGTTATCATTCGCCGACTTCCCGCCACGAGTTGGTTTGGGGATCTTGTAAGTATTTTTCCGCTCTGAGATACCCCTCCAAAGTGTTTCAGTCTCGTTCTTTTATAGGCGGTGGAGCACTGGACATGATGGTTCACGCCTTGATTCGGAGAGGGTCGAAGGTTAGCTTCAAGTCTTTGATTCTTCGGATCATCCGATGCTTTGTAGAATTTACGATAAGGTCGCGGTGCTACATTTATTGTCCGGCCGCTTGTTGAAATCTTGATTTGAAGGCGGTGGGCGAGTTTTGTTTGTAACTTCGTGTCGGTTGGTTGTTGTTTAACTAACCATCGACTTTTGGACTTCTCCGTATATCGGCGAACTCTTTGTTGGTGACACGTTGGTGGTGTCGAATCGTGGAATTTCATAACCTTCAATCGGCTAATCATCACGTGTCTTTGTTGGTTTGACCCTTGGCAGGAAAAATCTTTTCATGGAAATATCATCAGGGATTCCTTGTCGAAGCGAGGAGGCAATTTGGGATTTCGAGGCGTTGACCGGCGTCGTTATGACCCTCAAATTTTATTGGCGATGTCGAGTTATCCCGGGAATACTTTTATGGAATCAGGAACTCCTCGTCAAAACAGAAATAGTTTAAACTTCGTATACCTTTTGAATTATCCGCGGTGGGAGAAATTGAGGGTTATCGAGTTATCCTTAAGAATACGGGTTTATTCTCCGGGAACTTCGTTGAAAATTGGGGAATAGTTTATACTCATATTCCTAATTGGGTAGGATTAGGCGTAGCGTTGATTAGCGTCGATGCAATCCATACGATCGAGTTATCCTAAGAATATTTTTATGGAAATATTTTTCCGAATTTCTCGACAAATTAGGAAACAGTTTATACCGTATTCCGATTGGAGTAGGATTAGGCGACGCGTTGATTAGCGTCGATGCAATCCTTACGATCGAGTTATCCTAAGAATATTTTTATGGAAATATTCTTAGAACTTCTCGACAAATTAGGAAGCGGTTTATACTCATATTCTGATTGGGTAGGATTAGGCGTAGCGTTGATTAGCGTCGATGTAATCCGCGATCGAGTTATCCTAAGAATATATTTTTATGGAAATATTCTTAGGAACTTCTCGGCGAATTAGGAAATAGTTTATACTCATATTCTGATTGGGTAGGATTAGGCGTCGTTGATTAGCGTCGATGTAGTTATACGATCGAGTTATCCCTAAGAATATTTTTATGGAAATATTCTTAGGGAACTTCTCGACGAATTAGGAAGCGGTTTATACTCGTATTCTGATTGGGTAGGATTAGGCGGCGTTGATTAGCGTCGATGTAGTTATACGATCGAGTTATCCTAAGAATATTTTTATGGAAATATTCTTAGGGAACTTCTCGGCGAATTAGGAAGCGGTTTATACTCGTATTCGATTGGAGTAGGATTAAGCGTCGTTGATTAGCGTCGATGTAATCCATACGATCGAGTTATCCCTAAGAATATATTTTTATGGAAATATTCTTAGGGAACTTCTCGGCAATTAGGAAGCGGTTTATACTGTATTCTGATTGGGTAGGATTAGGCGGCGTTGATTAGCGTCGATGTAGTCCGCGACGATCGAGTTATCCCTAAGAATATTTTTATGGAAATATTCTTAGGAACTTCTCGGCGAATTAGGAAGCGGTTTATACTGTATTCGATTGGAGTAGGATTAGGCGGCAGCTTTGATTAGCGTCGATGTAGTCCGCATGATCGAGTTATCCTAAGAATATTTTTATGAAAATATTCTTAGAACTTCTCGGCAATTAGGAAGCGGTTTATAGTCGTATTCGATTGGGTAGGATTAGGCGACGTTGATTAGCGTCGGGGGCCTTGCAGTGTTATCTGCGAATAAACCTTGAGAATCTTTCCAAATATAGCGGAGGGAGTAGGAGTCAATCAGCGGACTGATTTGGCACTATTTTGACATCCGGATAAGGTTCTAATTAGGACTCCTAATTAGGAGCTGATTAGAGTCCTAATTAGAATTGATTTGGGCCCATTAGGAGTTGTTATAAATACCCATGATCCCCTTTGCCTCTAACCTAGGCCGGCCCCCCCCCCCTCTGCTCTTTTTTTCTCTTGTTTTCATCTTGTCTCGCCGCCTCATCTCTCTCAGACAACGAGGTACACGCACGAGCATTTTACAATGCCTTTTTCTTTTCTTCTTCTCTTTTTTTGTCGTGCGGTGGCAGCGGACGCGGGGAAGAGCGAGGTGCTGCTTGGCGGCAGCCGGCGCTAAGTGGCGGCGGCTGGCTTCGGCCCGGCAAGCGCTGGAGCGCGCTGGTCTCGGCCGGCGCTGGGCTTCGGCCCGGCCGAAACTTACTGTCTTTGGTCTCGGTTGAGCGGGGCACCGTTGGTGCCTCGGTCGTGGCGGCGAGCAGCGACGACCAAATGGGCCTCTTTTCTGAATTCGCTGATTTTTCAGCTGCATATCGACTTTATTTTGTCCTTTTGCGGTTTAGGATGTCGTCGCGAAGATCTCATGTTCAGTCGATCAACTTCGCCGCGCGCGTGAATGCCGCCTCCTTCTTTCGGTGGTCGCCGGCGTTATCATCTTCGTATATATATATATGTTGTATCCCTTGGCTCTCCTTTGTGGCGATTGGGAAGAGCCGAAATCCTCCTTTGTGGGGACCGACGCCAGATTCTGTTTCATCCTCTCATGTGTACACTTTCGTTCGACCAGCCGTTCTCCTTTGTGGCGATTGGGAAGAGCGAGATTCTCCTTCGTGGGGATTGGCGCTTCAAAGATTGGTTTTGCTTGGTCATCACCGTCTCGATATCTTTAGCGGGGCGATTTCATACCGTATCCATGCTCGTAGAGCGGGATATATTGCAGCTTTGTTTACGACTATATTTATCGTTTTGGGTATTGATCGGATGAAATCGTCATTACCATATAAGGTCGTGACTCAATCTATGTAAGATGAATTCAATGCCTTTTACTAGCTGAATATTTTCGATTTGATTGATTATTCCTCGGGAGCTTTTAGACTTACGCGGTTGATGAAGCCATAGTGAATATTACTCCCGTGTGGCGATCCGCGATTTTTATCTGCGCCTCGATTTGCACCGGTACATCGGTAGGCGATTCGGTATTGTTGAGGAGTTCCGCATTCTCGGACTATTGGTCACCGATCGCCACTTGTAAAGACACCGGCTCAGCGAACCTGCGAAAAATAGATTATCGTTCGGCTGGTTAAGGATCCGGATCTGACTTTTATCGAGTGGCGGTGGTTGAACACGACGGCGGAGGTCCTTTGTATATTCCCGGATACCTCGTCGGCTCTCATTGACCGACCTCGGACACCATCGTTGCCCGCCGATGTCTTGGCGTCGATCGAGCATGATCACATCCATTGCGGGTTTATTACCCGGCGGCAGTTCGAGTTCCAGCGAGAATCGTGTCATTGGCCTTCATCCGGAATTGTGGGGTTGGACACACCGCCCCGTGATGAGCTTTTTATCACCGCCTCGCTATGTTGGGACGAGAGATGCCATCATCTAGTCATAGATTTTACGGCTGGGTTCACTCATCAGGTAAACATTGGTGGGGTCGCCTGACCAACTACGTCCTTGTAGAGTAAAAAAAAGTTTATTGATTGAATGAATGGGTTTACAATCAAATTTTCTCGATTACAGAGGAAGAGAAGATTGATTCGACTTCTCTTTAAGGTGGGTTTTGGTAGCGATAGGATGCTTCACTCAATGCTCACGTTGAGATTGCTTCCGTTGGCGATCGAAACGAGTTGCAGATGATCTTGAGATTGTTGATGAAGAGCTTGATCTCTTTCTCGTGCGCAAGTGTTGATCTCCAAAAATTCCAAAAGCTTTCATTCTAATGGCTGCTCACCGCCATTTATAGGGCTTTTAGCACGTAACTGGCATGCAAGAATTGTGGAAACGTGGGTTAACTAATATGGACGTGGGCATAACTGATGTTCACCACTTAACCCACGTGGTTGTTGTGGCTTTCGTGGCCTTTAGATTACTTGCGAGGTTAAGCTTGAGCCGTCGGATAACGAGCCGTTGCAAGGCGAGAGTCAAAGTTCCGCGGTGTAGCGAACCTCGTCCTCGGTGATCATCGTGCTTTCGATCTTTGTTGGCGAGCCTCGTCAAACTTTGATGTTGTGGGCGAGCCTCGTCAAACTTTGATCTTTGTAGGCGAGCCTCGTCAAACTTTGATCTTTGTAGGCGAGCCTCGTCAAACTTTGATGCTATGGTGAGCCTCGTCAAACTTTGATCTTTGTAGGCGAGCCTCGTCAAACTTTGATCTTTGTAGGCGAGCCTCGTCAAACTTTGATGTTGTGGGCGAGCCTCGTCAAACTTTGATGTTGTGGGCGAGCCTCGTCAAACTTTGATGTTGTGCGAGCCTCGTCAAAGTTTGATGTTATGGGCGAGCGGCCTATCGCGAGCGAGCTTCAAGCGCGAAGCTCAAGTCTTCATGCGAGCTTGTGCTTGAGGCGAGCTAAGCTCCTTTGCGGCGAGCTTGCTCTGGCGAGCTTGAGAACATGCTCTGAAGAGCAGTCGTAACTTTCAAACCGTAAGTTGGAATTGGGCGAATTATATATGAAAATCGACTATCTCGGCGAGGGCCAGACCAGCAAATCTACGCGGGGAGTTCGGTTTGCTCAGTCATTTTGCCAAATTCCTTCGGTTTGGGAGATATCGACACTTTTGTCTATTTTGTAAAGTCAAGCATTCAAGTGAACTTAACCTTTAAAGACTGTCTTTCCTCGAGTGGGCTGACTCAACTCGAGATGGACCCTTAAGCTCTTTTGCTCATTCCGAGTTCTCGTGCGGGGATTAAGGCAATTTTATTGCCTACAAAAACCCCTCAAAGTTTTGGACACGAATGTGGTTGAATGGAGTGCGGAACACTTTGGATATGAAGACTTGCAATATGGCGCCCGTGGCGAGATGGGCGAGGAACCTTCTAACGAACTTCGCTAAAGTTGAATTCTTCACTTTCATGACTAATGATAAGCCCTCTAGGATTTTAGCCAACCCCAGCTATCAGCGGACTTGGTATGTCTTTACCAGCGTTTGAGTTGGACTAGTCATACTTTTCCCTCGGTATGGTGAGTTTTGAGGAGTTTATTTTAGGCTTAGTGCTAAAATCTCCCTCTATCCTTAGCCGTTCAAGGCGTTGGATTAAAAGATAGGGGCAAATCGCTGGTAGGTCATTATTAGGAATAAAATCATGTGGGGATGATCGAATCGTTCGATGACATGAAAGTATAACGATCGTGATCAAAAGCAATCAAGTTGTTGGTGGCGTGAGAGTATAACAACGGTGATTACGAATAAAATCATTTAGAGGAATGACCATGTGGGAGTAGTCAAGTCGTTGATGACATGGGAATTATAGCGACTATGGTTGAAATAGAGGCACATCGCATGGTAGGCTACTATTCGGTAAGGGGTTGATAGGGGCACATCACTGGTAGGCCCCATCTAAAGCTAAGGTCATTAGGGTACATGACAACATGGAAGTGATCGGATCGTTCAGTGACATAAAAGTATGGCGACATTTGATCAAAACATTAAGTTGTTGATGACATAGAAGTATAACAAGCGTGATAGGGTAATAGATATCGTTTGTGGTAATTTGACCAGCTGTAACACTTGGTAGGCCACTACCAAATGACAATGTGGAATTGATCAAATCGTTGACCGCGGAGTATGGCGACATATGACCAAGAAGAATCTAGTTGTTCAGTAACTTGGAAGTATAACAACTGTGATGGGAATAGGGGTACGCCACTCGTTAGGCTAACATAGGGTGGCGGACATTGTTTGTAATGAATTGAAAGAAAATTGGTATATCACTTGGTAGACCAAATTCAAAAGCGACGAGATAATAATGAGTCAACACATGATAAATCATTATTGCTATGGGTAATACTTCTTCAGAAACTTACCATTAATAGGCATCATGATTCTGTCGCCTTCTTGATTGGTTAGGCGGTACGCTCCATTCAAGTAAACCGACTCCACTACGAATGGTCCTTCCCATTTTGGTTCGAATTTCCCCTTCTTTTTGGAATTGAGGATCATTGGGCGTCGGACAGCGAGAACAAGATCGCCTTCCTTGAAAATACGACATCGGACTTTCTTGTCAAATGCTTTAGAAATCCGGGCTTGGTAGAGTCAAAAAAGTTTTGTTTGATTGACTTTGAAAAGAGATTACAATCACACTCTCGATTCTGAGAGGAAGAAGATAGATTCGACTTCTCTTTTGTATGGGTTCTTGGTGGCGAAAGAAGGCTTCACTCAATGCTCACGTAGAGATCCGCTTTCGTTGTGATCGAACAAGCGTAGTTGATGATTGATGAAGAACTTCGATCTTTCTTGTCGCCAAGTCTGAATTTTCCAAAGTCCCTGTTCATAGCTATTCCGCGGCTATTTATAGGGCTTTAAGCATGTAACTATCATGCTAGAATCGTGGAAGCGTGGGTTAGTGGGCATAAGCGATGCCCACCACTTAACTACGTGGCTGTTGTGGCTTTAAGTGGCCTTTGGGTTTGCTCACAGTGACCGTTAGATGGCGAGCCGCACTTCATTGTGGTGAACCTTGATTGAGCAGCGAGCCGAGCTTCTTGAACTTTGTTGTCACGGGCAAATTCGATTGCATAGCGAGGTTCGCTACTTGGATGAACCAGCTATATGACTAGCTTTCTTTGTTTGGCGAACTTGTTCGAATGCATTTATGCATTTTGGTTGGATAGCGAGCCGGCCTTTGTAAGCGAACCTCGTATGAAATGGTTGGATGGTAGCTTGCCTTTGTGTGGCGTATGAAATGGTTGGATGGCGAGCCATTTGCGTGGCGAACCTCGGTTGAATGTCGAGGCTCCTTCTTCGTAAGCGAACCTCGGTTGAATGTCAAGGTTCGCTGGCGTAGGCGAACCTCGTCGAATGGAGAGCTTAGCTACTTGGCGAACCTCGTATGAAAGTCGAGCTTAGCTAAATGGGCGAACCTCGTCGAATGAAGGGCTTATTTGCTTGGCGAACCTCGATGCGAATGGAGAGCTTAGCTACTTGGCGAACCTCGATGCGAATGGAGAGCTTATTTGCTATAGGCAAACCTCGAACCTCGACTAAATGGAGAGCTTAGCTACTTGGCGAACCTCGTATGAAAGTCGAGCTTAGCTAAATGGGCGAACCTCGCTTGAGAGTTGGGATTCATTGCGATGCGAGCCTCGGTTAGATGGAGAGCTTCGCTACTGTAGGCGAACCTCGTATGAAAGTCGAGCTTCGCTAAATGGGCGAACCTCGTCTTAAGATCAAAGTCAAGTTTCAAGACGAATGTCGAGCTTCGCTCCTCTTGTGAACCTCGGGTTAAGGTCGAGCCTCACCTCTTGAGCAAGTCTCGTTTTGAAGCTTTAACAACTAGGGTGCGCGTGATCCTCGCCTAGAGAATTTTTTAACTGTCTACAAGACCCCCTTCAAAGTTTTCAGACTTGAATCAGGTTGTGTGGGGTCTGGAATACTTTGAATTTTTCTAACAGCTATCGGCGAGGCTCACACGCCAACCTCGTCAGGAGTTCAGATATGAGGACAAGGCTACGAACCTCGCACACACCGACCCTTGGCGTTTCGTTTCCGATTTCTCTTTAAATCCGCATCCACGTGGCAAATTGGGGATTTGACAC
Source organism: Asparagus setaceus (assembly GCA_012295165.1). NCBI lineage: Eukaryota > Viridiplantae > Streptophyta > Magnoliopsida > Asparagales > Asparagaceae > Asparagus > Asparagus setaceus. The sequence goes on from CM022710.1 coordinate 18,838,466, forward strand.
CTTTCGAGTGACTTTTCACATCCAAAGATCTCGTCCGCGGATCTCGTATTGAAGATCACGTCGCGAGATCTAGGCCGTATATTTGGCCGTCGGTTGGAGTTCTTGAGACCTATATATGACAGCGAGAGGCCCCAGAGAGCCCCCCTACTGCTCATCTTCTTCAAGCCACCGATATCTAAATCACCGAGATCTCCCTTAACGCTCGAAGCAATGGCCCCAAAGCTCTTGGCAAAGGCAAAAACCAGCCCGGGACTTGGCTCCCCAATCGCCGTCCGCTTTCACAGGTAAAAGACGTAAAGACATCGCTCGCCAAGACATGACTTTTATAATCTGCCGTAGAGTTGATTTCATGACATGATTTTCACTCTGGAGGCGAGATCGATCTCAAAGATCATAACTTTCTAACTGCGCCAGCCGGTTTAACGAGGCTTGCCTCATTTGGCTTGATAAACCTCATCGAGGTTCTTGATCTTCCAGATCCCCATAGGGTCTTTGTTTTGAAACTCGCCTGTTTGGCGAGGTTTGATTCTTTAGATGAGGCTCGTTTTGGCGAGTCTCGTCTTTTTGAATGATGAGTTTTGTTTAGCGAGGCTCGTCTTCTTAAAGGATGAGTCTCGCTTGCTTGTTGGGCGAGTTCATTCGTGAGCGAAATCAGATCTTTAAAGGAGGTTATTTCGATCGGTGATAAAGTTAGATCTATTTGGCGGGCTCGTCATCGAATGACTTTGTTCTTTTGAAGTGGCGATTTAAACATCGAGACTTAAACTTTTTCTCTCTTTTCTTTTGTGTAGTTGAGCATCCCTCTACCCCATCCCTCAGCGGGGTGCTTCGAACAAGCGGTACCGGGAAGGCCGAACGACTTCTCTTCTTTGGCGCATATCCACATTTGCGGACCCGGAATGAAAAAGAATGAAGCACTCTCTGAACCCTCGACACCCTGCCATTTGGATTCTGGATGCCCCTCGGAATCATCAGCGGGACCAGATTATAAAGCTGTCTTCTTATTTGGCGATGATCTTGAAGATCGGATCTATTGGACTTGGGTTACGTACAAGTGGCTCAGTGGTAAACTCACGCTACATGTTCTTGCCGCAATGGAGCGTGACTATTCACTTACTTCACTAAGAAGCGTACGCTTCTAGAAAGATGGTGGGATCTAACTCCTACTCAAGATGGAGTAATGTGTGGTGGCTTTTCGCGATGGTGCCGTGGTTATACGTGGTCATCATGTAAGCGGTCTACAACACAGGCTTTTCGAGGAGCTTCTGTTGGTGAATCGGCCGTCGCGCCAACACTTTTGGTCGTTCTTTCCATAAAGGCGGAGGGCAATTCCACGCCAAAGATTTCGGACTCTGGCGGTCTCGATGGGGTTCTTCTCAATGGTGGCCTCAGCGTCACTGAATACATTCTAAAAAACGTGGCAATTGGAAGTTTGGCCTTAGGGCTCCGTCGGGGCAACTCAATTGGGCACGAGGAATAACTCGGCAATTCCTCCGAGTTTTGGGTTGTATAACCCGATACCCACACTTTCTTCACTCGGATGGCGAATTGGGGATTGCTTTGCACGAGATGGCCGAGGTTTCGGACTACCTCATGGAAGGTATCCGTGCAGTACATCAGGGGTATAAAGAAGCTGATGGATTTGGAAAAGATCACCCCAAGTAGTGGAGACCTATTGGGAAGTGATGTGCCACTATCATATTTGCACATGTAGGCATTTGTGATAAGAAGGGGAGAAGTTCATTAGTCATAATATTTGGGCCCACTACCTCTTTGAAGAATTTTGGATGATAAGGAAGGTATTGTGGTGCCCGAGTCCTCTTGGCGGGTACATTGTGCGGCTTTGTGACAACCTTCCGCTTTCTTATGTGACTTCCTCGGGGCGAGCATGGCTTCGGCCGGGGATGGCGTTTGACACTTATATTTATCCGGCGGGGCCGATTTCTTCAAAGGCGGTGCTAGCGAGGCTACCTCATGTTGTGGCTCAAACACATCGTCGTCCCCACCGGCTTTGATTCATTAGGACACGGTGATTTTCCCTGTTTGTTTGCTTAGCACAGGCGTCGGTATGCACTTCTTCTGCCATGATTGCCCGTCTTCGCTGCCGGATTCGGCGTCTTTGCTATACTAATACGCCGTAGTCGCGAGAACCCGAGGGTGGAATTACCATACGCTATCTTATGGTGGTTAGATCATCCTCCCTACTCTCATGGGTACCTTACGCTCATATAGAGGGACAAATCACTCCTTTCATCCAAAGAGCTAGAAGCGTCGATTGGAACAAACATTACATGGCCGGTCTGGTCTGCTCTCGGGACTATAAGAGTTATTCTTTTAACGGTGCCTTCCTCATTTTCACGGTTGACTATGGACAAGCTTTGGTGGATGAACCTAATGCTCGGGTTACACCACTTTGTCCTTAGGCGCTTCCTATGACTCATGAGCATCCGGCGGAGGTATTTTGTCTACCGTTTCGGTCTGTATGCGTGTGGAGCCTTATCTACCACTGCGCTTTGTCGGTTTGGGTATGATCAAGCTGTATGTCGGTAATCCTAATTCTCAATTACAATCCGGCCGACTGCGGCCAGTTGTAGGAGCGGGGCTTGATGCTGGACCGTGTTGGCTGATGCAGTTGCTTTCGTTTTCTCTTCGCCGCGAGACCCTCAATCCGGACGGCGTTAAGCTTATTGCAAGTGGCATTGCATGGCAAGCCTTGAAGATCCTAGGTTTTAACATCAATTCGCCGGGGTTGCGTTGATTCGTCGTTATAGAAGGCCGGACTTCAGCGAGGAGCCGCATTCACGAGGCGAAGGTATTTAAGTCTTTGAAGGGATGTTGGTGCGGAGACACGCATCACCTAACCCTCATGAAACTTCGGTAATAGATGAGGCCCTAAATGAGTGCGTGACAACATTCCTTCTTCTGGCGGTGTTGAAGAAACTTCGGTGAACACAAGGCACCTAGAGATTTTGTTCTTTTGATGAACCATCAGAACATCTTCATAAAGATCCTCTTGACTCTACCTCACCCGGCCCGATGTTGGGCTGTGCCCCGAAACCACCCCGCCAGAGCACGGAGGCGAAGCTTTGGTACCAACCACTCAAGGATCTAAAGACCGGGGCCTCCTCGGACCAAGCGTGTAGTCAAGCGGGTAAGGAGAGAAGCCTTGATTGAATGCTGTGCCGGTTTGAGCCCCATTCTTGAAGGCCCTCGATCTTTGCCAAAAGTATGGGATGATCTTGAAGAGTCTCTGTGGTTCTTTGTCGTTTTCGAGCGAGAACCGGGACCCAAGATGATCTGGCGATCCACTTGCGGTTGTGCACGAGACCTCATTTGCTTTGGCCGTCGTCACCGCCCCTCAATTGAAGTTAGCCAATCCCGGCCCTGGCGTCGAGTCGGGCTCAAATCCTTCTGCGGGTACCCCTCTTCTTTTGACTTGTCCGAAGACTACGGGGGTATCTATGATTATAATAATTTCTTTGCCATCCTAAAAGAATCTCTGCTCAAGTGTTGGGCGTGGTGGGGACTTTGATGGAATCAAGGACATTTGGAACCCCTCACGGATGTGATCGAGCGACCAGCGCTTCTGACTCTGTTGCCTTACGAACCTATTTGATGCCCGGTGAGACCCTTTCAACAAATGGCGAGGCAGTGACCGATCTCTTCGTTCCATGATTGAGGACGTGCTATGCATCTTAGGAGAATAAGAGATGATACCCAATTTGAGCTCCAGCGTCAAATGCTTTCGAGAAGAAGACTATTGGGAAGCTCTTTGAGGCGGCCCGCCTACGTATGATGAAAAGAAAGGGTTGTTGGCGCGGCGTAACCAACAACTCTGGTTGACTCCTAAAGAATTTGCACTCACCGTTGATATTGAACCAAAATTGGCGGAGAAGAGGAGTGGGCTAGCGTTGCTACCTAAGAGACATCGGACTCACGATAGCTCAATGTCACGTATGAGTAGCGTGCAAAATTTGAATCGATGACACGGAAATTTGGCGTTCTTTATGAGCCAAATCACGTACTTTAGGCGATGATCTTTAATGGCGGAGGAGGTCAAAAAGAGTAGCTCAAAGGAAGCTTGGACAAGATTGCCCGAGATCCAGCAAACTCTTGGGAACTTGTAACTCATGTACCCTTGATTTTGTTATAAAATTTGACTTTGGTGTCCATTTAATGTTTTCTTGTGTCATTTATATACGCAATTTGGAATTTTAGCAAACCCCGACTATCAACCCGGACTTGGTATGTCTTTACCAAGCTGCCGTTTGAGTTGGACTAATACTTTTCCTCGGTATGGTGAGTTTTGAGGAGTTTCTTTTAGACTTAATGCTAAAATCTCCCCTCTATCCTTAGCCGGTTCAAAGGTGGGATTGAAAGATAAGAAGAACTTCGTCACGGTAAACCACCCTCGGGAATAAAATAGTGTGGGAGTGATCAAATCATTCAATGACATAAAAGTGTAACGATCATTGATGAAAGCAATCAAGTTGTTGATTGACATGAAAGTATAACAACGATTGTGAACAAAGTCATTTAGAGGAATGACCATGTGGGAGTAGTTAAGTGGATTCGGTGACATTGGAGTATAGCGACTATGGTTGAAATAAGGCACATCACATGGTAGGCGCTATTCGGTGAAAGTGATAGGGGTGTATCACGGTTAACCACTATCTAACATAAAGTCACTTTCGGACAAAGGCGATATGGAAATGATCAGTCGTTAAATTGGCGGTAGAATATATATTGTGTAGGCATAAAAATTGCTTATCGATGCGAGCGAGCTTCGTGGCGGTGGGTTGGCAACTAACAATCCATTCGACAAACCGGCGTCCAAAGCATCCGCCACAAAGCAGCGTGAAGCAAATCGGGCGCATAAAGTGAGTCGGCAAAATCTGAGCCATGAAGCGGCGTCTTGAGTTGACTAAACTCAAGCGTTGGCGAGGAATCAACCGTGCCAGTCGTCAATGCAAGCGGGCAGCAATACGAAAGTTGATCCGACGCGGTTCAAACACAGCGGCGACATCAGGACAAAACTAAGCCAGGCCGAAAGAATCGGCGAAGAATCGGCGGAGAAGCGGCGTGGCGGCGAGGCTCCGCAAGAGCGGCGCAGCGTAGGCCTCCGGCCAAAGTGGCCAAGGTGGCTCGCTTCGCCACTTGGCGAGGCACCTCGGCCAACTTGGCGAGGTGCAACCAAGTGGCGAGGAGGCTTCGGCCACGTGGTAGACCACCTCATTAACTGGCCAGGTGGCTCGGCCAGTGGCCGGAAACCACCAAGTTGGCGGGCACACCCCTCCATTGTATAAATAGGGGGTGTGTCTCGAAGGGGCTTCGGGTGGATTTTTGGGGATTTGGAAGGCTGGGACTTACGAAGATGCGAGGTCTACGGTAATGTGCGGTCAGAGCAGCAGCAGTACAAGTCGTCGGCCAGATCTACAAGCGAAGGTAGCAATGAGGTGAACTCTGAGATACCCTCTAGGTTAAGCTTAGTCTTAACCTGGGGATCTTGTGTGATTTCTCCTTATAGATCTCACCCTCCGTGATCCTCTCCCGTGAGTGTGATCCCTGACGATCCTCTCCTTGTGAGTGTGATCCCCTCGAGCCGTTTCCTTCGTGAAGCGAGCCCCGCTACGTCTATAGTTCGAACCGGGTCTCTACTTGGATTGGAATTGCGGTGGTCCACGGACACAAAAGTCCGACGCGGGCAAAGAACCCGCATGGCGGGACCTCGATATATGAGAGATCCTCGTGTTTGTTCTAAGGATAAGAGTTGTAATCTTTTTGATTTTCATTATGCGCCTTAAAATAAAGGCATTTCTTTTGAATCTTGTTGTAGGCCAAGAGGCGTAAGCAAATTCAAATCAATGACAATCATCCCAACTTTTACATGAACAAGTGGCGACCGATGGGAGCCACCGGCCTCGAATCGGAGGAGTCGTGCGTTACGCTTGACCTTGATTCCTATCGGTGGAGGAAGAGGTCGGTTGAGTTGACCGGGAGAAGTTCGAGGTACCTATCCTCACCCTCCTCGAGATCCGGTAGCCCCGCTCCGGAAGGTCTCGGTGCAAGGAGAACCGATGGAGCCTCCGGCGTAGAGAGCCCGGGGCCGGCGAGTCCAACCTGGCGCGGTGCGAAATCCCCGCCGGCCCGAGAAGTCGGATGGCGCCGAGATGAGCGCGCCGGCGGTGCCCGTCTCAGCGAGCCCGCCAAAGCGGCGAAAGCATGGCGCAAACTTGCCAGGCCATGCAATCCATGGATGGGGTCCTCTGGCGGATCTAAGATCAAACTCCGCGAGAGGCTTCAGCCTCAAGTGTCGGCAGTTTATCAAGCCGTGTGGGTCGTGTCAGCGGAACCGCTCCACCAGGCGCTCCGGAAGCACCGGCACTCGCTGCGCAAGCGAGCTTTGGTCGGCGGGCTCGTGAATTAAGAAAGGAAGAAGGAAGCCACCAGCGTCTGCCGGGTTTGGAGGCCAAGTCTAATGGTGCCCCAACCTCGGTTGCCCACACTCTGTCTCGGCACCTAAGCAGAAGGATCACGTTCAGAGATTGTGGCGCCTCAAAGTCAAAGGTGCGCATGCAGATGAGTGGTGGTGTCCGTCACCACCACCAAACCGACTATCAAGGATGCGTCTGTCCTCGGAGAGAATCACGGTCACTCCTCATGCGGGAAGTCGCACCCGTTCAACAAGGACAAGAAGATTCACGTAGCCTCTCTCAGTTGAAAATCGAAGTCAGAGTCTGCGAGACAGCGTCCACATCGGCGAAAGTCGGCGAGTCACTTCGGAAGTTCGATGGATTGACCCGTCCTCGGAAGGAGGCGTTTTCATCGGCGATGAGGGCGTTATACCGAGATCCGCGTATCTGGCGGTGGCTCCGGTACACACACCGATGGTGTACTACGTGCAAAGTGCGAAATCTCGAAGGATTCCCCAAATTGGCCTGATCATGCTTGTGCTCAAGCTCATTAAGGCGATGCTCTCGGAGTGCAATTGCCATCAAGCTCGAAAGTGTGGAGTCTTCGAGAGACTCACCCGGAGATCTGAGACCTAGGTCAAGGCGATTCAAAAGGATGACCTCAGAGAGGTGAGTTGCGAGGTCACTAATAATATGACGACAAAGAACCATCGTCACGGGCTATTCAGCGCGCCATAGCGGCTAACTTCGTTTGCGGTCGGGACTATCCGCGGTCAGTCGATAAACTTACGAAGGGATACCCGCGGAGGATGATCGCGTCGAATATTGGCTCCTTGTCGCATCTGATCATCTTGTATCTAGCGAAGGGAGCCCCGAAGCGCTTATGATCGGTCTGAGATCAAGTGGCCAAAATGCTAGGCGAAGCGTTGAATAAACAGGGAAAACTTCAAGTTAGAAATGGAGTTGGCCATGCGAGACGATGAGAGAAATGCGACCAACAGATCCAAGCCGACAAAACATCAAGGTGAATAAAGTGGTAGCGTCAGCGTCGATGAAGATGATAGCGATTCGGAGGCGGAGGAAGCGAGAAGAGATGATAACCCTCCGAACCCGCCTCTAGGCAAAACATAGATATTGTTGCTTTCGAGAAAGTGAGAAGATCAAAGACTTGGAGAGCAAAATCAATTCATTGATTTGCTCAAGAAGTAAAGAAACGGTATTCGCCCATGCAGGGAATGGGAATCAATCCGTGCGATCAGTTTAACTTAATAAACTTCACACCATTTATTGGAAGGGTTCCGATGACCGCAGTTTATTTCAAGTCACACCACCGGAGTTATTTAAACGCGAACCCACGATGGTTCGGTCATTCGTTAGCACCGCCGTTAGAACGCGCCGAATGAGTACCGCCGTCTCAAGCGGGGAGCATTCCGAATTTGGGGCGACATGGAGTCTTCCTTAATTTCTTTGATGGCGATCACGAGGTATCGTCGGGTTTCTCGGCGAAGCGAAAAGCGGAGAAACCGTGGACATCTTTATTAGCGATTAGGAACAAGGCAATGAGCTGTCGGGATCAATAACGAAGGTTCATCCTCAAACCTACCCGATAACTTATCGATAGATGTGCTTGAAGCAATAGATGCACACCGTCGATAGCGATGGAAGGACTTGAAGGTTCGTGGAGACAAAGTGAAAGGTTCCTCAAGAGAAAAAAGGCGGAAAAGGCCGGTAGGCAATGGAAGCTCCGGTAATTTGTCCTGCGGCAAAGGGAAAGAGCGACCTAAAAGGCGGTTCTGAACAAACATTTCAACTCAACCCGGCGGCCCGAAGCGGTAGCCGCCGCGGCCGAAAATCAGCGTGGCAGCACAGAGCCGAAGCGAGAAGGCCTCAGGCAGCGGTTTCCGAGAGTCCTATTCCTTTAGGGACGGCGAGATTCGGTCTCTTCAAATATCTTGTGGAAAATAACAAGATCAAGCTCCCTCCGGTCGGAATCAAGAGGAGGCAATGAAAACGAATGACCAAGATCTTGTGCGTACCATAGAGGCGGTTCATCACCATAAATCACTATTTCGGCCTTAAGGACAAAATCGGGCTTTAATTGGCGTGAGGTCATCACTATGAAGCCGTCAAAGAAAAAAGGTCGGGCGAATCACGGTGTCCATAAGCGAGGTCGGTGCGTTGACATGGTTTGAACTGAACCGGTGGTCAAAGTCGCTGATGAAGACCGTAAATGGCGACCCACAAACAGCGAAAGGACTTATATCGTATACAACCAGAATGGCGAAGTCTTGTGGGTCCACCGAACTACTTGAAGATGAGCAATGGGTAGCCTCTTCTTCGTTGAAGAAAAAGCGAAGCGAAGGGAAAGGCATGCCATGCTACGCCATGGTGCGGAAGCGATGAGCGAGTGGTAACATTCGGTTTGTCAGAAGGAACACGAAGCCCGCCACCGAGGTGGACCGCAGTACAAATAAGTACCCGAAGTCCACGGACCCTAATGCCAGGCGCTCACCGGTGGGGGTACCAACAAATCCCCTCACTTTCGCCTGAGGAAAGCGCAGCAGCGGTGGGTGCCAAAGAAGCTCTGACAAGCGGCCGCATGAAGTTCAACTCCATGCGATCTCGATTGGTGTAGGTTGGAAGAGATAAGCGGGAACCGAACTCTCCATAAACCGGCGTCATGGCCCAATTAGCCAATATCGCAAGGGATCACTCTCTATGAGTTCTTTGCGCTTATCAAAGAGGCGAGAAGCTCTTCAAAGCCCTCGCCGATCGAAGTCTTCCTCACCAGTTAGGCGAGTCGGAAGAGTCGGCCCGGCAATGGAACCTGACTAAACACTTCCCTGCATCACTTTTACAAAGGAGGATATCGGGCGAGGAATTCAAACCGATAGGCGCTATACTTCACTGGGTATATTGGTTCTAGCGAAGTTAGCGGATCAAGTCGTCCGGGTTCATTATGAGCATCATGCCCTGCGCCTCATGTATCATCTTGGAATTCACGCGGTGAGGCATCAGCGAGCACAATGATTTATGGATTTAACACCAGGTAGTCTCGGCCGCTTGGTAAGATCGGATAAAGTGCCAAATGGGGGACTAAAGTCGAAGTCACTTGCTATGTGATTGATCGCGGAGACTTCCTATAACTTATTGTTAGATTGACCTTGGATCCACAATAATGTTATAGTCCCTCTACTCTTCATCGATGTCTCAAATATGTGAACCACGAATAATGAGTCAAGGCGGTGGTGCGGACAAACAACGTTTAAGGGGATGGAGAATTATTTCAGATTCTCTCCTCTACGATAATGAGTCAGCTGAATCATCGGCCCAAGGCAGGACGGTGGAAGAAAGGCGATACGGCCGGGCTTGGTTATAGTGGTGGTTTTGTTCTAAATGACATTGTACCCCTTGTAATCAATCTTGGCGAGGAAGAATGCGTCGGATGAACATTGTAATGGTAAATGCCGATGAATCAATAAATGGCGATTTAGAGTATCCTTTGTCTTTGAATGATGTGATAGCGAGGTTTATACAATGATCGAGTTGCACTTACTTCGGTCATCTTACTTTACACAAAAGCGTTCGAGACTCTTTTGGGACAACACTTTCGTCATCCCGAAGATCAAGTAGTGAAAAAGACTTGGTTCACGGGAAGAAGGAGATGCGGTTCAAGCGAATCATTTCTTAGAAGATAGAAGATGACAATGGGCCTATCCTCCACACATTGAGATATAGTCGAAACAGGTATCATGAAGAGTGGGGTTGGATAACCCAAAGTCATACCTCCCACCGCGCGTTGCGGTTTAGTCTTTCGATTGAAGAAGACACGAGTTGATTACAGGGCATTTTATCCGAAGCCTAAGAAGGGATAAAGCCAGCCTCATACAGCGTTGCGGTTTAGTCTTTCTCCGATTGAAGAAGACACGAGTTGATTAGGGCATTTTATCCGAAGCCTAAGAAGGGATAAAGCCAGCGCCTCACCGAGCGTTGTCGGTTTAGTCTTTCTCCGATTGAAGACAGGAGTTGAGGGCATTTTATCCGAAGCCTAAGAAGGGATAAAGCCAACGCCTACCACGCGTTGCCGGGTAGTCTATTCCCGTGAAAAAGACGAAGCCTACGTATTCAACATCGTAGCATTAAGTCTAAGAGAGTCTCATTCTTTTAGCACAAGCGTCAATGCGGAGCGGATCGAGATAATCCATGCGCTAGCTGACTCAAGCGGTAGTTGGTAAATCATCAAACCGTTGAAGAGTGGGGGTTGGCCAATAACCTAAAGTCGGCCTAACCAGCGTTGCGGTTTAGTCTTTCTCGATTGAAGACACGAGTTCGATTAAGGGTATTTAGATCCCGAAGCATAAGAAGGGATGAGTCGTGTAACCGCAGCGTTGCGGGTGGTCTCTTGCGTAAAATCTGAAACCTCATTATTCAACATCGTAGCATTAAGTCTAAGAGAGTTTTATTCTTTTAGCACAACGTCCGTCGCGGAGCGGATCGGATAATCCGCCGCTAGCCAACTCAAGCGGTAGTTGGTAAGGCTCATCAAACCCGTTAATGGTGAGGGTTTGCCAAAATCTTATAAGTATTATGGTTAATTATTTCTAAGTAAAGAATCATAATAAGCGATGAAAGGAATGGATCTTATTCATTTGAAGCAAATATAGAAGGAGCTACAAGCTGTTTAAACATCAAGTCTATGACAAAGGATTTGTTGTTGGTTGAGACACTTCACCATCATAAGCTGCTGGAGTTCTTCTGCAACTTCGACACTGAGGACTCCTCATCGGTGTTCGGTGTCTTAGTGGTGCCTCCTCAAGCTCGGCCGGTTTACGCCCGGCCGGTCGAGGCCCACAGGCATAGCGGTGAGGGCTTCTTCCTTGTTGGCCTTGGCGACTCAAAGCTCTCATTCTATCTTCCTCGGCATGGAGCTCTCCCACGGCGGTATTATCCTCTCCTTTTCGCCACAATATCGAGTCGGATGTGGCAGGAAGAATATGTCTCTAACAACAGCTCAAGCTGATGTTGCGGATCTCGCATAAGGATTTCGAGGCGGTAAAACGAACATCAGCGCCATGCCTCTAAATCTTGAGTCGGTATGGCGGCTATGTATGAAAGAGTTGCCGTAGTTCTTGCGATCTCACGAAGCTCGGATGGCGGGAATTAAGTCAACAATGGCTTTGAGCCATTTCGGGGTAACCATATCGTATCAAAGCCATCAGGGATCTCAAGCGATTAGTGCAGGCGAGAGAAAGCCGCCATGAAGGACCTTTTCGATCCACGGTGTTCACCAAAGAAAGAATGGCGTATTTCCAAGCGGATAATAAGATGGGATGGATCTTCATCCGGCATCAGCGCTCCGCCCGAATCATGGGTGAGATGTAGGCTGCCGCAGGAAAGAAAGGACTTTAGGATTTTTAGTAAAAATGAAGTATTTGGCTAAAAGACCCTTACCGTCTCCTTGGTGTAGCTTGGAGAATAGCGAGTCTACGGTATCTATCATTGGGATCTTGGTCAGCGCGGTGAGCCCTCGGTGTGCTCATCTATCTCAGCGATTATTTGTGGTAGGCGATTAGAAGCGGAGGAAGAGGGGGTACCTGCACAAATGGAATGTCTCGACCTCTTTCAATTATAGTGGTATTAGCCAAGCGGTTGATCCTATAATGTCGAAGAAATTCATACCTTCTTGAGGACGGTGGATTGGGTAAATCCACACGAAGGTATCACCACCCTGTGGCGTAACGAGGTCATCCATGGAAGTGTTGCCATATAACCCGATTCCACGAAATCTTCCATGGAGAAGTAAAAGAAGGCATTAAGAAGGCGAATGCGATTAAGTCAAACAATAAGTAAAGCTGCTTACCTCCTCAGTGGGGTTAGCTTGCCTAGTCGGCTTGTGCATTTGTCTCCACACAATCCCTCTAAAAGAACAAAAAGCGAGGCAATTGAGTGGGGGTACAAATCGAGTCATTCCATTCGCATTAGATCACCCAATCCTACTCCAACTAGGATTACAGTATAGCTGTTTCCCAATTTGTCAGAAGTTCAGGAAGAATATTCTCACAAGAAATATTCTTAGGGATAACCTTCGATCGTCGGATGCATCGTAGATCAGCAGCGTCACCAATCCTACTCAACTAGGATTACAGTATAAGTGTTTCCCAATTTGTGCGAAGTTCGGAAGAATATTCTCACAAGAAATATTCTTAGGGATAACTTCGATCGATGCGGATACATCGCGCCCGATCAGCAGCGTCACCAGTCCTACTCCAACTAGGATTACGGTATAAGCTGTTTCCTAAATTGTGAGAAGTTCTAGGAAGAATATTCTCTGAAATATTCTTAGGGATAACTTCGATCGTTAGGATTACGGCGCAAATCAGCGTCGCCTAATCCTACTCAACTAGGATTCGGTATAAAGCTGTTTCCCAATTTGTGAGAAGTTCGGAAGAATATTCTGCAAAAATATTCTTAGGATAACTTCGATGCGTGCGGATTGCATCGGCGCCGATCAGCGCGTCACCAATCCTACTCAACTAGGATTACGGTATAAACTATTTCCTAATTTGTGAAGTTCGAAAGAATATTCTGCGCAAGAAATATTCTTAGGGATAACTTCGTTATTAGCGGTTGCATCGGCCGATCAGCGTCACCCGATCCTACTCCAACTAGGATTACGGTATATTTGTTTCCCAATTTGTCGAAGTTCAGGAAGAATATTCTCAGAAATATTCTTAGGGATAACTTCGATCGTCTTGATTGCATGGCCATCAGCGTCACCAGTCCTACTCCAACTAGGATTACAGTATAAGCTGTTTCCTAAATTGTAGAAGTTCGGAAGAATATTTTCACAAAATATTCTTAGGGATAACTTCGATCGTTCGGATTACCGCAGAAATCAGCGTCGCTAATCCTACTCAACTAGGATTCACGGTATAAAGCTGTTTCCCGATTTGTCGAAGTTCGGAAGAATATTCTGCAAGAAATATTCTTAGGGATAACTTCGATGTGCGGATTGCATCGGCCTTGATCAACGTCACCCAATCCTACTCCAACTAGGATTACGGTATAAACTATTTCCTAATTTGTCGAAGTTCAGGAAGAATATTTTCACAAAGAAATATTCTTAGGGATAACTTCGATCGTTAGGATTACCGGCCAAATCAGCAGCGTCGCCTAATCCTACTCAACTAGGATTCACAGTATAAAGCTGTTTCCCAATTTGTCGAAGTTCGGAATATTCTCGCCAAGAAATATTCTTAGGGATAACTTCGATCGTGCGGATTGCATCGGCCGCCGATCAACAGCGTCACAATCCTACTCCAACTAGGATTGGTATAAACTATTTCCTAATTTGTCGAGAAGTTCAGGAAGAATATTCTAAGAAATATTCTTAGGGATAACTTCGATCGTCGCGATTCGCGGCCAATCAGCGGCGTAAGCCCTAACTACTCAACTAGGATTACGGTATAAAGCTGTTTCCTAATTTGTAGAAGTTCAGGAAGAATATTCTCACAAAATATTCTTAGGGATAACTTCGATCGTGCGGTTACCGGCCTTAAATCAGCAGCGTCGCTAATCCTACTCAACTAGGATTCACAGTATAAAGCTGTTTCCTAATTTGTGAAGTTCGGGAGAATATTCTCACGAAATATTCTTAGGGATAACTTCGATCGTGCGGATGCACCGGCGCCAAAATCAGCGCGTCGCTAATCCTACTCCAACTAGGATTATGGTATAAAGCTGTTTCCCAATTTGTCGAAGTTCCGGAAGAATATTCTCACAAAAAATATTCTTAGGGATAACTTCGATCGTTCGGATTACACGGCCAAATCAGCGTCGCTAATCCTACTCCAACTAGGATTACGGTATAAGCTGTTTCCCAATTTGTGAGAAGTTCGGGAAGAATATTCTCCAAGAAATATTCTTAGGGATAACTTCGATGTGCGATTGCATCGGCCGATCAGCAGCGTCACCAATCCTACTAACTAGGATTCGAGTATAAACTATTTCCTAATTTGTGAGTTCGGAAGAATATTCTGCACAGAAATATTCTTAGGGATAACTTCGATGCGATGCGGATTACATCGATGCCAATCAGCAGCGTCGCCCTAACCCTACTCAACTAGGATTACGGTATAAGCTGTTTCTAATTTGTCGAGAAGTTCGGAAGAATATTCTCACAAGAAATATTCTTAGGGATAACTTCGATCGTCGCGGGATGCACCGGCCAAATCAGCAGCGTGCCTAATCCTACTCAGACTAGGATTCGGTATATTTCCTAATTTGTAGAAGTTCAGGAGAATATTCTCACAAGAAATATTCTTAGGGATAACTTCGATCGTCTTGGATTAAACGCCAAATCAGCGTCGCCTAATCCTACTCCAACTAGGATTATGAGTATAAACTGTTTCCCAATTTGTAGAAGTTCCGGAAGAATATTCTCAAAAAAATATTCTTAGGGATAACTTCGATGCGTTGGGATTGCAGACGCAAATCAGCATTAGCTAATCCTACTCAACTAGGATTACGGGTATAAAGCTGTTTCCCAATTTGAAGTTCGGAAGAATATTCTGTAGAAATATTCTTAGGGATAACTTCGATCGTGCGGATTGCATCGGGCCGTCAACGTCACCAATCCTACTCGACTAGGATTACAGTATAAACTATTTCCTAATTTGTGAGAAGTTCGGAAGAATATTCTGCATAAGAAATATTCTTAGGGATAACTTCGATCGATGCGGATTACACCGATGCCAATCAACGGCCCCAACCTACTCCCGACTAGGATTACGGTATAAACTATTTCTAATTTGTGAGAAGTTCAGGAAGAATATTCTCACAAGAAATATTCTTAGGGATAACTTCGATCGTGCGGATTGCATCGGCGTGAATCAGCAGCGTCGCTTAATCCTACTCAACTAGGATTACGGTATAAGCTGTTTCCTAATTTGTTGAGAAGTTCGGAAGAATATTCTCACAAAATATTCTTAGGGATAACTTCGATCGTCTTGGGATTACATCGGCGATGAATCAGCGTCGCCTAATCCTACTCAATCGAGGATTACAGTATAAAGCTGTTTCCTAATTAGTTGAAGTTCCCGGAAGAATATTCTCACAAAATATTCTTAGGGATAACTCAATAACCCTCAATTTTCTCCTATTGTGGAACCTTAAAGAGGGATAAATTGATGAATTACGGCGAGGCTTATATTGGCCCGGACTTGGGACAGCATACCTCGAAAAGACTACCCTTTATTGCGATACCAATTAGATGCGTTCTTGTAGGAAGAGCCTATCGATCCTTGATTTGGAGCGGGAATAAATTCCTCCCACTGGATAATAGTACTCCGGCAAGGAGTAATGCGATAGCGGCGCCAACCAACGTAAATAGCCACCTAGCGATCAGCGGTTCGAAT
The DNA here is from genome assembly GCA_012295165.1 of Asparagus setaceus. Classification (NCBI taxonomy): domain Eukaryota; kingdom Viridiplantae; phylum Streptophyta; class Magnoliopsida; order Asparagales; family Asparagaceae; genus Asparagus; species Asparagus setaceus. The sequence continues at coordinate 18,854,295 of CM022710.1, forward strand.
CCACACCGGTCAGCGTCGCCTCGCCGGTAAGCTAGGGCGAGGGTTGACCCAAATGGTCTCTGTTTGACAAGGAATCCTCGGAGTATATCTCCATGAAAAGATCGATCCTCGGTGTGGTTAAACTAACGGCTGCGTGATGGCGGAAGAATTAGCCGATTGGGGTTCTGAAACTCCATGTACTCGACCAATGTGTGTAAGCCAACAAGGTTAAGCCAGACATCGGAGAAAGTCCAAAGTCGATGGTTAGTTAAACAACAACCAGCGAGCGAGTTACAAACAAAACTCACCCATCACTTCAAATCAAGATAACAAGCGGTCCGGACAATAAATGCGACACCGTGATCTTATCGAGAATCTAGGCTGGATGATGCGAAAGAATCGAAGACTTGAAGCTATCTTTCGGACCCTCGGTAGGCGGTAGGGAACCATCATGTCAAAGCATCTCGGACTCATCAAAAGTCAGGCAGCTTTGGGAGAATATCTGTAGGCATAAAAATTGCTTCGATGCGGCAAACTTCGATGACGGTGGGTTGGCAACTAACAATCCATTCGACAAACCGGCGTCACAAAATGCATCCGCCACAAAAGCGTAGAACGAGGCGAATCGCGCAAATAAATTCGAAGCGTCTGAGCCAATGAAGCGGCGTGTGAGTTGACTAAACTCAGCGTTGTGAGCCGGAATCAACGTGCTTGGTCGATCAATGCGGGCCGCTTAAGCTCTGAAAGTTGATCAGCACAGTTCAAAACCTGGCGGCTGACATCACGAGACAAAACTAAGCGGAAGACCGAAAGAATCGGCGAGAAGAAGTCAGCCAGACAGCGGCGGAAAACGCCGCAAAATTGGCCCGTGAAACCTCCGACCAAAGTGGCCAAGGTGGCACCGGCCACTTTGGCCGGCACCTCGGCAACTTGGCGGGGTGCCTGGTCCAAGTGGCCTGGGAGGCTCGGCCGCTTTGAAGGCCACCTCGACAGCGTGGCAGAGTGGAGTCGACCAGAGGTGGTAGGGGCTCGACCACCATGGCCAAGCCACCTCGGCTGACACAGGGTGGCTCAACCAGAATGGTAAGAACCACCCAGGATGTGGGAGCACACCCGCCCTCCATTGTATAAATAGGGGGGGGTGTCATCTTCGAAGGGGGCTTCCGGAGATTGGATTTTTGGGGATTTGGAAGGCTCGGACTTACGAAGAATTCTTGCGAGGTCTGAGTGTCGGCAGGTCCGAGCAGCAGCGAGTACAAGTCGCGATCGGCCCAGATCTACAAGCGAAAGGTAACGAATTGAATTGACTCTGAGATACCCTCTAGGTTAAGCCCGTCTTAACCTCGGGGATGCGTATGTGATTTCTCTTGTAGATCTCACCCGCTCCGGCGATCCTCTCCTTCGTGAGTGTGATCGCCAGGCGATCCTCTTCTTCGTGAGTGTAGATCCCCTCGGTAGCCGTTTCCTTATGAAGCGAGCCCACTGCGATCTATAGTTCGAGCCGGGTCTCTACTTGGATTGGAATTAGCAGATGGTCCCGGACACAAAAGTCCCGACACGGGCAAAAGAATTGCATAGCGAGGACCTCGATATATGAGATCACCGTGTTTGTTCACAAGGATAGAGTTGTAATCTTTTTTATTTTCATTGCGCCTTAAAATAAAGGCATTTCTTTTGAATCTTGTTGTAGGCCAAAGGCGTAAGCAAATTCAAATCAATGACAATCATCCCAACTTTTGTGGCGAGCGGTGTGATCGAAAACAATCACATTGTTCGATTGGCGTGAAAGTATGACCGCGTGATTGTGTGAACACATCATTCGATAAATCAAAATTAGGTGGCGGTCGTTGTTCATGGGGTGAAACATTGGCTCATCGTTAGGTAAGCCCATGCGGGATGGCGAACATCATTACGATCGAATAACAAGCGTCGGAAAATTAGAATATTGGCATCACTTGGTAGGCGATGGTGGACATCGTAAAGATAAAATATTGACTTGGTAGGTCAATACTTAGAAGCGATAAATAATTGATTAGGGGTAATATTTCTTGAAACTTCTGGATTGATAGGCATCATGATTTTGTAAGCCTTCTTGATTGGTTGAAGTGCGGCTCCATTCGAGGAGAACTGACTCCCTCGAATGGTCCTTCCCATTTTGGTTCAATTTCCCTTTCTTCTTGGAATTCAAAATCATTGGGCGTCGGACGGCGAGAGCAAAGATCGCCTTCCTTGAAAATCGACATCTGACTTTCTTGTCAAATGCTTTGGAAATCACGGACTGGTACAAATCGATATGTTGTTGAGCGTAGTAAGCTTTTTTCACATTTCCAATTCCTCAAGGCGTCGTGATGATTTTCTTCGATCGTCATTCCGATGGTTAATGCTATTAAGTAGCGATGATTTGAATCTCCATCGGTAAAATAGCCCACAACATAAACTAAAGAATATGGGGTACTGGTACCGTTGTCTTGAACGGTTGTGCGGTAAGCCCACAAACTTTGTCCCAACTTATCATCCCGATCCTTCTTATTTGAAGAGACCATCTTGGTAAGGATCTTGATGATGCGTCTTATTAAAAGCGGCTTGTCGGATTCGATTGCTGAGGATAGTAGGTTGATGCTAAATTAGGATTCGAATTTATCGCGAAATCAGCGTGAAAGCATGGTGACAAATTGTGGACCATTGTGCGTGGACAATCTGTCTTGGCAGCACACCATATCGGTATATGGCGTGATGTTTGACAAATTTGATCACATCACTAGTCTTGACCATTCTCAATGGAATAGCCCGCCCACTTTGAAAATAGTCGTTATCGTAATATGAAACAATGTCCTTTTGAAGAAGAGCGGAGAAATGGGACCAACAATATCCATTCCCCATGTTTCAAATGGCGGGGCGTGGCGGTAGGATGCAAGTGTTGCGGTTGGTGAAGGTAATTAGCATGTATTTGGCATGCATGTCGTTTAAGCGTAAGCCGGCATCCCTTACCATTATTGACCAATAATACCCGAGTCTGAAGCCGATCCCTGCTTAGGTCGGTTTGGTGTGCTCCAAAACGATCATGAGCTTCTTTCAAGACTTGCTCTGCTTCCTTAGTTGACAAACATCGAGGCGGTAACCCATCATATGCCCTTCTATATAAAGTCATTGGGAATCATAGTAAAATCTTGATGCTCGTCGGCAATTGACTCTCTTTCTTTTATGTCTTGGGTAATATCCCATGCAAGACATGTCGATGTCGAGAACGATCTAGTGCTTCAAGTGACTTAGGTTAGATCTTATTTGCTTGGATTTGTAATGCATATTTTGGTGAAATAGTTGCCGACTAGACACACTAACTTTTCGAGTAGCATTCGGTGAGGGCTAAGCGTATTTGCAAAGGCGCTTGCGCATGCATAAGTGTTACGCAAGCGGGGTACATGATCAATGTAAAAGCTTTCAAATTTAAAGTTATGGGCTGCATGATGAGGATAAGGTCCTCGTGCGACCGTACTCTCCTCTTAGTTGTTTTACGATTAGTTTGAATCCCCAAATGCTTCAAGGTGTTTCCGCCTAAATGTTTGGCTATGTCGAGACCAATCAATAGCATTATACTGCTCGTTATTGGTGCATGGTTACGATAGCGACCGCATTCGTGGTATCCGCGTGGTTTTGTGGAGATATCAATACTACCCCCACTCAGGCTACAGCGAGTGATGGGAATTACTCTCGTGGCTCAGATCAAAACAAGCGCCATGCCACACGTTCCTTAGAGACCAGATTAGCTTCATAAGGTTCCGGGCATGTCTTGATACAATTCGACTTTCCCTTTCAATGGATGGTTAGCCATAAGATCACACCGCAGCTTGACCCTTCATAAGCCGAGGTTTGAAGTGAATGTAAATCTTGAGATAATAACAATGCCCATCTAGCCATTCGACCATTCAGCGTGCGGGATGGGTCATGAATACCGTATAGGGTCAATTTTGGAGATGGCGTGTATGTGCGTCCCTAGATATGCCGCATCTTTTGGATGGCGAAGACCAAAGCCAAACATTCCTTACGAATGGGAGGATATCGATATTGACCCGAAACGGTGTCACGAGGGTAATAGGCTTTTGATGCATTGCCATTGTCGTCTGTGCTAAAGACACGCAGCATACTCGTAGCGGATGTAAATCGGAAGGGCTTTCACGACGGTGCATAACAGGGATTAGAAAGATATGTTTGATCTCTTGAATGCCTTAGGCAATCTTCATCCCAAGCGAGCGATACACCTTTCTTCATGAGCTTGAGAATGGTTGACATTTCCAGATAAATTGGAAATGAATCTGCGAATGTAAGCCAGCGCCCTTGGAGACCACGAAGCTCCAAGAGCTTCTAGGAGGTGGAAGTTCTGGATAGCTTTGATCTTGTCAGGGTCGAGGCGTATACCATCTGCTATGACCACGAACCAGAAATTTGCCACTAGACATCCCGAGAAAAGACTTAGTTGGGTTCATCTTGGTGATGTGCGCATTATCTCAAATGTTGTCTTCAAGTCATGCAAATGATCACGGCGACTCTTAACTAAATCATCCACGTAGCATTCCTTTGTTTTAGTAAATGTTTTGGAAAATAGTGGTCATACTGTTGGTATGTAGCCCAGCGTTTTCAAGCCAAAGGGCATGGCTATATACGATATATCGGCGGTGTTGAGCGGTATGCTTTTCATCATCGGGGTGCATTTTGATTTGATTGTACCACGAAAAGCCATCCATAAAGACATCCTTTCAAATCCACGTGCGTGTTGTCGATGATAATATCCGTGATTGGTAAGGAAAATCATCTTCGGACATCTTGAATTTAAGTCTCGATAGTCAACGCCGCGGTCGGATCTGTCCACTTTTCTTTAAAGCAGTACTATATTGGCTACCATCCGAGGTGTTGCACTTCGAATGAACCACGCTTTGATTAGTTTCTCGATTTCTTTCGATGGCCTTCATGACTGAGGGAAAATGCGTCGTTCTTGTTGTTTAGGCTTAGCTCGGTTTGATAAGGCGATGCATAGCCATGAGGGTCTAAGCGGACATATCTTCATAACTCCAGCGAAGACATCGATATATTCTCGTTACCAAGCGATAAGGCTCTCCTTTTCTTCGGTGGTCAAACTATGGCTTATGAATATGGGTTTTGGATTAGCCGTCCCCATATTTACTTGGATTATTTTGTCATCGGTGGGTGGCTCGTTGTTCAAAGCGATGTTCCCATTGCATTCCATTTGACTCATTGGATCCTCGATGTGGTAGAGATCATCTTCTTGGATCTCTATTGGATCGGTGAGGTCATATTGGCCATCAAGGACTTAAATTCATGTCCTATCTTGGCGTGGAATCGGAAGTTGCTTGAGAAGATGAGTGATCGACTCACCCTCGGTCATAACATGCCAGATGCGGTGGCGACTCATATCCAACCCTTTACGAGTTTTATGATAGTAATCATCGGTGGCCTTAGGGACATAAGGTCGGATCGGTGTTTGATACCTTTTAAGTAGTTTAGCCCTTCTTTGAAGAAATCATACCCCATTTTCTTCATCAAATGTTGCGTTGTCGTAGAAATATGAAAATTGGGGTTCCTTTTCCTTGCTTTGGGTTGTTCCACCTCATTTGCAATGGTTGTTGACACGTCAAAGATAATGTCTTCACGATCATTATTCTTGGGCGGTATCACAAAAGCGCTTGTGAAGAATTAAAGTGCCTTTGAGTTTGTCATAAATGGCGGTGAATGGGCATGCAATGGAGTTCGACATACAAGCGTGGAAGAATTTACGACATCAAGTCGATATGACTTTTAACACGTCGTAAGCTAAATCATAATTTTCATTAAAAGCGACTATGTAGTCGTCGGGATCATTCGGTCGATTACAAAGGGTTTTACATCATTGAAAACAACTCCTTGTTGGACTCTATGTCGACTTCATTTCATTGTCATAGTCCTCGATCTGTGGTTCATCGGTTTGGCCTTCCTCAAGGTAGTGGGCGAGAATCGGTAAAATAATTCTCCACACCTTTGAATGGTTGCCTTTCGCGACCAATGTTTTAACCATCCCTTCTTCATCTACATACTTCATGCATTGATGCAGCGTAGATGGAGACGATCAAATTTTCATGGATCGAGTGCGACCAGTAAATTATAAGATGTATCGCGTCGATGACATAGCGGTAACATCGTCTTCAAGTCTCCTATTTGGCATTTGAGTTTGATCTTGCCCGGAGGTGGTAGCATTGAAACGAAGTAGATGGTAGTCGGTTGTTGCTAACCGATCTGTGGTATCCCAGATGTTGTATAATTCTCAATGGGATGATACTCAATGGGATCCGGGTCAACTTGAGCTCGGTTGATTCGGACGAGTCGATATGTAGGTAAGTATAATGGCCTATCATGCTTGGGTTCTTCACTTGCATGTCCTCAGATGAAAAAGTAATGCAAGGTATTGGCCTTGAAGACTTGACATTGGGCACAAACTTCTGTTGAGCTTTACGGGAAATGAAAGAGCTTCATTATCCCCAATGCTTCTCATGAGCTTCGGTAGATTGAAAGTAGAGTTCAAATAAAGTGATCCTCAGGGATGTTGGAAGTTGGGCTAAAACGTCAAGTGGAAAGGAGCCGAAGTTCGAGGCATGTGTCCTTCTGAGTGCTTTGTTGTAGCGGATCTCCCTTGTCTTGGACCCTGGCGGCTCCTTTCTTTCGTCGGGTGTTACCTCGGGAACTCCTCGCGGAACTCTTTTCGCCTCGGGTATGTTGGTCGGGATGTGCGGCCAAGGCGTTGTTCTCGGTGAGTCATTGACTTGCTCCTTTTAAGTAGCGGCCGAGGTGGCGTTACAAGTCTTCCCTTTTGACTTTGAAGAAGTCCATTGTTCATCGATAACAAGTCGGGGTGAACCCACATAATTCGCCTTTGGTAGTGTAAGGACCATACCTTGTGCCTCAGCATTTGGAGATCAAAGTTCACAACTCGGCTTACGCTTGATGGATGGTTTTACACCGTCACGCGGAAATTCGCAAAATCGCCAAATTGGAAGCGACCATGTTTGCGGACACTTCTTTTGATCCTCATAAAAGTCATAACACAGCTTCTAACAAGACTTGGATCTTGTCTTTCAAGATGTAGCATGACCGTCGGATGGTGTACCATTCGATGGTACATCGATATTTTTGATCATCAGTCCTTGAAGCTTCCTCAGGCTTCTTTATTCGAGCGTGATCTTGTTCATCTTGAGTAAAGTCTTGAAGATAGGGACAACATCATCCTTGAAATCATACTTCTTCATAGGGCGGTTATCGGAGGCATTTGGTTTTAGCTTAAAAGGTTTTGCAGGGTTGAGTCTCCAGACTAGAGTCTCCTTCCCCTTTGATTGTTTTGGTAAAATTGCTCACGATTACCTCCTTTTTAGAGCGATAATCACGAGGTTCTTGCCTCAATCCTCTTAAGCATGTTTTCAACTTGTTAGCCTTGCCTCCGATTCTTTCCAAGGTGTGCTTCAGCTGCACCCATCTTAGAAAGTATGTTGATCGAGAGGTTGGCTCTGCACATCGCGATGAATGTCTCTTAGAGACTTGGTCGGGAGTGTAAGGTGGTTTGAATCTCTTGACAAAGTCTTGGCGGACTCGTCTTCTTTTGCTTCGACCAACAAAGTGGCCATAGACACCTCGGTGTCATCATCGAAATCGGGCCATAAAGAGCGCTGCGAATCTTTCCAAGAGTTGATAGAACCGGGCTCTAACCTTGAAACCACTCGGCGACTCCTTAAAGTGCTAATGAATAATCGGGTCATAATAGGATCATTACGTTATATGCCGGTTTAGCTTGGAAGTAGTAGATGTGTTGTGACGGAGAACTTTTAGTCGGCGCACTAAGTTAAGTGGCTTGAATTTGGAGGATATGGGACATCATCCCATTCTATAGGATATGGCCTCGCCACCCCGACTCCTTAGATTGCCCTTAGGTTTGAGCATCCGGTGCTTTTGGAAATCCCATAACACATGATCTTGCTCTTTTGTGCGGATTGATTAAACTAGATGACATTGAGTGGACATCATGATCCCGTCGTAGCCTTCTTGCCCGATTTGGATCCTCCTTAGTCCATCTTCTTCTTGCCACAAGTTTCTCCATCATCATTTCTAAGCAGATAGATTCTTGTTGCGCCAGAATAGTAGCTGTTGCTCTTCTAGTGTCATCTCTTCCTCGTTGACCATGAGGACAGCACGATCACTGAAATCGGTGTTGAAGGTTGAGGCGTAGCGATGCGAGTTCTCAAGTTCTTGAGTACCCCAGTCAATTGGCTATATGTCGAATGGAATTGTTGCTCAGACGAAGGCGGGTACCTCGATGAAGCCTTGACTATTGATTAATGCGCCTCGTAACCGGGGAATATTAGGTCGGGCGATTGGGTACTGTTGGGGTCTTGCTCCCGCTTCTCCCAACCATGTTAATAGTCACTCCGGGAATGACCATAGCGGGCGCTTGTTTCTTATGTGGAAACCACCTTCGTCTAGTTGGCGGGTCCGATGTCGCTCAAAAACGAAGGTGTGTCGATGAACATTGAAGCGCTCGCGAGATAAGCTTCTCCGGCAACAATGAGATTATATGACTAGCATCGCTTGAGTGAGGTAGTCGCAGTCGAAGTGGGTACCCCGATTGATTAAAACGAGCTTCATATGAAAGAGGCTTCACGAGTGAGTTTGGCGATGGCGAGGTTGCCATTTCCTTTGATTCGGCGTGAGTTATTGCCCTGCCCAGGAGTTAAGTCTGTTTGAAGGAGACCTCATGTTGGCCAGTTCATTGCTTGGGCGAGTTCATCCCTTTAGGGGACCTCATATTCTTGGCGAATTGCCACTCAAACAAGGCTTCGCCTTTCAAGGGACCTCACGTTGTGGCGAGGTTAAGCCACTTTGGCGAGTTCATCCCTTTTGAGGGACCTCACGTTGTAGGCGAGTTAGCCGCCACGGCCAGGCTACGCTGTGGGGCGGCGTTAGATGCTCTTGGGCGAATTCGCGTTAGGCGGCGTTACGTCTTGTGGGCGAGTTAGGCAGGCGGCGTTAGATCTTGTGGGCGAGGTTAGCGGTGAGGCGACACTGCGTCTTGTTTGAATGAACCCCTTGATGATACGAGGTTCGTTGGCTTTCTTTGGGCGATAGTGGAATCCGTCCAGCGAGACAGCTTCGAGCTGTGGCGAAAGCTTGGTTACATGCGGCGTTATGCAGCGCGTCTTGAGAGGACCGTTAGAAGGTCGGTCTTCCCATAAGCGAGGCGAGGCTGAAGCCAAACGGCTAACAACATCGAAGTTGACTTGGGTTGCTTAACAACCCACTTCTTAACTGCTAACTTTGTCCTTGAGAGACAAAAGTGATTGTCGAAGTTCTTTCGAGGATTCAGCAAGCCGCGGTGAAGTCTCATCTGAGACTTCGGCGACACTAGCGTGTCTTCAGGGCTAGATGCCCGAGAGGAGAGGAACTCCTCGTGCCTACGTCGAAATTCAATGACCAAGGTTTGAACCTCGGTTCCAAGCGCAATCTTGTCGATTAGCCACCACCGATTCATCGGAATGAATGGTTGCTCCCATTAGTGCGTAATCTTACGTATTCGAGAAAAAGTTTTATTTGATTGACTTTGAAAGAGATTACAATCACCTCTCTCGATTCTGAGAGGAAGAGAAGATTTCGACTTCTCTTTTGTATGGGTTCTTGGTGGCGAAGAAGGCTTCACTCAATGCTCCCGTAGAGATCCGCTTTAGTTGACGATCGAACAAGCGTAGTTGATGATTGATGAAGAACTTCGATCTCTCTTATGCGCAAGTCTGAATTTTCAAAAGTCCCATTCATAGCTATTCCGCGGCTATTTATAGGGCTTTAAGCATGTAACGTCATGCTAGAATCGTGAAGCGTGGGTTAGTGGGCATAGCGATGCCCACCATAACTGCGTGGTTGTTCGATAACTTCGTTGGCCTTTGGGTTTTACTTTCTGGTGAGCCGTTAGTTAACTGAGCCGCTTCATTGTTTGGTGAACCTTGATTGAATGGCGAGCTTGAGCTTCTTGAACCGTTATGCAGGCAAATTCGATTGCAAGCGAGTCGCTACTTGGATGAACTTCAGCTATATGACTAGCTTTCTTTGTTGGGCGAACCGATTCGAATGCATTTATGCATTTTGGTTGGATAGCGAGCCTAGCTGTAAGCGAACCTCGTATGAAATAGTTGGATGGTAAGCCTTTGCTTGTAGGCAAACCTTGTATGAAATGGTTGGATGGCGAGCCCATTTGCGTGGCGAACCTCAGTTGAATGTCGAGGCTCCTGCTGTGGCGAACCTCGGATGAATGTCGAGTTCCTTGCTGTGGCGAACCTCGTCACGAATGAAACCGCTTCTTGGCGAACCTCGTCTGAAGGCCCATTTGCTTGGCGAACCTCGTCGAGATGAGGGCTTATTTGCTTGGCGAACCTCGTCTGAATGGAGAGCTTAGCTGCTTGGCGAACCTGCGTCACGAAGGAGGAAACATTTGCTATAAAGCGAACCTCGAACCTCGACTAAATGGAAACTTATTTTATATAAGGCGAACCGGAAGTCGAGCTTCAATGTTGTGGGCGAACCTGCGCTTGAGTTGGGATTCATTGCGATTAGAGCCTGGGTTAGATGGAAGCCCATCGTAGGCGAACCTCGTATGAAAGTCGAGCTTAAGCTAAATGGGAAGAACTCGATCTTAAGATCAAAGTCAAGTTTCAAGGCGAATGTCGAGCCGGCTCCTCTTGTGAACCTCGGGGGTTAAGGTAGAGCCTACTCTTGAGCAAGTCTCGTTTTGAAGCTTTAACAACTAAGGTCGCGTGATCCTGCTTCAAGGTACAGCGTCTCTGAGGCATGGTATTGTGGACCATTGTGGTGGACAATGCGTCTCGGTACACCATAGCGGTATATGGCGTGATGTTTGATAAATTTGATCACATCACTAGTCTTGACCATTCTCAATGGAATAGCTGACCCATTTGAGAAAATAATCGATTATCGCCAATATGAAGCGGTGTCCTTTTGAAGAAGCGGAGAAATGGGACGATATCCATTCCCATGTTTCAAATGGCGGGGCGTGGCGGTAGGATGCAAGTGTTCGGACGGTTAATTAGCATGTATTTGGCATGCATGGCATCGTTTAGCGTAAGCCCGCGGCATCCCTTACCATTGTCGACCAATAGAGTCTACGGCCGGTCCCATAACTTAGGTCTGAGGTGGTGTGCTCCTAAACAGTCATGAGCTTCTTTCAAGACTTGCTCGCTTCCTTAGTTGACAAACATCGAGCGGTAACCCATCATATGACCTTCTATATAAAGTACGTAATGGGAATCATAGTAAAATCTTGATGCTCGTCGGCGAATTGACTCTTTTTCTTTTATGTCTTGGGCAATATCCATGCAAGACATAGTCGATGTCGAAAGCCCGAGTCGTGCCTCAAATGACTTAGGTTAGTCTTATTTGTTTGGATCTGTAATGCATATTTTAGCGAAATAGTTGCGACTAGACACAATCTCTGAGTAGTATTCTCGAGGCAAGGCTAAGCGTAGGCTGCAAGAGCGTAGCGCATCGACGCAAAGTGTTACGCAAGCGGGGTACATGATCAATGTAAAAGCTTTCAAGCGAGTCGGCTAAAGTCCAGTGGCGCATGATGAGGATAAGGTCCTCGTGCGACTTACGTACTCTCCTCATAGTTGATTCACGATTAGGCTGTGAATCCCCAAATGCATCAAGGTGTTTCCGCCTAAATGTTTAGCTTCGTCAAGACCAATCAATAGCATTATACTGCCTCGTTATTGGTGCATGGTTACGATATGACCACGGCTTCGTGGTATCCGCGTGGTTTGTGGAGATATCAATACTACCCCCACTCGGCTAGCGGGGCCATCGAGGGCGTTCTCGCGGCTCGTCAAAGAACATGCCATACGTTTCCTTAGAGCCGAGATTAGCTTCATAAGGTTCATCGGGCATATCGATACAACTTCGATTTTCCTTCAATGGATGGTTAGCCATAAGATCACACCAGCTTGACCCTTCGCCAGCCGAGGTTTGAAGTGAATGTCGTCTTGAGATAATACGGTGCCCATCTAGCCATTCGGCCATTCAACGTGCGGTGGGTCATGAATACTGGATAGGATGCGATTTTGGAGATGGCGTGTATGGTCGCCCCACTAGATAGTGCGCATCTTTTGGATGGTAAAGACCAAAGCTAAAGATTCCTTACGATGGGAGGATATCGATATTCAGCCCGACGAGTTACTGGCTGAGGTAATAGGCTGCTGTTAGTGGCCATTGTCGTCGTCTGTGCTAAAAGACACGCTACTTGCATACTCACGTAGCGGATGTAAATCGAGGAAGGGCTTTCTGATTTAGGTGCAACTAACGAGGTTAGAAAGATATGTTTTAATCTCTTGAATGCCTTCGGCAATCTTCATCCCAAGCGAGCGATACACCTTTCTTCATGAGTTTGAGAATGGTTGACATTTCCCAGATAAATTGGAAATGAATGTCTGGAATGTAAGGCAGCCCTTGGAGACCTCGAAGCTCTCTGAGGCCTAGGAGGTGGAAGTTCTGGATAGCTTTGACCTTGTCGAGGGTCAAGGCGTATACCATCTAGCTGTGACCATGAACCTAAGAATTTACCACTTGACATCCCGAGAGAAAAGACTTGGTTGGATTCATCTTCAAGCGATCGCCCATTATCTCAAATGTTGTCTTTAGGTCATGCAAGTGCTCACCTTTGTGGCGACTCTTAACTACTAAATCGTCTACGTAGCATTCCACTTGTTTTACGTAAGCGTTTGGAAAATAGTGGTCATCTTCTGTGGTATGTAGCTAGCGTTTTTCAAGCCGAAAGGCATGGTATAACGGTATATTCACGGCGGTGTTAGGAAGCGATGTGCTTTTCATCATTAGGATGCATTTTGATCTGATTGTACCACGAGAAGTCCATAAAGACATCCTTTCAAATCCACGGTGTTGTCGATAATAATATCCGTGATTGGTAGGAAAATTATCTTTGGACAAGCTAAATTTAAATCTCGTGTCGGCCTTGCGGTCGGATCATGGTTTTTCTTCAAAATGGGTACTATATTGGCTACCCGGTCGGGGTGTTGCACTTCGAGAATGAACCTGTTTTGATCGGCTTCGATTTCTTTCTCGATGGCCTTCGCGACTGAGGGAAAATCGTCGTTCTTTGTTGTTTAACGAGCTTAGCACATGATTTGATATTAAGGCGGTGCATAGCCACTTGAGGGTCTAAGCCGGCATATCTTCGTAACTCTAGCGAAGACATCGATATATTCTTACCAAGCGATGAGACTCTCTTTTTCTTGGCGGTCAAACTATAAACTTATAAATATGGGTTTTGGGTTGGCTTCATCCCCGTATTAACTTGGACTATTTTGTCATCGATGGCGGTTCGTTGTTCAAAGCGATGTTCCCATTACATTCAAATTTTGTTGACTTAGCGGATCCTCATTATAGTGTACGAGGTCATCTTCTTGAATCTCAATTGGGTGGTTGAAGTCATATTGGCCATAAAGGGACCTAAATTCATGTCCTACAGCGGCGTGAATTCGAGCTGTTTGAAGATGAGTGATCGACTCACCCTCGGTCGTAACATGCCATGAATGCAGTGACTCATATCCCACCCTTCACGAGTTTTATGATAGTAATCATCGGTGGCCTTCAGGGACATAAGCGGTCGGATCGGTGTCGATGCCTTTCCATAATTTAATCCCTCTTTGTGAAGGAAGTCATACCCCATTTTCTTCATCATCAAGTGTTCGTGGTAATATGAAAATTGGGGTTCCTTTTCCTTCATTTTGGGCTGTTCTAACTCATTTTGCAATGGCTTATTGACCTTCCCAAGGATAATGTCTTCGAGCATTATTCTGGAGGTACCACAAAGCGCTAGCGAAGAGTTAGAGTGCCTTTGGGTCGATCATGAGCGGCGGTGAATGGCATGTGCAATGTAGGTTCGACCTACAGCAGTGGAAGAATTTCGACATCAAGTCGGTATGACTTTAACACCGGTCGTAAGCTAAATCATAATTTTCATTGAAAATGACTATATAGATCATCGGGATCATTGGATCGATTACAAAGGGTTTACATCATTAAAACAACTCCTTGTTAGGACTCTATGTCGGCTTCATTTCATTTGTCATAGTCCTCGATCGTGGTTCACGGTTTGGCCTTCCTCAAGGTAGTGGGCGAGAATCGATAAAATAATTCTCCACACCTTTGAATGGTTGCCTTTTGTGACCAATGTTTTAACCATCCTTCTTCGTCGTGCTTCATGCGATGCAGCGTGGATGGAGCGATCGATTTTCATGGATCAAAGTCGATCCAATAGCGGATTATAGGATGTATACGCATCAATGGCGTGGCGAATTAGCGTCGTCTTCAAGTCTCCTATTTGGCATTTGAGTTTGATTTTACGGGGCGAGTTGGTAGCATTGAAACCGTAGATGGTAGTCGGTTGTTAAGCTAGATCTGTGGGTATCCCAGATGTTGTATGATTCGGTGGGATGATGCTCAATCAGATCGGGTCAACTTGAACTTCGGTTGATTGAGACGGAACCAATATAGCCGATGAAGTACAGCGGCCTATCATGCTTTGGGTTCTTCACTTGCATGTCCTCGATGAAAAAGTAATGCAAAGGTATCGGCCCTTTGAAGACGATGACATTAGGCACAAGCCATTGTCCTTCGGGAAATGGCGAGGCAGCCGTTATCGCAGCTTCTCATGAGCTTCTGCAGTAGATTGAGAGAGCGCAAAGAGCTTCGAATAAAGTGATCCTCGCCCGGGATGTTGGAGAGTTGGGCTAAAACATCAGCTGGAAAGGGCCGAAGTTTGAGTGTCCTTCACGAGTGCTTTGTTGTGGCGACTCCCTTGTCTTGGACCCACCAGTTGGTTCCTTCTTTCGTCGGGTGTTGCCTCGGGATACTCCTTGGAGAACTCTTTCCCACCTCGGGTAGCCAGCTGGTACAAGTTGTGCAGGGGTGATTTGTTGCTTCGGTGGAGTCATTGACTTGCTCCTTTAGGTGCGGCGGAGGTGGCATTACGCCCTCCTTTGGACTTGAAGAAGTCCATTGCTCATCGATAACAAAGTCGGGATGAACCCACATAATTTCGCCTTCGGCATAGTGTAAGGGACCATACCTTGTGCCTCCCGCTGCTGGAGCGAAGTTCACAACTCGGCTTACGCTGATGGATCGGTTTTACACCATCACTTGGAATACGCAAAATCCAAGCGGAAGCGATCATATTTGTAGACACTTTCCGATCCTCTCGAAGTCATAACACCTGCCTCTAACAAGACTTGGATCTTGTCTTTCAAAATATAACATGCCCGTCGGATGATGCACCATTCGATGGTACATGCAATATTTTGGATCATCCGAATCCTTGAAGCTTCCTCGGCTTTTTATTTGGAAGTGTGATCTTGTTCATCTTGAGCAAAGTCTTGAAAATCGGGATAACGATCATCCTTGAAATCATACTTCTTCATGGGGCTGACTATCGGAGGCATTAAACTACGCTTAAAAGACGAAGTAGGTTGAGTCTCTCTGACTAGAGTCTCCTTCCCTTCGATTGTTTTGGTAAAAATTGCTTTGATTACCCCTTTTTAGGGCGATAGTCACGGTTCTTCTGCCTCTATTCTCTTAAGCATGTTTTCAACTTGTTCTCCTTGCCTCACCAGTCTCTCCAGAGTGTGCTTCTACACCCATCTTCAGTATGTTGATCGAGAGGTTGCTCTGCATCTCGATGAATGTAAACTTAGAGACTTGGTCAGGGAATCAATGGCTGGTTCAGAATCTTTGATAAAAGTGCTAACGGACTCCGTCTTCTTTTGCTTTTCGGCCCGACAAAGTGGCCATAGACACCTCGGTGTCATCATCGGAAGGGCCATAAAAGCCGTTCTAAATCTTTCAAGAGTTAATAGAACCGAGTTCGGCCTTGAAACTACTCAAAGCAACTCCCTTAAGAGTGCTAATGAACAACCAGGTCATGATAGGATCATTACTGTTATATGCCAGTTGTGCTTGGAAGTAATAAATATGTTGTGATGGAGAGCTTTTCCCATCAAATTGCACTAAATTGGCGCTTAAACTTTGGAGGATATGGGACATCATCCGCTCCATGAGATATAGTCAGCCACCGGCTCTTTAGATGCGCCCTTGGAGCTTAAGAGCATCCAGTACTTTGGAAATCCATAGCGTATGATCTTGCTCTTTTGTGCGGATTGACTCCGCTTGGATGACGATGAGTGGACATCATGATCCTCCTCGTTAGCCTTCTGGCTTTGATTTGGATCCTCCTTAGATCTGTCTTCTTCTTGTCTACAAGTTTCTCCATCATTATTTCCTAAGCGCTGATAGATTCTTGTTGTGCAAGAATAGTAACTGTTGCTCTTCAATTCTTCGTGTCATCTCTTCTTCTGTTAGGCATGAGGACAGCACGATCAGCGAAATCGGTATTGAAGGTTGAGATGTAGCGATGCGAGTTCTCAAATTCTTGAAGTACCCCAGTCAATTGTCTATGTCGAGCGGAATTGTCGCTCGATGCGAAGGCGGGCCTCGATAAGCCTTGACTATTGATTAATCGCCTCGTAACCACAGGGAATACTTCGAGTCGGGCGATCGAGGACTACTGTTGGGGTCTTGCTCCTTCTCAACCATGTTAATAGTCACTCGGGGAATGATCACAGCGGGCGCTTGTTTCTTATGGCCGAAACGCCTTGTCTAGTTAATGGGTCAGATAATCGCTCAAATCGGAAAGGTTGATGTGTCGATGAACATTGGTAGCGCATGCATAAAATATGAGTTTCTCCGGCAACAATGAGATTGCATTTGATTGGCATCAAGCTTGCGAGTGAGATAATCGGAGATCGAAGTGGGTGTACCCCAGTTGATTAACGAGCCTCATATGAGAGGCTCTCTAAGTCGAGTTTGGCGAACGGCGAGTTCTGGTTTCCTTTGGATACGGCGGCAAGGTTCATATTGGTGGCGAGGTTAATTTGCCTGCGAGGTTAGTCCTCTTTAGAGGAGACCTCATGTTGAGATTAGTTGCTTGGGCGAGGTTCATCCCTTTTAGAGGGACTTCACATTCGCGGCGAGATGCCAAAGCGAGGCTCATCTTTCAAGGGACCTCACGTTGTGGCGAGGTTCACCACTTGGGCGAGGCTCATCCCTTTTGAGGACCTCACATTGTAAGCGAGGTTAAGCCACTTGGGCAGGCTCGTTGTGTTTCAAGCGGACCGTGTTGTTGTCGAGGTTAGCCACTTGGGCGAGTTCATCCCTATTGGAGGGACCTCCGTTGACCGCGAGTTAGCCATGTGGGCGAGGTTAGCGGTAGGCGGCGTTAGTCTTGAATGAACCCTTAGATGAAGGCGAGGTTCATGGGAGTGCAATGGCGAGGTTAGTGGCGTTCCTCGTCGATTCATTCCCTCGGTTCGTTTGACCATCTTTGGGCGATAGTGAAACCGTCCAGCGAGACCAGCTTCGAGCCACGGCGAGCGGATTCTGTCGTTGATCTTTGTTTGTACGTCGTGAAATTGGACCCTTGGCATATCACGCCTTTCCGCGAATGGCGAGGTTAAGCATGAAGCCAAAGTTTGGCTAATGGCCTCGAGGTTGGGTTGAGGCTGCTTAACCACCCACTTCTTAGCTGTTGGCTAGCTTTTGGAGCCTTGTCGAGAGACATAGGCAGTTCTCGAATTACTTCGAGAAGATTCAACATGAAACCCGGGTGAAGTCTCATCACGAACTCGTTGACACTAGTGTCTTCAACTGGGCTAGATGCCCGGAAGGAACTCCTCATACTTACTCGATCAAATTCAATGACCAAGGTTTGAACCTCGGTTCCAAGCTGCAATCTTAACGATTAGCGCCACCCAGTTCATCGGAAGAGCGGCTTCTCCCACTGTGGTCACCATCTTACGTAGAGTCAAAAAGTTTATTGATTGAATGAATGGGTTTACAATTAAATTTTCGATTCGAGAGGAAGAAGATTGATCGACTTCTCTTTTAAGGTGGGTTTTGGTAGCGATAGGATGCTTCACTCAATGCTCCGTTGAGATTGCTTCTGTTGACGATCGGAAACGAGTTGCAGATGATCTTGAGATTGTGATGAAGAGCTTGATCTCTTTCACCGTCTTGTAAGTGTTGATCTCAAAAATTCAAAAGCTTTCATTCTAATGGTACGCTCACGCCATTTATAGGGCTTTAGCGTAAGCGGCATGAAAAAATTGTGGAAGCGTGGGTTAAGCGATATGGGCGTGGGCATAGCGATGCCCACCACTTAACCAGTGGTTGTTGTGGCTTTCATGGCCTTTAGATTATTGCGAGGTTAAGCTTCAAGCCGTCGGGATAGCGAGCCGTTGCAAAGGCGAGTCAAAGTTCCGCGGTACGTAGGCGAACCTGATCCTCGGTGATCATCGTGCTTTCGATCTTTGTTGGCGAGCCTCGTCAAACTTTGATGTTCGCGGCGAGCCTCGTCAAACTTTGATGTTGCGTGGCTTTGATCTTTGCGAGCCTCGTCAAACTTTGATGTTCTTGGCGAGCCTCGTCAAACTTTGATCTTCTTGGTGAAACTTTGATCTTTGCGAGCCCTCGTCAAACTTTGATGTTGTAGCGGAGCCTCGTCAAACTTTGATCTTTGTTGGCGAGCCTCGTCAAACTTAGATCTTGTGGTGAGCCTCGTCAAACTTTGATCTTTGGGTGAGCCTCGTCAAACTTTGATCTTTGTAGAGCCTCGTCAAACTTTAATATTGTGGCGAGCCTCGTCAAACTTTGATGTTGTGGAGCCTCATCAAACTTTGATGTTGTGGTGAGCCTCGTCAAACTTTGATGTTGTGGGGATTTCGTCAAACTTTGATGTTGTAAGCCGAGCCTCGTCAAACTTTGATGTGGGTGAAGCGAGCTGGCCTATCGCGAGCGAGCTTCAAGCCTTGAGCGAGCTCCAAGTCTTCATGCGACTTGTGCTTGAGGCGAGCTAAGCTCCTTCTTGAGCTGGCTTGCTCTCTGGTGACTTGAGACATGCTCGAAGAGCAGTCGTAACTTTCAAACCGTAAGTGGGTTGGGCCGAATTATATATGAAAATCGACTATCTCGGCGAAGCGAACCAACCCTACTACCGCGGGGTTCGGTTTGCTCCGGTCATTTTAAATTCCTTCCGATTTGGGAGATATCGACACTTTTGTCTATTTTGTAAGTCAAGCATTGGTGAACTTAACCTTTAGGCGGGCTGTCTTTCCTCGGTAGGCGACTCGACTCAGGAATGGACCCTTAAGCTCTTTTGCTCATTCCGACTGGCGTGGGGATTAAGGCAATTTTATTGCCTCTGAGTCCTCAACCGATGGGATGGAGAACCGTGCTAGCGGCTGTGATTGGATTCGTGCCACCATGTATGGCCTTCAATCGCTAACCATTTCTTCACCTTATTGAGCTCTATAACCCGGTTGAATCGTTTTCACTAAACCACGGCGAGTTAGGTGGCTCTACATGAGATGTGCGATTTCGATTTACCCATGGGAAGATCTTGTATCGGAGTACTTCCCTTCCAATAAGGCGGTGGTGAAGAAACACACACTGATGGTTACAAGACTTTATGGGATCTCACTTGTCATTATTACATGGCTCATGATCACGAACCTTAAGCCAAAGGAAATTACAAGTGATGCAGGCTGATTTACTTGATGCTTGTTCGGCATTTGGAGAACAAATGGCGAGGAAAATATATATTGGCTGTCACGCTCACTCGCCGAAGGTTAATGAACGATGAGAGGTCGAGGCTAACTCTATGCGCTCCATTTCATGAATGGTTTCCCAGGGGACCAAGTTTGCAACCTTTACGTGACATGCGGTGAAACCTATCCAGTGACAACTCTTCTAGCCCAGGCTATCTTACAATCGGCTAAAATGTGTGGTTCCATATCAATCGATGATGGCACCTTTGGAAGTCCTTTATCCTGCTTGGTTAAACGCAGAAGGAACTCTCTCTCCTTCGGTAATGGTGGCTAATATTCACTTGGATTGCGGCATGAGTCGGGCGTTTGCTTTCGAGAAAAGGATGAGCCATCATCCGCGTATTCCTTCGTAGTAGAGCTCCCATATACCTATTATGGTAGCTGAGTCCTTCATCGTCCGACATGATGTCGACGCAGTTCCGATTCGTCTACTCCTTTCTTGCGGTTGGTAGAGGTTGCGGATGGAAAGGCGTGGCTTCTGAGAATCGAGAGCAGTCTGTGATTCATAAAGGGTGGATCTTTTCGGATGTTTTCCTTGATTCTCACGTCAATATGGTGATTCCTTGGTCGACGAGGAGGTGCGAACACGGACTTCACTTGACATTGGGCTGTTTCAAGCGGCTAGTGAACATCGAGGCCGGTATCTCACTTCAGAGTAGAGGAAGAATGCTTCATTGAGCCTTATCTTCCTGTCGTTTTGCTCGTGGTTCGGTTCACGACCAACTTTATGTTGGGAACGAACCGATGGCTCGAACTTCGTGGTGGACTTGTGGATGGCCTTGAGCATGGTTGTGGGCGTCATGGGATGTGCGGTGCTAGATTGGTCTCGAGCTCGACCGTCGGTGGAGTCGACATTCCTTCATTGCGGTTGGCTATTAGTAGCTAATGAGTTGGTCCTATGAGGGCTATCAGTTGGCGGTGAAGCATTGTTGCTGGGCGACACTCGGACATCCCAAGATGCGTTCTAGCTCAGAGTCGTAATCTCATCACGCCAGTGGAGCCGAGGAGGAGTTCCACAACTCGTGGGGAATTTTAGGAAGGACCAAGGCGTCTTTGCGGTTTATGAGAAGAACCTCGGTACTCTCTCCTTTTTCTCCTTCGTTTTCTCATCCTTTCCATTGGATTTCTCATTCAAGCTGAATTTTCGAGGAAAATCAGTTGAAGAAAAGAATTCGACCCTCTCGAGGGTTAAGCGAAAGAGGTTAGCCCATAAGAATCGCGTGAATCCTTAGTCCTTTGATATAGACTTGACCGTGTGATCCGGTCGGTGGCGAGTAACAATTCACCGTGATGTAATCTGAAATTTTTGACTTTTGGAGTGACATTTCTCCGTTTGCATCGCGGGGTTTTAGGGATTATGATTACGGCTTTGATTTTCCTCACCACGATTCTGCTGGGGTTACGCTCATCTTTGAGCCAAGTTTTACTCAACAAATGTATGGAGCTATGGCGGAGGAGACTAATGTAGGACCTGATTGGTGAATCGAGGTACATCTAACATCGATAATTCCTCTTCTAGATGGCGAATCACGAGAATTAAGCGACTTCGGGTCGTACCCCCTCTAATTGCCTCTTAAGCTTTTTGCTCTTTTAAGCGAAATTACGGAGACAAATGTAGAACCGAGACTAAGAGGGTTAACTCCATTTGTAGGAGGTAAGTAGCTTTACCTATTGTTTGCCACCTCTTAGCGCATTTATTTTCCTAATGCCTTCTTTTGGACTTCTCAATGGAAGATTTAGTGGAAATTTGGTTTATCGACAACACTTCCATGGATAACCTGCTGGCAGCAGTCCCGAGGATGGCGATGCTCTTAGTGAAGATTTACCGAAGCCACAATCCACGAAGAAGGTATGAATTTTCTCTTCGATTAATTATAGGACGACCATTTGGCCAATACTACTATAATTAAAGGAGCAAATTCCCTTTGTGTAGTGGCAAGCACTCCTCTTCGGCTTTTGGTCAGCTCGGTTGAGATAGATGAGCATCTTGAGGGTCATTTGTAGATAGTACTCGGCGATAGGTACTCCTCGATAGCTTCATGATCCCGAAACTATCGAAGGAAGCGGGTAAGAGTCCTCTGATCGAATATGTCTTCGCCAATTTTTGATTGAAGATTCTAAGGTCCTCTTTTCTTTTGTGTAGAGCCTACATCTAGACTCCATGATCGGCGAAACGCGATCTTTGGATGAAGATCCATCCCATTTTATTATCTGTTTGGAATGCATTCGTTATTTTCCTTGGTGAACGGTGATCGAAGAGTTCTTCATGGCGGGCTTTCTCTTCATCGATTCAGACGCTGCTTGATCAGGCGGCCTTCACGGGAATATAGGTTATCACGGTAGCTCGGCATTCTTGACGACCTCGCTCATCACGGAGAGACTACAAGAAGCTGGCGGGCTGGAGCTTCCTCATACGTGCTACTCGGACGGCGGCGTTTAGAGGCATGGCGCGATGCTCGTGTTTTCTTGGGCTCGAGGTCGGATCGCGAGACCCGGCGCCGATCAGCTGGTTGTTATTCTTTGAGACATATTCTTTCCTAAGCCATATTGGTGGCATTGTAGCGAGTGGAAGATATCTTGCTTTCGGGGAGAGCTCCATGCGAGAGGAAGACAAGATGAGTATTTTGGGTGGCTAAGGCCAACAAGGAAAAGCTCTCACGTCGCATCTGGGAACTCGAGCTGTCGGCGGCGAGATCGAAGGCGGCTAAGACGAATACCGATGAGGAGTCGCCGAGTGAGTTGCGAGGAGAGAACTCCACCGGGCTTATAGTGATGAAGTGTCTCGGCTCAAACAACAAATCCTTTGTCATAGACTTGATGTTTAAGCAGTTGTAGCCGTCTATATTTACTTCAAATGAATAAGATTTATTCCTTTCATTGTTTATTATGATTCTTTTACCGTCGAAATAATTAACCATAATACTTATAGGATTTTTGGCAAACCCTCGACCATCAGCGGGTTTGATTAGCCTTTACCAACTACCGTTTGAGTTGGGCTAGCGTCGCGGATTATCTAGATCCGTTCCATGCGTGGCGTTGTGCTAAAAGAATGAAACTCTTCTAGACTTGTTGCTATGATATTGAATACATAGGCTAAATACTCTTTTACGGGCAAGACCTCCGCAGTGTTCGCGTAGACTCATCCTTCTTAGGCTTGGGATAAAATACCCGAATCAAACTCGGTGTCTTCTTCAATGAAAAAGACTAAACCGACAGCAGCGTGTGGCGTTGGCTTTATCACTATTAGTAGGATAAAATACCCCGGGAATCAAACTCGGTGTCTTTTAATCGGAAAAAGACTAACCCGGCGTGTTGGCACGGGTTATTACCAATTGACCCTCAGCGGGTTTGATGAGCCTTTACCAACTACCGTTTGAGTTGGGCTAGCATGTAGATTATTTAAATCCGTTCTACACATAGCGTTGTGCTAAAGAATGAAATTCTCTTAGACTTTTGCTCGATATTGAACCGTGACTTAGTCTTTTACGCGGAAGACTAACCCGGCGAGCGTGCTAGCCTCGACCTATCCGCTTGGGATTAGGGATCAAATTCCCCAAGAAGAATCTTGGATTAAGGAGTTTTGATTGATAGGATAAATTGGTGAGAGGGAGGAACTTTATGTTCTATTTCTCGGAATGAAACCACTAGCGAGGGCACCTATAGGAATCGAAGAGACTTCAGGCGACCTTGGTCGGACAACGAGTGCGAAAATCCCGGCGAATACCTTGATCGGCTACCTAAGATGAAAGATGGAACTAAAAGTGGGATCTCCGCCGAGAACCGAAGATACTCGAGGCGACCTTGATCGGACAACACGTACGAAAATCCCGCCATACCTTGATCGGCTACCTAAGATGAAAGATGGAACTAAAAGTGGGGTTTCCTCCGAGAACCGAAAGACTCAGGTGACCTTGATTCCGGACAACCAGTCTGAAAACCTCGGCGCATACTTTCCGGTCGGCGCTACCTGAATGAAAGATGGGACTAAGAGTGGGATCTCCACTCCGAGGAACCAAAGACTTCGAGGTGACCAGGCAGGCGGCTGATGCAACTCTCGGCGTACCTTCGGTCGGCGCTACCTAGAGAGGATGGAACTAAGAGTGGGATCTCCACTCAGAGAATCGAAAAACTCGGTGACCCGAGCGGACAACTGGTTTGAAAACCTCGGCGCATACCTTCCGGTCGGCTACCTAGAATGAAAGATGGGACTAAGAGTGGGATCTCCACTCCGAGAAGAGACTCAGGGTGACCTTGGTAGGACAACACAGTGAAAACCTCGGTACCCGGTCGGCGCTACCTAGGAGGGATGGAACTAAGTGGGATCTCCCTCAGAGAGCGAAGAAACTCAGGTGACCTTGGTAGGACAACTTTGGTTTGAAAACCTCGGCCTTATACCTTCGATCGGCTACACAGAGGATGGATAGAACCCTTCCGTTTATCGCGAAAGGGATCTTCGCTTGGAGGAAAATTTTATATTCCATCTCGTGAAAGAGGATTTTAGTGGGCCTCTTGTTCATAGAAGGAATCAAGAGGGATTTTGGTAATGTACGGAAAATTTGTAGACCTACCGTCAAGGAATTTGATCGGTGGAAATATGATGGAGGATAAATTTAGGGTTATCCTCAAGGAAAGTGGGTGAAACATCCCGAGGAACTTCGTCAAGCGGGTTATCCTAAAGATACTAAGGGTAGTATTTCTTGGGAACTTCCCATTTATCGGCATTAATTGCCGTCGCCATTTTGGTAATTAGGCGTCGCACCATTAGAGTAGACCGTTTCTATTACAAGCGGACCCTCCCATTTAGGTTAATTTACCTTTCTTTTTGGAAGTGAGGATTATCGGTCATCGGCGGCGAGGACCAAATCTCCTTCTTTGAAACTCGTTGTCGTACTTTCTTGTTGAAAGCTCTCAACATCTAGCTTGGTAGAAATCAATGCATTGTTGAGCTTCGGTAGCTTTTCCTCAACATCTCGAGCTCTTGAGGCGTTTGATCTTTGTTCTTGATCGTCATCTCGTTGCAAGGCGTCTGGGTAGCGGAATCTGGATTTCCAATGGGAGAACGCTTCAGTAGATCGGAGAATCGGGGTCTCTCCGAGGTCGTCTTTCGCGATATGCCGAGTGCTTCTCAGAGTTTATCATCGGTCTAAGCTTGTTATTCTCCACAAGCTTCGATAGAATCTTAATAATCATCTTGTTGAATGCCTCGGCTAATCCATTTGCAATTTGGATTATAGGCGTCGACGAGGCGTCTTGTATTTTGAACTTCATAAAACGATGAAGGAATTGCGATGAATTAGGGACCGTTGTCATGCGATCCGTCTTGGAACACGTGTCGGTAAATGACATGGTGTTTGATAAATTTAATGGCGGTACTCGCCTTTACTTCTTTTGCGAGGTTGCCCACTTAGAAGTAGTCGGTGATCGCTAGAATAAACCGATCGCCTTTGGTACGGAGGAAAAATGGGACCTACAGCGTCCATTCCCCATGTCTCGAGCGGCGGATGTGGCGAAGGATGCAGCACGGAGGCGATGCATATAATTGGCGTGAATTTGACCGTGTGGCATCTCGAGCATATCGGCTGCGTCATTAATCATTGTTGGCCAAAAGTAGCCCATTCTCGATTCTATCGTAGAGCTTGGGACCGGTAGTGCGCACCACATTCACCTTTGTGTGCTTCGAAGGACCTCTTACGCCTCTTTGTTTGAGAGGCATCGAGATAAAAGACCATCGTACCCGGCGATATAACATCCAGGTCTCCGTGTGGTAGAAGAATCTTGGAGCTCTTAGCGGATTGACTCTCTCTCCTTCATCTTACGGAAATACCATGTAAGGCGTGTCGATGATAGGAAAGCGCAATCTCGGGGCTCCAACAGTTTTGGGTTGCATGCACTTCTTTGGTAACTACCCCTTCGTTTTCTTGTACCTCATCATATATCGATACAAAAGTGATGAGTCCTAGTAACTAGTTGCTGGTCTGAAGGTTGTGCTAGCGACGGCTTCGCGCCAATGCATCTGCGTAAGCGTTTTGGAGGGGATATATTCGATGAAGAATTCTTCAAATGAGTCCGCCATTTCAGCGACTATCGATGATAGGGGACGGTCGGGGTTCCTAACCGTAGTCACCGCGGATCGCTGCTATCAATTGCGAATCGCCGTACGCCGAGATACTCGACCCCGGCTCCTTGGCGAAACTAAGTCCAATAAGTAGCGCATTGTATTGGCTACGTTATTAGAGCAAGGTTGGTGTGAATAAGCGCGGGCATGACATGATTCCCAGGAAATCAAGACAACTCTCAGACTCCGGAGAAACATCAGGGGCACTTGTCACGTGGCGAAGCTCCGTCAAAATACAACCGCCATATTTATTGGTGCGATGTAGTGTTGACTTCCTGGACTTCATCCGGAAGATCATCATATAGCTCAACTGCGTCCGTTGTCGGGTTGGCAACCAAGAGATCGCAAATCGCTTGTCCTTTGACCGACTTTTGTTGTTTGAAGTGCAAGTCATATTGGGACAAGAGCAAGGCCCATTTGCCGCCTTGACTCATTGAGGCTGGGTCATAAATATTCGGACGGATTCACGTTAGAGATAACATAAATCGTCGTCCGACTAAATAGTGCGCATTTTACGAATCGCGAACACTAATGCAAGGCCTTGCTTCTCGACCATTGGGTATCGAGACTCGCCGACTAATATTTGGCTCGGGTAATACAGCGCACGTTAGGTGACCGCGTCATCGTCGTCTACGAGTAAAACGCGAGTGATCCGTCGCCTTGTAAATCGAAAGCGGTTTTCGACAGCGGTGCAACAAGACGGAGAGGTTTAGCGAGATCGATTTGATCTCTTGAATGCTTTCGGCGAGCGCCATCCCAAATAAACGACCGCCCTTCTTGTTCAACTTAGAGAATGGTTGGCACTTCGAAGGTTCGATATGAACCGTCGGATGTCGCCAATCACCCTTGTAACCCGAGTTCTCTCGATTTCTCGGAGGTTGCAACTCTTGAATCGCCTTCACTTTGTCGGGATCGGCGTGGATGCCCTTATTAGTGGCGACAAAGCGAGGAACTTTCCACTGGACATCCCAAGGAAGGATTTGGCGGGGATTCATCTTTAGGCGATGGGTTCGCATGAGCTCGAATACCGTTTTAAGATCTTTGATGTGATCTCCTTTGTCCGCGGCTTTTCCGCGACCAAGTCGTCGGCGTAGCGATCGACCATTTTCGGAGATGATCACGGAAAATCTTAGTCGTGATCGGCTGATATGTGAAGCGCATTTTGAGGCCGAGCGGCATGAGTGTAGCAATATATACCGATGAAGCGTTGAGCTTGTTGTTGGCATCATCGGGGTGCATCTTGATCGATTGTAACGAAAACATCCATGAATGACATTCTTTCAAATCCACCGCGTATTATCGACTATGACATCGGTGATTGGAAGAGAAAGTCATCTTTAGAACAGCGGCGTTGGATCTCGTAGTCGACCACGGTCCTAATCGAACCATTCTTCTTCGTGGCGGGACTATATTAGCCACCCAATCCGGATGTTGAATTTCCTTGATGAATCTATGAGTTTCTTCACTTGTCAGCGATTGCTGCAAGATTTGTGGGCCGAAACCGTCTTTACGGTTGCTTGGCGGGTTTGACATCCACCTTGATGTTGGCGATGTGTCGCCACATTAGAGGTCGAGTCATGTCCCGTAGCTCGGTGAATACATCGATATACTCCTGATTAGGGCGATCAACTCTTCCTTCTCTTAGGGAAGAGTATTACTAATGTTTATAAGCTTAGGATGCTCTTAGTCACCCATATTAACTTTGGACTACCTCGGTCCTTAGTGGGGTTCTCTTTGTTCGAATCTATCCCAAGCTGCTCTTTGAGTTGATGGATCCATGGGTCTTCCCATGTTGGCATATCTTCATCACTCTTAATAGTAGTAGGATCGCCAAGCCATATTTGACATCAAAGCCTTGAAAGCTTCTCCGGTGTGGAATCCCAAGAATCGGGCGAATGTCAGTCTCCCTCATCGGGTGGATTATCATCAATCGACCATGAGCATTCATCTTCGAGGAGGATTAGTATCCCAATCCGTCTAAATGCATAGTAGTTATCGGCTTCCCTCTTGGGACATATGCGTTTGGGAGGGACCGAGGACCTCGCCCAAAACATAGACCCTTGTGTCAAGTTATACCCCCACTTCTTCATGATACCCGGTGTTTGGACTATATCTGAATGTGTGGAGGATAGGCCCATTGTCATCTTCATCTTCTTCTAAGAAATGATTAGGCGTTAGGCGCATCTCCTTTAGTAAACCAAGTCTTTTCACTACTTGATCTTCGTGGGATGGCGAGTGTTGTCCCAAAGGAGTCTCGGGCTGCTTTTGTGTAAAGCAAAATGACCGAGTTGGTAGGTGCAACTCGGATTGTTGTATAAACTGTCATCACATCATTCAAAGACAAAGGGTACTCTAAATCGTCATTTATTGATTCATGGCAATTTGCCAATTATAATGTTCATCGGCGATTCTTCATCGTCAAGATTGATTACAAGGGGTACAATGTCATTTAAAACAAAACCACCACTATAACCAAGTCGGCCCGGTATCGGCTTCTTCACGCTGTCCGTGCCTTGGGCGATGATTCGTTTGGACTCATTCCGAGAGAGAGAATCGGTGAAATAATTCTCCATCCTTAAGCGGTTGTTTGTCGCGACCACCGTCTTGACCTCATTATTCGTGTCTATATATTTGAGACACCGATGAAGAGTAGATGGGACTATAAGTTCTGTGGATCCAATTCGACCCAACAATAAGTTATAGGAAGTCTGCGTCAATCACATAGCGGTGACTTGGACTTTAAGTTCCCCATTTGGCATTTTATCCGTTTTACCAAGCGGCGAGATCCATAGATCACCGTGCCTGTTGATGCCAGCTTGCTAGCAAGGATTCCAAGGTGATACATGAGGTGCAGGGGCATGATGCTCACAGCGGAACCCGGATCGACTTGGATCCGGTTAACTTCACTAGAGCCAATATACCCGGTAAAGTATAGCGGCCTATCGTTGGAAATTCCTTGTCGCATATCCTCCTTTGTAAAAGTGATGCGAGGGAAGTGTTTAGCCGCTAGGTTGCATTGTTGGGCCGACTCTCACGGGCTCGGCTTAATCAGGGTGAGGAAGACCTCACGAATCGGCCGGGGGCTTAAAGAGCTTTTCTTGTCTCTTTTGACAACATAGCAGCTTCGTGAAGAGTGATCCTTGCGGGAATATTAGCCAATTGGGCCATAACGTTGAAGCGATATGGGGAGTTGGAGCTTCCCGGTTTGTCTCTTCTAATCGGGTGATTGAACCGAGGCTGCCGGGGCTGATCTTCTCTGGTCGCCCATTGTGGCTTCTTTGCGACCACTGTTGTTGTGCTTTCTGCGCAGTGAAATTGTTAGTACCCCGCTCGGCGGCGTCTTGGCATTTGGGTCGGGGACTTCCGGGTACTTGTATTTGTACTCGTGTCCGCTCCTGGTGGCGTGGGCTTCAGGTTCCCCTTCGGCCAGCTGGAATGTCACCACCTGCTCGTCATCTCCCTCCAGAATTGCGGAAGTAGCATGGCATGCCTTTGCCTTCCGCTTTGACTTTTTCTTCGATGAAGAAGAAGCTACCCATTGATCATCTTCAAGCAGGTCTGGGTGGACCCACAGGACTTCGCCATTTGGGGCCGTATACGATACAAGTCCTTTCTAGCGTTGCTCGTGTGGATCATCATTCACCGTCTTCATTGCGACTTTGACCACTGGTTTAGGCTCAAACCATGTCAAGGGCTGACCAAAGCTTATGGACACGCATTTGCTCCGACCTTCTTTTCTTTGGGCGGCTTCATAGTGACCCTACATCAATTAAGGCTGGATTTTATCCTTAAAGGTGAAGCGAGATTTAGTGGGGTGATGAAGCTGCCTATGGTACGTGCGATATTTTAGGTCGTTAGTCCTCATTGCTTCCTCTTGATTCACGAATCGGAGGGAGCTTGATCTTGTTATTTTCTACAAGATATTTGAAGAGACCAGAATCTCGCCGCCCTAAAGGAATAGGACTTCGGAATCTTGGCTCTGGAGACCTTCTATTTCGTGGCCCCGCTGCCACCGTGATTGTGCCTGCTGCGACGCTCGCTGTTGCATCGGCCGTATCGCCGGCTGGGTTGGAGTTGAACGCTTTGTTCGCGAACCGCCTTTGGCTCGCTTTTCCTTTGCCACGGGACAAAGTTACGCTTCGGCTTCACGCCGGTCCTTCTCCGCTTTTTCCTCTTGAGGAACCTTTCGCTTGTTCACCCCTGACCTTCAAGTCTTTCCGTGTGTTGGACGGTGCTGTTCATTGCTCGAGCACGCCTATCGACAAGTTATTGTGGTGTCCGAGGATGAACCCTCTCATATCGGATCCCCAGCCATTGCCTTGTTCCGAATTGTTTGACAAAGATATCCACGCTTTCTCCGCCCTTCGCTGCCGAGTAACGCTCCGATGGATACTTCGTATCGCTATCAAAGAAATTGAGAGAAACAGGACTCCATATCGCCCCACCGTTGATGCTCCCTCGCTAAGACGGCGTACCAATCGGCAAGGCGCCCACGGCGGTGCCAACGAATGACCAACCATCAGGGCTCATTGCCGAAATAACTCCAGGTGCGACTTGAATAAAATCAAGTGTCTGGCCGGGAACCCTTCCCACAAATGGTGTGAAGTTTATTAAGTTAAACTTAGACTGCACGGATTGATTCCCACTCTGTATGGGCAAGGAATACCTGTCTTCTTCACCTCTTGAGCGAAATCAATGAGTTGATTTTGCTCGAGGTCTTTGATCTTCTCGCCTCATGAGCAACAACATCTACATTATGTCCAGCTATGCGGGTTCAGAGGGTTATCATCCTCTCGTATTTCTCCCGGTCTCAATCGCTGCATCTTGATCGACGCCGATGCGCCGACTGATTCACCTCGATGTTTTGTCAAGGCTTGATTTGTTGGTCATGCATTTCTCTCATCGTCAGATGGCCAACTCCATCTCTAACTTGAAGTTTTCCGTTGCTTATTCAACGCCGCCTAGCATTTTAGCCACTTGATTCAGACGATCATGCTTTTGAGGGCACCTTCGCTAGATACAAGATATCGAGGCAATTATGAGCCAACATCCGACGCATCATCCTCCGCGGGTATCCTCTCGGTTTGTCGTAATTGGACCGCTTGATAGTCCCGACCGCAAACGAAGTTAACCGCTATGGCGCGGGAATAGTCCGTGACGATGGTTCTTTACGGTCATATTATTAGTGACCTCGCAATTCATCCTCTCGATGTCATCCTTCGGAATCCCTTGACCTAGGTCTTGGCGCGGTTGCTAAGTCTCGAAGACCGAGACTCTTTCTCGAGTTTCTTGATGGCAATTGCACTCCGAGAGCACCGCCTTGATGAGCTTGGAGCACAAGCATGACTGTTAATTTAGGGTAGCCCTTCGAGATTTCTTCGCATTCCCTCGCACGGTAGTATAGCTCATCGGTGTGAGCACCGAGCAACCCGCCGTATCGCAGACGATCCCTCTGTATAACGCCGCTGCCATCGACGAAAGCGCCTCTTCCGAGAATGGACTTGTTCACCAAACTACCGAAGTGACTCGCCTTGACTTTCGCTATGTGAGCGAAGTCTCGCGACTTCTGACTTCACCTTTAGTCCGGCCGGTGGGGTTGCGTGAATCTTCCGATCCTTCGACGGTGCACCTCCCGCATGAGGAGTGACCGCGATTCTTTCGTGAGGACCCAAACGATCCTTGATAGTTGGCGCGGCTTTTTTAATGCCGTCGGACTTAGGTCTTGACGTTGAACTTGAGGCGCTGTGAACCGGTGTCAGAACCTTGGGTTTGATGCCGCGGATCGGGCCGGCCGAGTATCGTTAGCTTTGGGTCTCCAAACCTGGTGGTATGCCGGCGTTTTTCGCCACCTTCCTTCTTCAATTCACGAGCTTGCCGCACCAAAGCTCGCGCTCGCTGCTAGCGGAGTGCGCGCGGCGCCCGATACGCCTCGCTGGGAGCTTCCGCTTGACACGGACCCACTCATTGGTTGACGGCTTGATGGACCGCCGATCACTTGAGGTCAAGCCTCGGGTTAGTTCGATCTTAGATCCGCCATAGCGATCCCATCCATGGATTGCATGGCTTTGGCGTATTTGAGCCATGCTTTGTCGCCGCCTTTGGCTTCGCTGGAGAGTGCTGCTATTGGCATTCATCTCGCCCGCCGAACCGGACCGCTGCCGGGGATTTCACCGTGGCAGCGGGTTGGACTCGCCATCCGGGGCTCTACCGGAGGCCCATCGTTCTCCTTGCCGTAAGATTTTCTTGGAACGGCGGATAATCGGATCCGAGGAGGGTGAGGATAGGTACTCCTCATACCTCGGTCGAACTCGAACTCGACCTCTTCCTCCACCGGATAGGAATCCGCGGTTATGCACCGATCACTGACCGAGGTCGATGGCTCCCATCGGGTCGCCACCGTGGGGAAAGTTGTTTTGTTATTCATTGTTGTTGAACTGCCACGCCTTCTTGGGCCTACAACAAAATTCAAACAAAAAGAAAAATTTGCCTTTTATTTAAGGCGCATAATGAAAATAAAAGATTACAACTTCTTCCTCAGAGGAACAAACGCCGGATCTCTATTATACGGGATCCTCGCCAGTGTGGGTTCTTCGCCTGCGTCGGGACTTGATTCGTCCGTGGACCACCGCACCCAATTCCCAGTGGAAACCCGGTTCGAACTACAGACGGAAGGGGTTCGCTTCACCAAGGAAACGGTTAAGGGGATCACACTCACGGCGAGAGAGGATCTCGGGATCACACTCAACGGCGAGAGGATCGCCGAGCGTGAGATCTACTAGGAGAAATCACAGCTATTCTGAAGTCAATTCACCGCACCTCGCTGTTGAAGATCCTCGAGATCGAACTCTGCGTCGCCTGCTCGAACCGATAAGGCCGACGGCTCAGATCTGGAGAGCTCTTTCACAAATATCGAAAATCCAACCTCCAAAATCTCCGAAATTCCCCGCCAATCCCCTTCAAAATGAGGAAGACCCCCTATTTATAGGATTGGGGGTAGGCCGCCACAAAGTGGCTCGCCATTTTGCCGAGCCACCTCTACCAAGTTGGCCGAGGATGGCCGAGGTCCTAGGTTCGCCAAGCTGACGCTTTCTTTCCCGGCTTAGATCCTGCCTATTCGACTCTTGGTCTTCCCCGACTTAGATTTAGTTTCGGGACTAACTCTTGGTTTGTTCCGCTTAACAGCTTCAAATCCGATCGTCGTTCAAGTCCGGTTTAAGCCGTGCTTGTGGCGTTGTGGGTTTTCCGTCGGTTCGTGGTCTCAACGATTCGACGTCCGTATATCCGATGGGTTGTCATTCACACTTCCCGCCACGAGTTGGTTTCGGGATCTTGTAAGTATTTTTTCAATGCCTACACCAGATGGATCATTTTGTGGAGTAATAGAGCCATACCGAGTAATGGATAATGGTTGTCCAAAGAACTGTAGATGGGGAAGAGAAGATGAAGTGAAGACAGATGATAAAAGTGATGCATTACGTGTCATATGAAAGGAACAAACAGTCAAAATCCGTAGATCATTCATACCGCAGACCGGGATTAGTCAAGAACCAAAGAAAATGCATACCCGAGATTTGCAGCGCGAGATGTGGAGGTGATATGCTGAAAAGCATCAAGTTGACGGCTAAGACTTTCAATAGCTTGAATAGTAGAGTCCGAAGTAGTAGAAGGTATAGCATTGGCCGCCAATCCTCGTGTACAGAGGGTTGAGATCGAGGTCACGACCACCCACCAGCACTGAGGATTGTAACTCGTGATGAAGCTTGAAGCATGTCTCAATGCAAGATCCTTCCTTCTTGCAATATTTGCAAGAGAGCTTAGATCGAGCCTGTGGAGATGGAGCATATGGAGAAGTATGATTCATAACAGAGCGTGATAGGTACGCATGCAGCAGCCTCGAGAGAAGATATAGGAGTGTTCACGACAAATTGAGTCGTGCGATCTGCTGCCGGGTCTCATAAGCATTGAGAGCTCCCATAACCGAGGCCAAAGTCGAAATTGAGACCGATGAAGTAGTTGATCAGCCATAGTTGAATATTCAGGAAGGGACTGAAACAGTTGATGCACCTCACGCCGTTCGTACCAAGCTAACCAGTCCTCATATGTGGAATTACGCCCGTGAAGCATGGAGCGTAATTGCCCAAAACCTTGCATTTGTTCAAAAGGGACTGCAGAGAGGAACTACCTTTGCATTGTAGAGCAATGCATTGCGAAGATATGCCTCCGCACCCGAACACTCATTGAAACGCTCAGTGAGGCGATTCCACATGGCCCGAGCAGAGGGAAGCGAACTAATCTCGACAATGAGACCAGAGCCAACACAGCGAGTGAGATAATCCATGACACGAAATTCCTGCAATTGCCAGTCCGAACTCTCCTTGACATAGAGAGCACGAGCGGTTTGAAGATCGACATCACTACTACCGAGGCGAGTACCGATGAAGCAACAAGATCGATGGACGGTGGAACTGGTCTCGTACTGGTGAGATGATCAAGCAAACCAGAGCCACGCAAGGCATTAGTGACAATAGTGGACCACCGCCCGGCCACTTTGATCATTGAGGGGCAAAGGTGGTTTGGGAATCTTCTCTGAAGGAGCCATAACAGCAATGTTGAGATGTTGAGACGTACAGACGTCGAGACGGCGATGCCGCTAACTTGAGACCGAGAGACGGTTTGTTTTGGCGCAATGGGGTAATTTAAAGACTCCTGCACAAAGGGCACAACAAGAGAGCTAGATCACAATAAGAATTCCGCCTCACTAAGGAAATAAGAATCAAACTAATATCTCAACAAAGTGGGATATTAGCTCTTCATCTCATCAGTTCTAGGACTGATCTGTCGAGGGAACCTAAAAGGTTATTACAAATCAGCAAGACAGAGATATTGCAAAAGAACGCAGAAGCGTAAAAAAAAATTATTGTAAGGAAAATAACTCTAGCTCTGATACCATGTTAAAATAAAAGAGAGAGAGAGAGAGAGAATCTTGGGTAAATTTTCCTTCAATTGAATGTTGAGTATGCACATATATTTATACAAGTAGAGGAGGGTGAGGTGTGTTCTCACAACCAATGTGGGACTAAAAACCCACTACTAACACTATTATAAACACTATTATCAACAGTGAAATTGCGCCAATTTCAGGTATTACCAGTCAAGGTTTGTTAGTTCACACTTATTTGGTATTAGCGTGACAGGGATTAAGCATTTATCTATTATTTGGTATTATCATGCTAATCGTTCTTCTTTTGATTGCAGGACCTGCTCAATGCGAATTTTCATCCTGTATTGAACCTGAACCTTCATTTGACCCGAGTATTATGAGGAGCAAAATTTTGGAGAAAGCAGGGAGGTCTCTTCTGGCAAGTTTCTTTCAAGAAGCCTCTCGTGGGGAGATGGTTACGGCAACAGATTTTGTATTCGAGGTTAATGCTTTAGTGAAGTCTGTTGTTCAATTGGGCATACCTCCAAGTGAATGGATTTCACAATGCCGAGAGGTGGAAAAACTCCTCTTTCAAAATGATAGAATGCGCGCCTCACACTTTTAGGTTGCTAGAGAAGCAAAACTGAAAGATGTTAAAATATGCGACTCGGTGCTTCTTGACCGTGTGCCAGTGCTAGATAAGTCTCAACAGGAGGTGGAAAATATGGTGGCTGAAGTCGACAAATTGGTACATAACAGCGAAGAAACTCAAAAGAAAATTTGTGAACTGGAGGAGGCTTTGAAAGCTGAGAGACAAAAGCATACATAGGAAACAGAGTTATTATCTACCGTCAATGATAAACTTAGCAAGAAGCAAGAGACTGTCAGAGAAATACTTTGCCAAAAAGAGAGTTTTCAAAAGGCTAGGGATGAGGCAAAAACTGCACTGGACAAGATTTCATAAGAGGAAGTAAAACTGGCACAAGATCAATCACGTCTAGAAGATGCAATCAGGGACAAGATTCGATCAATTGCTATTCCCTAGACTTCTTTATGGATTTTAGTTTATTTGCTCTTCTTCTTTTTTTTAGCAGATTATTACTGAGAATCTCTCTCTCTCTCTCTCTCTCTCTCTGAACATTTTGCTTGATTTGCTTTTCATTGCGAACGACTTTGAATAAAGTTATAGTAGATGTATTAGATAAGCAATGCTTCGCATGCATGTCGCAGCTCTACATTGATTGGTAACAAAACTCAAAAAAACGTTTGCTGCTTGTTAGGATAATTCTCCTGCAAAGGTTCCCATCAAAGAAATCGCGGACAAGAACCTGAATGTCCAGAACTGCAGAAAAGACCCTTTCTCTGTCCAGATTTGCAAAAATGACCCTGTTTCTGTTCAGAATTGCAGAAATGACACTGTTTCTGTCCAGAATTGCAGAGAAGTGCCTGTTTCTGTGCAGAATTGTAGAGAAGTCCCTGTTTCTATCCAGAATTGTAGAGAAGTCCCTGACTCTATCCAAAATTGCAAAAATGACCCTGTTTCTGTCCAGAATTGTAGAGAAGTCCATGTTTCTGTCTAGAATTGCAAAGAAGTCCCTGTTTCTGTGCAGAAGTTATAGAATGTCCTCCTTTCATTATTTTTGACTTTCATAGATAATCTTCGAATCACTCTTTTTATATTGTTGAATTAATGTGGCAATTATCTAGGTCTTATTTTGAACTCAATTATTTAATTTGAGCTAACATTCTTTTTGTAAGGTTGTCGCATGATTTGAGATTCCATTCATGTGAAACTGTGACTGTGTCTCTTCTTGATTATTGTTGCTTTGAGTATACTGTCATGTGATTATTAGAATCAGTAGCAATTTTCATGGAGCTTCAGATTTCTCCCTACATTTTTTAGCCCTCAGTTGTCGTGGTGCCGATATATCATTTGCGTGATACCAGAAGCAAGCTCTTTATAGGACAAAGAAAAAAGAAGATATAAAGAAAAAGAAAATATATACAAGAAAGAAAAAAAAAAGAATTAAAAATAAAAATAAATAAATGATTAAAAAAATAAAAATAAAAAGGAAAATTTGGGGTTGAGTCCTCAACTTGTCACCAATCCGAAGTATTAAAAGATACATTATCGGTAGTGACTCATCATTGGACTTGGGGGTGGTTTGGTGTTTGTTCTAACCAGACGCCTCTCTTTTTTTTTTTTGAGGTTTTCACCGTGGTTAGTTCCCCTTTGTGGTTTTACCTATAGGTACTTTTAGATTTTCCTATAGCAAGGGGTTTCCATTTTTGCCTATGGGGGTGTACCACAGCCGGAATTTTTTTTGATAATTTTACCCCTGGGCCCTTTCGGGTTTTCACCAGGTCCGTCGATGGCTCATCTTTTGCCCATGATTCTTTTTGATAAAATCACGTCCTCCATCTTTTTTTTATACAATAAGTGAACTTGTGCATGTTGTAATTTATACTCGCATATCAAATGAGTAAGGTGTAGATGCAGTTTAGACTCGTGCCTTCAAGGAGTAAAATGCTGATGCAGTTTAGACTCGTGCTTTCAAGGAGTAAAATGTGGATGCAGTTTAGACTCGTGCCCGCAAGGAGTAAATGTGGATGCAGTTTAGACTCGTGCCCTCAAAGAGTAAATGTGGATGCAGTTTATGCATAATATTTCTTTAGGAAGCGTCCATTGATCGGTGGCATTGGACGCTCTCCATGATGGTCAATTAGTTGATAAGCTCCTCCATCAAAGACCTTTTCGATGATATAAGGGCCTTCCCAATTTTGCTCAAATTTCTTTCTAGCATGGCGAGTGATGATGATCGGTCTTCGCAGAACCATAACCATTTCACCCTCTTTGAAAGCACGAATTCACACTAATTTGTTATAGGCTCTCTCCATTCTTGCCCTGTATAACTCCAGACTTTGTTGGGCTCTGAGTCGAACTTCATCTAAAGCATCAAGCTCATCTAAGCGAAGTTTAGCATTTTCTTCATGAGTTAAGCCATATTGAACTGCTATCCTTAAAGAGGGAATTTCAACTTCCAAAGGAAGTACCGCTTCCGCCCCGTATACTAGTGAATACGGTGTAGCCTATGTCAGGGTCCAATATGTAGTCTTGTAAGCCCAAAGCGCCTCCAAGAGTTTTTCATGCCAGTCACGCTTGTTCATGGAAACAATTTTCTTT
Source organism: Asparagus setaceus (assembly GCA_012295165.1). NCBI lineage: Eukaryota > Viridiplantae > Streptophyta > Magnoliopsida > Asparagales > Asparagaceae > Asparagus > Asparagus setaceus. The sequence goes on from CM022710.1 coordinate 18,892,262, forward strand.
AGAAGTTTGCATAGGATTTTGTTGAATGCTTTAGCTAGGCCATTAGCTCTTGGATTATAAATTGATGAATATCGCTAATCAATTTTATTTTGATCAGCAAATCTTTCCACTTTAAAGCTTTTAAAAGAAGGACCATTATCAGAAATAATTCGGCGCGGCGCTCCAAATCGATAAATTATATTATTCTTGAAGAATCTAATAACATTATCGGCTATCACTTCTCTCAAGGCGACCGCTTCTGTCCATCTAGAGAAATAATCAGCGGCTGCTAGGATGAATCTGTGATCGCTGGAAGAGGGTGGGTCAATGGGTCCAATGATATCCGTTCCCCTCATGTCAAAAGGCTACGACGCCACTGTAGGGTGTAGGTAATTCGGATGTTGATGAATGAATCTCCATGAATTTGGCAGAGATGACACTTTTTTGCATATTCAACACAATCTCTTATCATTGTTGGCCAATAATATCCCATGTTCTTTATTTTAATCCTCATTTTAAGCCCAGACTGGTGAGCGCCACAAGCTCCTGCATGTACTTCTTGCATCACATGTTTTATTTCTCCAGGTGATAATCACCGCAGTGACACACCATCATATAATTTTCGATATAGAGTATTATTTTCATAGGTGTATTGCATTAGTCTCCTTCGAAGTTGAGCTCTACTAGCCTTATCTTCTGGAAGCTTGTTATATTGGTTGTAATCAATGAAAGGTTGTCTCCAGTCATCTTCTTCTTCGATGATCAAAGCTTTTGCAGGAGTTGAAGTTTCATTCTGATCCTGTTCTTGGTCAAGGTTAGCAGGAAATAATACCTTTCGGTTTCTAACCACTATTTGGATTTCATCAACATCTGGATTGGCCAACTCTTTTGCTATTCTAGCCAGGGAATCAGCTTCCCCATTCATAGAATGAGGGACTCTTTCCAGTTTAAGAATGGGAATTTGTTGCATTAACTCTTTAGTCCTATTGTCGTATTTGATCAACTCCGGCTTGTTGACTTTGTAGTCTCCTTTAACTTGATTGATTATTAGCTGAGTATCTTCAAAAGCATGTAGTTTCTCAATTCCCATTTCCACTGCTAATTCTAACCCGATAATGAGTGCTTCATATTTAGCTTCATTGTTCGTTCGTGGTTCAGAAAGGCCGAAAGAATAGCACAGGATTCCACCTGTCAGAGTGATAAAGACGAGCCCTACGCCGAATTTGAACTTCGGAAGGCAGGGGCTTATGGCTGGATGAAGTGGTGATGCTCCATCAAAATATAATCTCCAAAATTGTTCATCATCTTCTATCCGTAGTACATGGTCATCTGGAAGCTCAAATTTGAGAGGCGAATTATCTGGAATAGGGTGAGCCGCGAGAAAGTCCACCAAAACTTGTCCTTTAACAACTTTTTGGGGCATATATTTAATGTCATATTCCATAAGAATAACAGCCCATAAAGCCAATCTCCCCACTAGAGCTGTCCTCCTCATCAGATATTTCAAGGGTCTACTCTAGAGATTAATACCACTTCATGTGCCAAAAGATAATGCCTCAATTTTTTGACAGCGAACACTAATGCTAGGCAGTATTTTTCAATTGGAGAATAATTATTTTTGGCACCTACTAACCTTCTACTTAGATAGTAGAGAGCATTCTCTTTTCCGTCCTCATTATTTTGAGCTAATAAATCTCCAAGTGAATCATCAAGAGCAGCAATATAAATGATTAGTTGTTTATTCGGGATCGGTGCGGCTAGAACCAGAGGGTTGAGTAAATACTTTTTGATATTTTCAAATGCATTTTGACAAGCTTCATCCTAAATAAATGGGGCATCTTTCTTCATCAACTTGGAAAATGGTTGGCATCTACCGGACAGGTTAGATATGAATCTTCTGATATAAGCAAGTTTTCCTTGCAAAGATCGGAGCTGTTTAAGGTTCGTTGGAGGTGACATTTCCTGAATAGTTTTGATTTTTGAAGGATCAATTTCAATTCCTCTGTGATGAACTACGAACCCAAGGAATTTTCCCGATGTGACTCTAAAGCACATTTGAGAGGATTCATTTTTAGGTTATATTTTCTTAACCGCGTAAAAACAGTTCGTAGATCTTCTAGGTAGTCTTTTTCGACCTGCGTTTTCACTACCAAATCATCTACATAACATTCAACCACTTTATGGATTAAATCATCAAATATGTGAGTCATGGCTCTTTGGTAGGTAGCTCCGGTATTTTTTAACCCAAACGGCATGACTTTGTAACAAAAGATGCCAATCGGTGTGCGGAAGGCGGTGTCTTTCTCATCTTCGGGAGCCATTTTTATCTGATTATATCCTGACGATCCATCCATAAATGAGAATATTTCATGGCTGCAAGTATTGTCAATCATCAACTCTGTCACAAGAAGTGGGAAATCATCTTTCGAACAAGCCTTGTTCAAATCTCTGTAATCTACACAAACACGGATTTGCCCCTTTTTCTTTTTCACTGGAACAATGCTAGAAATCCAGCTGGGGTATTTTTATTCTCTGATGAATCTAGCTTCGATGAGCTTCTTGATTTCTTCAATGACTTTTTCTTCTAATTCTAGTCCCATTCTTCTAGGTGCTTGTTTAACCGGGGTAGTGTCCTTCTTTATAGCCAATTTATGAACTGCGACGCTCGGGTCTAATCCTAGCATTTCCTTATACGTCCAAGCGAAACAGTCTTTGAATTCCAGTAAGAGATTCTTGTATGCAATTAACCTCTCTTCTGATAAAAGAGTACTCACAAATATGGGTTTGGGCTCTTCTTCTGTTCCCAAATTAATTTCCTTCAGCTCATCAATTGTAGCTTGTCCGCCTTCTTCCAACTCCTTTGGAGCATCCTTTAATTTTAATATTATAGCATCTTCTATATTTTCCTCCTCTATCTCAAAGACTTCATCAAGGGTGATGTCAATATCTGTAGTCAAACTGCCCATTTCTGACTTTACTTCTTTAATCGTTATCATTCGGCATACTTCAATTGAAGGGAGAAAATACCCTAAGCCTCTAGTATGAGATGACCGGCCATCTGATTTTACTGTTCGGGACTGAAGAGGACTCCACATATTTTGAAAGAATTTCATTCGGTTCTTTGAATGCTTTGTAGGAATTTTAAATTTTTTTATTAGTTTTAGCAATTTCTTTGAGTAGTGTCGTGGGATTCGCACATGACTCATGTTTGTTTTATCATCTTCTCTAAGATCGATAAGATCTTTCTGAGCATTTGAGGGATTGGATTTGTAAAACAGGCTTGCTTTTTGTCCGCTTTTCAAAGCTGGAGAATAGAATGTTTCCAAATGTTCTACCTTAGAACAAGTAAGAGTATCCAAATCTTTTGTATGATCTGGTGGAATCCTTGTGATAGTCAAGATATCTTCCGAAATAATGGGCTTTCTCTCAAATGATTTAGTTGCTATGATAGGTAATGATAATAAGCCGTCATCATCTGAACTATCTTCATAATTCTCCCATGTCATTTTCCGGTTGCATTCGATTCTAAAGACCTTTTTGAAATGTCCATGCTTGCTAGCTTCATCTTCCGAAGAATCTGATTCACTACCAAAATGCGGTTTTGTTTATCTTTGCATGATCTTCTTTCCCTTTTTATTGTCATGACTGTTTCCTTCTGATGTACTAGGTTGACTTTTCTTTTGAGTGTTTAGGAAGTATCTCGCATCATCGTATTTTACTTCATGGACCTTTGAAAGTGAATATCTCGTTAATTCTTCTTTCTTCTCCATCTTTGATATACTTCATGCATTGATGTAGAGTAGAAGGCACGATGTTATAATCGTGTAGCCACGACCTCTAGCAAAGCTCTATCGATGTATCGCATTGATTACATAAAACTTAGCCGGTCACGAGCTCTCCCATCTCGATAGGTAGAATTATTGATCCTAGAGTTTGTGACTCTTGCTATTAAACCCTTGGATAGTGATTTTTTCATGAGATAAAAATTGCACATCTATGGAAAGATTTCTCAAAATTCTTAGGGTTAAAAGGTTCACAGAGAAACCTGGATCAATCAACATTCGGGTAATCTTCTCGCCATCACATAACCCTGTGACATATAGAGGCCTATTATGTTCATTGGTGCCCAATAATAAATCCTTATCCGTGAATATGACCGAAGTCATATGCATCACATAAAGTGCCTCTTTCATGCTTGCCTCAGCAAAGAAAGATTGATATATGTCTGGATTTTGAAGTGCTTGAATGAGAGTCTTTCTCAATTCTTTTGACATTAGAAGAGCATCATATATGCTGAGAAGGGAGGGTAACTTCTTCAAGTGGGCCGGTATATTATAGTCCACAAAATCAGAAGTTCTCTTCTTTTCAGTGGTGGGAAGTAGACTTTCCTCAATTTCGACCTGCTTCTCCTTGTCTTTGTTGGTAGAACCTTGTTTCTCGGGTAGTACTTTTCCATTCCTTAATTTGATTTATTGAGCTTCATTTAATTTCTCTTTATCCTCATCCAGAAAGTTTAGTTCATCCTCTGAATCACTTCCTAGAGTTATAGCATGACAAGTTCTATGTAGTTTTTCTTCATACATTTTATTTGTGGAGGATCCTTGTAGATTCACTGCAATTGATCCTTCAGAACTCTGGTAGGAGGATTCTGTGTCGAAGTCTTCGGTAAAAGCATTCCTTTCTCAGATGATATACTCAATCATCCTCATCAAGGCTATGAGAGATAGGCCTGCACACTTCTATTCTTGTTTCCTCTTCCACGTCTTCGAGGGTCTTCTTCAACTTCTAGAGGGAAGAAATCTCTTAATAGAATTAACTTCCTTTCGCCCTGAACAAATTCTTCAAGGGAATCTATGTACTTCTGAAGTGTTGATTTCTCAGCAGAAGAATCAGCTGGTTTTACTATTTTCTTTTCTTTTTGTTTTCGAGACTTCTTCTTTTGTTTTCTAACAAGTCTAAGCGGCACAGTTTCAAGTGTCTATTCAATAATTTGAGGACTTCGCCATGTGATCCCTGCCTGAGCTGAAAGAATTTTTTTCATCTTCTTAGTTTTCTTTGAGATAACCATGTTCCATAATGGCTCTAAATCACTCGCCGCACGAACTTCTATCATATTTGCTTGCTCTCCAGAAGAGTCAACTAATGCAGAATTGGAAAGAGAAATCTCTCCTACCTTGAACTGCTTTTCTACCCAATCTTTGAAAAAAAAAAAAAACAATCTTCGATTGGGTGGCTTACTAATCTGTGATAGGGACAATAATTTGGATCATCGACTTTATCGACTTCTTGAGGTCTTTTGGGTTCAGGTAGTTGCAACCCGTTCTTCAATGCATCTTTGAAGATTTTCCTTACTTTGTCCCTTCTGAATGAATATTGCTTCTTTTTTCTTTCTTCAAATGTGGAACTCTTCTGTTCCCTTCCTTCTCCGAAAATAAGTTTATTTTGATACTGATCTTTAGACGAAGAGGTCGATGCTACCATGTTATTATTTTTCTTGGTCAACATTGTGGCACCCTTGGGTTGTTCATTCTTCCTCCCTCCATCCTTTTTAAACTTTTCGGGTACAAGGTTGGTGACTACCGAAGGATTCATTCTTTGGAGTCTTGCTACATGCGTGATCAGATCTTGAAATGTGTTTATCCCAGTTGTAGCTAAGAATGGAGCCATCCAGTTATCATTATTTTCCATAAGCAAGCCCACAGCTTGCGTTTGCTCTAAAATTTGTTCACATTTGATGCTTAAATTGCGCCACCTGGTGACATAGTCCAAGACACTTTCATCGTTCTTGCATTTAGTCGCAACTAAATCTCCAATAGTGATTTTATCGCTAACACTCACAAATTTTTTGCGAAAAAGCGATTCCATTTCGCAAAGGTTCTTCTGAGAATCATCGGGCAAACCGAATACCACTCAAAGGCTCTTCACTTAGGCTGTTGACAAATTGCCTCGGGAGTAAAATATCGTTGCCCCACATGTTGCATAAGTTGCTGAAATGGGCAATATGATAACTTCGCATTTCGATTCTATTAAACTTTTGAAACTTTGGCACTAGATAACACGGAGGGTAATCCACCAAGTCATATGCCGTGGGGTATGGTCTGCCTCTTGATATGCGATGCTTCTTTGACTCCTCTTCAGCTACAACCATCTTAACTTCATTCAACACCATGTCTTTTATCTGATCATTTGTTAAGATTAAAGAATCTTCATGAGATGGTCGTACGACCAATATCACGGATGAGCGCGATTGTGATCGTTGATGGTAGAATTCTTTTCCTGATTGCCCTGCTTTCGATCTTGGCAAGTTGATTGCTAATTTGATGGATAACCGACGTAAAGTCATTTATTCTCATATTCAGCGCACTAACTTTTTTTTTGCTTTCAGCAAGTTGTCTCTGAAGACCTTCAATGACATCATCTTTGTCTTCTGAAATAAAGTCTGATCCTTCCTCATCACTATTTTCCTCGATAATAGTGGGATTTTTATTTTTATCCTTATTCTCTGTATTCATTTCTGTTTCCTTGTCTTGATCCCCCGATATATCTTTCTGGGATGAGCTGCTTTCATCTCTGCTTCTACTTCTTGTTCTACGTGTGAGACTATCTTCATCTATGCTCCTGATAGTATATACAGTATGTACCGTACATTATTCCGTAGCATTTTTCTTTACTATCCTTTTCTTTCTTGCTGGGTTTGCTAAGGAATTTTTAGTGACTAAATCCTCTGATTTTTGTGGTGGGGAAGACGTAACGCCTTGGATTCTTCTAACCTGTTTAAGCGCTCGGTATATCATGGAGGATAAAGTTTTAAGTTCCTCCTTAGGCTTCTTTCCTTTGGTTATGAATGTCTTAAAAGCGTTCTTACGGAGCTTAGCTGCAGTAGCATTCTTTTGAACATATTTTAAGGGTTCAAAAGAATTCTTCACAAGAACCATGGACTCGACAGCCTTGTTTAGGCCCTGTTCTGTAGTCTCAACCTTGTCAATAGAAGTCAATCTCTCAAAAACTGACTTTCTCTTTTTGGTTGCTTTGTTGATGGGGCTAGACAGCCTTTCAAAAACTGACTTTTGTTCGGTAGTTGGGAAAGTAAGCCTCTTAAATACGGATTCCCTCTTTGGTGAAGTTGGCGGGCTTTGAACCACCATGTTAGGCCTTTTGCCTCATGAGGCAAGCTTGGATGACTTTGGTGAGTTTGCATGCTTAGGGTCTTGATGGGTGCAGCAGTTGTTCACCTTGCGGGAGGCAGCGGTCTACATAATTGATCACTTCTGGAATGGTCCAAAAGGAGACCGATGTCAAGTCAGTACTCGTCACAGTTGAGGGGAATGTCATGGAGCCGAAAGTGATGGTGAACGAGGTTCTAGGTGCAACTTCTTGCTTGGATGCAATTGATTCTGCAAAGGAAGAAAAAGATCTTCATAAGACATTGTTGCAAAACCAGATAGTGAGTTTCCTATTTTGATGACTTATTGATTCAAAGATGGAAGGAAAAACCAAGTCCCACAGGGCGTGCCAGAATTTGTAGGGTCAAAATTGTCTATCTAAATTAGTTGCGTATAAGTGCATCCAATTGAGATAGATAACTCTGTCTTGTATATCAATCCCGTCAAATTCACCTTACGGGAGAGGGTTTTATTTTTATGTGAGTTCATGGTTTTCAATAGACTCAATAGTCTATTGTTAATTACCCTTACTGATGAAAGGAACCTTCGATTAAGAGTCGATAAAAGTCATCAAAAATAAAAGAAAACTCGCAAAGCAAGAAAATACAATAATCTTATTATTATTTCTTTAAATGATCATATACATGGCTTAACCAAGGGCATACCTCCAGTGTACAAATTTTCATATAAAGTCCTAGACCAGAGATATGGCGATTGCAATTTGGGTTAGGGTCTGACTCGGAGACGTGAAATGAGATTTGGATTTTGAACCCAGCTTAGAGACATAAGCGGCAAATTTTGTAATTCTCTAAAGACTGGATTGCAACTTATTTTCCTTGAATGTTTTAGAGTCTCTTTATAATACATTTAAAGATGAGAGGGTTATTTTGTTATGTGAAAATTGGGATGCTATTATATGATCAGAGACGTGGCTTAAAATGGTGAATGGCTACGTTGTAAACAAGTACTCTTCGTTGTATCTTTCCAGCGAGTTATGTTCTTTTAGGAATCCTCATGTAAAAAGAAAATGTGGGGATTAAGCACTCAAATTTATTTATAAATTTATCCTATAACTGGATTAGAATTTCCCATCCAATTCCAATTCTTTTCTTATTTAAATTCTTATAAGGCTCTATAAATTAGCAATATGGTCATATGCTTGGATATTGATAATTGATGTTGCATTGGAGATAAACGGATTCGCTCAGTGGAGATCGTAAGAAGTTGATTGAGATTGCCACCTAAAGGTATACATAATCCCCTTATTATTTGTCGGGCCATGATGGCGTGAATCCCTAAGGTCGGTTTGTGAATGATGCAAAGCGGGCGGGTAGGTCTGGCCAGTTTTGTGCTTGGTTTGGTTTGGACGAGGCCCGTCGAAAGCGATTTAGTATTTCTTATTGCATCTGAAAAATGAGAATTTGTAAAATTTGCCAAACAAAACTCAAGTTAAAATTGGGCGGGTTGATCTGTCCCAATTTTAACTTGTTGCCAAACACACCCTAATTCATAGTTTTTTTTCCTTGTTTTGCCTTTTCTTCTTTTTCCTTTTTTTTTTTTTGTTTTGATTTATTTATCACATCGAGCTTTTCGACTGAGTCATTCGGTTCATTCAAGATTTATGTTTAACGCTAGAATTAATCGTTAAATCAATTGCATCTTTGTGTATGATTCTTGTTTGCATCCTAATTACTAGTGTTCCTCGTCCAAAGGGATCCATCAGCATATGACAGTGATGACAGAGCTTCTAGAATTACTAGATACTAGTTAAAATTATTTGAGAACATCAGCCAGAATCTGACGGCCGGCCTCGATGAGTTGGCGTTTAGCGAAATGGGCCCTGCTCTTGTCTCAATATGACTTGTATTTCAAACAACAGAAGTCAGTCAAAGGACAAGCGATTTGTGATCTCTTGGTACCGGCCGGAGCGGATGCGGTTGAGCTATATGATGATCTTAGGATGAAGTTGAGGAAGTCAACACTACGTCGCACCAACAAATATGGCGATTGTATTTTGATGGAGCTTCTCGGGCCACCAATGTGGCGGTACCCGGATGTTCTAAAATCTCGGAATTAGGAGTTGTCTTGATTTCCCAGGAATCATGTCATGCCGTGCTTATTCACTCACGAACCTGTTCCAATAGCGTAGCGAATACAGCGCTACTTATCGGACTTAAGCCAAGGTGGGGTCGAATATCTGGCGTATGGTGATTCTGGCCCGATAGTTAAGCGGGTCGTGGTGACTCTACGAAGTTAGGAACCACGATCAGTCCCCTATCATCGGGTAGCGCGTGGAAATAGACTCATTGAAGAGTTTTCATCGAATATATCCAGCGCCTCCAGCAGCTTGCAGCGGATCGCGTCTGGCGGCATTAGGCTATGTCGTTAGCACAACCTTAGAGACCGAGCAACTAGTCGCGGTCGGGACTCACCAACTCTTACGTACCATTATCGATGAGGCACAAGAAAGGTAGCCAAAGAAGTGTATACAACCCAAACCAAGTTGGAGCCAGATTGGCTTTCCTATCATCGATTCGTCTTACATGGTATTCTACGGAAGGCGTAAAGGAGAAGTCGGTCGAAGAGCTTCTCAAGATTCGCGAGAGACCCGGGCGTTATATCGCGAGTGCGATGGTCTTTACTCCGATGCCTTTCAAACAAGGGAGAAGGGTCCCGG